>RPOG01000081.1:247788-847788 GCA_008086565.1 Thalassoma bifasciatum
AAAAAAGCCATTCAAAGGGAGTGTAAAATGAGTACAAGACTGTCATGGTGACAGTTCTAAAAAAAACCATGTCAAAGTTTATTCATGAATAAAAACCCCTTTTTACTTCTTATGTTTAATGTAAGAAGAAGGTTTTCAAATGTACAACATCTACACGTCACACGCCTTACTCCAGAAACTTCGGGTGTTTCTGTCCGATGTAATTTAATGCGCTAAATTAATCCAATCTTTAGATCAGAGTCACTGTGTAAGGGACATATTTATAAATTAAAGTTTAAAGACATTTCAATATGTGACTCATATTTTTATTATAAGCAGTTCATGGTTTGGTCTCTTGACTGTGTCACTGGCTGTCATCCCTGCTTCTCTGTTTTCCGTTGTTTTGGCATAGTGTTTATTCCTTAACAAACACAGAATCAGACTTGATTGGATCAAAAATTGGAGTAACTTTGTTTTGCTGTAGGAAGTTTTTGGATTAATCTTAAATTGACTAAACCTGTTTCAGGCAATTCAGTGGGATTTCCTTTTAATTCAGATAGTCATGTCAGTTTTTATATAAAACTTCAAAGGTTTTTTTCAGCCTGGGCTATTGTGCTTTAAAAAAATTCAGATGTTGCTGAAAGTTCATTGGAGACTCGAGAGTGTTGGTTGCTCTCCTCATAGCTCACTCAACAGATCAGCTTTCATGCTTCAGAATTACTTATTGTAGCCGCAGCAGTGGTTCTTCATGAGTGTCTGTCAGTCTGAGAGTGTTACCCTGAACACTGCTAGAGGTACCAAAGCCAAGTCTAAAGTCTGACTGGTGTTTAGCCTTTGTGAAACCTGCACAGAAGGAAAGGTGGTGGTCCTTTGTGGAAATGCAGTGTGCCTGTGATGGCTTAAAGTTAATGAAGTTTTGACAAACATTAGGACAGCTAGAGTTAAACATAGCTTTCAAGTTTCATCACATGCATGAACAGAGCTTCTTGGTGTGTGCAATGGTCTCTATGCAAATAACAGTTCACACACACTCCTGCCATGGAAGTGGACTGATCAGGGGCCCCATTAATAAAACTGTGTGTAGGAAATATCACTATAGGTGAAGTAAACCAAAACTTTCATGCATGCCTGTTTCCATCTAAATTTATTGCAATTTGCCTACAAAAAACAAAACAAAAAAACACTTAATTCAGGGTTGAGAAGTTAAAAGGTGAAGCAGACCTACACATGCAAATAAGTCTAATTTGGTGGGCACAGTGTGGGCATCATTAATGCCAGAAGGGCCAAAGACTGGAAGCATGTAGCTATTGCCGTAAATAACGTTGCCTTCGAGGAACAGGACTGTGGCTGATATATAAATGAAATGGTCTGGCAGGAAGGTGAGGGCAAAAAGGCGTATCCCTCTCCATAAGGAGAGTGTATGTGCGACAGGTGGGGGCAAGAGGACACCGAAGCCCCCCACCCCACAGAAGAAAAGCTGGTGGGAATCATTGGGGAATCCCTTCTGAACAGTGTGGTGATAGAGGCAGAGCAGCAATCAGATGCACCAAAAGCACTGGATGAAGATTTTTGCATTCTCTTGTTTGAAATTATAAAAATGTTGTTGTTGTGATGTAACTCACACTCGTTCACTTTGAATTGAATAACACATCTCTTCAGTCCAGGGTTGTTCCAGTTGGGCTGGTGGTGCTTGTAAATGAGGCCCCAGATTTGGTTACAGGAGTGTGCTGAAACCAGCATGCTGCAAAGAAGACATTAGGGGATCAGGGAGCTGTTGTGCAGATGAATCACATGCACACTTATTCAAACATATTCACTGTAGCTGAATTGATCAGTGCATGGCAGCACCTGGTACCAGTTTGCAGTGCATATTTTTCCAAAAGGCTGCAGAGAGGACTAAACCTCCTGCCAAGCAAGATTCACTAAGTATGGGAGTTGTGATTACTTGCAGCTTGTTCTGAAACACATCTGAACAAATTAACTAATGGAGTTTGAAGCCTTGAGGCTGATGGAGAAACTTACAAACTGTTTTGATTTATTGATATATTTTGGCAGCATTTTATTAGCTTGCATTTTATGAACCAGCACTAAATAAATGAGTAGTAAACTGAACGATTGAATCGTCAGGGTGCTGATGCAGCAGCTTGAGCTTTTACACTGACACTCTCTGGTGTCTGCTCGTTGCTGTGACTGCTGTTAACAGAGGCCTTTCTCTTCCCAGGCTCCACCTGTGTTCATTTTTCGTGGTTGTATAAACCTACGACTGTTTGTTTCTTGACTTTCATGCCCCGTGTGTCTTTACCAATGTTGTTGTAATACATGTTTTTGTTATGTATTGTCACCAAAGGGAGCTTACCCGCAAGACAAACAAATTGAGTCTCCATCTAGGGAAAATATTTGTCACTCCAACCAATATGTTATTTCTTTTCTCTTTTGCTTGAAGGAAGTATTGGTTAATCATTAAGTGTTTGCAGAGTCAAATGTATTAAAACCCAAAGCAGACTGTCTTGAAAAAAGAGGTTTACCTTAAGTTATTTTTTTGAGGAAACTTAAGAAAAGGTTGTCATATCTTTTAAGTATGCTTTATGCAATATCAATGTACTAGTTGTTTACTCACAAGTGTACTTTTCAATACTTCTTGGGACTGATTTGGCCCAGTTTTTGTTATAAAAGTATACTAGTTTGTATTTAATTTTTGTTTTGCAAGTTTTGCAAGTTTACTCGGGGGAGAAGGCAGACCATTACTTAAAATGTTTCCCAACATTAATGTGAAATATACAAAAGTCGATTAAAGTAAGTAAAAATGTCAGTCTGTTTGGCAATGAATGCAAGGCATGCCAGCTGACTGCATAATGGGAGCATTCCAACAATGAAGTAAAAGACTTGAAAACTATTGCTCCTAAAAAGACTTTCTGACCAGTGGGAGTAGGAAAAGCACAGGTGTTATTAATGACATCAATTCTTCTGTCCTTTTCACAGTTATGACAGTGAGCCAATATGTACAACACCAGGACTCTAACGGAAACAGCTACATGGAATTAAGCCATTCATTTCATTGAGAACATTTGTTTTCTGTGTAAAATAAGTTACTTATTTCTCAAACCTAAGCTTCCAGGCACTGCAAACTGGAGCTCAAAGACAGAATAAAATGTCCAAACCCAGATCAGTACTGCAGTTTCTTCTAGAATTGCATGTGACAATTCACCACGTGGCAGGTGGTTTCTACTCCCCAGTATCTATTTGAGCTTGACCCCTATCATATTCTACAAATCATAAATCATGATCTAGAGTTCACTGTAAGTTCAGCAGGTCGGCTCATACATGAAAACATAATGAGCACCTGTGATTGACTTCTAGCCGCCTTCTGCAAAAATAAAAAAAGGGAACGGTGTTGTGGTTTCAGCCTCTCCCTGGCACCGCTCACTCTGGCAGTCTCAAGTTCCCCTGTATCATCTGATGTACTGCTATCTGATGCCATGACTGTATTTGTCTTGGACATTGTTCCAGCTTTGATCATAAATTGCAGTAATTACTCAGGGCTTTATCCTTTCCCCCTGGAAACAATGCATGGAACAAGAGAAGCCGAGGAGCTTGAACACACACAAGAACCGACACAGAGGCCTACAGTATGTGTTTAGAGGTTAAATAGCCTGATTAATTCAGTCTTTATGTTGTTTTTTAACCCACAGCAGCTCTACTACCAGTGTACAGACATTTAGCAGCAGATGTGCTAATGAAAAAGGGTGTGCTGTAATCCAATCAGATATCTCTCTGCCTCCTTCCCTTTCCTTTTATCAGTATGTCTCTGAGCATAAATAAATAAATAAGCAGAACCTGAGCCTTGATTACAGGGGATTGTCTATCATGGTCTCTGGAAAACAGCAGCAATTAGAGCAAACAACAAGCTGTGTGACTCATTTTAGTCCCTGAATAGTACAGGGGCCACAAACTTAACCATCCATTTACTGGATGTAATTCACACAAAATTATGTCTCTTGCAGCCTCCCCTGAACAGGAAACAAACATGTTTAAATTCCACATGCTGCATGCAAACCGTGATAAAAATGTAATTACAATTCCAGTCATACTACTCTGTGACTTCCTGGAAAATCATGAACCTCTGTCTCTGGGAATTAAGCACCAGGTCACAGTGAACCCTCAATGCGGTTACCCAAAAGTATGGTGATAGAAACCCCAAAAATTCTGTATTTATTACCATAAAACCTATAATGATGTTAGATGTGACTGTTAATGGTGTGAGAACACTTTTCTAAAGAAGTTGGGACACTGATTAAAATGTTGAAACCCCAGATTTTTACAGTTAGCAAAACAATGAGGTTAAACTTTATATTTCACTAAGAATTATGCAAAAACTTGAATATTATAAAATAGCATTTATCTTTTGTAAGAAAACCAAATTTTCAGTTTCATCTTTGTGTATGTTGTTTTTGCACTGCTGTACATTTTACATAGTTTCAGTATAATCTGCAAATGACCAAAATTGGCTTCTTCATCATTTTACACAACAACCCAACTTTTTCTGGAATTCGAGTTGCATTTCTAAACTATTTATGAATATATCATGGTCATGGATATGTATACATTTATGCTCAATATGTACATGCATGCATCTGTAAAGGCTAAATTGTGTTTGGTGGCATCAATGACCACTCAAATGTAATGAGTTTTTTAAAAGACTAGTGTACTCTTCAACTCTGCTAAGGTTTCTGATTTTTAAGCCAATGCTTCAAAAACTCAAAAATAAATTATTGCTTATGTCTTCATTTTCATAAAATTGCCTTTTGTGACTTTATAAGAGTCTCATTTGCTGAACAGTTCCAGAATAAATGTCTTAAATGAAGATATCACAGTCAAAAATAAGGCTTTTGTCTTTAAATTATCATTTCCTCTAGTTATATCTTTTTGTTTCTATAGAAGGTGTCATAACTGTAAAAAACCTTATTTAAAATGAACACAACATCTTTTTTGGGCACTGATATCATTAAAGTAGCATCCCAATAGCTCAGCATAATCCACAGACATTATTCATAACAGGGTTTAGTAGCCAACTACCCCACACTCATAAAATAACTGAAGCAAAAGTAGATTCAGAAGGATCCACATCAGTAGCAGTTTGCTTCATTGATTACAAAAACTTCCCCCCAAAAAGCACCTAAACTGCCCATTGATTGAAATGTGATTGGCCTGAAGTGCTATGAAGGGAATGATGGCATCTGTCTAAGCAAATAAAATACAAGCAGGCTCATCTGATTTCTGGTTCAACGTGCTTGTGTCAAAAATAACTCAGAACAACATAAAATAATGCATTTACATGGCAACTTGGCCAAGTCAGTCTTCTTAACAAGACCATGTGTGACAGAAAGCACTCAATCAGCTTATTAGCCCCTGGTGTGACGTTTTGTTAACTTGTTTGATTGATCTGAACTTGACATTTGTGAAAAGAGGGACAGGACCCAGTTTAAGAGGATGACTACTCCATACTGAAGTCCAAAAAATTCCCATCTACGTCTCATCTAACCTCTGCAAAGCCACACGCTGAGACATACACTGATCTAATGTTAGAAGCCTGACTGGGATTTGACCATTGTTTCCGGGATTTGAGCCAAAGTTCAGAGTGATGATCCAGGGGAGGTTGCACTTTTAGGAATTTAAAACAAAATTCCAGATAACAGCTGAACAGTGATTTGGACCTCTGGAGTTTCTACTAAAGTTTACAGAGACTTTGAACCAAATGTAAAACTACTACTGATGGAGTTAATCCTTACCAGCACCTCTGCAAGAACCTTTTCTGACAGAAAACAAGACCTCATGTGAGTTCAGAATGAGCCCCAGCCTTGCAGCGAATTGTGCAACACTTCTCTGTTCTTTGTTGATTTCCACAACATTTCTTATTGGAAAACATCTTCAGTATACAGGGAGGGAAACATGCACCCACCAACAGTATCAAATGTGTCTCCCGAGGGAGGTCATTACTCTGTGATGTGGTGTTTTGAGATGCCAACGTGCAATGATCCACCTCAAGACGGTTTGTTCCCTGTCTTATGCAAGTGAACTCTGCTGTTCAACATAAATACTCTTGACATTTCCAGGGCCCAGGATTCAGCCATGTTCACACAGATCAATTCTGCCTCTGCCTGTTACCACACAAATACCAAAGAGAAAAATCATATCCTCATTTCAACAATGAGGTCAGGGAAGAGTTTTGTTTGAAACCTTGAATTTCCTTATCACGCAAAGCACTGCATCTATGTTAGAAGACCCTGACAAAACAACACCAAGATTTAGACTCAATATTGTTCCACATTTAAGTCAAAAATGTTACAACGCTTATACAAAATAAAACAAACAAAAAACACTAGGAATACTTTTTTATGTAAAAAAAATATTTGTGTTTAAAAAATGAATACGTTCTGAGTGTTTTTTTAATTTTTTTATTTTTTTACTTCATTTAAACCTCTGCAGATGATCCAGAATACGACAGTATGTCACCCCTCTGTGAATGTCCCTTCTCTGGCTTTCTGGCAGCTCAAATCAAATTCAAAGCTCTTCCCCTGGCTTACAAAACAGTGACAAAAATGGCTCCTGCCCTCCTGAAATCTCTTTTTCAGGTCTACACTTCCTCTCACCTGCTACACTCTGTCTGTGAGAAAGGCCTGGTGCTCTCAGCCCAGCATGGCTCTAAATCTCGTGCCAGACTCTTCTCCTCTATTGTCTCAAATGATGGGATGAGTTATCTGTCTATGACCCAGCTCTTATTCAATGCTGTTGAATACTGGTTTTTGAATATTGAGTGTTGGACAGTAATGTTGATGTTGAGCTATTAGTTGCAGTTAGTTGTGGCTACATTGCATTAGGAAGGAAAAAAAAACACTTCATGTGGCAATAGATGGCAGCACCTGGGGCCAAACAAACTTTGAGCACGTTGTTGCAACTACTAAGATTTTTCCCTCCTTCTCCTTATATTCTTGCTTGTGTTGTGTGTTCCTTTGGATAAAAGTGTCTGCACAATTAAATTGCAGATTTGCAGAATTGTTGGAGGTCTGCACTGGGACCCAAAATAACAGAGGAGTCGATGTGTAATTTCATATGTTGGTGCTCAGAATAAACCAGTAGAATAAAATAAAACATGCACATTATCAGCTTTGTTAGTTTGCATCAAAACCCTGGTAGCAACAAGTTGCCCTGTTTACATACCCAGCAAATACTGAGCAACAGTGTTAATTTTAGGGGAACTTTAAGCCACCTGATACACAATATCCAATGCTTGTTTATGTTCCTGAATCACAACTTGTAAACAAAGGTGAATTTGCTCAGCCTCATTCTCAACCTCTGGATCTCCGTGCCAGATGATGTTTGGTTAGCCAATTCTGTCTCCTTGTTTTTACTGTGTTTTACTTGATTTTTGTCATTTTAACTTCTTGATATGAATGTTTTGCCTGTTTTTTTGTACTATTTTTCTTGCTAAACCTTGTAATGTTGGTTTTGAAGGTGCATTAACAAAAGAATTAATACTTCTAATCAAAGTTAGTAACACAACATATCTCAACTTACTCTCTGTGTATCTTTATTTTTGTTGTGCAGTTGCTGACATCTGCTTGTAGGCCCTTTCAGAGCCTTTTTCCAGAGAAAAAAAGCCACTTCGGCCTCAAAGTATGCTTTGGAGAGAAAAAAAAAATCAACCAAAAGAGTGACTCTAACTTAAAAAGAATATATCAGTATGTTGACAATTCTCTTTGGGATTTTTGCTCACATATTTAGATATGAAGCTCTTGCATTTGAGCCTTTCTTGGATTAAAATATTATTCATCAGAATCAGAGTCAGAATACTTTATTGATCCCCTAGGGGAAAATGCTTTTTAAGTATACAGCTACTCCCATTCAGAAAGTGTTAGAAATATAAGAAATTACAAATTTCAGCACAAGTATCAGGTATAAGCACAAGTGTCTTACCCAAAATTGAAATCTAAGCACTAAAATATAATAGAAAATAAAATATGGAATATAACATTAAGTATGTACAGTCTACCTAAAATATGTGGTATACATAATGATATTGGTATGGAATATTGCACAAGTACTGACATAAATATATTATAAATAATGGACTTCATGGTAATACCAACCCTTGAATCTAAGACTTCAAAATAAATTATACAATCAAAGAAAATGAGTGTATATAATAGTAATAAACTACACATCTAAAAAGTTCTCCAGCTTTCACTGTAAGAGACTGGAGCATGACATTCACCAAATTAATTCTGGACCAGGAATCAATCCTTATACAGCGAGGAGTTTAACCTCAGTGACTTAACGCCTGCTCCACTGAGCTAAAGCAGCACCTCTTCAATTAGCTTAGCTGAACTCTTTCATCCCCCTTTTCATGGGGTCCCTATCTATTAAACACCTTTGAATTAGTTTGTCAAGTTGATGTTAGTTCTCAGGCATGTCATTTTGTTGACTTTTTCCCATAAAGTTGAGCTACTCTCCTTGTTGCGTGGTTGGTCTCCTGCCTGGGGCTCAGTATGAGCTTCAGTCATCAGTTGTGTCACAGTCTAAACCTCAACATTATAATATTATCCTGTGTTAGCCCGGGGATAAGGACCTCCAGTAGACAAACACTCTTTCTGTGGTGCTCCTGCACTCAAAGCACAGTGGTAATATCATACGGTGTAAACATTATAAAAAGTTCAAAGTTACCGAATCATTCCCAGGAACTTGGTTTGTTCCTCCCTGTGACAACTTTTTTCAAACACAACTTTTATGTTAAGTGAATTGTTTTCAACACACAACCATTTGGTCTGCTTTTCTGTTCAGTCTTGTCTCAGATTCAACTAGACAACAGTGTTCAGGTGAAGTCTCATATGGAAAAAAGGGGGCTAAAGGTGATCAAGTGTTTGAAGTAAGTATTAAATAATACCAACCCTGCCTGCTGAGTGAAGCTGGAGGCTCTGGGAAAAAGTCATCAGAAGACTTGAGTTAATGTTTTGCTTTATCAAACAACATACCTGTTTTTGGCTCTATTATTCTAATTCACAAAGTAACACTATGTTATTAATCTAGCTTTTTCATTCACTAATATGGGAAAAAAAAAGGTTATTGGATCACACCGTTTGATTGAGTAGTTGCTAAAAAAGGGTCAGAAAATTAAAATACACTCATAGAAACCACATGTGAAGACTGTGAATTTGTGATGAGTTGTGATGACATTCAGTGAACAGAGTAACAACATACCAGTGAAGAAATGACATTAATCCAGTGTCGCTGCTGACGAGTTAAACACTAATTGTGCCACATGTCAGTTCTTTATAAGTGAAGATTTATCATTTTCTTTGAAACTTTCTTTGACAGTACATCTTTAAATCTACCCACAAAGTCTTTAGAAGTACAAGGTTCACAGCATGTTTTCTGCCACATGTACAAACCTCCAACTGGATGTAAAAACATGAGTTATGAGGTTGTAGCATGACAACACAAATGTGATATTTTACACAAAGACATTGCTGGCATTTCTTTGAAACTGAGTCTCTTTGTGTTGGTCAACATATTTTCATATGGTCCATTTCATTCTTTTACTTTACCTTCTCTTGCCTGACACAGACAGAAGTATGCGCCTATCGAGGGGAAGTTGCTTATTTTTTTTTTTATCTGTGAAGGTTCAGAAATTGCTGTCTCATGATCACACCAGAATTGAAGCAGCAATTAGATCTTGTTTTATAGTTGAAAGTTAATGATGGGTTTATGCGAAATGCTTCACATAGAAATATCACTCTTGGGGATTCAGTCTGATCTCGTACACTCAAGCGGTACCAGACCACAGCAGACTCAAGACTCCAAACATTGGCCTTTTTGAACCGCTTCAGTCTGGAGAGCAGTGCCGCAGACGTAAGGCGAGATCAGACCTGAGCCCTGAAAAGATTTAACCGCTAAAGTTTTTGATGGTATAACCATTGTGTAAATAGGAAATTGAGGAAATTGTGTGATTTGAACTAGTTCAAGCCTGGAGTTGTTCAATGAATTGTTTGCATTCGATTCCTTTGTTATCAGCCAATCAAATGGTACTTTTCAGTCGCAATGGAGATCATGTTTAAAATTTGCAAGGCCATATTCCTCACTTTATCTGCAGAGTGCGTTCTGTTAAGAATGCTGATCTGTAGTTTTTTATTACACCTAGACCACAGAACTTTCTCTCTATGGCTTGTTAACTATGTGAAACTATGTTAAGCTATTAAAACTGATGGTGACCCCACCTCCACTTTTGTGTGGCCACAGATTGACCACAAACACCTTTTTTTTGTTCTATTAGGACAGAGTATCTACCTCTCTGCAGGGTAAACATGCCCTCCATGCATCATCTCATCCCCCACAAACTCCCTGGGGAAGAGATGGGTCAACTCACTTCTCAGAAATTCCCAAGACCCCTTTAGTATTTTGTCATAAACACCGTGACAAATGTGGTTATGCACCACAAAAAGGGGCCCGCTGAGATTTAACCAGATATTGCTGAGGACAACAGTTTGTTCACAACATAATCCCTAAAAAGAAAATGTCTTTGACGGGGCTGTGTTGATCGGCTGAAAACCATTACTGTTTCATTTGGTCAGACTTTGTGTTTTTCAGACTTTTTCTCATGTTTTTGAGGCATTCAGAGTAAATCCATTTTCTTTTCAAGTAGCAGACCTCCACGAAGTCTAACATCTGTTGTGTAAATATGTCTGCCCTACGTGGCTCTGCTTCACATCACTCCTCGTGATGTGACGTCATCTCGTGCAGTCACAGAAGCCGTCTTTTATGACTTTAACTAACCTTCAGTACTGCACCATCATCTGTGCACTGTTGGCATATTTCCACATTTGAGAGGGTCAACCATCAGGTCTTGTACACTTTATTGCTCTTCTACGTGAGAGCTTGAGCGCCTGGCATCTATTAACGGCACATATTGGATTCACACATGTAGTCACACACGTTTGTGTAGTCATAGTTGTCATAGCTTCCCAGCTTGCACGTGGATCTTATTTATCAAGCTGGAGCCAACAGCCCCTTTCATCTTTTATCTCTGGTTTAATTTTCTCCTTAGGCCTTTTTGCAAGTGACATATTGTTTGAAACCAGTGGCGTTCCTGGAGGCAACAAGGGGTTTGGCTTTGACTTTCTCAAGTAAAAACAGAAACCTCTCAACACTCATTCAAATATAAAGCCTGTAGGGAAATCAACAGAACTGCTCTGTATCTTACAACCAAAGCTTTTCCTCTTATATTCTCATTTAAGACAATGAGTCAGGCAAGCTCCCTTAAAATAAATGAATAACATCAGAGTGTCAAAAAACTAAAAATGATGGGACCAGACCACGAGAGCTCTTTTACAATAAGAAACCCATTTTACATATATAACTGAAAACATTTATACCTAAATCTGCCCTGTGGGTGAGCTATTTAGTCTAATGGCTTAGGGATTAGTTTCCAGAGTGCTTGATGACTGTACTTGCATATTCTTATCTGCACAAAGCTCAGTTTTTTAATGCATTAGTTCCCATGGATAAAGTCAGTGTTGAGAAAGATACAGAAAAAAGGAAATTGTTTAAAATTACTGCCTCCAAATAATCACCGCATTATAAAGGTACTGAAAACCTAGCAAACAACTTTGGTATTACTTCTTTTTTGCCTCTATTCTCTTAACTGTGAAACCTGCTCTCATCTCCTCTGTATGTTTACAGATAAGTTCAATAAAATGAACCGATTGAACAGTCGACATGAGAATCATCTTTTCAACCACATATCTTCACTAACAGTCTGTTTTGTCCTACATCACTTAAAGCTTGCAGCACTTCTTCTCTCAACTTTCTTACTACTCTGAACAATTTTTCTTTTTAAACAGACATCAACTCACCGTTATATTCTTGACCTCTACCTTGAGAAGCAAAACATTTCAGCAGAATTTCTTTGGCAGAAAGCTAATGTTTGAACAGTTATCGACCATACTGTGTATCTACAAAATATTCAGACCCCCCAGACTGTTACTGAAGCTGACATAAGGGCTGAATGATTTTCAACTAATCTTACTGCAATTATTTTTCAATATTTTATGCCATTATAATTAGGTTTCTAAGCTCATTTGTTGCTGAGATCAAATGCTATCCTGAAGGAGATGAATTTTTAAATTCTTGTTTTGATTAGGAACTATACATACATAAGAGAAATAGAAGGATTTTTGTAAAAAAAAAAAAAAAAAGTTTGCATGCAGGTGATCTCAAAATATGGAATACTATGACAAACCTTGATATCCAGAAATTTAGAATATTACATAAGATCAATAAAGGCATCATATGTCAGGCCTCTGAAAAGTTTTGCTACTTTCTGACCATTTTCCAAGTTTTCTCCTTATTTTCGCCCTATTTCACCCTTTTTGCTGGTTTTTGACCATTTGCACAACCTGAAACTTATATTTATCAATGGTTTTCATGATTTGGCTCTTTGGTTTAGCAGGGTTGAGTAACACTAGTTTAGAGTATAAAACACCTTTTGTAAAACATTTTATCTGGTATGCTGACACATTTCAGATAAAGAAATGTTGTACAGTCTGTGATTAGAGTATTACGATTCAATCTAGTTTGCAATAAACTGCCAAGCCCAAGTTAAACTCATCAGCTGAGTCAGTTGACAAATCTGATGCAGTTGTTGTCTATTTGTTGAACTGCAATGAATGACAAGACAAATTCACATGAATGATTGTGAAGTTGCTGGATATAGCTCACGTTCCAGCTGCAGTATAGTCCATTAACTGGGTTCTTAATTGAAATTCATCCTGGAAGGCAAAAAGTTATCCACTCTCTGCACACTTGCCTGTTGTCTGGCTTAATTAAGTTTTAATTAATTCTTTCATTTTTTTCTTATGCATCTTTCTAGCAACTACAACTGCTATGAAATAGCCGCCGTGGTACTGATTTGTTCCATCATTGTTGTTTAAAATGCGATGGATTATGTTTAAAGGCTTTTGGTTATAAGAGAATGAAGCACTACTTTTATGTACTGTCATAAACAAGAGGTTTCCATGGATGCCTAAAAGCCCTTTTGTCTGGATAAGTGAAAAACTGTGTTTAATCTAGTTAAATTGTAATGTCAAATGTTAGAAATCCAAATGTAATCCCCTGGCATTAAGTTTTCTCCATAATTCATTTGATGTTCCAAATACGCAGTACTTGATGTTATTTATTGGAGAGAAGATTTATGTGAACCAGAAAACACAGATGAGGACCTTCATCAAATGAAAAAAAGACAGGGAGGAGAAAAAACTGAGGAGGCTGTTGGTGTTTCTTTGGTCACTGCAAAGACTTTTACTATGTAAAAACAGCAGTGAACAATAAATCACTTAGAAAGAGATAAAGATAAAATATAATGAACTGTGTGGATCCCCTCAACCAAACATTTATGTAGGGATCTTGAAAAAGCAGTGTTCATCATCCAGAGCCTGTGATTTTCATAAGAGCAACAATTAAGTAACATGTGGAAAATGAACCACAACAATGCCCTCTTTAGCTACTTGTTCTTTTTATATATATATAACTTTATGAATTTATTAATCCAGAGTACTCCTGTTCTGTGTCTTGTGTTGCTTTGGGGTTAATAAGCTCAGTGTTTGAAAGGAGGTTGAGCTGAAGAAAAGGATGCAAAAACTTGAGACATGTTTTAAACAGCAGCACTGAGGAGCCAAGGACTTTGAATCGTAGGTGGAGATCATGCACCTTGCCACAGGGTCATAAAACATCATTTCTTGATGATGAGATCACAACTAGCCCTCAACTAATTACATGGGTGACTCAGAAAAAACCCACCCCTGTCCTTTATTTTCAACCTGAAATATCTCGAGGTGCTTAGCATAAAGTCATTTTCTGTGGAAACATGAAAGGGAGCCCTCCTTGAAAGGTGCTCTTTCAAAAGTTGCCAGGTTTGAGTTATCACTGTTTGCATACAAATTGCTTCAGTTGAACTTAACTGTAGAGAAATTGGAAACATACTCCAGGAATGTGCTTCATTTTCTCCCTCCCTTTAAAGATTTTCTTTTGGTGGGACAAAGACAAAACAAGTTTCCTAAGGTCAAAGTTAACACCTAGAGACATCTGGTCCCTTCACATCAAACCAATGAAAACATGAAGGACCAGGACGGATGACAGTAATAAAAAACATCCACACCTTTCTCGTCTTGGTTGCTGTGTGATGTATGCATGTCAGACATGCCGCTGAGCCCTAAGAGGCGTCCTAAGGTTGTCCAAGAGGTTAAGCCTGGTGCCTGTGGGATATTGCTGAAGCTAGAAAGGTGAAAGGTTGTGACAATTGGGGAGGCCCAAAATTCCAGCAGGATTATTTTATTAGGAAGAATAGGTGTCCAGTGAGACAACAATCCTTCAGGGGAAGCATAATTTACAGCCATGCCACTGCACATATGTGGATGACTCACTGGGTCTGACTCCACAGTGGTCCAGCCTGCTACACAAGGGTATACAGACTTTCAAAGACTCATTTTTGGCTATATTTTGACAATCTTTTTTTCTTTTTAAAATGAGAGGGATATAATCTTGCAAAGTGACACATCTTCTCTGGATACCTCACAGTTTTGATGGCCAAATACTTAAATCAATAGTTTCATCGTTTCATCTCAAGCATTCTTTCCATATTGAGCTCCAAGAATTCAATGGCTGAGATGTTGGAATGAAGCTACATTGCAAAAAGGTTTTAAAGTAAATCACAGGAATTACAACCAATTCAATAAATCTGGCTCTCAGCCACGTGTTCAAGAACATTGTATATCCATATTTTAATTTTGTACATAAACAATTCTAAAATAAAATACTTAAAGGCCCTACTACCATGTATAATTGCAGAGGTTACACTAGTTTGATGTTTTCCTTAAATTTGGGCCAAAATGACTGTGAAAAGTCGCGCTGAGCTCATTTCCATACATTGATCATATCCTGTAGATCAGAGATTTTAAAGAGTGGGTCTCCAGCCCCTGGGGGGTGGGGAAGCGTCCTTGGAGGTGGTTTTCACATTTATGTTTGTAGTAAAAATGCCACCCTAAATAGCTTCTAAGCTTGGTTGTCATACATTCAGTCAGACAGTGTTGATATTGACATTGGCATCAGTTGATAAGGTATGTTCATGAATGGCTGTGGCAAGGCTTTCCTTACTCACTGCGCTTAGCAAATGAACGTGTATTATTTGTTTAGCTTTGTATTGAATGCCAAACAACAAGGTATGTTAAGGAATGGCACTGGGCCCAGTTTAATATAAAACACAATATTTGACACAAACCAGGACACAACAACTCTCTTTTAGGTGTACTGTTGAATGTCATCTACTCAGCAATGTTAGGAGACACCCTGAAAAGTTTGTGAAAAGACGCCCCAGGAGGAGCAAACACGAAGCAAACAACAGAGGGCGCTTATGCTCACAGGTTACATGATCATCTGTGTACTTCTGTTCTCTTAATGTTTAATTTCATCCATATTTCAATAATTTCTGCTCTTCTGGCTAAAAAAGCACTGTTAGAATTTTTTTTTACTGAGTCTAAAGTTTTAATTGGTTGTTAATGTTGCTTCATAAAAGTGTACCATGAGTGGGAACACTCTCATGACCAAAGCATGATGGGACCTCAGTGACATTGGACTTCAGCATACAAAACCTGCGTGTGAGTGTGTCACTGAGAAAACAGGATGCGGTCAAAATAAACGTCCTGCTGTTGTTGTTGACTGGATGCTGGCAGAAAGTTTGTCCTTCTCTGATGAAAAAGCCCAGATGTTCTTAGATGAGTGATCCCTTTATGATGGGAAGGCCACAGAGTTTAGCTGGTAACGTCACAATATCTTCACACTTGTCCAAACCAGAAATATTCAAACTCTGACCAACAAATCTCAGCTCCCTGTGCTGAACACAAAGCATTTGACAGTCAGATGTTTGTGGTCGTGAAGTGAACTTTTTGTGTTGGGAAATACTGATTTCTAAAGTGTCTCTAGCCATAATTCTTACACCCACAGGAAAAATAAATGTAAACCTTTATTCCCTAGGTTTAATAACTGTACAGCACTGTGACTTGTATTTCTATCAATCAGTCAACTTCAACTTGATTTAGCATCCTATGATAAGTACTTCGAATGATTTGGATAAAAGGTGTTACAGAAGTGATTGATTGGTCCCTGTGATAGGTTCAGCTCTCCAGGGACCCAAAAGGAAAATATGCAACGATCATGAATGGACTGATAAATGAACAGATAAGGGACTGATGTATATTGTAAATGGTCAGGACGTGGATTCTTGAGATTCAGGCTCCTTGAAGGCTTGCTTGTTGAAAATGGAAGAATTATTGTTGTGAATAATTGACGTTTTGACCTCTGGCCATACTTTGACGGCTAAGGTTAAAGACTGCTATTTAATACCTCTTGCAGTAAATGGATTATAGAAGGCTCAGAAAGGGTGTTGGTTAAAGGCTCATGTATGCCTCCTTTACATGTGAAAATAAATGTGTACGCGTGAAATGATCGAGGAGGATTGTCAGAGGATCATGAGCACAAATACAAACATAAGAAATGGATGGTAAGAAGAGCAAGGGTGGTGCTGACAGTGCAAAAATAACAAAAGAAAGACAAACAAAAAAATATTACAGTCTGACGCAGCTGCATGTGCCTACCTGAGTAATTTTTTCACCAAGACCAGATGAAAAAGAAACTGGATGGTGGGGATGAGGGTAAGGCATACGGTAGCCCCGAAGCGCTAATCACAATGGCAAATCAGGAAATACGACTACCATCTGACTTTATGAATTGTATGGCATTATTACATAGCGATATATAATTTAAACACATGTATGACACATAACTTATGTCATGATCTGAAGTAGGCCAGTCTGAGGCGTGACACTGAAAATAGGTCCCACTTCAGTCCTGATCTGAACTTTAGAAGGGTGCTAATGATTGGCAAAATAATTTCTCCTTATTTTGGTTTTCTGCTTTAGTTTCCTGAGGGTAGCTGCAGTCAAGCCAATCTTTTACAGAGATTTTTTTTATTACAGTTTGAGCATTGAAATACATATTAAAATAAGATAAAGCTTCAACATGTGGATTTCATAACATTGGATGACTAATCTTGGCTTATAAAATTCATTTTTATTTGGTTTTCACATACTTTCGTAAGTGCAACAATCAAGTAAGAGTTCCCAGAAAAGTTCTGAATTTCTTAGTCACTGAACACAAGAATTCCTTTTTACTCCCACCGTAATCATTATGAAGCACCTTGTAACCGAACAAGACATTTCTGGGATTCAGGACATGGCCCTCTGTTGTTTTGCCCTGAATAAGTGATGGTGAAACGTTCACTAAGATTTATGATGCAACTTAACAAGTGTTATGAGTTGGTTGATAGATTTTCTTACTCACTGTAGGTTAAGAAAACAACTGCGGTGTTTGAAAGCAGGAGGGCTATACCCCAAAAATAGGAGGTGTTCATGTATTTGAAAGTGGTCAGCCATAATGAAAATTGTAGATAATTTGTGGTTAAGGAGCTAATTGCAGACATGTTGGTATGTTAGTTTTCCGTCCAACAGCTCCGTGTCAAGCTAATATCCCCACAGCAAGTGCAAAAAGAAAAATAAATTGCATGGTAAGTTATTTAAACTGGCTAAAACCAATTATGGAACCATCATAATAATGGTATCCATCATATAGCTCTGTAGAGTATTAAAACATACTAGGAATAGACTGCCCTGGACTTCAGGGTGCATGGAAAAATGATCTAAGGGTAAATTACAGGGATAGAAACCTCCACTTGAAACCAACAAAAAGGTCCACCTCCATGACTTTTCTGTGCACAGACATCACAGGTTCAGGGACAATAGAGCATTGTGTGGAAGTCATTCAATCCAGTGCTACGCAGTAACACTGATAGTGAGTGATCACAGAAAAAATGATGTCACCACAGCTGCTAGCAAAAACAACAAAGAAGAACCTTTTTTTTTAGGTTGGGCAGATGTGAAATAAGATTAAAGCTAACAGGGAACTTTGAGTTGGAAGAGCCTGTATTAATGCCAGACATTAATTACATAGCTCTAGTTCAATAATTAATCAGAGGATTTAAACTCTCAGTAAAGGGGTGAAGCCTGGATCAGGGTTCAATACATTTAATTTATTGAAATGTTTGGAAAACCTTTTCATTGCATTTTTCATCAGATTATTGAGGTTCAGCATTTGAACACAGTGAAGCTTAAATTGATCCAATCA
Source organism: Thalassoma bifasciatum (assembly GCA_008086565.1). Taxonomy (NCBI): domain Eukaryota; kingdom Metazoa; phylum Chordata; class Actinopteri; order Labriformes; family Labridae; genus Thalassoma; species Thalassoma bifasciatum. Next base: position 266,047 of record RPOG01000081.1, read on the forward strand.
GGGATAGGATTCAGCATCATTGTACCAACATTGATCAATCTTTAGAGCACTGCTGTTTTTTTCTCTTAAATATTTTCCTCTTGCCGCTACCTGAGCAGCCCTGAGGGAATTTCACAAAGATTTGCCCCATTGGATGGCTTTTGGACAAGATTTCTTCACATACCTGATGAACTAATTGTTAGATTAAGGGAACTTCTGTGGGTAATTTGTTATGCCAAATATCCTTCTACTAACTGGATTTAAAGGATGGCAAATTTCCACTGACATGCCAGGAAGTGTCATCAAAGTGTTGATTATAACAGTTACCAGAACAAGTTGAAGACTTTCCAAAAACTCATGATTTTCAGTTTAAAGCCTTGGTCCGACCATTGACATACTTAGTCTTTCAGTGCCAAAAATAAGTAGAACAAAATTGACCCCGATGCACAGAGCCTGGTTTCCAATCACTGGCCCCGGATACAACTGGTCCTGGTTCCCCATAAAGAGCCAGGCTGACACCTACTGCCAATTGCGGCACCTTGTTTCCCTGTTGGCAGCAATGTTCAACATGTTGGCAAAACTCCTGTGGCAGTGCTTCAGCAGCTTTCTGTTTTCTTGTTTCAGAGGCTCACCTGCCAGTGTTTTCCTCCAATTCCTGGACAACTCATGCCGTGTTACAGAGCCCACAGGTACATCCTACATCCACCATACACACTTGGAGTGTTTGGAGAAATAATTGGAAACCCCTAGGCTCAGGTCTTTGTGAATATTTGTTTATTGCCAACATGAGCACAGTAATCACACTCTGAAGCTGAACAAAACAAGTACGTCGAGGTTTAAGAGATGTTCTCAACTTGCTTCCAATCAAACACTGAAGCAGTTAATTTGAACCCAAGCTCTCAAAACCGGAATAAACAGCTGCTTTTCTCATCTCACCATCAGTGGGTGGGCTCGTAGGAGCAATGACACAGGTGCAAGGCAATTTTGAATACAGCTGATAGTGTCCTCATGGCCTCTTGAAGTTAGTAATTTTTGGGAAATGATGAAGCTGTCTGTCTGGCTTTCGACCAAATGCCTCTCTCACAACCAGAATGTTGTGTTCCCAAAATAACAAACCAAAAGATGACCATCAAAGTTGATGTTTGACCGAAATGCTGCTTTGCTTTCTAAACTACCTAAATAACTCAGATTCTTCATGTTGTAAGCGAAAGCCGCAATATGTCTTTCTTAGTTTTTTTTTTCATCTTTACAGCACAGTGTATTGCTCGTTTAAAATTTGTTAACCTGCTGACACAGCTACATTTTACAGTACCCGCAAAACCTGAAAACACAGTTGCTGTACATACATGGACAGGCCTGCCAGTTTGCAAACCAAAAATTGTATGCTATTTCAATTACTGCCGACATCTTAAAGCAGCACTTTAGGATAAACTGCTGAGTGTATGCGTTAGCCAGACATAGCATGTCAAATGTATGTGAACGACCAGGCTCACATATATTTGGCTGGGGCTGGCTTCAATTAAAACACCATTACTGTCAAAACTAATCAACACTCCTCATGGGGATCTCAGCAGGAATAATTAAGCATACATTTATCTTTGCTGTCCATGCAGTGCTGGGTTCAAAGTATGCTATTAAAATCCCACACATGGTATTATCTAATTTTATGGTTTACCATATTGATTCAGTGGAATATTTGGAAAATCACAGTTTATCATGAGAACATGGTATTTATAGCCTATATTGGTCAAGCACATCATAAATCTCATTTGGAGAGTTAGCCACAAGCTGCCAGACTCTCCTCTGTGCACACAGCTCTGCTGAACATGTACCTGGTGCCTGTTATTCATGGCTCATGCTAGTCTGAACCACAGGCTAAGTTTTTTTTTTAAATATGTCAAGCTCAGTGTAGACAACTGTATTTATCCAACCTCCTCCTGTGTAATACTACAGTGACCTTGGTGGTAATAAGAAAATGAACACAGGACATATCCAGTACATATGCACGCTACTGTACAGTATGATACCCATGCCTTTGCTGTAAGTCACTGGATGTGCCAATGACACATCACTGTGGAATTTCAGATCTGCCTTTTTCTCATATCATTTATCTTTAGTGAAACTTTAGGAGGACAGACAGCACCATCCTTAAAGAAGACTTCAAATGACAAGAGCAGCAGTGACACTGTGTCTCTGTGTGCTCACACATCCCATTGCCCAAGGCAATAAGGGCCTCGTTTGATTTAGAGACAGGAATGGCCTTCTGGGCCCTTGATTACCGAAGCCCCGCGAGCTTTCATGTGGTCAGCATTCTGCAAAGGAAGGGTCACTGTTATCAATTAAATAATCTGAGTCAGTTAAAGGCAGAAACAGGGTGCATTCATGTTCCCAACGAGAGGCCTGACTCTTTGGTTATGGCCTAATCCATCTTCCTGGGAAATGAGAGGATAGGAACAATTATCTTCCAAGCAACATGTCCCCCCTTTACCCAGACATGCTCACTGCAGCCTCCAGTTCATCCTCCTGGAATGTGCGGTCGAAAAAGAGTTATGAAAGCAGTGTTTGACTTTTGATTAAAGTGATGCTGTTAATGATCCAGATCAGAGGGCAGGATGTGTACTGTATGTAGACAGGGTGTTGCAGGAACAATAGAACGCTTGATTTCAGGCGGGGCTATGCAGTGATTTTTTCCCTTTCTGGATCAAAACTGCTGTAGTCGTAAAGTAAATGTAAAAGCCATGCCACACTGTTGTACTTTGAATTAAGCCTAAAATTGACCCTTTCAGTGAATGGTAGAGATCAGCTGATTAGCTGATCTTTATTGCACTTTACCTTTGCACGGATAAACAAATATTAACCTACATTTATTTACTTTCAGTGTCTTTTGTTTGATTCAAAACAAGGAAAAAAATCAAACAAAGATGCATTCTGTTGAATTATCCGAGCCCAGAAGACTGTTCCTTTTACTATCCCTTCTTCATACTCAGGTTTATTTCTAATAAGTTTGTGACTTCTCATGAGGTACTGTTCTGTACATTTTTTATTTCTTGTCTTGTTCTGCAAATGCTACTCATGGTTCTTTGATTCAGGTCCAGGCAACTTTATTTATCCCTTAAAGAGGAATTAGGTGTTTGCAGTGGACCCACAAGACAATAAATAAGTACACAAATGGCACCAAACAGGGGTATGTTGGTGATAATTAGCAAATAGATAAATACCTAGCACATACGAGAACACCGTTGTGTAGCTCCAGGAGTGAAAGTGTTCCTGATGATAATAAAGTCTGACTACAGCTGGAAGAAAAGACTTGTGGGATCTCTCAGAGAGGCAGGTGAAGGAGCCTGTACTGAAGCAACAGTTACGTTATGCCTGAAATACACCAGATCCAAGCATCAACTCACACTGGCTGCATGTTCAGTCCAGAAAGCCGTACAACAGACAGACAGCTGGAGTCCCGAGACCGAGGTGCTTCCTGTGCGTCCCACACCATTGATAAGTCTCTCTTCATTCATGTTGAGCTGCAAAACCTGCCGACTCCTGGGGTATCTCCTCTCATTATGTCTGTTTGTTGTCACAGTCAAGCTAAATGTGAGCTGATTTTGACACAGTTGGTTTCATTCTGAAAGTCACAGGCTCTTCTTTGGTGGTTTCCATGCACTGCTTCCTGTCCAGCTTGAACTTCCCTGTAATGGAATGATGCATTACGGCATCCGGCAAAAATACACTTGCTACGTATTAACTGTGACCTGCTGGACCAGGGAAGCAGCAACAGAATAGATCCAGCTTGAGCTGACGCACCGATTTAAATGTAAACCTGTCTGAGCCGAACCGTAGATGCATCCAGTGCAGCCTCTTGCTGTCAGTGGTAAAGATGCCGCTACTCCAGCATACTATCCCAGAAGAAGATGGTTTTTACCACCACAGAGCCAAGGAGGCACTCCAGAAGAGCCCCACCACACAAAGACCCGGGATGAAACAGTTTGCTCTGCCTTTTCTCTGGGGGACCGTTTGAGGTGATAGGCCCATCCAATTTATTTGTGTATTACCTATGTTATTTGTAAGTCTTTCAATCCCAATGTCTTTTCCCTGGATGTTCATTGGTGTGGGAGAAGAAAGCTCGCTTCTTTAGAGGTCCACCACAAGCTCCTAGGTCTTCCCTGTGTTGAGCTGGAGATGATTCCTCTGGTGATTTCTCTGTAAGCCTTGTTCTTCTAATACTGATTGTTTGGATGGATAAAAATGCAAAGACCTTTAAAGTAAGACTCAATGTAAAAATTTGAATAAAATTATAGCAGGATTTTATGATCAGGTATTGTCTGTCTTTATTGATTCACATTTTTGTGTTAAAACTGTATTCCCTCAAAAGTATTTTATTTCCTCGGCTAAACAAGTTTGTCTCCGAGAACAATCACAGTTGAGCAAAATCCTTTGATCCCAATTTCTTAATTTCTGGCCTTGTATCTGTTATGAAGCTGTCATTGTAAACACATGAAAGGGAAGTTTATTTTGGTAGATTTGGAAAGCGTTGAAATAAAACTTTCCAGAAATGTTATCATCTCTACAAGCACTAGATGGTATCAAAGATTTTGTCAGGGGGAAAAAAAAACAGATCATGTACGGAAACAACTCTTAATGAAGAGAAATTTCCAGAAAATCCATCATCCATGTCAGTCTAAAACATGTTGGTAATAAAATTAGGAACAGTCATCTGCATTTAAAATCAAAACAACTCCCAACAAATGTGTTTTTCTTGTGACGTCCAAACGCCCTATTTTCTGGAACTGGACCTGCTTCCTCTTGGACCGACGTATTTATGGTTAGCCACCTGCCTTGAGAGCCGCGTCATCAGGCCGCCAGCTCACATCTGCAGGCCACAGAGGTACTGATCTACTGAAGAAGGGGAAGACAGACAGACTCTTGGATCATTTGTTTATCATCTAGCATGGGTGTAGTCCATATGCATGTTCTGTGTGAGTCACATCAAAGTCGGTGGGACAGCCTTTCACTGAGCTCCACCGCACCAACAGAGCGTGATTTACGGACATGTTGCTGGGTCTCAACTGTGGGGAACCCCATTCTGCACAGAACATAAACACCAACGTTTCTGAACAACCCCAAATCAAAGGCAGGATCAGGGTGGGCTGACTGATGTGTTGTGCTGATGCGTGGCTGCGGGTGGTCAACCGGGAGGGTGAAACCGGACTGTGTGATCCATTAATAAGAACCAGTCTCTCTGTGCCACAGTGAAACTGCTTCACACTGTCTTCAGTTACAGGAAGAGATCAACCCACAATCACTTTAACCCCAAGAATTTTAATCTATAATTGGGACTTCAGACAGCTTTAAAATGTTGTGTCTTTAGACTACTGCTTACATTCATCTTCTTTAGTATGTACATGGTGTCACTGCTATTCGACACATGCGTCGTCATGTACTGCATGACCACTGCCACAGATCAAGAAATGAAAACTAAGAGCATGGAGAACCTGGAAACCTTTTGAAGTCAGTTTTTCATTGTCCCAGATTACTGAGAGCCATGAAAGGCCTCTGGGTCTGAAATAAATCCTTTTTAGTTTGCCTTGCCTAGGGACTAGTCTGACTTGATTCAGAAGGCTATGTGCAAAATACAAATAAGGAAAATAAAACACTTAAAAGCAGTACAAAAACGTTTAATAAAGAGGATTTTTCTCCAGCTGCAAGTCCTTATCTACGGACCAAAAGGATCAGCAGAGAAATGCAAGAGACACAGTTTGAGAGAAGATCACTAGAAACATTATGAACTCACTTCACCAGATTGTAAGAATGTTTAAAACTATGAAATCAAATTATTGGTCATTGCAGATTAGACTGCAGAGCTGGCAAATCTTTTAGGAAAAAAAGAAGAGGCTAGGAGATTAGTCTCTATCGCAACGAGAGAGTCCTCGCCCTCTTGTGGTTTGTTCAGTTGGGCTGTTTTATGATGTTTTTGAAGAGTTCATTGACAACACAATGATTTAGTTATAGACCTCACAGACAGACGATTTGAAAAGATTTAAATCATAATGTTTTTGATAAAAGTGAATGTTTTCCATAATGTCACAACCAGTCGAAGTAATTTTGAGATTTTTTTTACTGATCCCATTTATTGTTACATTTCTGAATTGTGAAGTATGGTCACATTCTGATCTGGTTTTGCATGCTTTTATTTTTATTTTCCTATATACCTCTGACTGTACCAACTTCTCTGAATAATGCTTCAGGTTTTTTTTGTATGTCACAGATACTAGCTTACATGCTAATTTTAAAGATCAGTCAAATCATTGTAGATCAAGCAACGCAAAATACTGCACAAAATTACATCCAGGTAGTAGAGCATTACAGCAGCATTGATGATTACCTCAACCAAATACCAGTTCTGACGTGATGGTGAATTTCTTCAGTTTTTTTTTTTTTTTTTTGACTGAACACACATCCAAAGTGCGAGTGGTGGAAAAAAGTGAAACACAAATGTTTACATGCCCACATTGGTCCCACTTAGGTTAAAGGTTGATCGTAAAGTCACAGTGGGAGATGTAGTCTCGTCTGCTGACATATGCAGAAAAGAGAATTGGACTTCTGGCCAAGGACGTCTCACTCTGCTTTGATAGGAGGAACTTAGTACTTTTTTGATCAGCAAAGCTATATATGTATTGAAATAGTATTGGTTCACCTGAGGTGGAAATAAAATTCTAATGACGGTGGCCGAGATAGATGCAGCTGTGTGTTTGAGTGCAGCGAACCTTTTTATCATGGTCATCTACTTTCTCTTCTAAGTGAAGTTTGCTTGCACTGGACGCCAAGGCCTATCAAGTCCTGCTGAATCCAATACTCTATAAATGAGAGGAGTGATGATAGTGATAATTACTTTTTTCACTTAACACATCCGCAATCTTTAAGAGAAGATTGATGAGAGAATCTTGTTTGAAATAAGCGATCCTACAACTTATACTGTTTTGATATGTATTTAGTTTTCTGTCTTATGAACTTGAATGTTACTTAACAACCTAAAATCACTCAAAGGCTTTGACCTCCTCTGACTACTTTATTGCTACTAGTCACAATCCCCTGGCCACGTCAGCAAGAGACAGAGACTGTGGCGCCTGGCAGATGACCACCTGTGTCTCATGACTGTCTCTGTGAGCATTAACATAACTATTATTCCACTGAAGAGGATCTTTCCAGTTATGATTCACCTGCAAGGGATGCCAAGGTTTTTCAGCCAGCATAGCAGGAATCTACCTGCCATGATACAACTTAAATCATCACTTGAAACGGATTGTACATCAGCAGTGCTTTGGTTCCTCTCCATTGTTCAGATAATACATTCTCAGATATTATTTCACAGATGTTTCAAATATTCTAACACATGAGCCTCTGAAAAGGCTGTGTCGTTAGGGACAGTTGCTTCAGTTCAAATTGTGATTTCCTAATGGAGGCTGTAGTGTTAACATCATGTAAGAACACAACATGATCCATACAAAACAGTAAACTGTACCCTTGACTGCTGAGCCAAGAAAACAATCACAGATCTTGGCCCAGGTGCTGTTCTCTGTTCTCCTGTGAAGCCAAGCTGTGAAGAAATGGAGCCTGTTTCCTGTCTTTTTCTTCAGCTAATTAGTGACATCCTCTGAGCCCTTTTTTAATCCAAAAGGTTGAAAATACTTACAAAGCAGCTCAGCATTACTCTACAATAGAGTCATCGCGTGTAGAACATTCACAACGTACTTCACTTCAGTGCCCAAAAAGTCACATCAATTTCCCTCCAACAGGACACTTTATCACCGTTACTCAGCCTGCCACATATCATCTGCTGTGTTTCCTCTGGATGTCTCCACACTCATCAGCAGCAGGGCATCAACATGCTGCTTTTTGTCCTCCAGGGTTTCAGCAATATGTCATTTTGAGTGACTCCTTTTTTTCTGCTTGCATGTTTTAGAATGATTAATGTGTTTGAAATGCCGTGGATACTCCAAACCAGGCCTGCTCTGGTTCTCTCTGGTCCAATTTGAGCCACTACTCATTTTTTCTGTTGTGAAGTGCTTTCAATGCTGCTGATTAAAGTCCAGCTGGAAAATTTATGGAATAAATCAAAATATTTTCTATGATGCGTTGCTCTTTGTTTTGCTTAGTTATTTGAACATAACCTTTCATTTATTCCACAAAACAAGTTAGTAAAACCTCATCACATGCACTAGTTTATTGTCCAGCAAGCAATGACTTATCTCCCATGAAAACAAGTGATTATGACTGATAGTTTTAAAACGAATCTCTTTGCAACTCAACTGTCTGGAGACTGTTTTCGGAGTAAATTATCGTGCACTCAAGTGACAAAGGTGGCTAAAATAGTATCACCTCTGAGCATCTACAGTTACATCAAACAAGTCCAATACTTCCTCCCACTCCCCGGTTCAGTTGGTTGTCTATTGTCTCTGACAAAAGAACTTGACACTTTGAATTGGTGCCTGTGATGGATCGCTTTTGAGGTCAGAAGCCTTTACCGGTGTAGTGGTTTCATCCCAGCCCAGCTTAGTTTCCAGACTTCAACAGATACCTCCAGCTCGTGTGAAGATTATGAGGCGTATAGTCAGAGAGCAGATGTGGGAAAGATGGTTTGATAGCGTGAAGTTTGTGTATGATTTAAAAGCGCTTGTGCATCCTGTTTTTTTGCTTTCAAGAGAGATAAATTTGTGGACTAAAAAGGCATTATGATGGGTAGTTCTGTTTGAAAACTCCAGTACATTAAAGAAAAAACTCTCATCATGTTAATATGAGGCAAGAAAAAGGGCACACATCCATAATTAGTTGTTGATTAAAAAATGATGTCATCTAAATGAATTCCTTCCATGTCCATATACTGAATGTCTCTTTTTATCTCAGTTTTTACCTGACTGCAGCTGAAAGAGTTCATTGTTTGCCCGCATGTATTATCTATAGCCAACGTGAATATATGTTTTCCTATTTAAGGCCCAAGAATCAAACAAAGGAGCCTCTATAATACTTGTATCACTAACTTAATCACGATGGCATTCTTTGCATCATGAGGGATGCCTTTCCCACAGAGAAGAAACAATGGTTATCTGATAGTTTTTTTTTATTCTAAGTTATTTCAGAATACTTGTCAAATATCGTTTTTTTTTGCAAAGACAGAGATGTTTTTCAATTCCACACATTCAGGTGACATTTTCCTTTTAACACAGATACCGTCTTTGATGATGGAAAATGTTCTAGGTTACCTACAAACCCTCCTCAGAGTAGAGTAACCCTGACTTTTTTTTTCCACTTTCTGCGCCCAACCGCCTCGCAGTAAAGAGGGTCTAGCGCCCAGTGAAAACACACAGTGTATAATTTTATAGCTTTCTCCCAACGGGACTGCTGGTGCCGGTGTGGAGACGACAATGCGCGAGCTGCAGTGGCGCACACAGATCAGTTTCAGTCTTTGTCAGTGGAGGATAGGGGCGGAGGAAGCTCACTCATTAGAATCCCATAAAAAGAAAGTATCCGAGATCATAAAACAGCCTGCTGCAGGACTGAAGCGTTCACTTACATCCAGACAGTCAGAGTGGAAACCTCCTGTCAAGTTTCACTCTGCGCCTTAGAGCATCAGCATTTTAACAGACTCTCTTCTTCATTGTTTCCCTTCACACTGGGCTCTCTGTGTTTTTCAGATGAATGAGTCGATGGCAGTCATTCTTCTGATTATCTGATTTTCAGGAACAAAACCTTGGCTTCATCACAGCTCTGTCTCTGTTATAGTCGGGCAAGCGTGGCGCATGGACACTGACAGGGCGCACACTCCTCATTAAGAAACGTCATTTTCGTAGCACCAGGTTTAGATTTTTTTTTATTCTCGGTATTCTTATATTTATTCCCCTAAGGATGCTCGTCTTAACCTGGAATAAATGCTGTGTTGTGATGTTTCTCGTCGCTACACTGAAGACGGGGACATCCCAGGGATCAGACACGCGACCAAAAGCGAACTCCATCAAACCATCTCTGTCGGAGGAGGCACCGACACCCGCTTCAAACCGCTCAGCCACAGGCCACAGCGGGATCACCAAGAAATACAACATCCTTGCACAGGTAACTTCCACCAGATACTGAGGACATTTGAACGCAACTTTCATTTACTTTTACGCACAACTTGGAACAGGGCTTTGAGTGAGAAGCGGTAACATCTTCTAGGAGAGGTGGTCATAAATACATTTTTTTCAGGGTTTGTATTTATTTTTTTTACTCTTCCTCGGGCAGATGGTCTCCAAACCGTTTGTACATGCAGTATCTCGAGCTTTATCAGTGAAATATCCCGAAGCCTTGAGAAAAGCTCACTCACACGTGAGCCGTTATTGGAAATTGCAGGGATTGGACCCCTCATAAACCCTAATTGCCTCTCAGACCTGACGCCACCGCAGGGTTCAGCACACTTCCACATAAATCATTAATGCCAGCAGAAATGTGAGAAAAAGTTAACACTTGGGGTAATTTTCTGTCTGGGTCTTAGTGTCATTAAAGTGGCCCAGACGCTTGCTGGGATTATGAGATTCTAACTGTGGGGCCTCTGAGGGATACTCTTACCTACCACTTAATACCCACTCAAAGAGTTATCAGTTCCTGCTGTTTCAACAAAGTGCTACATTTCTGTTGTTAGACTGCAAACAAGGTATCAAAATGTTAAAGATTTGGTAAGCATTATTCCAGCTGAGTTGTGAATATTATGAGTGATTTTTACTAAGTGAGGAATTAGAGGTGTACATTTATTGCTCCGCTGGACAGCAAAGATCTCTTCATATGAAAATAATTTCTGACAAAATGATGCATTTGTTCACTTTTGCCTTCAGAAGAAAACTCTTTAAATTTGACTTCTTAAAAGAGGCCTTAGTGTGCTGTTATAAATCACATCAAGTTCTGGATTGGGTGTCTGATTACTCAAACTTGCTTAAACTCTTCAAAGTTATCTTTTTGAGCAGCAGATGGCACTGCCACATTTCAGTCACTGCCCCCACTTCAGCCAGAGTCTCTTCATCTGCTCCCTGAGACAGCTGATGACTCTGCTCCTGCCTGTTCAAACACTTTCTTCCCCCAATGGCTGCACCCTCTAGATTTAGCACTGGCTCGTCTTTGGCCTGCTCAGCTCTGTTTTATCGCTTGAAGCAGTGATAGTGTTGAATATCTGTGAAGCGCTGAGTGCTGAGAGCAGCTCTCTGACATCCAGCTCAGACAGGAGAAATTATGGAAAAGCCACTTTCTCTACTCTGCGGAGTGTGTAGATCCAACCTCAGGCAACCCCGCCAGACCTCAATTTGAACGCCTGCTTACTTCTCTGCCATTGCAATAATGTGGAGTGGTTTGGATGGGTGGACTTAAGGGAAACAATATGAGTGTGTGCAGACCGCCGTACCCTCAGAGAAGTAAAATGTCAGGGTATCGTATGATGTGACCAAACAACAGTGGCTAATAGTATTTAGATGGGTACAAATGTGTGTGTGTCTGTGTTTTGTGTGTGAGCTCTGGCTGCCAAGAGATTTTCCAGAGTTATAAAGCAGCTCGGCCTTGGCCAGATATGTGGCTTGACGCTGGCAAACAAACTACACTGACCCTCTGCATCTCATCAAACGGTGGCCATTTATGAGCAGAATAAATCAAAGATAATAAATCTCCCTTCATGAGGCTGGACGGGCAAAGTGTGGCATATGTTGAATTTAGGATTGATTACAGTGAAGTCACAGCAGCAGTGATTCAAACTTAGAGCTCTTAATCGAAACCCACATTGCGTCTGTCGTCTTCTCTGCATTCATGGGGTGAACTACTGCTGATTAAGGCTTGGGTGTAAGTTTGGAAAATGGGCATGCTGTGACTGAAATTTCTCCTCTGGCAGCTGTAGGGAAACCTCAGTGCTGATATCCTACAAGCAGATTTATGAACAAGTTGTCATCCTGCTGAGTTTGTTTCTATTGGTGAGGGATAGCTTGCAGATTTTCACACCTCTGGGAGATTTCACAGTGGGTGTTAGATATAATAGAACATGAGCTCACCAGCTTTGTGAGTGTGAAAATCTCCATAATTCACTACCATGGTTAGTTTTAACCTCAATCTAAGATCCAAAAGTAGCCTCCACAGCCCTGTCTCATGGCATGAGGCCAGCCTTAGGGGTCTGTACATCTATCACAGGCAGTGAAAGTAAATTATGAGACATTTCCTCTTTACATTAATCTCACTGGCTTGCATTTGAATTTAGAAATTCATGCAGAAATGATTCCAGTTACCCTGTGGAGCAGGAAACAAGGCTGTAATTTGTTGCTACAACCATGAGATTAGAAGTCTGCATAAATACTTTGCTTGAAGGAAATATTTGATATCATAATGTGCTTTTATTTCCTGCTCTTGCATCTTGGGACCATAAGGGTTCCATCAGAGATATACATAGGGTTAACAGCTCACTGGCGTTAAACCAAGACAGCCTGCTTTGTAACTTCACATTGTCTTGCTGTCACTTCACGTCACCTTGACTGATGTGAAATTGACAAAACCAAAATGTTATCTGCCACATTGAGTGGCTCTGTTGGCTCCTTGGAAGAGGATCAACAGAAATGGATAGCACAGGCAGGCGGTGATCCCACAAGGGAACCAACAGCCAGGCTGGCATTCATGCGGCATGTGTCTGTAAAACTCAAGCAGCCGGTCAGTCAGCCCTAACTAGTTGCTTTATTTAATTCGAGACAGAGATTACGAGGGCTATAAAAGTAAAGCCATGTCCTTTCTCTCCCTTTCTCTTCCCCTTTTAACCGAAAATGGCTGTTTAGTGATCCTAATGAGCTGAGAAAGAGAGAGAAAAGGCAATGAGAGGTGTGAGAGCTTGTTAGCACTCGGCTCAGTCTTTCCTCTGTCCCTTGTCCTGTGGCCTTTCCAGTCTGTGGGTCCCTTGCACCGGAGCCGTTAGGGGCCTCCTGCAGAAACCACCTTTCACTGTTATTGGACCTGTTAATGAGAGAGGAGACCCCTTGCACCTCTTGGTCCAAAGGATTACGTCTCCAACTCCTGGAGCTTTCTTCTTTTCTTTGAAAGTCTTTGAAAAGAGCAGTCATGTGTCTCTCTTTCTTTCCGAGGCATAAGATCAACTCACACTGTATACTTAACTTAAAAAGGGCCTAGCTTTCAGAGACTCTCGCCTCTTGTGCTCAAAGGGTACGTGCCCATAAACACATGTGTTTTGAGTGATGAAAGACGCCAAGCTGCATTTGTAGACATGGTTTGTACGAGTCACTTGTGCACAGCCATCCCTATGTTATCTGATACCAGCTGTCTGTGCTTTCAGGGCATACGAAGTTTGTTTATTTAGTGACATCGTTTATTTGACTCCATAAGGCCCCTGCCACTCATTAACACCATTCATAGTTTCAGACTGTGTCTGATCTCCAAAGATCAAGAGCAATCACGACACAAAGCTGAATAAGTGTGCTGAAGATGTGCTTTTCTGAAGCTTTGTTGAAGGTTTTTTATACATTTTCCCTGGACAAAAACAAAGGATCAAAGCATGTATTAAGTTTTTTTATTGGCAAGGGGGAGCTGTGTTTTCTTTAAGCCAGGGTATGGTTCAAAGAAAGTAGCAATAACCCTGTGGACCTGATAAAAGTGGAAACATAATGTTTGATGCCCTTCACCATCCCAGTAATTCTTCTCCCATCTCTGAATCTTCAACCCGCAAACTGAGCAGAAGAGACATACCTTGTGTTATTTTTATACATCCCTGGAGTTATATCAGCACATTGGAATGGCTCCTGAGGTAAATAAGGGACCCAAAGTCCGGGGGTGGAGGGTTCAAAGTCTTGTATATCCTCAAGTAAATCCCTTGGAGATTGTTGCTCCCGCACATTTAAGGTTCCTCTTCAAAGCCGGTGCTCTTAACCAGCACGAGAGCAGCACGAGACAGAGCCAGGGGCTTCCCTTATGGCTCCCTGTCTGTCTCTGCCTTTATCATCTCACCAGCATACAAGAAAAGGCTGCGGAGGACACACTCCTCAACCCACTTCCTGCACAGTATCCAGGGCTGGGCTTTCATGTGTGAAGGCTGTCTAGGGAAAAATAAGGGAGCAACAGAAATTAAGATGTGAGATGAATGAGATGCTTCGAAATGAAGCGGCATCTCTCAGATGCTGCGAAAGAGGCATTTAAAAACATGACGAGATAAGCTGAGATTATCTGCTGAGATTTGAGGGTCAGCCATGTATCACTGGGTTTCAAAGGGTTGACGTACAGGTTGAACCATGATGGAAAAGGTGAGGCTCTGTGCACTTTTTTGCTACTACCTGCCCCCACCACACACACACACACACACACACACACACACACACACACCAAGAACTTTGTGCTGTCATCAATCCTGGCTTGCTGTCCGCTGAGGCAGATCCGAATCAGAGCAGGTAGTACGAAGCACTCCTGCCATGATGTGACTCATTTGTCTTCATATTTAGATAGCAGCACATTTTTCATCAGAGGGGAAAAAGTCCTGCAGCACTTTCTTGAAACTCTCCTCAGTCCATGCTGCCAACATATTTCCCTCCTCAGCTGTGATTATACCAATTGTCCATGGCGATGTAAATGTCTCTCTGAGTGAGCAGAAAACCCCAGATGAGGTTGAAATTTCATCTTTGGATGAGTAGTTTGCCAAAAATCCTGATTGTCCCTCTCAGTAGAGCTAAGTCCGTCAGCCACAGACTGTAAGAAGTGATTAAAAGCTCTTGAAAATCTATTAAGTAAGATTCACTTTCTAGTTGAGTGTAAGACGAGGAGATCATTACTGCTTTTATGTCTGCATGTCAAAAACAGAGCTGGAGTTGTGAGACGATTACCGTAACATAGCCTGGCTTTGCTAAGGCTCAAAACAAACCCTCCTTAGCTTCTCTTGCATGCCTGATATATCATGTTTGTCTGAAGGCAGTGTGAGGAGTTTTTTACTGGGTTTGAAGCTGTGCCACTCTTATTCTGGTGCCTTTTCACAACCTGTGGATTAGAAGGAGATGCGAAACATCATCAGGGGAAAAATAGTTGTATCTCACTGTTGCTCTCCAAGAAGTGTCAATGCCTGGAAGTCTGTTGGTCAAGTTTGGCAGCATGAAGGGATTGAACATTTACTTTAGATCCTTATCATAACGTAATGTTATGTACTCATCGCTAATACAGGAGCAGGATTAGCCAAATGACAAGAAGAGCAGATTAACAGGATTGAATGTTTGTTGTGGCATGTGGATTCTTTGCAGCTCTTTGGGGACTGCAGAGTTAACCTGTGTGCACATTAAAATTATCCAGACATTTTTTGGACAACAGAGCATGCATCATGGCTCTAGAGATGTGACAGACAATGTTGAACTGGTGTGTGTGTGTGTGGTCACCTTTATTATACTGTTTAATGGTAATAAATCAACATTTGCACAGATGTGACTTTATATTAGTTAATGTCACATAGGTACAAATCAAAGCATCACCTCAAAAAGTTGTCTTGAACAAAAGAAGGAGTATTAAAAGACAATAGCACACCATCTTTACAGCTGTTGTTTATGGTGCTCATGGGAAACACAGTCTTCATCCCTAAAAAGACTAGAGGGTTTGTCCCAGGGAGTCACCAGAATCAACACAGCTTTGTCTTTAACTTCAACACAAAAATGAATTTAATGTGTGTGAGTTTATGTTTGGTTTTTTTGTTTTTTTTTAAGAAAAGATGAGACTACTTTCTAGCTACTGTCTTGGAGCACTGATATTTGGATGTCTGTATTTTCAGTGTGTTGTGTGATTGTATGATGTATTTCTCTAATTCGCACCCTCTTTTCTTTTTCTCTTTCCTTCTTTTTTTCCTGGCCTGATAATAGATGGATACATTACATCTTTAATTTGGCCATCGAACCATGGGAAATGTCACATTGTTTAATATTGCTGATGCTGGTGACATTTCTTTCGTTAACATGTTAGGGTTGTAGGTTCTTCTTTATGTAAGTTATTATGCCAGTCAAGGCTAATCACTTTTTAGATCTCCCTCCATATTTAATGCAAAGGCAATGTTTTTCTTATCGCTTTTTGTTACACAGAATATAATATTGAGCTATTCTTTTATAGTTTTTACAGATATAGTAAATTTAAGGTACTTCAGTTCACAGACTATAAGTAAACTTGTTGAGTCGTAGTCTCAATTACATGTAAGGTGCTTTACTTTTTTTCACTTTGTGGTTTGCTCCTTTGAAAAATGCCTTTGAAACACACTAGAAATTGGGGAATATCTAGAATCCATCAAACACAAAGCCTGTGTTATTTTCATCAACACATTAAACGCGTGCACTTTCAGACTTTGTCATGATGATTAATGAGTATTCAGTTATATATTCCTGCTCATTTTTGTATGTGTATCATTATCTCCATGTGTTTCCTGCCTGAAAATGTCTGCATGGCATCAGTCCAACATGTCAAATCTTGTCCACTTTCTAGAAAAACTAAAACATCAAGAAACAAGGACTAATGTGCTGAAATGCTGATGCTTTTGGGGGTTGATTTTAACATGTGGCGTACATTCAGACGTGCTTCTTCTCGTGAGTGTGGCAGCCCCTCTCAGCTGACCTTTGTACCCCAGATGGAGTTTGCTATTTATTATGGCTATAATGATTTTACTTCGTTTGAACTTCTTTCTTGTTCATTGTAATGTTTATTGTTCTGTGTTTGTCAGTGGTAAGCCACACTAAATCAAATCTGTCAGTGCAGTGCCAGTGCAATGTGGTTGTGGTGCGGGTGGTGGTGTGCCAGCTAAACATGTTGTTCTAATGTCAGTCTTCACTGGACATAATTTACTCAGTCAACTTTATCTTCCGCTTACTCTTGCAATACATTAAGATTGGTGTTGTGTTAAGCAGAGATAAAACAATGTCCTAACATGACACTGAAGGACTTAAAACTAGATAAAGATGGGACAAATATGGAAAAACGCTGCACCGACCTTTTGTTGAGTCTTGCCCGGTGGATGTGGACATGTGGAGAAGGATTGACGCTTTCCCGCAGCTGTTTGAAATGACCCCCTCTCTCTGTCTTGATGAGATCTGTGCACATTTGTGACATTACTTTGTCAGAGAAGCTCATTTGATTTTGAGAAACAATTTATGTAGAACCTCTTTGCTCCTGCTCCAAGTCTAACAGCAGAAGGACTTGCATGTGTAAGGAATTAAATCAAGACAGCGGTTCCAATAAAACTTCCCATTACTGCACTCACTTGTTATGTAGAAAGTAAACCTTTCCGTTAATTGTACTTCTCGCTGCTGTGGACTGAGGATGTAAAGTTTGTTGAGGTGGTGGTTTTTCTCGAGTGGTCATTTTATCCACTTCTGGTAAACACTTGAAGGTACTAGGTGTGCTTCAGGACAAAATGTCCCAGCTTTAAGTGTAGGGACAAAATATGGCTCAGCAAAAGCAGAACTAACCTAAAGGTAACACAAGTGACTTGTTAACACCCCTTCAGTTCAGGTAAGTCCAGTTCCACTTTGACTATTATGTCTTTGTTTCTGATTTTTTTGGCTTGGAAACTTTAACTTCAACTGTAGCTCTGTTTTCTGATACCTGAAAAAAATTGACACACCCATTGTTTTACTTACTGCACCATATCCTTGAAATACCTAAAATTAAATCTTGAGGATGATTCAATTCACTCAAAATTTCTCTTTTATTTGCTTGTTTAACCAATGGTATCAGTTCATGCAGCCAGTCCCAGCTTGATCTTAAAAGACCCTTAACTACACAAACTATTAAGGCTTTTTATAGACAAAGTTTAGTTTTGAGTCCTAAACAATAACATTTGAAAAATTCAACAGTGAAATACTTGATCAGAAAAAGCCAAGTAATCTTCAAAAACACATTGAGTGACTTTCTTAAGAATTAAACATTCAACGCTTCACTCCCTGTTTTCACACTGGAAATGATCTGACCTTTTTTTGACAGTGGTAAATTCTTAGTCACTTTCATTTCACATTGATAATCCAATCATTACTTAGTCTTAGTTTGACTGCCTTGATGAAAAAGTGATACCTTTATAGTTGATTTTCAGATTTTCTGACACATTAACCTGAAGTTTAGATTGACTATAACTGAGTCTTCCTCAGGTTTAATGATAAAACAGCTAAATCATGTTATGTAGTCATTCATGAGCTCATTTAGATGAGAAAGTTCTGTTTTGTTTTTTTGGACTCTGCCCTCTCATTTTCTGGTTTAAACACAACATTGTTTTCATTTGGCTTGTTAACTGCAGTGCTTTAAATTTTGAAACCTCAGGTGCATGGTGAAAATGTGGTTTGTTGAATGGGACCAAAAGATTACAGTTATTGTGTGAGGTCTGGTGAGAAGGGTCATGAAATTTTTATAGCTTACGGTACGTGCCTGTGTGGTAAATACCGAATTATAAGAATCAAATAAAGGCTGGAATTGATTTAATTCCTTTGAAGGAGAAAAAATTCATACACAGTAAAGTCTCTCAAAAAAGTTACCCAACTGTTTTCCACACAAAATATGTAGGTAAATTTAATCAGCTGCACAATGCAAATAACACCTCCTAGGAAACCAATTCTCCCTGATGCTTTCAGGAAGTCTTTTTACTATAATTATTTTTATTATTGTATTATTTGAGCATCCACATGGAAGTTATAACTTACTAATTCAAAGCAGTGGATGTTTTCAGAAGAAGTTAATGCATCTCTCTCTTTAGCAGGTGTACCCGTGCAGCAGTGACAAGGAATGCAGTTTAGGGAGTTATTGCCACAGTCCTCAACAGGCTCCATCGCGCTGCCTCACCTGTCGCAGGAGGAAGAGGCGCTGCCATCGAGATGCCATGTGTTGTCCTGGAAACCGATGCAGCAACTGTACGTATCTAACACATAAACTTAAAACTTTGACTGAAACTTGCCTCTGATGACACTGTACAACTTTATACCAATAAAACACTCATCTAATCCCTTGCCATCAGATTGAGTACTCTGCTGTGCAGTTTTTCCATAAGGTTTGCTGAAATTACAATGTGTTCTCTTGTGTTCGACTTTCATGTTTTTCTCTACTTCTTCAATCTGCAGTTATTTGTGTCCCTATCTCCGAGAGTGTACTCTCACCTCACATCACAGCTTTGGATGAACACAATAAACTCTCCACCAAAGAGCACAACTGGAGGAAGACTGGGAAAGCACATGCCAAACATACTCTTAAAGGTAAGATTTGACCTCACATCCCTTGGGTAATGTATAAACATGTTCATCAGATCATAAGAAACTGTCACATAATTTGTCCTTCTTTCACCATTTCTCCTGTCATCTTCTGCTCAGTCTCCCCCGTTGTTCACTCTTTGCAAGTCCCACTGAGTTTATGGGCAACACCAGTCCACAAACTATGTTGATAATTACCCCTCTTCTCAAATGTCAGTGTTTGTGGGCCCAAAATCACAGCATGGGGAACCACAATGCCTGTGCTGTTTCTGCACCTACATAAAGCCGTACAAACACTCTCATTGACAGCACACATTATGCGACACACAAGTGAAAACCACAGAATGCAGGTTTGGCACCATTATGGCTGGTGACTGTCGGAGCCCCCTGCTCAGCGTTCATGTCACCTGATTTAAAGTCAATGTTGAGGCCTCTATATAAAGCAAAGAATTTAATGAGATACTTAAATTACTGAACTGTAAATGCACTGGAGACGGCAGCCTGCAGTGCTAATGTAATGTGAAAATAGCAACGATGCTTTTAGCTGCTATAAATAATTCCATTTACTTTAATATGTGTACAACTAACTCACTCTCCTTCAAGGTTATGTATGCGCTACAATGTCAGCGTGCAGGTCACTGAAAGCACAGACAATAGTGGTGTTTAAGAGATGCATACGCAGTCTCTCTTAGCAGCCAATGATGCTCAGTTTAAATTTTATTTCTCTCATGCAGGATGGTTTTTGAATGGAGAGGCCACACTTGGCATGTCTAGAAGTATATTAAATCTTTCAAAGGAAAAAAAAAAAAACGGTGCAACTAAAATGTACTAATTATATGTTCCTGAGAGTCCTGCTAACTTCCTGCCAAAGACTATCAGTATCAGACCAGATGCAGCGACTCAGTTAATACGCAGAATTGGTAAATTGTTAGTCTGATTTATGATGAACAGTCCATGCATTTCTTTTGTCTCTGGGGACTGTATATAATGCAACGTGAACGGAAACATGGAGAATGGTTTGCATTAAGCTGAACGTATGGAAAACATAACAGCTTAATGAACTCTAATAATACATTTCCTTTGCTTTGTTTCACTGAAGAGCTATAACTCTAAAATGATCGATGGTTTATAATGTCATGAAGCTTTTTCATGTTACTGGTGGTGTATTTTATTTCTGTTTCTAAAAGAAAGGCCCACTTGATGTGCTGTTAGGAGATGTATTGCAGTATGGTTCACCCTTGATCAGAGCCCTCTCTCTTCTTCATCTGCCAGGACATGAAGGGGACCCTTGCCTCCGCTCATCCGACTGCTCAGACGGCTACTGCTGTGCTCGTCATTTCTGGTCTAAAATCTGCAAGCCAGTGCTGCGGCAGGGTGAGGTGTGCACCAAGCAGAGGAAGAAAGGCTCTCACGGCCTGGAAATCTTCCAGCGCTGTGACTGTGCCAAGGGCCTTTCCTGCAAGGTGTGGAAAGACGCCACCTCATCGTCCAAGTCCAGGCTCCACATGTGCCAGAAGATCTGAAGCAGAGGCAGCTGCCGTCGGCGTCCAGGCCTCTGTCTCCATCTGCCAGGGAATTTTTTTTTTTAAGGATGGGTTGTGGCTGAATTGAAAGGAGCAAAAGACAGAGACTAACAAGAGACAGAACAGACTGCGTGGGTTCAAGCTCGTTTCGCAGCAAGTGGCGAACAAACAGGATTGCTTTTATGTGCCTGCTGTGCGTGGTCTATCCTTGCACCAATACACAATCATGTACCCCCAACACACAAGCACAAACACGCACCTCATGAGTCTGTGAACATCAGTGATCCAGCCCTTTGACACTTTGTCATGACATTCAGGGAGACACAAAGATAGTCGATAGATGTCATGATAGGTGTGGACCTTTACAAGTGGAGGTAAACGAAGTAGCATTCTTTCATCATCAATAGCTTATGGTATCATGACTATTTACAAAAAAGCCATGTTTCTATTTCTGCACATAGAAATCTTGACCAAATTCCAGAAGAAAATCGATTGTGTGGTTCTGTCTTTCATTACTGGGTCTTTTATTGTTGTCTGATTTGTTAAATTTCAATATCTCACTCTTCTTTTTGTTAGTCATACGTCTCAAAGAATTAAGCTTTTTTTGTGCCAGGTATTTACAACCAGTAACATTGTCTAGACACATCACACACAGCCATATTACACAAGGGGCTAATTTCATATACAGTTTACTTCAGAGCTTAGCTTGTGTACTACAGCAGCATCCTGAGAGTTAAAAAAAATCTCTTAAACCAAAGAATGAAAGAACATTTAGATCAGAGTGATGAGTTTCATCTGGGACATTAGCTCCTCGGTGGATTTTTAGCCACAAGAAGAGAGATAAAGCACTGTGTTGGTTGTGGGAACCTCGTTTGATCTGTCAGATACAGCTGCAGTCTATTGTGATACAACTGTGTGGTGGGTTCAGTTTGAGCTGAGGTGGTGGTGCTCCACTCCTGACTTCATGTTTCTGATACCATGGTTTGGGTTGAAAGTGCAAGTTTCTTTCTTTTTACAACTCCAGTAGGAATGGAAGAGCAAGAAGATGGATGAGAGTTACTGAAGCACTCCATAAACCTCAAGTTTTCAAAGAGACTTCTACTTTGAATCATATTTTTTTTCTCATCAGAATGACTGCTCTGTGCTCTCTTCTCATAAGACAATATGAAATATTACTGGAGGTGCCACAGTTTTTCATTTCAGTTCAACTTCTTTAAACATCGTCAGTATGAAAACACAGTCTCTTCTCTTTGCTTTAATGTTTTAAAGCATCGAATAAACATATTTTGTACTCATTCAAAGCATCAATAAGCTCTTATATTGTAAATAGATTGGAAACAATGAAAATGTATTTAAGAGTCAATGTATATCATGTACATATAATAAAAAATATGAATCTTAAACATTACCGTAAAATGATTTAGGTGAGAAGAGTAATGAGTGGTAAAACTAAGAACGTTGTAGTGGAAATTTTGAAAACTGTGTGTAGGCTAAAGGGTATAGACATAAATAACTTTGACTGCCATATCAGGCTAGAGATTTGAAAGGGAAGAGAAGGAGAGACAAGGACATTACTTTCCAAAAACAGTTTGTGTAAATGGTGTGTAAATGGTGTCAAGATTTATATCCCACTAAATATTTTTGTTTATACTTTGCATTGTTTGCTTTTGTTTAATTACAATGATGAATGAATAAAGAATGTATTTTGTATCATTTGTTGAGCAGCAGTGGTTAATTTTCCTCTAAGGCATTATTGTTAAAATCTTATAATGTTAAACAGACGGTAATCAAAGGTAACATGAAAATGGCCACATGTTGTAATAACATTTGTTATTTGTTTATCAACTGGTCAAAAAAATGTCTAAGCAGAAACTTTGGCCATCAGGATCTGTACCCGCCTACAGTGTTATTTGTGCTGACAACACCTAATTTATACAAAACTAATAAATCTCTATCACTGACCAATCATAGCCACTATAGTGGACTATTTCAAAAAATCTCTTCTGTCAAGAGCGAAGGCAGATGTCAGCATAAAGGAGAAAGCAAACAGAACAAGTTTTATCAATTGTTTTCTAATGCGATCTTTGTACAATCTGGGAAAAAATGAAACAAAAAAGCAAATATGCAGCATACCTAGCATTTCAAAATCAACTTCCCGGTCACTACTTTGGAGCAAAAGAGCAGCAGGAAAACTTTTGAAATCTAGCTTTGAGCGAACATGAGAGACATTATCAATTTAATGTCATTGGTACGGCTAGATATTGTTAGTGGACACAAGTCTTAAACTGATTTGCCTGCTATTCTTAGTCTATAATTTGCAAACATTTTTTGCATTTCTGCTTTCCTTAGAAGACATTTGCAAAAAAGTTGATTTTTGTCTGGAATCTACCTTTTGTGTTGATTGGAAAACTGATGGTAAACCCATGCAACCTAACAGTTCTCTGCGCTACACTAAATATCACAATGAAATAGATGAAAGCTAAAGATAAGTAACATGTTATCACCATTTAAAATTTCTTATTTACTTTCTCAGCCTTTTGTACATGTAGTTATTTCATGTTGATTTTTCTCTTTTCTTTACTGCTGAAAGAGGATAATCTTGAACGCATATGTGACCTCTTGGTGGTAATAAGTGTAATTTGGTGCCTCTAACAACAGAAAAAAGGGGTGGCAGCGCTTAATAGGGATAAAAAGGAAACTGATCGATATGGGCCTTCAAAAAATGCTATCAGTACTGCTGTCTTGTCTTAGAGTGGCTCAAGAAATTGTACCTTCTGTACAGATTTATACCATAAGAATAAGATAATGAAAAAATTTAAGTGAAGCATAATACGTATGAATCATGACTTGTTACTCGAGGTACTTGGGCTTAATCAACAGGGCTTTAAAAAGTAAATATATTAGCTAGGTTATATGCTGCTGTGTCAACTGGCCATATAACCCAAGCTGAAATGACCATAATTTAAAACGTATTTGGAGAAAAACCAGTGCGGTAAGGGTCAGTAAAACCACCAAACCAACTGTGTCTGCCTTCAAGATCTTTTCACAAGTACAAATAAGACTTCATAAGAGTCATTAGAGGCTGATACTTTGCAGATGTGATCTATAGACAGTATGCTTTCATATGGTTCCTCCTTTGGTAAAAAAAAAAAAAAAAACGTGCAGGATATGTTGAGTAAGAAAAGATCATTTCAGAGACAGAATATGTACAAAGAGAAATGAAGAGATCTCCCCACTGTCCTTCCATTACAAATAATGAGCTTATTTTACTTCAAAGGGGCCTCTTTTTAACCAAACTAACAATTTGTGGAACATTTTGTACAATTGCACTGGTTCATCTTTTTACTAATCCCCAGAGTGTGTGATTCTTTTTATATAATCTTTAACAGGAGGAGTACAATTTGCACAAACATCAAATGCAGCAGCTTCATTGTGGGGCTCCTATTGTTCTTCTCAGTGTGAACTTTTTGGCCACGGCAGCTCTTCTTTTCATATTGTAGTTTAACTTTTCATGCCCCTGCTGCAAATCACAGAAATCTCCAATAAAACAAAAGCTGTTGAAAACTGTCTTAGCAGAAATGTCATGCCCCTACTGGCAGGCTTTGTTTGGGGTTTTAGACATGCAGTTTGAACCAGATGTTGGGTTACGTGGCTCTTGAAACTGCTACAGTGGCAAAATATATCCACTAGAATAGTATTCATGCGTTATGAACATTATGAAGTGAATTTTACAGCTTTGATATCTGTATACGTTTAAAATACTGTATAGCTGCCATGCTAAAATAAGCTCCAGGCTTTGCAACAAGAGTGTAAAAGCTTTTTACCTTATACATTTATTGGTGATAGATTTTCAGTCATATTTGAGAGCTAT
Organism: Thalassoma bifasciatum; assembly: GCA_008086565.1. NCBI lineage: Eukaryota > Metazoa > Chordata > Actinopteri > Labriformes > Labridae > Thalassoma > Thalassoma bifasciatum. The sequence goes on from RPOG01000081.1 coordinate 290,646, forward strand.
TTTTTCGGTACAGTTGCTGAGCTGGATTTGTGTCCTCTCTGATCATCTATAATTATTAAATAATACATATTCCATTTCTCTTTCAGTCATTAGCGTATTTTACGGACTGTGTGGAAAGTCTGGGAGTGACCTCTTATGTAAATGTGTTCACCAGATGTTCAATTCTTGTATTTCAAAAAAAGAAGGAAAAAGGTGCAGACTCATAAAGGTAAATGAGCCTCTTCTTCTTTTGTTCCCCTATTTATATTAATTTCATAGTAGTAGTTTGAAAAGTTATATTCTTGAATAAGCAAAGTAAGTTGCGTCAGCTAAAAGAAAATAAGAACCTTTTCTTTACTGTAAATCAGATTTGATCAAAATTGCTCTTTTTCCCCCATTAAAAGTGCTGAGAGGCTCAATAAATCATTTTCTCACATCACTGAACTTGAAAAAGCAAGAAGACTGCTGTAATTATTCAGCACCAAACTCAGCTTTGTACTTTACTAAGTTGTGTTTTCAATCTGACAAGTCAGATTTTTCCTTTGCATGTGCCTTTGATTGAAAGTAATGACTCTACCCTACCTTTGTTTGGATAAGGTTTCTGTTTACTAAAATATTGGATGCTTTTTTATCTCCACGGACACTGGAAAGGGTACATTCAGGGTGACCGGAGACTGAAGGTCTCCATGGAAAGAAGAGGTACGTACAGACAAAAAGCACTACTCTGCCGCTCCAGGCCACCCACAGGTTCTGGAGTCTCCACCAGGAACCTGCTAATGAGAGAGTGACTGTCACTGGCTCTGCACTTTCCAGCGTGTGTCAGCAAAAAACACAAATGAAGGAGTTTATACAGACAGGTTTGACTGCCTGTGAAGTTGCCAACTAAATAAATATGCAAAATGATTCAGTGGAGGGCTTTGATTTCGTGCCCGTGTTGGCACCATTAAAATCATAAATGTAATTTGGGTTTGTATGGCTCATATCATTTGGTGTGGCAGAGAAGGAAAGTCTTGTCAAGCAAATAGACTTCATGACTTAATCACACGGACTTCTGTGTGTGGCATTACACTTAGGCTTATGAAAGCTAATGAAAAAGATGGTCATCAGTTTTAGGTTTTTTGTTTTTTCTCTTTTCCTTTTAACAAATGTAGCTTTTACTTGTCATATGATTTTATCAACCTGTAGGCCTGTATTAGGCGAGAATGCAAATGCTCAGGCTGAGAAAAGCCAGAAGAATACTTCGCCCTGAGGTTTTTTTTTTTAAACATATGGAGGAGGCTGACCACAGGAAATACATTGTTTGATGCCTGAAAACATTTGAGCCGTCTGTCATAGAGTCTGTTGATCATTCTCAAGTATTTCATCTGTTTGCACTGGATCAGCAGTTCAGGAATGTATTTGCACACAATCATTATGAAATCAAAGCAGCACTCAGAGTAGAATCATTGTACACCACTACACTACATCTGACTACATCAAAACAAACCACACACACACACACACACACAGATATACTTTTTGGTGAAAGTGGAAGAAGGCACATTGCTCATGAAAGAATGTACAAGTATCTGCAGGAGGGACAAGGAATAGACCCTTCCTTTCTGAATGATCACTAAAGTCTTGCTGTCTTGAGTTCAGAGCCAATCCGAAGCAGAGAACAGCGGGTCATCACAGTGGTATGATGAGGCGGCATAGATGGATGAAAATTTAGCCAAAATTTGTCCGAGATGTCTGAGACAAAAAAGGGGTAAATTGAGGAACAGATACTTAAAGCATGATTTTTTGAGCAGCATGGGACGGTTCACTGACTTGCTAAGAGGAAGAAGGGAGGCTCTCAAGGTCGGCACTGATTGTCCAGATTTTTACCAGACTACTTTTAGTAGCTCGGTAACTCCCCTCTGGAAGGGTTTCCAGGACAAGCACGATGAATACAACTCGGGTCTTCTTTTTCTGTTTTTTGGTTATTTCACTTATACATACAACCAACGCACACAGGGGCTCTTACTATAGGTTGTAAACCTGCAACATAAACATATGTACACCGCAGGGTTATCAACTGTATATTATCTAAATAAATAATAATTTAGACCTTTAGTAGGTAACTCACTAGCAACCCGTACATGTCCTGGCAAAACACTATCAGGAATGACGCAGATGATTGATAAGGTGACAAACCCCACCCACTTCACAGGCATGTTCAAGAGGTCTAATCTAATTCTTATTTACATTTGAACAACACACCCTGCATATACTAAACATAACATTTTAATTCCTGGAAAGTTATACACTGATCCTTGAGACAATAGGCGTTTAAACTGACCAACCAGAGGGGTGGGCTTGTGGGAAGCCATCTATCCAATGCCACCAGGTGCCAAAACTCAATTTAGTCGACCGTGAGGGTGCAGAGAGAAACGGCAAGTAGCGGTCTGATTGCACACTGATTCTGTTTGGGATTTGACACTAAAATGACTTCATGTTCAGCCACATCTAGCGAATTTTACAAAGAGTTTTTCCGTTACAGAAACATCACATCACCAAGCAATGGAAGCCTATGCAGATCAAACACGATCCTAAAGGAGACATCAAGTGATGTATTTGTTCATTTCTGTTACCATTATTAGATTAGGTGTAAGCTTGTCACTTCAACTCAGATATAGTTCCGATTCAGTTGGCCTGGATTCCAGACACTCCAAAAATCAAATCTGCAGTGCTTACAACAGTGTTCACCACTTCAGGGCAGAATCAATGCAAGAGTTTAAATCAGCATTAAGAGACTTCATTCATACTCCTTGCAGTCTCAGTAAAGCAATACTCTGACACAGTAGGTTCAGCACAACTCTCAAAGTTTGGTCCAATAGATGGTGTTGTGCTTGGATGAAAGCCAACTATAACAGACTGGTACAGCTCCACCTTAAACATTAGTCCAGTTTACCTCCTCACCTTAGAGATCTTCTACATTTTTAGAACCAGTTTGGACCATTGGGCCTTTCACCAGCTTTTGTTATATGTGACCCTCTTGCTTGTCCCTTTAGCAATTATACCCACAATGTGTGGCAGACCAGTGTGATTATTTGTTCTGTGGTCAGGAATAGGTCAACACCAGACACTTGCTGGTCAGCTCCCTCCCTGGTTTGTGCCCCAGTTACAGTGAGGTGCTGCAGCCTCTACTTCTCTGACTCATGGCCTGTGCCATGAATCACTCTGCCCAGATCATCTAAGATGCCTTTAGCATCCCAGGATCAGAGTGAACTTGCAAATTACTCCATCATATTAAGGTTGCCTTTGTTTGAGAGTTAGTTATAAGATGTTTAAGGTACAACACAGTCATTGTTATTACCAATGAGATACTGTGAGCTGTTTTCTGGTTCAACCTTGGAGTTCCTAACCTTGGGGCTAACCCGAGAAGTATTAGAGGGTGAGTAATGCAACAAGGAAGGAAAGGAAGGAAGACTAAATTCTGCTATTGAACAGTTTTGTTTTGTGTTCTTCTTTTACATTTGATGTTTGACAAAATAATCTATTGCCTTTTCTCTTGAGCCACAAAACCATCTGAAAGTCATCTGAAAACTGATGAAAAGTGATTAGTGAAAACAATGACAGCACAGAGTCCTCAAATAAAACAAAAACTCTTGCAAGGCAATGCTATTTTTATCTGATTTCACAAAACAACATGACTTGCAACCATTTTTTAACTCAGTTTCTTATAGTTTTTGTGTGCTTTTATGACCAATCCTCATCAGTATGGTAACTATATCAGCCAAATAAATGCAGTGAAGTATTATAATGCTCCTTTGGATGTAAAGTAAGAAGAACAAAGTGTTTTTACTGCACCTTAGTTATTGGGTGAAAAGAATAGCCATGACTCCATCTTGGCCTGTGAGCTCGTGTTATCAAACCAGAGAGTGCATGTAGTCTCATCATAGACATACATTAATGGCCAGAAGTATATCACAGATGTAGAAAAATGACTCAAGCTAGAGGCCAGTGCTTCTTTTTTATTTAAATCTGCAGCCTCTTCTGATTGAAGCAATCATTAAAATTGGCAATGTTTTGATTTTATCATCACAAAAAGGTTCAGGTTTAATATTTTCCATGACTTCTTTATAGCAGCATGTGGTCCAAGAACAGAACCATTTCAAAATCAGAGGTTATTCAAATAGATGAAATCTCTCTGCCAACACTCAATCCCTGGACTGCTGCCTGCTCAACCACTGCTCTTTGTCAGTTCTCAATATCTCTGCTTCACTGTTATTAAACAGTTGCATTAGTCCTGATGGAAATACCACAATGTGCAACAGAAGTCCAGTAACCCTGAGTGGCACTGTATTATTGAGAAATGTATCAACATGTCAAAAAGGGGTAAAACTCAATGATAAGGTGTTGTCTTGGTTTCAAAGACCTTAAGTTACTTCTTCTCATGCATCACCTTATTTATAACCCTGCGTTTAAAATCCCTTAAATTAAGCTGTATGGTCTTTTCTCTGTCATACATCTTACTTTAATACTACTAGTCAGAGGACCATTTGTTCCTTGTATTTTTAATGTTACGACACTGACATTTGTTTGTTTGATCAATGAGTCACTGGTAAAAGCACATGATGGTGCTGGGATGCTTTGAATGTGGGTAGTGTTACAAATTAAGTCATTTATATTAGAATTTCATTCTTTTTTATCCACTCAATCCTTTAAATTCCTGCCAAAGTAAGTATGACAGACGATTAAGGAAAAGCAACAGGCTTTTATTGTCTGGGATAACACTTCATAAAAAAAACATTTTCAGTTCCCCTCCTTGAATGATAACGAGTCTGACATGTTTTGATAAGAAGAGGTTACAAATGTGTTTTCCTTTTCCCTCATTAAAACTCCAGAATTATGAAATTATGATGTTATATGTAATGCTATAAGTTAAACTACCAGAGTAAAGTCTGTTCACAGCTTGGGCACAGTTAACGCTTCAGTTTTCACATCACACTTGGGAACCTATCGTTGAAATGTTGAAATCCCTCCATACCACATATCCTTAGATACTGAAGGAGTTGCAAGTGGCCTAGGCTAGTCTGACTAGAGGCTGAAGAAAGACATAAGGTAGCCTTAACCTGAGGTATGTCAGAATGAAAAGAGACTGGGAATCGTGCAGGGGGGACTGATTTCATGACTGGAAACACAAAGATGGGTAAGCCTCACCTGTATAAGAGTCTGCCAGGCCCTGTTCCTGTTAGTTCACATCGCTGTTGCAGTTGGCAATGCCACAGTTTGTCTTTGAGGTCAGTTTTACTGTGGCTGGGTCTGAACAAAACATGTAAGGACTTGTTTCCCATGGCAACAAATTCTGTCGATTACGAATTCTTCACTATGAAGGCAAAAATAAAGATAGACCCTTTTGACTTTGACCAAACTATGACAGTGTGTGTGTGTGTGTGTGTGTGTGTGTGTGTGTGTGTGTGTGTGTGTAACTGAAGGGGGCGTAAAGCACATGGATTACTTGGAGGATGCAACCCCGAGGCCAAACATAAAGGCAGATCTCATTTGTTTTGAGGCAAACAAACTAAAAGTATCCAACCTAAAATTGCCAAAAAAAAAAAAGCCACACAAAAGACTCATGTTGGTGCATTGTATTTTGTCTGCTCTCGATGTTAATGACCCCTGCTGTTTTATTGATTTAGTTTGCCTTGTTTTTGTAAACGACACATGTCCTCTAAATTCTCCACACAGTTCCCCATGGCATACAAAGTAAATTGGGAATTTGGTCACACTCTTTTGAACATCTTTGAAGCTCTGCTGTTTGTCTCATGATACCCTGAAAAACCATTACACATAAGTGCTCAATGCCAGATTTATTGTTAAAAAATGCTGCGAAGTGACGTTCAACTTCAAATGACCTATCTTTGATGTAGTATCAGTTATGGTTTATGAAGAAGCTTCAAAGTTACTTTATTTGGCGGTTCTTTTGTTTCTTGGATCACGAGAGTCAGGGTTATGTCAGGTACTAGACAACATAACAACAACAAGAAAAAATAATAAAAAAGGAACAAAATCACCATGCAAAGTTGAGATGAAGCTCAACATGGAATGCTGGTTGACATGCCAAACCTTTAAAGTGTTCTTCCTGACCATACTGCATTTATATATGAATTGATGTAATAAAATCATGATCTTTTTTATAGTGATGTGAGGTTTATGTTTCTTTGAACTCATCCTTCTCACCAACAGGGTAGGTTTTGCACATGTACTTATCCTAAAATTTCAGATGGACATTAAGCAGGATATTATGTGGACATAAAGCAGGACACCCAAAATAGATCCCCTAATGCAAAAGTTATGAATCAGACAGCACATGCTCAAACTATCTGTTTTCCAAGGCCACACATCTGCATAACAGCCTTCATGTGACATCTGGGAGTAATGTCTGTATGTATTAATTTATACATAACCTCTAGCCTTTTTTGTTTGTGCACCTGATTAAAACAAGAACCATTTGTTGCAAAGTGCCTTGATTGTGTTTCTCAATTATTTATTCTGAAGAGGTTAACATGAGGCGATTTACTTATTGTTTAGGTGAAATATCACCACGAGTTTCCAGAGCTGCCTCCTAACAACATTTCCATAATTGTGATAAACACATTTACACCTGCTAATGGCTGATTTCCAATCATTTTCAGGGTCATGACTCTTTTCTCTTTTAGTCTTGGAACATCTGTTTTGGCTTCCTGTGGCTCAGTCTCTGCCAGACTGTAGGGTGTTAAAATTTATGAGCAGCCCAGAGGGAACTAGTTGTTTGTTGGTACACACATTGATTTTCTCTTCAGGAAACAGTGTGAGGAATCAAGCCAATTGAGAGAATGAGTTATTACAGGGGAAAGGCCACCCTGGCGACTGCAAACCAGAGCACTTAAAACTTGTTAGACAAGAGAGAAAAAAATTTAGGTAACACAATTAAGCATTAACAAGTTTTTCTCTGCTTGATTTCTGTAATTAGTTAGTAATCACTGCTACTTTTTGTGCCAAACGTGTTCATCAGCAACAAAGCTGATTCCTGGTGCATTTAGCATCAAAGTCGGGAGAGCATTTGTGACCTTCCAAAATACTGACTCACAGACTTTAAACTTTAAAAATCTGCTCTTAAAAAAGTGAAGCGTTGAACTTTTAATTTTCTATTCTTGAAGAAAATAAGATCACTTAAGCTTGTTGTTTTTGTTTTGCCTTACCCTTAAACCCATGAACTATGATCCTACATTGATACAGCCTACTGAAGCAGCAGTTAACCTTTCAGGGCTTTTGACGCTGGGCTTTTTGATGAAGAACCGACTGAAAGTACTCAAGCTGATGAACTAAAGTGAGAGGATAAAATCAAATCAGCAGAATTTGGCTGACCCTAATTAGTGTACAACAAAAGTAAGCTTGTTTACACCTTGAGTTTACAAACCTGAGTCTACATATCTGATTGCCCTTATGGCACTTATTGTGTGTGCTGTCCTTTTTTTTTTTTTCTTTTTTCATTTAACTAGGCAGTTTAGAAGATATTACCATTACATTACTCCAGAGGTGTACATCTGTCCTGGCTGACAGACGGCCTTCCTGAAGCTATTAGGGAGAAGCTACAACTTTGCCCGAAGTAAGGTCGAGTTTGGCATTTGCAATGTGGCTCCGGGAGACAATAAGCTTCAAAACTCCACGGTAGAAAAACGTACGGTCGATTTCTCAAAAACTGCATCCATGTATTATAGAGCCCCAGTTGGAGCCACAAAAGCTATACAATAAGAAAACAGTCCTCTTGTCAATGCCAAGATAATCCATAATGTGAGTGAGAAAATGCTGTACAACAAACAGAAACTAGAAGACTCAGGGACCGTTTACATGGCGATAAGTTTTAAGGAACAAAATTACAATCTTTCATAAAATCATTCAAAACAAAGGGGAAATGCAGCCTGCTGTGAGACATCTTGAACCTGCTCTCTGGTATAATAAGATGTATGTCACCCCGTGAGTGAACATTCAGTGCCTGAAATGGATTCAGGGTCAAAAAACAAGTGCTGAGCTTTTTAGCACAGCATGTGAATGTGTTTAGCGTGGAATGCAGGATATGCCATGTAAGATTCACAACCCCACTTTGATCAGCGCTCACCCTGATTTACTGGGCCTGGATTGAAGATTTGTGTGCAGTTTTATTGGCAAGGGAAAGTCGAGGATGGCAGCTTCAGAGTTCAAAGGCTTGCCTTCTGTACATAGGTGAGGGCTATATTGACTTTATGGCCAGGTACGTCAGAAGAGGTTAGGTATTAGGTACGAAAATGTGTGTCTGTGTGGGGTGAAGGCTGTCTTTGTGTCTTGTACTCTTGCTCAGAAACAGTTTGTTGATGATGACCCTCTTAAATCACTCTTTAGTGCCTGCGTGTGTTTCTTATCAATTGCTACAGTAAAAGTTGAAGGAATCACACTGTGAGGTCCAGTGTGCTGGAGTGTGTGTCCTATCTCTGGGAGCAAGGTAAAAATATGTCTGTGTTGATAAAATGGTTGAGACACTGAACATTTTTAACATCTATGTTACTTCAGCTACATCTGCAAGGGCATCTAAGTCATGTAAAAGGGCATTTCAGAGAGGCTGAGTCTCTCAGAAGTAAAGAACAAAAGAGGATTATGATTCTATAAAAGACTGTTTGTGCAAATACTTCAGCTCATTCAGAATAATGTTCCTTGGATGAAGTAAAGAATGTGTGGATTTCATCATTTCAAAATACTGAGAGAGTTGTCATCCCAACTCTAAAGAGTCAAGGCCAAAAAACAACCCTGGATGGCTGTGATTCACAGACCGTGAGGCAACACTACATCAAAAACTAAAGAATCTGTTGTATAAATACCTGTTTGGGCCGAAAACCATTTCCATAAAGGCATTGTCTCTGAACAGTTTGTCTAGTACGCCGCTATGATGAAACTTGCAAAACACAATCCAGAAACACTAGAGACCTCTCAGTCCAAAAAATGAAATCTTATGATTTGAGATGTATTCACCCATAGCTGAAAAATAAAATTCTACACATGGAATTCACTTTTCAGATTTGCTTTTCATTTTGGAGACTGGTACCTTTTTACTGCCATAGTATTCCAGCAAGGTGATGCAAAACCACACTTTGTATTTATTACAACTTCATGGCCTCATGAAAGAGTCTAAGTGATAAACAAATGAGTCTTCAAACTGTTGAACAACATAGTTTTTGTCAACAGAAAAAAAAACGGTTAAACATTCCACTTTCAAAACACTAGAAATTTGTCATCTCACTTTCCAAAATTTCAAATGGTGACGCAACATAGTGGTTTTGAAAGGGGGTGTTGTCAGAAAAGCTCTTGTGTTGGCCTTTCACTATTTTGAATTCAAGTGTAAAGTTTCAAAGAATCCCAAGTTTTTGTGTATCTCTTTTCCAACCTTTTTTTTTTAATTCTCATCAATTTGTGTGTCTTCTGATAAAGGTTTGAATGAAATGTTATGATATAAAACAGCTGTAAAGCTAAAATGTATACCAACACCTAAAATACATGAAATATCACTTTGTTTTGCACATGACTAAAACACATTATTTCAGTGACAGTCTCTGATGGTATTTCATGACCTTCTCTTGTTTTACTATGAGGTATGTCAACACTTCTGGGCCAGTTTAAACTCAGATGCCTATAAATCTTTTTTAATTGGCATTTCACATGAAAAAGACACAAAAATGTTTCAGCCAAGTCATTAGTTTGAAACAGCTATGATGATTGCCTTGAGTCATTCTTTCACACGATGACCCTGTTTCCATTTTGTTTGACAATAAGAGTGGCAAACAAACACAGCCTGTGCTTATTTAGAAATGCCTCGTCATCAGTAATGAGGATTTATTTTGTTAGAGGGTGAGTTGTGATGTCGCTAAACCCAAAAAGACAACAGAGGAGTGGTTGAAGTTTGTGGTAGTGCTTTTCTACATCTAAATAATTATTCAGCGAGTGACACTAAATATTGCAGAGTATCAGGACTGTTGGGTTTTGCACAGAGGATCTGTTTCAAGAATCACTGTGACTCAAGTTAGTGTTGTATTTTTTCCCCTTTTACTACCATACACTCAAAAAAATGAGAGTGACCTTATTTTAAAGTGTTTTATCAACTGGTTCCATGTAAATGTATTTGGCTGACTGAACGCATTAATTTTACAGTCAACTAAGTTGAACCTTATCAACTAATTTGATGCTTTTTGATGGAATCAGTTGACATAACAAATTTATTTTAAGTTGATGTTTCATTTTCTAAGTGTACTGCAACCAGATTTTTGCTTTGATTTCTTTTTGGGTTGTACTTTATTTCTCTAAAAGGTGTCATTTTTATTTTCATTTCCAGCCTGTATTGTTTCTAGGAGATAAAGCTCTTACACTCGCCACGATCACAGCAGGAGATCCATTTGTCAAACAGGCTAACCTGATACCAGGTGCCATTGTGCTCCTTTCAACAGCTCCAAACGGTGACACTGCCCCTCCTACTCCCAAAGGACGAGCTTTAACCCCCATCCCATCCCCACCTCACTGTCATCCCTCATCTCTAAAAGGAGGCTTTGTCACAATGTCTCACTTTGGCGGTTTAACTTGATAGTTACCATTGAGTGCTTGTGGGTGGCAAAGGGTACAATTTCCTTTGGCTGGATAATAAACTCCGACAATTACTGGAAGCTTCCCATGGTGGATCCATGAATCTTTTCTCTATTTGTCCGGCCTGTCCTTGATCTCCTGGTTCACTGTCCATCTATCTGTTTACTATTCTAACCTTTGAGCTAAATCTGGGTCCCTTCCTTTGCTCCATGGTGCAATTAATGAAAGATTCAAAGCTTTACTACCTGCTATAATGTAGTTATACAGTTTTTGCAACAAGTGGGAGAAAAACAACTGTGAGCAATCAGAACAATGACACACACATACGCAGCCTCAGAGTCATGCAATCTCATTCTTGCTATTTTCAAACACAATGACGCACCTTGGCTTTTGTTTAACATCTTCTCCATGCCACATACAACAAACTGAGCAGCTTGTTGACGTGACTTTTCATCTCATGCTGTACGGTTTTCCTATTGTCATTTCTGTTGCACAAATTAGATAGAACAGCTCAAATGTTGCTCGATTTTGCTGACAGCAGGCCAAGGCCGCGCTGCACTTACTGAAGGTTACTTCATGGGTGGTTTGGATCCCAAAAAGATCTTTGCTCTCTACTCTTGGCTGGACCAGATTTATTCCAAAAAGCACAGCTTAATGCACCACAGGGAGATTCAAACCCACACTTGTGCTTGATCATGTATTACAGTGTAATGAGAGTATTAATAGCGTTGGGATCTTCTGCCAACTCTCTTGAACTTGAGCTGCCACTCAGGTGTTTCAGCACACGCAGAAAATGTGGTTGGATTTAATTTAAATTTAGGCAGTGCTGGTAATCAAGCTAAAAGGTTTCTTGTTAAATAACAGCAAGCTGTGGGTGTTTATAGGAGAGGAAATGGCAAAGCACGAACACAGTGCACCAAAAGGACAAGACCACACAACCATGTAATACAATTCATTTATGGGTTCATTATGAAAGTCCTGATGCTCTCTGAGTGGATAAAAAAGCTTATTTCAGCATGAAAAATCTTGGACAAATTCTCACTTAATGGTTTTCACAACTAAAAGATTATATTGCTCTGAAACAGTATCCTTATTTGATATTGCATTTTTGAGAGGAAAAAGTCTTTTGTAAACCATGTGGTGTTAAAAACCTGAGATAGCAGACCACATGTGTGATCTAACTCAAGCTGTGCCGCGATGAGAAACTTATGGCAGACAGCATGAACCTGACACATGTTCAGTTAAAGCCATGCACTTTAAAGCCATATATCTAATGACTTATTTTCACCATCACCATCACTATCAACTCCCTCCTCTTCTTTATCCCTCCACCTGCAATCTTTTTGACACACACACACACACACACACACACACACACATAGTCCCTTGAGGGCGATCCTTTACCAGGCTTCCCTCACTCTCTCTGAGTAGCGTGCTCAGCAGGGACCAGGCCATGAATGAACGACCTGGAAATCTCACTGTTTCACATGACAGGTGTGCGGAAGTGGAGCTGCAAGCTGGGGCCATTATGCCTCCCAACATTCATTCACTAAAAAAAGAAAGAAGAAAAGACTCACACACACATTGAGGAAAGTGGAGGTATGGCCCCACCCAGCCTGCTCGTCCTCCCACACCCACACCAGGGACTCCACTAACGTGACATCATGTCTCTGTCACAGAGCAGACTGCATTGTTGTCAGTGGCTGGCTCTCTAACTCACTGCTCTACCTCCATTCCTCCCTCCCTCCCTCCTCTCTTCCGCTCCCTCATGTGCTTTTTTTCCTCCCTCCCTCCCTCTTTCCCCTTGTTCTCTTCACTTTTTGTTTTGTTTTCAGGAACAACAAAAGGACGCCAGAGTCAAGGCTGGAGCCATCATTCCTCTTCATGGCCATTGACAAGGCAGCCTCCCTCATCTGTCTCACTAAAAAGAGAAAACATATTTTCCAACCTTCCCTCGTACATTAGATCTTTTAAATTAACTTTTTTTTGTCTTTGACGGCAATGCTCATGTGCACACTGTCTGCCACCATCCCCTCTCTGTTCTCACACAGGAACACAGAACGTGCACATGCTAAGTCACAACCGCAGCACCGGCTGCACACCCGTCATTTATCAACAGCTCACTGGGAGGTTTTCTCACACACACACACACACACACTCTAGGTGACATTGCACTCGCTTCTTGATTAACTACTACCACCCAGATTCATTTAACACAACTGATATGAACGGTCCTGTGTGGGCTTGCTCACTTGTGGAAAACTGTACCTAGAGTGGTCAGGTTACTATTTCCATGTTGAATTACATAATGTTTGGTTGACTGGTTATATATCATGGCAACAGTAGTTACAGCAACCAGAAAAGAGTTCAACCATCAAAGGTATCATGGGGTGAAGATTGATGGCCAAACATATTGTAGATATTTCTGTATCAAAGGCGTTATGCTTTTTTGATTTGGTCCAATATGCTTATTCTTTGATTCTTTTATGCACTCAATGCCTCTTCTTTTGTTCTCTATCTGTCTGAAGTCACAGCATCCGTGTTGTAATGTATCACCCGAGGTCACGGCACTTGCCAGACAAAGTGATTTATAATAATCTGAAACTCCTCTCCCAGCAGGATGCCGCAAGTGTTTGAACACAGAACAATATGCAGTTTAGCTGCATAATATGCCTGAGTGGTTGCACAAAAGAAGTCTGCAAGGAATGTTTTGCGTCATTTATGGTTTGACATGTTGCATCAATAGACTACAGAGCAATTCATAATAAAGTTGCAAAGATTAACTTTAAGAATAGAGCTTCCCACTTTGTTTTTTAGAACTGGAAACACTGAGAGACATTAAGAAGACTTGTTATGACTCTTGAATTCAAATGGGTCGTTCGTTCCTTTTGGAAATCTACCTTTTGAGTTCCACAATAAATAAAGACCCATTTAGAGGTAATATTGACACTCTGTGGTCCAGGACCAGAAATAACACAATTTGTTTACCCAGTGCAGCCAAGCAGGAGGTCTGTGTTCTGTAGTCTTTGGCAGGTAAACTGATCTTTTATCAGAAAATTTAGCTTAAACAGTCATAACAGATTAACAGTGTTTTTCCCTTCAGATAATTTTATGATACGCCTTTAAAAAAACGTTGTGTATATGAATGCTAATGGTACATCATGTTGAGACTCTGCGGTGACTGAATCTCGCAATCTATTATCTATTAATCCCAAGCTATTAATGGATTTAAAAGCACAAGTGTTTATCTGCTGGGTCGTTAGGAAAACTTGTCATATGTGACATTCAAGAGCCTCACAGGAGTAATACCTTTCACTGTAAATAATTAATGAGACCTGAGTCATTCATATAAAGTCCTCTTGTTATGTTTCTTTTGGACAAAAGGTGCAATAAAGTGCTTTTCATATGCACGGATCACCACATATTATTGATGAGCTTTGGTGTTTCCCTCCAGTAACTCCAAGCATGAACCATGCAGGGTGATTGCTCTCCTTTCCATTGGCACAGCGTACCTGACACACTTGATTACCACTGATGAAGATTTTGTAAAGTTATATTGTACCTATCTGTTTCACAGCCTACTGATAAAGGCCTAGTGGGATTTTAAGTCAAGCTTTGAATTGGATGAATCCATATTTGGTGCAGTTGCAATGCCTTGGTCTTTAATACTTTCTTTGCTCACTGTGGAAAAAATTTAACCCTGACTATAAACACTGACTTTCTGAGTCCCTTCATTGTCTCCTTTAGTGCTCATCAGTAATCCATACATGCTTGGACTGGCTCTCAATAATGTGTCAGATTGGGTACATTTTTAAAAACTTGTTCACAGAGAACTCTTGGATACAGGAGTATACAGGAAATACAGGAAAATGAATGATCACCAAGTTTGAACTGTGGCACAATACAGCAACTTGAGGCTTACAAAAGGGCATGAGCAGACTTGGGATACCCAAACTTTATCCCCACACCTCCACTGGCCACCTCTCCAGCGTTCATAAATCAAAGTTGGCTTTATTGTTTTTGAAAACTGGTCCCCAAAAAACCTCAAGTAATGCCAATTGCTTTTCCACAATGCTCATCACATGAGGTTATTCTATCAAAGTGTTGTTCTCCAGCACATTAATGGTCTCTGGTCACACATAACTTGATTGAAAACACAAACATCTGCATAAAACCCCCTGTAATTACACTCTTGTATGTTTTCGTTGAATCACTACTTTGATTATATTTGGGCTTTCTTATTCTGCTTCCCAAAATGATATCACTGACTTTTCAAACATCTCTGGAAAAGGACAAAGGAGAAATAAATCTTAAATGACAGCCTGAAGATGTACACGTCTGCTCCACCAAAGCTTTTTGACTCAAGATATTGATAGCTTGACTCCAGTTTCCAAATACATGTGTGATTCATAGGGGGATTTTTCCTTTGGACCCGGGCGTTTTTTAAGCAGCTTTTTTTTTTTTCACATATAAGGTGGAGCCCAATCAGTGCCATTCTGCTTCTTGATTCCTACTTTTGCATAAGCACTCAGAAACACATCAGAATAAAAACTCACAGCCTTGATGCAAGATATTGCAACCGCAATCTGCATTCAGTGACCAGAACTGTTATTCAAGCATTAGTCAAAGACAGTCTCACAGTCATCAGGTGAAATGCTCAGTAATGACACTTGTTGCAAGTGACCCCCAACTTTCATAGTTTCTGTTTCAAGCTATGACCCCAATGACCATCAACTGATACACTTGGCCAAAGGTTTCAGCCAAAAGAAGCCTTGTCTGTCCAGCTGTCTCCTCAGGCCATGACTGACTCCTGAGAGCCTCTCTGCTCACCCAACTCCAATTATTATATCAGGTCTCCAGGGTTTTGTTTTTGGACTTTGAGGGATGTTTTCATGAGCTTCTTTGAGAAATTATAGGTGTCCAGTCTGCAAAGAGCAGAAAAAAATAACCGGGGATAGAAAACAGAGCGACTACAATGGTTTCACAATGCTTTAGCTTCTCCTTTCTCCTACCAATACCTCATGGTGCAACCTGACTCCTCTTCTATTTTAGCTGTGTGTTTATCTAAGTGTCTCCATGGGACAGACTGATGTGATTCTTTAGTGGACATCCTTTCAGTGTTCCCCTTTGAGAGAAAAAAAAAACAGGACTCCCATGCAATCTATTCTCACATAGTCCACAACAGACCTGTACACAAGCAGTAAACATTTTCACAGAGGAATGTATAGACACTACTAAGTTCCTTCATATCTTAAATGAAAAGCTGCAAAAAGAAAAAAGAAAAAATGAAGGGAATTTGATTTGCAACAAAGAAGTTGTAAATGTAAGGTACACCTCTCATTTCGTGATCTGTTTTGTGTTCTGCTTGTTTTTATCTCCTCAATCATTTCTCTTGGGATTCAGCACATTGGACAGCTCAGTTTTTGATTGCCCCTGTCTTTGCCTTGGTGCCATAATCCTGAACATGTACATGTACCTTACATCATATGTAAATAACTCCCTTACAGTGGAACAGATTCTTGTCTTGAAAGATTTCTTTAAAGATGAAAACCATAAAAATGTTACATGTTTTTCGTCCAGAGTAACTTACAAATAAGCTGCTGTGTAATGTGTACAAAATTATTTTTTTCACAGCATTTAATCGGTCCTTGTTGGAAGAAGTCAGTTGTAGTCCGTTCATCAAAAGAAATAATTTACATGCTTGTTCATTATGTTGGAGAATGGGCCTGTATGGAGCTCCATCTTTCTTGGTGACTTTTTGCTTACTGCTGTAACATAATCTGAGGCCTCCTAAGAGATAAGATCAGTGGGAGAGACGGTTTTATCCTCCTACGTGACACTGCGCATATCTCCAAATCAGCTGGAGGATGATAAGGCAGATCTGACTGACAGGGTTTAAACTGCTGGTGTCAGGGCCTGAATTTTCACATGGTAAACCCTAAATTACATGTTTGCACTTCAGACTGTGAGGTTGACTGAGGCATGGTGATAGCTTGGCATGCAACTTGTGGGTTTCACTGTGGAGAGACGAGACGACAGCCCTGCAAAGAACTTTGTGAGGCTGCTGAAATAAAGCTCAACATGCTATCATTCTTTGAATGACAATGAAAAATACTTCGACATTCAAAATTTTGATTGTTTTTTCTATCTGGATTTAAAAATGGCTGAGTATCAAGCCTGGCAAATTATTTGCTTATTCAATTAGTCTTTCTCTGATACACATATGGACGATTACTGGAGACCACTCTTTGAGTTCACGGAACAAAACTGGTCAGACATTAAAAGCATTAAAACTCAGTGGTTTGTTGAAAAATAATATATTGTATTGAAACTAATGTGTCTGTAGCTTATATGACAGGCTATGGCACACTTTGTGTTTGGTCAAAGAGGGTAACTTGGATTTTCATTTCCTTTAGGTCTGTGCCGTTCCAAACCAGAAGTTCTGAGCTGAAATGGTTCAGTACAAATGTATGTTTACATCCTTAATATATGGTTATCTGTATGATTTGCCTCACTTGACCTAATTTAATGATATGTACTTGTATGTATAGTATGGCATGTATCATAAAGCAGAGAGTACTTAGAAACATGAATATCACTCTCAGAGTGATCAGGGAAAAGTCAAGGAATCACAGAAAGCAGAAGACTTATCACCTGGGAAACATAAATACTTGTATGAGTTTATTGGAATCTATTAAACAGTGAAACTACTTCAGCCAGAAAAGTGGCGGACAGGCTGACAGACTAGACATTGCAGCTGTCCCACCTCGCTGGCATGGCTTTAAACAAACTGAAGACAGTCATGAAGCTCAACATACAACAGATGTATCTGTCTCTTTAAAAGACCCTCAAGACCGTGAGTGATGCTGTTATTCCTAAAAAGAGAGTATTGCTTCATGGGTGAGCAAGAGGCCTGTCAGGCTCAGTCATAGCTTATTTATTTTTCCACTGTGGGGTATCATCAGAGCCCACCATGCCCCTCTTGGCTGTCGAGTGGGGTTTGTAACCAGGACATGCATACGCAGAGTAGTGAGTCAGCAGCATGGCTCAGGTGTTTTTTGGGGTCTGGAGTTCAGCCCTTTAGTCTGACTATTAGGAGACACTGAAGTCATTCTACTCAGTGTTTCCAGTGTCTGATGTTTTGTTACTGGAGTGATACAAGGCTTGAATAGTTTGCTGAAATTCATTTGCATCAGTTACAGCTGCTGGGCTGTACGAAGTGATATTTGAAGTGATATTTGAAGTGGAATCACTTGCTCCATGCCAAAACAGTTAATGATATGATGCAACATCTCAAAGTCCAAATTCAGAAAAATCTACCTTGTCTACATGTCAGCTTATTCTTATGATTTTTAGAATTAACTTGGATTTGTTTGATTGCATGTATGTTTAGTTACTCAGTGTTTCTGTGCCACGATAAAAAATAAATAAATAAAAACCTACATCATCATGTCCTCTTTAGTCTACAAACATCGAGTTCCTCTTACTCCTATGGACAAATAAAGCAAATCAACAAACATTGAAACAAGAATATTATACCCAGTGATACTTTAAAAAGAACAAACTGTAGGCATCACTGATGCCCATCCTTGTAGTTAATATTTAAACCAGCTGCTCTGCTAAGTGCACAGCATGTTATTCAAGACAAAGCTGGATTACATGCTGCCTTTCCCTAATATCGCTGTATCATTTGTTCGCCTATGGTTAATTGAGTGTATGCCAGCTCCATCTGCTTTCATGTAAGTTGGATTTTGCCCTAAAACAAAACCCCTGTCAAAGTTTGCAAGGTAAACTGATCTCATTCGCTAAATAATAATGCATTATAAGACAACAACCACAGCGTAACAAGAGCTCCTTGTCCCTCTCTCTCTCTCTTTCTCTGTAAATCAAATTACTGTGTTCCTGAGCCCAACAGGTATAAAATTACCCTTACCTTACACTTCTGTCATCCAGCATCATACTCAAAAACCATCACCCTAACTGGTGGCATACAAATAAGTTGTGGTGTAATAAGTAGGCAATTCAACAGGAGAGAAACCGTAACCCACAACACCAAGGGTCTCAGCTTCCAGCCTCTATCTGTCAAAAAGAAGGATCTCATTCACATTTCTCTTCCATGTTTTCTTGGGTTTCATTTGAGGATGCAGGGGACAGTGGTGTCCTTGTTTGATTCTAATCACGGTTTTCACCTCAAAAGTTTCCCCATGGGAACTCCCCTCCTCCCACTCCACAGGCCTGAAGACACACTCACACTGACTCATTAAGTGTGGAGGAAAAATTAAGACAAGGCAGAGCTGTCTGAGAGTTTCTGCTGGAGACTCTCTCAGTCAATTATCTTATCTTCTTTAACAGGCCAAAGTGTCTTTGCAAGCCTGCTGACGGAGATGTGAGATGAATGAGCTCATCGTTGGGACCCTGAGCTTCAGTGTTACTACTCCAGACATTAGTCAAGGGTCAGTTTGTATGGGAGATGTTATTTTTAGCCTAGAATTGAATTCAAAGCTGATCCACGATCTGTGCTTGCAAATCCAACGCATAACTGTTTCGAATAAAACTGTTTCTCATTCCTCAAATAAGACAAATGAGGTTATAGGAGCGAAGGTTGCAACTCAAAACACATGTCCCAGCAGCCTTTTCCTTTTCCTTTCCCATTCTTTGGCAACAGGTCCCGTAATTAGCACGGCTAACCACATCCTTATTTACTCTGCACTGATAAGTTTTTTCAAACTCAAATTTCTGTTTTCAATATACCATTTCAACACTTTGAGCATTGATAAGAAATGAATGGCAAGATGTACCAGTACTGTATGGATCATAATCAAAAAGCTGGATCAGATAAGCACAAAGGCTTTTCCTTTTATGGATAATTATACAGTCATCTAATACTTCCTCCTGCTCTGCATCCTCTGAAACTTTCTGCCACAATGGGTGATTCTGCATGAGCAGCACTTCCCTTCCGCCACTTCAGGTTGGCTTAAATTTCAACAAAGGAAAAAAAGGCAGTTCTCAGTACCAAAGGTCACTTCAATCAAGCTCATTTAACTTCACAATGAGACACACAAAGCCCATTCTCTTTGTACACTGGGGATGGTAATTTAGTGGTGGGGCTCTGCCCTCCTGTGGTCAGCAAAGCAACTCTCAAGGTGTCAGAAGTACAATAAATTATCCCCCAACTGTGGTTTCATTTATTATAGTGACAGAGAGTCTTTGGGTGTGTGAAATCATCCCTTGGTGTCATATTATTCAGTTTTCAGCTCAGATATGCGTCATTTTTACAGAGGATGTGGATTTTCACACGAGGAAAAGCAGAAGTATAAACACTGTCAGTAGTAATGACTTTACACCATTTAGGTGCTTTTTCAGGAGGCTGGTATTGTCAAAGGAGTGATATTTATTATGTAAAAGCTAAACCCCAGACTGTACAACAAGGAACTGATCATTGAGATAAGTGGTATCACTTTCTTACTTCAAGTCTGACCTGTCAGACAACACAAACAAGAGTCACGATGGTCTACAGCTGTTTCCTCTAGGAAATAAAACCCCTTGTTTCCCCCTCCTGGGTATTAAGATATCCCTTGATTCCTGTGGGTGCCTCATTGCTGCATATGATAACAAAAAAGTCACTGCAATTGAGTAACACATAAAGACATTGAGCAGGAGTTTGTTCACCAATGCTACCAGTTGGGATTACAATGGCTCTTCAAATTTACATCAAAACACTCACTTATCCAAGAAAATGTTAATTTCAGCATGAGCATGGCTTTTGAATGCCCAGCGGTGCTCATAATATATGGATAATAGATTTCCTGCAGCTGAGAGAGAAACTGGGTAATTAGGTTTGTTGTGAACACTGGTGAAGCATAAAACCACACACAGAGGAGCACGCAAGAGATTCACTTTCAACTGCAGCCAAAATGTGTCTAAGAAGGGTTCGCTTTCTTTTTCTCTCTCTTTCATTTGATTCAGGCTCTTCCTTCTAGAAAATTCTCACATTATACAACAACCACCTGGACCATAGAACTATAGAGTTACACTGATACACATAAGTTTGATGCTAACTCACTCTTGGACAGAAGGATCACGAGCAGGTTACAAAGCACAGTGTGTAATGCACTAATCTGTGTCTATCTATACAAATAAGACAGCAAAAAATGTGTTATATGATAAAATTTGGGTACCGCCTGGGAAAATTATCACCTGGCTCTGAAGCTCTTTCAGCCTGGGAACCAGATGAATATGTGAGTTCATGTTTTATTTGCTCTGGCAGCTGCATCTGGTCCTCGGCTCATTCAGACAGATCTCCAGCCCACCTGGTCAGGCCAATAACAACAGTTTACTTAATATGCAGAAGTTGTGATATGATGACTGTAAAAAGATTGCTATTGAGGCATTTTAGCAAACAATAAAAATAGCTATTTGCAAATGTTCCTTGAAATGCAATTATGTAAGGAGGGGACCCAAAGTATTGGGCATAAGCAGGTTGATCTGCAGAGGTCTGGCCAGAGCCCACTTGGCTCTTCAACATCAGCTCATAACTTTGGTTTTACTACCTGAAGCTTTCAGTTAATGTCAGTACTGCCTTCTCAAACTTTTTTCAGATTAAAAATGATCAGTCAGGTGAAAAAGTAACAGGTGAAATACAGATATAACACACCTGCCAACATTTGGCTTTGACAAAGTGAAAAATAACTGCAACCCCTCCCAACGTTTGGGCTGACAACATGTATTTTTCACTGTACTTTTGAACGAGCCTTTAATCCCCAGAATCCCAAGCAGTTTTGGGTGGTTTTCTGCTTCTGTCACATTTCTATTCCCCATGGTATCACGTCTCTCTACAAAGTGAAGTCCTGTGTCTCTGTAGATTCAGAACAACCATGGCTATAGATTGATATAACTGAATTAATTATGACTTCATGCAGTGTAACAAAACTTAAAGGCTTTAAATTATGTGAAAACAAGGAAAAAACAGATTGATTTATCTGATTTTATCTTTCAATAAAATGAAAAATAAGGAATTCTGCTGGGATGAAAACAGCGCATAGTGATTTTTATCCATATCAGATCAAGCTAAAGACGGAAAGTTGCAGGGCAGTATTAGAGTTTCCAATTTGATGTTAAATTTCAATGTGGATTTTATTGCCATAGAAAAAATTTGCTTGGCACTCCAAATGTCCTAGGCAAATCTTTTTGATTCAGCTTTTGCTACGCCTGAGCTTTCATCAGAGCTCCATCAGATGGCAGAGGAAGACTAACATGTTTCCAAGGACCACAGGTACTTGGCCTCCCTCTGTACCTGAGACTGCTGGTATGGAAATAATTGGTTGGTTGCATTTGCTGGACACCCAAACCTCTTCTAGTCTCCATCAGAAACTGTACCCTTGCAAAGTCAGAGCTTTTATAAAAACTTACAAAGGTAAAAGGGGTAAAAAAAAGGGTACAAGGGTAAAGGGTAAAATAAGTATACAAATGTATTCGAAGTATGCCTGCAGCCTTTACCTTGGCTAAAAGAATATTTCTGAGGGTTTGGAAAAAAACATTGATTCATAACTGTGTCAAACTAGACCTCCTTCATTTGTGCATCATGGCAAAATATCTGTGCCAGGTAAAAACAAAATCTGGTTAAGCTCTCAGTTGTAAACCTCTTTAAACACAAACAGTCATGATGATAAATCAAATATTGATGAGGATGAACATCAAGGAAAATTCTGAGAATAGAGCTGATAAATGATTGTGATAAAACTGTAAAACCTCAAGACTTACAGGATTTTAGCCTGATCAAAAATATGAATATTAATTCCGCACACCGCATTCAAGAGATGTACGCTTTGAACTCTGTCAAAACAACAGTAAACAGCTACTGTTAAACAGCGTAGTGAAACTATAACTCTGTTTTCCTTTTTGGTTTGCAAATACTAAAGACATGACACTACTGATGATCCAGCAGTTCAAACCATCTTGCGTGCAGGGGGTTTATTGCTACATAACCAACATGATGAAATGGATCAGCAGCTAATACATCATTAAAAAGAGGGGGGAATCAAGGAAAAAAATTCAAAACAATAACACATTTATCAATTTGACAGGGCTGTACACATATCCAAAGGGTCTTGAAGCAATCAAGGAACACATCACGTTTTGATTCACACCAAAAATGATCTTGCAATACTGCAATGCAAATCAAGCTTTCATCCAGTCTAACCATAACTTTGATGCCAGAGGTTTAGATTCTTCCATAAAGACCTGTCATAGTTTGACTTCAACGCCTTGACGCAAACTGACTATCTGGCCTCAGAAATAAGAAATGTATTTCTCATAGCCCCTGCTGTTTCACAATGTTCTAGCTGTTGAGAAACTTTTTTATAAAATGTTTGAAAAAAGCACTATCAAATGTTCCTGTTAGTCATAGTTACTAACACACCAAATCCTGTTTTCAGATGGATGAGTTAAGATTCATCACATCAAAAGATTTGTTTGGGTTTTTCCCGAATTTCCTTTTCCTTCCTCCATATGTTCAGTCTTGTCAAGAGGTGTGGCATTTGTGTTTGTCCACTTCAATAAAGCCCTCCAGGGAGAACTGTTTTTCTCTGCTGAGGTCACATTTAGTGCAAAATAACATGGAAGATCAAAAAAAAAATGAGAACGGAATAATAAAGCAGCAACACTTACAGGTCTTCCTTGTTTAAGTTTTTGGCTCTGCAGACCAGACATTATCACAATATCTGGATCAACACTGGAGTTGCTTTTGGACATGGAAAGCAGACACTTTTTGAGTCAAGGCTTAACACAAAGCACATGCAAAATCCTGACCAGCATTTGTAAAGTCAAGTAAAGGCAAGTTAGAAGTAATGTCAAAAAAATGCCACAGAAACAGTAACAAACCAGTCAGGTCCCTAAATTCTTACAAAGATGACTTACAGTAGGTGGAAATGTTTTCCCGGGTCTTAATCGTGGACTGCTTCAAATAATTCTCAATGGCTGCAGCTGAAAATTCAATTAGGAAACATGCTGTAAGCAAATGTTCGACTAAAAATATCCTGGTATGAGCTATCTCCCAGGTGGCAGTGCTCCTTGTGGTCCCATAAAACACAGAATAGAACAATGTGGTTTACGTGTAAATGTGCTTCAGGTCATTTCCTAGGACTTTCTCTTAAGTCTCAAGCAAAATAGGAGGTTTTTCTTCTTTGAGGCCTGTAAGCAGTTATTTTCACCCTTACCTTGAAAAGAACAAGGAAACATTATTTCATCTAACAAACTAACTTGCCAGACACTGTCCACTGTGGTTATACTTGAATCGGGGACATCGACTTAAGAGTGCACAGGCTATGTAGGACATATTGTGCTCGCCAAAACAGATATTTACTGCAATATAGCACCCTCCCCCTGCCTCCAGAAACAAAGTCACCACATGGTTCGTGCCAAATATCAACATCCTCATTTACATGTAATAAAGCACTTAACAAATTTCTCTTAAAACTGAGCTTTGGCTCCCTAAGATGACACCTAGTTTATGAGTGGCTGCCAACATTTGGATGTTAGCTGAGCTTTAATAACATCCGTTTGATAAGATTTTTTTCTTATTATTCTTGAATTTCTGCAATTTGAGTATGAGGATAAAAGTACAGAGCCTGAGTCTCTTCCTGAGTGTGTTATCCAAACATGAACAAACTCTATCCAAGGTCTTTCCATCGTAGGCTTTTAGGTGGTATTGTGAGCAAATATGTAGTAATGAAATCAAATTTCTGTTAGCTCATGTTTTCTTCCCTCGATGAAATGGACAGACACCCAGAGACTTTGCTGCCAAGTGACCTTTTTCAGAAGAGGATCTATCAGAAGTGATGGGAGTAATGGAGTTCCCATGTGTTTCAAGAATGTATTAAGACTTTGCTCGACACTATTATGTGACAGTTTTTCAAACTGATGTAATATATTGGTGGATAAAAACCTGACAGGTTTAGCACTTTTTTATGACAATTTAACTGCCACAACAGACCCAACCTCCAAGTGCAATCGTGTATTTTAGTGAGTTGACCAGTCAACATAACTGATAACACAACTTTCACCGTTATTTTGTCATGTAAAACACACCATTGAACGCTGAGTTTAAACTTTAGATTCAATTAAGCATCGGATTACATGCTGAGTCAATCCAAGCCTCTGCTTGTTGTACACTGATTCATTAAAGTCATACTTAACACACAATAATCACTAAATGACATTAATTTTCTCGCTGACTATTTCAAATAATTTAACTTTTGAAGAAAATAAGTTTTAGCATAAATCTTCTGGTCACTTTTGTTTGTATACATCCATTTAGAGTTGTATTGTAAATGCTGCAGCTTTACCTTTCTTGAGATAACATTTGACAGATGAAGACTGTGTAACAACTTAAATGTTGAAGCTTCATTTGACAGTTGTGACTCTTTTAAAAGTACTTGATTCAAACAGTAAGCAGAAGTTCTGTGCAATGGCTTTGACCCATGACAGATGTTTTTGTACAGGGGATGGCCTCAATTACTGTTGATGTAACATTAGAGGCTCTGGTGAACAGCTCTCTGTCCGTTTCTTTTGTGTAGTTTGATACTTCCGTAGGTGGGTAGACCTTTTCTTTCAAGAGGACAATAAAACAAAGCACATGGCACTGCCATCACAGAGACGAGATTAAGATACAGCGGGACAGAAGATCAGGAGACGGGAGTACTATCTGAATAGCCTCTCAAAAATGCTTGAGAACCCACCAATCTAAGTTAGGCTTCAAGAATTACATCCCTGTTTGATCTGCTAATTAAAATGCCCCGCAATAGATGAACTGGAAACCTGTATAGTTCAAAATGTTCTTTAGAATGATTACTCCAAAATCAATTCACCATCAAGCTAACATACCTCAGGGAAATAAGAGCAGACACACAATTGTATTGATTAAATCCAATCTGTAAAGCAGGCTGTGTATTATTTGGGGCTTAAGGAAGAATAAATTGCTGCAAAGAAATTTCTGGGACATTACTGACAAGTTTCATTTTAAATCACTTTATTGAACATCTTCAAAGCATTTTCTTCCATTCAGCATCATCCCGTTTCTCAACAGCATCATGGTCATCACTGCTGATGATTGCCAAGTAAACACAGAGCTATTTAAGGCAGCTTTGTTATTTTACTTGATTCCACTGTTGCTCATAGTTTGGGCTTTGCACACTCCCTTGCCTGCGACTTCAAAAGCGGCCCCCTTGTAGGTTGCGACACACTGGTCGTCTGTGCGTAGGTCAGGCTGGACCTGCTCCCACACCTTCTTTTTGGGGTTCAGTTCTTTGTCAGGTTCCCCTGTGATCAAAAAATCAGTTTGAAATATTAGTAACTAATCCTGCCCAGTGCCTGTTCACCACATATGCAAGTTCTGCAGAATTGATGCATTCAAGTCTGTTCTTTTATTAGCATTTAGAAAAATATGTCATGTCCTTGTATAACCTCCTGAAAACTAGTTAAATATATTCTTCCTGTGTGACACTGATCGATAACTTGAACTTCCCTTTATAGATTCTTTTTAATAATCATACACTGATACAGTCTGTATTGTAAGTCGAGGCCAAAACAAATTATGATCGAATGACATACCATTATTTATGTGATTTATTGGGCTACTTCTCATCTGATTCCTCCCCCTTGAGTTGTGAGAGGTTTCACTTACTTTTGTGTTCTATTAGAGCATTGGCTTTTTAACACTGACATTTGTTCCGCGCTGTAATCTAAAACATCTCCGCTGAAATTCTCAGAATCAAAATGTGCATCCTGGGAAAACAATTAAATGAGGCTCTCATTTCATGATGCCTTTGTTTTTGATGTTGCTTGGCATAAATGAAGAATCCTAGCCTGCACTGTCTGGCTTCTGTCCGGTGTCAACTCTTTCCTCTCAATACAACCCTCTCAGGGAATGAGGACACAAATGTGTTTCATTTCCCAAAGCTGCCATTTCTGCCGTTTTACAACCCGAGAGTGGCAACAGTCTTTTTTGATCAGAAGCGTGAAGGAGGTTTTGATGAGCAACTTGCGCACATTCTTAAGTTCAAGCAGAAGTACTGGTCCCAATTAGTTGAGGAAATGTGGGCAATTACAACCATGTACTCACACCAGCGGTATATTGGCTGAAATTGAATCTGTACTGTGATACTTTAGGGAGAAAAAGAAGGAAACATGGAAATACTTTTTAGACCTCTTATCGTCCATTCTATGTGATTCAGAAGAAACAGACTAAGTTTTGCTGTACACCACAACAACAACAAAAAAATCCCATCTTTGGTCCATCCTCTTTTTGTTCTCTCAAGAATTCTTTTTTTTCGGAAGATGGTTTCAGTCTTTTAATGTAGCATTCATAAAAATAATTCCATCCAAACAGATCCCTCATGAATCAGGGAGCTTTCAGGAGTGTCTGGGACATGTGGACAGCAGGGATGAAAAGCCACAGCTGATGCAGCTGGGATGTGAGTAATTGGACCACAGATCCACCTTCCTCATAACCTCCCCTGCACTTTTTCTCACAGGGAACTCCCCATTTTGTTATTGTTCCCAAAGAAAATAAAAATAATACGATAAATCATGTTCTCAGCACCAATAGTCAGCATTGAATACTGTATTATAAATTTGAATTTTACAGCCAAGGACCTAAATTACAACCACACTGGCTTGTGGGTGGCTGTCACTGATTTTAGAATATTTGGCATAGGTTCCATCATGAATAATTCACAGTAGAGACTGTAATATGGTTGATTTGGTATCATAACTCAAAGAAAATATGGTTCATATGGTCTTTTGTTTGCAAACAATTACATCAAATGAACTTAACAAGACAGTTTGGACACTTTTTTTTACCAGACCATCTACATAAAAAGCAGGTTGCATCCCTCAAAATGTTGATTGGTCTTTTACTTCAGCAGTCACAGGCCATTAAGCCAGTACCAAATACGAACAAAGAGACATCTAATGAGAACTTGGAGCAAATCTTTAAATGTTTTTTTGTAGATTTCATCAAGGTACAGACACAGTAAATGTCTTGATGGCGAAACCCTTGAAATGCCTGCAATATTAAAGCCCCCTCCTAATAATAGATGTCTTTCTGAATAGTTAGATGTTTGTACCTGGGAAGCCTTGGAAAGTCACTCTGTCCCCAGGTACGGATCCACTGGGAGGGTCCAGGATTTCCACCTTGTCTGGTGAGCTGGCACACATGACCATGGCCTGGGAAACCACTCCTCTCATCTTGGCTGGCTTCAGGTTACACATAAGGACTGCCATGCGGTTTTGCATCTGAATGAGCGACAGATGATTGAATCATATTTTTCCCATATACACAAGGCAAAAAGGAAGAAAAATATTTCGCTTAAACAGAGAAAACTCCCATAGGGGAAAACAGAACATCAGACTTCAGTTCTACATTTTCTGTCAATTCCAATGAATCAATTTCAAAAGACTGAGCCCAGCGTTTTTGGTTTGTTTGCCTCATTTCAAACACCAGGGAGAGCAAACAGAAAAGTTGAGCCTTGAAACCTCTGTGGTTCACCAAAATTTAAAAACAAAGACCTAAAGCAGTTTCTGCCAAAGGCAGAAAAGAAGAGCAATCCAGGATTTTATGAGATGATGTATACCAGACCTTAGAAAGTCATCATACATCTTTTTACACACATCCTTTAATAAATTGCTGCATAAATCCAGGATCCTTCATGTTTCTTGGACAGAGATGGGATGGTGGTTTCATTTTTCATCCCCTGGCAGTTTTGATGACTCAGGATTAGCATGTTAATGTTCTGTAACAGTATTTACATAGCAAGCTGTCAGACCAGAGCAATATTTTACATGCAATGCAGACACTTGTCTTAACAGTTATTTTCTGATTAGCTTGTCTCAGACTAGGATTTCTGCATGGTGCCTATAATTTATCCTTAATGGATTCCCGCAGATATTTCACTCCTGTTTGTTTGAGAGAATGTTTTCAAAAGAAAATGTTAACAACTTTTTAAGAGGCTCAATCTTTGATTTTTTCTCAGGGACTATATTTTTATCTTTTTTGTGACAAAGCCTGGTGGAGTATGTTTCATAAGATTACAAGAAATATTAGGCTCCGTTTGGATAAAATACAATGTAAAACATTTAAATGCAGGGGTGTTATATGCAGGGCCTCCTAGGTCAAAAACACATGACCTAGAATTAGAGGTCAGAGAATTATTGGCAACCATAAAAAAATCTACCATTTTCTTCGAATTAGATTAAATTCTTTATTAAAATTGGATTGCCCTGGGATCAAATGATGAATATATGTGAGATAAAGACAAACATTTCTCATGGAGATTCCAATATGCAATACAGTTTTTCTTCAAAGCTTTAGCACAGAGTTTACCCAACAAATCATTGTAAATGGGCTCATAAATCCTGTAGATGGACAATTCAAATACAACACTGATCTCTATGCTACTAGTTCTGACGAAAATAAACTCTCTAATTGAGACTCTTTACTGGGATGTATGAGGCTAGTAATCTAATCCAATTTTCACAGAATTCCAAATATTTACCAGTACTGATTTTGATGTTAACAGTTTTGCAAACCTCATTCTCCATTCAATTCTGGACATTGTTGGGAGGTTGCTAATTCACAGAGTTAAAGAGATATATGATTAAGAGAAGACGGCAGAGGTTAATACTTGTATTTCACAAAATATTGTGCTGTATTAAAGCTAGGCAAACATGGAAATGAGATAAAACTGTATGAAGCTAACTAATTGAATATTGAATATTGAATGCCTGTATTGTCACTGTACACAGACAATCAACAGCAGATTCCGCTAAATCTTAGCAATAACACAACAGACAATGTGAAACTGTACCAAGTTACTGAAGGGTCTTATATTAGACTGTTTTAGCTTTGTATTCTGTAAACTAACAGTGTGTATGAGTCATACCGTACCTGGTCAAGAGGTATGTGCTTCACCAGCCCGCTGACTACTGTTCTTGGGGAAGCTTCTCCAACATCGACCTGCTCCACATACAAACTATCTGCATCAGGATGCTTCTCTGCTGTGATAATGCGTCCAATACGCAGGTCTAGACGAGACACATCCACCTTGGCTTCTTCTTGGCTCGGAGTTGCCTGCTTCTTTTCCGCTTTCTCCCCTGCTGGCAATGAAGAAACACAAACACTGTTTAAGTACATGATTAATATTGAAATTCAATTCCAGAGGAGTATTTTTTTGCCCTTAATTTTCAATGAAAATGTCAAGTTGGGTGTTGGAAGTGAGGATGTGTGTAATGGCAGCACAGATATTCAGACAGTAGCTGTTCATTGTGTGTTAACGGACGGTTTGCTGAAAAGAGGCATCTGTTAGAGTTTTCATGCTTTTATGCTAAATGTGCATGACATTATGGGAAATGTTTGTTTAAAAAGCACCAAGATGTTTCAGCCAACTGGTATCTTTCCAAGGGAAATTATAAAAAATAAATCATACTTGAAACGATGCTGGGCATCTGTCTGGAATCTGATTTAATTTCCTCTCATAAATGAAAACAAAGCTCACAAATGACAGGCCCTGGGGTTGCATGCAGGCCAAGAGCATGCTTTTCAAGTGAACCATGAGTAAATAGTGTTAAGAAAAAGACCATTCCTTTTCACTCCTTCCTAGAAATGTCAAAAACACCTTAACTAAATGACAAAACCAGTGCCCACTTCTGGCTATATGTGCTTCATGATCGAGTGACATAGCAGAATAGCAGATGCTTCCTCCCAAGAGACGGAGTACCTTTCCCTGGCCTGGTTAGCTTACACACATTCACTCTAGTGATCAAATGATCACAGTCTTTAATCATTCCTCTGAGCCCACACAAGCTCCAAAGAATATGAATTCCAACCCCTGCCTTTGATATTCAACATGACTCCTCTGTGCTGGGCTATGATGACAGCACAGTCACGTAATGCTACGGGACTACACATGGGTCTGTACAACAAAGAGTGTTGACTGTTAGCTGAGGTGAGAACACGGCTACTTTATAGCCTTTAATAGTAGGCAATAGAAGAAGCCTCTCTCATTAATGTCCTGCTAACATCTGGATATAAAAAAAGTGCATTTGAACTGGTGAATTTGTCATGCTCTTATTTTTTTCTTTTTCTTAAACAATAATCCCACCAACACATGGAGAGCTAATCATTTCCAATCAATGTCTGAAAGTTTTCCTGATCAGTCCACAATGCTTTACTGAAACAAAACCAAAAAATGGTCTGATTAGCAGTAAATACATTGACGGGAAAATTCTGTTTCTCTCTTTGTTATGCAGGGATATTTGTCTTTTTAAATAAGACAGCTGGAGAGAGATGAATTGTGGGAAATTACCAGTGGATGATGACGTGCAGTAGGAGTTAAACTGCTGACCAACTAGTGCTCCATGACAGGGATTTTACAACAGAGTTTCCAAATTCATCACATGTATAGGAGCAGTGATGCAGTTTGGAATTAATGGGTAATAGCAAAGAAACTTGCTTCATGTCAGGGTTGTAAAATAGTAAAGCCACTGGTGATTTAGCATTGTACAGTATAAATAAAAAAAAAACTTGAGTAATACTTGGTTAGGGTCTGTTGGCTCTAAAACACAGTGCGGTGTATCTATGCATTTGCTGAAAAAACATGGGGAAAACTTCTCCCCTCAGCTTTTACCTTTTTTCTCTGGCTTCTTCTTCTTACTATCATCTTTGGGAGGGGGGCTCTGGATACCACCAGCTGGGGTGGCAGAGGGTGAAGGTCCAGAGGGTTTTGGATGAGTGGGCTTGGGGGCACATTCAACAGTAGTGCCAGCTGACGGCATCGGTACCTCAAGCACTGCAGACACAAAAAGTGGAGGGGTGAAGAAGTTATGACACAAGGAGCGTAAGCACTTAAATATCTAATAGCAGACATTGGTTTACATCTGGTTGTATTTTTCAGTTTCTGGTTCAATAGATAAGATTCAGTTTCCCTGAAGTTGACTTTAAATATGAAAAACAAATCATAGCCACCCTGCCGTGAAGACAACCCTTTGAGTATTAATGGTAGTGATAAATGATGTACACTGTTTTTCAGTTGTTCCTTTTCATGTGTTAGCTTCATTTGCACGCTTAAAGGGAAGACTTCTCTCCTGATGCAAACAGTTTAGAAGAGAAAATGACACAGTTGCCAAGAAGATGGAAATGAGGTAGTGGAGCCATAAAAGCAGGGAACAATGTCCTGCAATAGCTCTCCAGGAAAAAGTAACCCCTCATTTTAGGCGCCTGATGTTTGAATTCCAACAAAATCCAGTGTCTGTGTCTGACAAACATCGGTCTGCAGGCACACCACCGTCACCATAATGCTTTTAATTACCTTAATTCTATGGTTGGACCTGAGATCTGGATCTTACCAGTTTACCTTGGAATTACGGGCAATAAGCTCTTAAACTCTTGACATGCCCCTTGAGTTTACTCTTGAGGTTTTTTACATGTCTGATAGTGTCTGGTCCTTTGAATGTGCTTTTATGGTTTCACAGTTCCAAGAAATTAAATTATTGTGATTCACAGTTTGTGTGTGTACCTTTAGGACAACTGGGATCTCAGCTAGGAGTTTTAATACCAGCTGCGCCAATAGTTATGTTATGTAGTAATGAGTAATGTGGACCATACATTAGTTCATCTCAGGTCTGCTCAGGTCTCTTGTAAAATTCTAGATTGTTCTATTTAGTGGAAAAGCTACCAACTGACTGGTGATTTAAACGATGCATTTAGTTGCTAACATGGCCATTGTTATCTACAAACAGGCAGAGAGCAACACAGAGCCTTAAAAGGAGGAGCGCAGATACAGATTGACTTTCTTGTATATATCAATACTTCCAAATAAATGATTATTATGTTGAAATGCCGACAAGCATTTCAACATATTGATCTTCTACTTTATTGAACGTCTTATTCTTCCAGCAGACTCAGACTCAGATGAGCGATCTGCAACAGAGTCTTTAAACATGAATCAGTCAATTAATCCACAGGGAACCAAAAAGGAAAAACAGTGAGTATGATAACATCAGCAGCTAGAAGACTTCAAGGACACCTCGAAATGATGTTGTATTATTCTAAATAATTAGTTTGCTTCCTGATAGAGAATTTAAATAAAGGATTGTTGTACAGAGGATAACAGCTAGCCTGCTCTCTCTGATGCCATCACACTGATTAACAGTTCGAAAAAATAAAAAAAAATCAGTCATCCTGCTGTCTTGCACATTCTCTGTATTGCACTATTTAATTTAAATGTGTATATATATTTATATTTTTTTATATTCTTTCTTCCTCTTGCACAAAGTTTCTAAATTTGTGATATTTATATATTTCTAATTTGTAGTTACTTAATATCTGTTTTTCTAGCATATGTGACATTTAATGTTTACTCTTACTTGTTTGTTTGTTTGTTTGTTTGTTTGTACAAGAGAGCACAGTTGAAACCGAAGTCAAATTCCTTGTATGCTTCTTGAAGATACTTGGCAATAAAGGTGATTCTGATTGTCTGTTTTTAAGTAAACAAAGGCACTGCTTACCAACTTGTCAATGTTTTTTTTTCAACAACATTATTGATTCCAACTGACATTCAATGTGTTTGAGTTGGGCTTTTTTTTTCCCTGTAAGTAGTTGGTTAGGGTGGGGTTTCGATAAATCCCTTGGATTTATATTGCGCTAGCTGGCAGATGCTGCTTTATTACCGATGGTTTTCACTGGTAAAAAAAAAGTAGGGGGTGGGGTTGGTTGGGGTAAGTCACAATGGCTGAACCACTGAAGGGGGACAGGCAGGAAACCAGTTGCAGACCGGAATCGAACCCTGGCCACCCACTCCGAGGGCACACCTCATGGCGGTCACCTAAATAATAGGCCAATCACACTCCCTCCTTTGTGTCAAAACGTGGGAATGCTTTTCTTCACTCACACATTCAATTAACTAATCAGACAGACGGATGGTTTCGACACAGCGAGCTTCGGAACAACATGAACACGGAAAAACTCTCCGCCTGCAGCCGTTTTATCAGAGCACAATCAGACGCTCACTTCTCCCCTATTTGCCGTTTCTTTAACTGGGCCGTGGGGCGCGAGTTTTCACAGCACAGACAAAAAACACATATCTCTGAAATCTTTAAAGCCTCGGGCTTCTATAGGAACAAAGTATTTTATGCCAGCTGCCAAGGTTTTTGCTCCACGAGCTGTATTCTGGACGTTAGCATCATTAGCTACTTCCCTGCTTGCTTCTGTTCGCGATGTCTGCCCCTCATCTGAAAATACATGCGCTCAGCCTGAAGATGCGTTCACTGATCTTACGCTTTATAGGAATACTCAGCATCTACATTAAAAACAGAAACTGATACAAAATACAGCTATTTAATGATACTGCTCTGTAAATATATATCTGATATATAACTGTTGACACTTTTTTTCATTGGTTTAAGCAATTTATCATTCACAGTATCTTCTTTTTAATTTGACTTATTTAACTGCATGTAACAATTTTAATTCTAAAGCATCTTCATTATCAGAAGTGAGACACTACATTTAAATTATTCTGCATTTTATACTTTCTCCTCTTTTAAAAATTTACTGCTTGCTTACCCCGAGCTTTCAGATTTTTTTTCTTTTGTAATGAGCAACATTTTGTGGTTGTTTTAATGCATTGAACAGTTTGTGTTTTACAGCCTTCTCATTTTCAGCTATGATGCAGTACTTTGAGCATTTATTTCATTTTTGCATTTTCTCATTTCGCTCACACAGCGTCAGCATTTCAACGCATTTTCTTACTGAAAATAAAAATTTTCTAGTTTGTTAAATGTCTGCTGGATGTTGAAGCAGACAAACATTCAACCGTTAACTTCAGCTAAAAACTTTAAGAGGTGATAATACGTCGAGCACTGTGGGACTTTAAGTTCCTTGACTTCAAGCAATGCTAGTCTGCAGAAAACAATTCAAAGAAGCTATCTATGAGTACAATGGTATTTTTTCTCACCACTATTACAGTTACGCTCCAGTGTTTGTTTCTATCATCTCACGAACAAATCAAAAAGCCCACAGAGGTTCCTTTGAAAATTGTTCACATTTATTTTTGTTTTGATTGAGCTATTTTGTGCCACCTTAAAGCCATTGAAAGAACCCCCCCCCAAAAATAAACATCACAATTAGATTCGATGTGTGGAAAAAACAGTCTTTGGTGTAATGGAACACATTCTTTCAGCAATCCAAAACCAACATATTGAGTTATTCTGAATAGAGTTAAATAGTTGATTTCTTCCAGCCCGTCTCCATACAGCTTCTCTCTTGAAAACATTAAGTGTGTGTTAATGATCTGAGATGTTTGTCTTTGGATGTCAGCATATGTCAGACATACAATAGATGACAGGGATGTTGTTCTCATAGCTCTTATAGGGGTTCTTTGAGTACAATGGTTTCTTATAATAAAAACAGATCTGGTTATAGCAGGCTGAGGCGAAAAGCACTGAAGATGTTATCAACGATTGAGTAAACCAAACAATGCTGTAATGAGCAACAACTGACATCAAATGCTCTTAAATAAGGCCCACATAACTGTTTCTAAAACTAGATAGAAAATGATAACAACATCAAGGGTTTTCTCAAGACAAACAAACATACGTAAGAATTTCAATGGAAGTCTTTGCTGGGAACAAAACTCAACATACCTCCCCTCCTCGTCTCTTTTTCCAGCAGCTGTTTTTTTAGCTCCTCAATGTCATTCTTCAACTTGGCGTTCTCCACCATCAGTTTCTTTTCTTCTCTGACGCTAGCCTGGACCACTGCAGATAGGCAAATTCCTGTTACCTTTCAGCACTTGAGTAAAATTTCACTCAGCCACTGGATATTCTAATATCAGCTTCTGAGGGAATACAAATGTACCACCAGATAAAAAATAAATACCCATCATAAGATTCAGAGTTTTTTTTTCTTTTACAAGTGAGAAAATTAGTTTCAGAGTCACTCCAGCATCCAAAATTGAAGACACTCTGATTCTTTACAGGGATACAAGTTATCAAAATTATAGGATATATGAAGTCATTGACCAATTCATGTGACAAACAAAAAGAGAAAATAGAAAAACTGTCTCCACACCAATGGTTCTTGTAAGATCTGGAAACACTTTCTGATTACTGTAAATTAAGGTTTCATAAAACCTCTAGAATATTTGATTATTCATCTTATGAGACTGAATCAAACACAGAAAATAATAAACTTTCACTCAACAAAAAGTGATGACACTCCTCAATTTGAACAAAAATCTACAAAAGGGCACAGAATAAATACTGTACTGATCCGCATTTAAAAAAAACCTGAGTGTAAGATGACCCCCTTTTTCCAAAACAGATCTTTGCAAAGAAGAGCTGGGGAAATAATGGGAAAAAAACAACATAACGAATACAGAAATACAACTTTTTTTAAGCGCTCCCAGCACCCCCTGCCATTTTTTATGTTACATGTCATGGTAAAGAGGTTTTTTGGAGTGACAAGTGAGTGAGAGTGGGAGAGAGTAGGAGAGGGAGAGAAAGAGAGAGAGGACATAAAAGGTACTGCAGCTGTTTAAGGCCTAATCCCTGAAAATGTCACAACCCCACTTTTTTAAGTGTGATTTCCTGGGAAAAAAATCATTGTCTTATCCACGGAACAATACAGTACTAAAGATGTTACAGGTTTTAGCATGTGTTTGTCTGTGTGTCTTACTGGCTTTTTCCTTCAGCAGCAAGACTTGTTGTTTCAGGTACTCGATGATCTGGTCAGCCTCAGCTGCTCGCTGCTCCAGCCTCAAAAGAGGATTGTGGCCTGACATCTTGAACACAGAGCGAGCCAAAAACCTAAAGTAAAAAGGACATTGAACACCAAAAAAATGCAATTTATTAAAGCTGAGCAAAATATTCCCTCATTCAACAGGAATTATAATCTGCTGATTGCAAATTCCAAAATGTTTGGGGTATTTATAGATACAATACATTTATCTTGGTTGCATTCATCTTGCTCCCTTACAGTAATAATAATAATTAATATAT
Source organism: Thalassoma bifasciatum (assembly GCA_008086565.1). NCBI lineage: Eukaryota > Metazoa > Chordata > Actinopteri > Labriformes > Labridae > Thalassoma > Thalassoma bifasciatum. The sequence continues at coordinate 327,282 of RPOG01000081.1, forward strand.
CAGCCTCATTCTTTGGTACTTTAAGCTTATCAAACTGACAAGACATTTCCACATAATCCATGAACGTTTAAAACGTTATTCTGAAGCCAGCTTTTAACTGATTGAACAAGGATTTTCAATGGAACATACAGTTAGTACTGCCTGATTAGTGAAAACTGAAGTGAAGTGAAGTGAAGGTCAAACACTTTACACACCGTACAAGAATGCTTTTAAAAATGATCATAATGTGATTTGTTTTCCATGATATGCAACCCTTGTTCTCTAACTATGTGCACAATGGATTGTCATGACTTCTTAAATTTGGCAGGTTGGCTTCAGTGACAAAAATCAATCGTGGCGCATGAGTCATGTTGAGACAATCACAAGAAAATGTGTTACTTACATGAAAAAAATGAAACAACAAATCAACAAATCTTGCAGCATTTCAGTGTTTTTAAACCTCATAGTAGCCTTGACACGTTCAATGGTACTTTGGGCCAAAAGTTTTGGATAAATTCTTATCTGCCTTTTGTAGTATTATCTAGTGAGAAGTCAAATAATACAGATAAGGCAGATACTTTGTTCTTTAAGCTGTTATTGGCATGAATAGTCAATGTGCTCAGCTTTGGAGATCAAGTTCAAAAAGGACCGCTCTTTAAAGCCACTCAAAAAAAGCACAAAATTAAAATCCAGTCTGAGTTTGGGCTAATTTTGCTTTATCATGTTAAGCTGGTCAAATTACCTCTTCAGGAAAAGAGAAGAGAAGGACTTTTACAAGGCTATGGCACGGGGAAGAAAACTTCTTACACATATTACAGGGAGGCACTGGAAAACAACAGCTGGACGAAGATGAAAACAAAATGTTGGGGGACAAGGAAATTAGAAACACAAAAGAGCTGGAGTTGATAAAATCAAGGATCAAAGCATTGTTTTTGGAGAAACTGAATTGATTTAAACAGGACCAGTGGTGGAGTAATAGCAAGAGCCACAAAAAGGCTGATCTCATAGGGATAAGCTCTTAAAATAGGTCCTGGGGCCAAGGCAGTGAAAAGACACAAAGAGGCAGTATAAGTTTTTTATTTTAGATGGAAAAGGGTGAATGTGTGAACACAGTGACGTGTTTCACAAGCCTTCAGGGAGCTGTGTTCACCTGTCTTCACTGATCATTGAACAGGCAATAACTGAGGCTAATAATTCCAACTGACTTCTTCTTCTAGTTTTATCAAAAAGATAATAGTCATGGCTGGTCTGCTTGCTTGTACTGATTTACAAGCCCATTTAAACCCGTCCAGATCCATTTGCAAATCAAAATATTAAAGGTAACATCACATGTTTATTCACTGATGGCTTGAATCAAGTCTGTAAATCTGTTAAAATGAATCACCAGACTTTTCTGGTGTGGTGAGAGCCACCAGAAAACAAGTGTTTCCTCTTTCCACACTTCATTTTCACAGTAAAAATACATTCCAGGAGAGAAAATCCCTACCTGTTGGCCTATCAGACCATTATGATTAAAAAAAAGGACAGCAGGATGCCAGCACCACCTGAAGGCACTAGAAGGATTTACACAGCTTATGTTAAAATAAAAAAAGGAAAAACCTAATGTCTGGCCTCCAGCACCCGTTGTACTTTTTTGTGTTGTTTTTATTTCAGTTTTACTGTGTGACACTTCTTGCTCTCAAACATGTAATTGCTTTGAAATGGATCAGATACTACTGTGGTTTTAAAGAAGTCTTGAAAGCATACCTGATCCAAAAAAAGCAACGTTTTGCTCCCTAAGTGCTGGGCATAAATTAAACATATGGGAGTGACAATAAATTGAATCTTGAACTTGAACTCAGGGATGACCAACCAACTCCTTTCTCTTCATTATCTTTAAGATGAAATACACTGGGGCTGCACAATATATATATTGTTTAAGTATTGTCATCGCAATATGTGCAATATTCATATCACGGGGTAAATAATATATCCCTATATATTTGAGCCTTTCAGTTATGTTTATGTAGCCAGTCCACATCCACTCACATTACTGATAGATCTAAATTTGAATAAATGTATATGTTTTACTGCATCACATACAACAACTCGCACACTTAGAGCACCTTCTCCACATTCTGTCATCTAACCCGTTGTTATCAGGGTCAGGCAGAGTGATGTGCAGTGTGAGAGGTTGAGTGACAGAAAGAGAGAGCCTTGAATGTAAACGGGGCATAGCAAGGATTTTGACAATCTGACAGTTTGTTCATAATATCACATAGGGTGCTATATTTAACACTTTTAGGGTGAAAGGCAGCGGCTTTCAGATCAGGGAGAATTCAGCTAAACAAAGTAAAGCAGTAAACTGTAGAATGAACATCGCAATATATATTGCAAAATGTTGTAGGGAACAAAAATGTCAAAGTAGCCTAACTTTTTTCCTTTTCAAAAATCCTGCAGCCCTAAAGTACAGCAAACATGTCTCACCAATCTAGTAGAACATTCAATTTAACTGAATCATATTATGTAACTTTATTGATTAGGAACCAGCTCATTTAGCTTATAGTATAATTCTTTTTTTACAGAATATTGATGTATTATCAGAGTGGAAAACTTTAAGTGGAAATTCTGATGATAAAAATTACCAATGAATTATTCAGGAAAGCTATTCTCAAGCAGAAACAAAACAAACAAACAAACAAATAATAATAACAAAAACTGCCACCCGATTGTTGTTGTGTATGCAACGACTTACAAATTAAATTTAAATTAAATTGCTGGGATCATAAAAGGATAAATCCACAATTAAATTCCCTATGATTAATCTGAAATACTTTGTTTTGAATAAGTTCTGCAGCATATGTGCTACTCGATAAGAAAATAGAACAAAGAGCAAATCAAAGTCCATCAGTCAAACTAGTCTTATACCTCACAGTTTACGTGCTATTAAAATAGAAGTAGCTGTGTCATGTAAATACTGGCAATAAACAATATGTACTTATGTTACTGCTGCCAGTCTATAAAACAGCCATTAGCCGGTCTATCAAAAATAAAACTAGCTCAACTAGACTCAAATAGACTCGACTTGATGGTCACTACAAACTCACGCGGTTGCGCTCTTTAATGACAGAGTTTTAATTCATTAATTACAGCTTTGGATCCGATTTCTTAAGTCTTACAATACATTTGAAAAGGATCAGAAACTTACATGGACTCTGAGCAGAAACCCCAACACGTTTCAGGCAGGGGGCTTGACAGCTGGCTGACTCAATCAGGCTGCTAACAAACAGGCACTGAGCAGACAGCCCGTGTGGAGCAGGTTTAGGCCCCCGTGGCTGGATCTGATAAGCATGTGGATGTGATACAGCATTACTACTCAACTTCGTCATATGCTTTATAGATCAGATGCTACTGAGCGAATGCAAGGTGGCTACTGCTAATGCCTGTAAGAAATGTTTTTTTATACGTCATAGAATATAGTTAAACAAGTAAAAATAAAATAAAATAAAAGCACAAGAAGTTTTGTAGTCACTAATTTTGATTTTAACAGTATTTCAGAACATTTTATCTATGCGTTACTTTGGTCGCACAAAAATAACGTCTGCAGTCACGCTCACTCTCAGCTGTTCCCCTCACAGAGCAAAAACGGGAAGGAAATTCATCAAGATCAATTCATCAGCAAGACCGACCTGTTTCTGCTGAAATAAAACATGCAGCTTCTCGACTAAACGTGAGTTTGCACGGTTTTGGATGCAACACACTTTTTTGTACATTTCTGTTTTCATTCTGAGACCTGTAAAAGTGCTGGGATTATAAATTAGCAACATGCAGTAACAGTGTTCAATTACTGTAGCATCACTCTTCATACTCTGTTTTTGGGTGCCTGAAGCGAGTGTACAAGGTCGTTATTAACATAAAGCCTATTTAAAACAAGTCTTACTGTCACTTCCTCATACTCTAGAGTAAATGTTATCGATTATTTGCAATGTTTACCTGAGGTTTAGCCACTAACACTTGGTCTGTGGAAAGCATACATGAGACTGTGCACTATCATACTCCTCACGTATTAATTCTGTCATATCAAAACCTTTCCTCTCTGCAGAGTCTGAGATTGGTGGGGAAATGAGGCCCCTCAGAGATGCTCAGCTGGGGGCCTTCACTTTCTTTGCCTCAGCTCTTCCTCATGATGTCTGTGGGAGCAATGGACTTCCCCTCACCCCCAACTCTATCAAAATCCTGGGACGTTTTCAGATCCTGAAGACCATTACACACCCTAGACTCTGCCAATACGTGGACATTTCAAGAGGAAAACATGGTATGGCCGTATTTGTTCCTCTTTTGAAAGGGTTCGACTTTTTGTATGGTTACACTTTTCATTTAGTGATATTTTTTCTTACTTCAAATGTACTGTTTGGTATTATTATGAATGAATGAATGAAATTTATTTCAGTTCATTGCAGTTATATCAACAAAGGTACAAACTCAAGGCAGGAACTGCAAATTCAAGGAAACAGAAAGAGTGTAGGTTGAAGCTAAAGCTCTTGACTTACAAAACAAACAGAAGCAAAACAAAACAAAAAACCATCACAGATGAAAGTGTATCACAGAAACAAAACTGATGCATTACTGTTGTGGTTGATTATTGAAATCAAGTGCATCATAACATGATCACATTAAATTACACTTCCAGTGTTGCACTCCAAAACTAATTGATTCTTATACAGCTTTTTTTAACCTTACCAATGTATCACATGTTTTTATTTCTACTGAATAGGAATTCCAAAGATTAACCCCTTTTACAGACGGACAATGAGATTTTACATTTGCTCTGAAATTAAGTTTTTGAAAAATTAACATTCCCCTCATATTGTTTTGACCGTTTCTCATTTTAGGCAAATTCTGGATATTTTGCTGATTTCTAGCTTTGAACATTGTTCGCATTGTATTATACTTGACTAATTTAAGTATATTCAGCATGTAAAACAGAGGATTTGTTGGTTCACGATATGGTTTGTTACCTATGATTCGTATGGCTTTTTTTGTAACAGAAAATCTTGGAAATAAAGATAGAAAATTTCCCTTCTGGATATGTGTAGCTCTAATTTGATCAAATGCCGCCTGGCATAACAACAACAACAACAACAACAACAACAACAACAGTAACAAAACAGGTAATGAGCAGATCAAATGATAAAACATTTATATGCAACAATAATAGAAGATAACTATTTTGGCTAATCATTGCCAGATGAAAGTTTCATTTCATTCTTAGCAAGAGACAGAACAGTGCTGTTGTTGAATGGGATACAGGTAATAGATAAGCAATACCATAAAAAATTAGTACAAAATAAGCAGTAAGCACCAAAGCCAAAGCAATGTTTACATTATACACATTGCGTGTAGATGGATAAACTGTGATACACAGATATTGCACACTGAATAGGTTTCAAGATATTAGCACTGTGCTTTAAATTATTTACAGATTGTGCAGTCTACAGGTGAATAAATATGGTCTATAAATAGATAAATATGACTAGGTTAAATACAAATAAACATATTCAGGTTGATGGTCCAGTGTCCGATGGATGATAAAAAGGGAGGAGTTATAGAGTTATTGATGATTTATCATGGTGCTGCTATCTTATTTTTTACCAACAATCAAGTTAAGGTACCAGAATTAGAATTGTATATGAAAAAAAAATGCTTTGAAACATCTCCTCTGTCACTGTGAGCCAACACAGTATCCCCACAAACAACAGTCTGTTGACTAACTACCAATCAGTAAAAGTCATACCTGTGTAATGTACTGAAGATTTGTGTACCAGACTGGTTTGTTGAAATCACAGTTTATCGCATCAACAGGTCTTTACTGATTTTTAATTGATATCAAATATGTCAAAACTCATTTGCTAATAATAATTTCTGTTCCTGTTTCCCCTCTCGGCTTTACAGAGCGGCTGATTGTTGTTGCTGAACATTATGAAAGCAGTTTATATGATTTCCAAAAACAGGGTAAAACAGCCAGGTAAGGTTATAATAAGGAATCTGTAAAAGCATTAAAAAGTCATGACATAGTACCTGATCAATCTCTGTTAGTTTTACTATCACTGCATTATGAATTGTTTAAATGGTAATGAAATTGTATAAGTTATATATTAAATATTAAATGCAATAACCTACCACTTGCTGGCTAAGGTTGATTTTCTTTGCAATATTAATGTATAAGAAATTAATATCAGTGCAGTTTTGCCCATTGAGATCATATAATGATAATGTGTGTGAGTTTAATATCTGACTCGCCTTTAAAATGGTTTCATACACTTTGCCTAAAATGTTTCAGCCCAGAGAAGATTTTGCGTGTTGCGTATGAGGTCCTTGAAGGTCTGGAGTTTATGAACAAGCATGGAATGGTTCATAGAGCACTCAGTGTGCACAATGTGCTCATGGACTGCAAGGTAAAATCGTGCAGTTTAATGTCCCTCTATTTTTTGTATAGCCCAAATTTCTCCAAAGACAGTGGAATGATTTCTTACACGTACTGCTGTCAGATAAAATGAATTATTTTCTTCACAGGGAAATATAAAGCTTGCAAAGTTTGGCCTTTATCATATGACTGACCATGGAGCTGATGTAGATTTTCCCATTGGGTATGTCTTTTGCTCCTCATTCATCACAATAAAAGGTCCATTAATGCCTCTCTGAATCTCTTCAGCTGGTGCGGCTGAGTTATGTGAGCTGTCTGTTCAAGGTCAAAGGCCCACTTGTATCTGCCTGCTTTTAGTCAAACCAGAAGACAGACAATTGACCATAACATTGATGCATAATTGTTGATCATTTCTTGGAAACTAGGTTTGAGGGCATCAAAATAGCTTCCTGGTTGAAGAACTGAAACAAATTGCTGAACTTTTATCCAAATCCAAAGGCCTTTGTGATCTACAAAGTATCTTTGAGTAATATCCTTTTTTCAGATGAAAAGAGGAAAGTTGGCACATGCCCATGACTCTCTACAAAACATCTGGACAGAAAATGTCATGAATTTAACTGTTTAAAAGACATACAGGTTGCTCTTCAGGGTAATAATACTTTAAAACAAGTTTGCTTATATGCTGTATCATCATTTTTAGGGGGGTCATTGTGTAATTTGATTAGCCTTCATACTTTCTGCTATCATCTTGTCATGTGGAAAAAAAACCCTGTGATGTTTCTGCAAAAAAATGGTTCAGCAAGCTCAGTTTTCTGTATTTCTGCAACAAACATTTCTCTGAGGCTAAAAATAACCTTGTGATCTCTTCTTTGATCTTGACCTCAGGTATCCATCATATCTTGCTCCTGAGGTGATTGCTCAGGGCTCCTTCCACCCCAGTGACTCATCCCATAATGACACTCCTCGGCCCTCAGGACCAAAGACCGATGTGTGGTCCCTTGGTGTTTTGCTCTTTGAGTTGTGCGCTGTAAGTCCTTTCTAGTAAACTCTCAAATACAGGATCTTTAATCATCATTCAACTAATCATCAATTTCACCTTCAACTGTCATCCTGGCATTTGCTTACAGGGCAGACGACTGCTGCAGAACATTGAAATAAGTGAGAGGCTGAAATTCATTCTGACCTTGGGTACGTGAAAAAAAGCTTATAATTACTTGGAGTAGGGAACCATGTGTTCTTAAACTCAATTAGTGCTTGACTGTCATGTTGTTCTCAGGTTGCATGGATGACATTGTCACTGTCCTTGCCGAGGAACATGGTTGCCTGGATACTATTAAGGTACACTAAAAGTTGTGTAGTGTATTTGTCTCCTTCTGGTTATGTCTTTATACATGTATTACTATATATTTATTAGCCTTTTGAAAATGCTATATTGAATGGTGAATAACATGTTACACTTTTGGGATGACAGGGAAGACTTTGTACTATTCCACAAAGTTTTCTAGAGGAATATCTTTTCATCGAAACAAAAACGTAGTGTTCAGTGATGATGCAAAGGCTTTCTCTGTTGCTCCTCTCAGATTTATGAGCAACATTCACCTATAAATCAGAGAGGATTAGTTCATCCCTGTATTTGTGAAAAGATCCCAGTTCCCTAAAGGTCTTTTACTAAAATCATAAGCTACAGACTTTTAAAGCAAGTGTTACATTTATTTCTTTGAAATAGTTCAAGTTTAATACCTAGCCCTGTAAAAACAGGTAAAATCTCCATCACACGGATTTACCTACTAGAACCGCCATCAAAACACTTAATCTTTCTTTGTTTTTTTATTTTTGAGACTATTTTGAAAATAGTCTTTAAGTGTGTTGTGTCCAATATGGTCATTTTTGATTACAGGAGCTGCCCCAGAATGTGCAAGAGTTGTTAAGGAAATGCCTGATTTTTCTTCCCTCCAAAAGGTAAATAGAGAATCTGATGGGGATCATATTCTGCTGGAGCAGAAAAGCCATTCTGTTTAAAAACACATTGGTCACACAGCTATTAAAATACCAGCATGCCAAAATGTACATCTCAACGAACAGTTTGAACTTGTTGCTTATCAGGAAAAGGGTTATGACTTTAAATAGCCTAACATTACATACAATTCTAAATTTGATGAATATTAATTCTTTACTCTTACAAAGTAAAAGCCTGATGGTACACTCTGTGTTCAAGCTATTCCTCTTTTATGACTTTTACGTCTTTGTGTTTGTCCTCCAGGCCGACCCCTGCAGAGCTGCTGGGAGACCCTGTGTTTAATGGAGTCTCTTGCCTCTATACGCCCTTTCAGAAGCCTGTTAGCCTTTTCTCCTCATCGCTGCGCTGTGCACATCTAGAGCTCCCCGAGGACATCAGTGACCTTTGTAAAGGTCTGACCCAACCGCGCACGACTGTACAGCAAGCCTTATACAGGCACACATACACACACACACACACACACACACACACATATACAGACACTACCTGTGAAATTCTCTTTTGTTATGAGAGTTACAGTTTACCAAAGCTGGTCTTTATGATCTTGAAGGGATGGTTTGTTTTTTGAAGCAGGGTAAAATAATTGTCAAGTAAAAGGCAAAAGACGGGTTACCTTAACATCACAGACCCGATGAGCTGATCAATGCGCTACTGTCTTGGGAACACAGCTGTGTCACGTCTGGGTGATTGCAAAAATGTGTGCACTGTCTGTTGTCAAAGTTAAGGACTGAAAAACTCCCAAACAGTGTGCACACCATAGACTGTATAATGACTATATAATTCTATATACAGTCATTGGTGCACACCTACACAAACATTAATGTTGGGTTCAGAGATTCTTATTATAAACTGAAGCCTTTGGTAGGGTTACTGTAAAGCTAATCAGTGTCTTGTGTGGGTTATACATTTACTGCTGCTCTGATGTTCAACTGGCTCAATACCTGTTCAAAAACAAGGGCCATATTTGATTTTTTTTTTTACCATAAAAAGTTTCTTTTGTGTTTCACTTTTGGCAGACTTTCACTGAATGTCCCCTTTCTCTTAAATGGTCAGGTATAACCACATGTTAAGCTTATGAATGAATTTTCTTTTATTTCAGGTGACACTGAGCTCAAACTAACCTCCAACTTTGATCATTTTCCCTTTGTGTTTCTGTTTTTCATTAGAGGATGATGATGACTACCTGTCAGAGCGGGCCATAGATGAAGTGTACCATCTGTGGTGCCTGGCTGGGGGAGATCTGGAGAAGGAGCTGACCAACAAAGAGATCATTCAGTCTAAACCTCCAATCTGCACCCTGCCCAAGTACATCTTGAACATTTGACAGGCTAATAAAGGCATCTGCTAGTTTCAGTAATGCTCAGAGTGGTTAAAGTATCCCCCTCTTTCTCTTTGTTTTTTCAAGCTTTGTCTTGGAAGATGGGGAGTCATTTGGGCAAGGAAGGGATAGAAGTTTCTTGCTTGATGACACAACAGTGACACTGCCCCTGTGTCAACTCAGAAATGTAAGGCTATAAAAGTGTGTGAGGACTAGGCCAGTATTGAGTAAATAAGTGCATAAACGTGGTTTTAGAGTTCTGAATATAACTTCACCACTGAACCTTTCAGTGTGACAGCTGTTCTCCTCAGTAAAATTACTGGCCTTGACAAAGTGAAGAAAATTACTACGTACAACATGTAACACATACATTTGTCCCTTTAATTTTGTTTAACATAATGTACTTTTGCTTTTGAACTTAGCTGATTTACAATGGTGACTGACACACAGCAGTCACAAAATACACCTTTGCACTGGATTTGACCTCGATAGAAAATGAATATAACGTTTTTCAGCATCTATCTTCCTCTTTCAGAGGCTGAAAGATGTAGCAGGAGAAGCCTATTACCCTCTACTGGAAGACGAGTAAGCAATTTCCATCCTGAACTCGCTGCCCTCATCTTCTGCTTCCTTGTCACTATTTCTCACATAACCCCATCATATATTTTGGCCTTGGTAATGTCATCCAGCCTTTTACTTCTCCCTCCTTCAGACAGTCAAATCTGCCTCAGTCCAACAGCAGCAACGAGCTGTCGTCTACCGTCAAGCTGCCGCTCATCATCCGGGAGAGAGACACAGAGTACCAACTCATCCGCATCATCCTCTTTGACAGGCTGCTCAAGGTAAGCGCGCCACACAAATTCAGACAGTTTCACACATGAAGACCCACTTAAAATAAACACACAGGATGCCACACATATTAGCATGTCTGTACTAATTAGCTATGAGCTGTATCTCAATTCAGGCGCTACAGCCTTTCAAAGGCTCCTCCAAATACAGTTGACAAATGTGTCCCAATTTGAGGTTGAGGAAGGTACAATAGGAGCATTCTTCCTGGCTCAGTGTTCTTTCCTTCCACAGCAGTTCATACAAAATGGTGACACACTTTCATATGACAGCATTTGGTTTCAACGTCAGAGCAAGATTTACAATTTACATTTTCAGCGAAAACATTCACGTGAAAAGTTAAATTGGCCAAAACTATTGGTGACCGTTGTTTTAGATTAGCAGTGCAAGTTAATTAGCTGCATTGGCCAGCTACTTACCTATTTTAGGGCAACTAAGTGGTGCTTTGTAACGTCTGCTTACACAGCACGCAGGAATCATTGGTGTGAACAACAAAGAATCCTTTTTAAACCAGACCATCTCAATCTGTTGAAGGCTGCAGCCTCTGGATTGGGACATAGCTGTTGTGTTTTAGTATCTCAAGGCCAATCAATTTTTTTATAACAAAAGTACATCCTACTCTTGTAAAAGGTATTTTCAAATAGGGTGCTGTGAAATTTTAGTGAAAGAATGTTTTTTCTCTGTCATGTTTTGTCTACAGGCATATCCTTACAAGAAGAACTTTGTGTGGAAAGAGGCCAGAGTGGATATTCCCCCTCTTGTTCGAGGACTAGCTTGGGCAGCACTGCTGGGCATTGAGGTGAGAGATAAACTGTAACACTCTGTGGAGTGAAAAAAAAAATTGGATGTGGTTCAACAGTATATTCATCCTTTTTTGTAAAGTCACACAAGAAGTGCAATACATTGCCACATGCTTTACCGTGTAGTGCACCTTTACAAACAACTTTGTGATCAAACGCTTGTCTTTTTCTCCACATTTAGGGGGACATTCAAGCCAAATATGAGAGCATCGACAAAGATACTCCCATACCGACTGATAGACAGGTACAACGTTTAACACTGCAGCTACATAATGTGTCCAAACCTTTTAACTGTTGTGTGACTTTTTTTTAATTTTTTTTACATTATTTCAGATTGAGGTGGACATCCCACGCTGCCACCAGTATGATGAGCTGCTGTCATCTCCTCAGGGCCACATCAAGTTCAGACGAGTGCTGAAAGCCTGGGTGGTCTCCCACCCTGAGCTGGTCTACTGGCAGGGTAGGATGCTATTTTGTTTGTTATTTTACTATCTCACCAAATCTCTTTCTGGCAAGTAGTTACCTTCTGTTTGTGCTTTCTTCTTCTTCACTTTCTCACCCACATTCCTAACTGTACCATAAGGGATTGTACACTAGATGGTGCTCTTGTCCTATCTTCTATGCCCCCAGTCAGCTATGCAACAGTTATTTTCATCATTTCAGGTTTGGATTCCCTTTGTGCTCCTTTCCTCTACTTGAATTTCAATAATGAAGGTAAGAGATTCATGGCTTACATCTCCTGCTGTCACTGCTGGGTATTGTTTTTCTTTCTTTGCTTTGTTTTACCCTTTTTCACCTCCTTTCATACTTCTGTCACACTCTTTACAGCCCTGGCTTATGCCTGCATGTCTGCCTTCATCCCCAAATATTTGTACAACTTCTTTCTGAAGGACAACTCCCATGTCATTCAAGGTGAGACACACTAAAGCAAATATTTGCGCGTGAAGGAGTAAAGCTGCTTTCCTGCACAGTTGAAGTTTTTTGTTCCTTTTGAAATTAATATGAGGTATGAATTCTGTTTTTGAGCTACTGTAGCCAAATGCCACTTCAAGTTAGCAAATAAACATTATACACGGTCAAAACAGGCAGAAATTATCATGAGCTGCCACAAAGCATCAGCTCAGTGTTGATTAGATTTTGGCTTCATGTTGTTCCTGAAGCTGTGAAAACTAATTCCACTGTTTGGTAATGGAGTTTGCAGCTGAGTCACATCATTTGGAGATAGGAAAACAAATGAAAGTACAAAAGCCTGCAGAGAAAAGTCACAAGCAATTCCTGTGTGACTGATAAACACCTACACAATATACCTCTTGAACTCAGTGTGAAATGTGTCTCCTTTCTTTCTACTGTTAAATGCCCCGGAGAAATAGCTAATGTGTATCTGCCTACTTGAAGGCTCTGTAACTTACTGACACAATGTTGTTTTTGGATTTGCAGATTTGATGAGTAGACTGCCTGTAACATTTTGTCATTTCAACCTCTTTTGATCATACAAAAAAGACATAAAAATATAAAACTGGTTTTCTTGGTCTATTTTTTGTTAGCTTTTTAATAAAACAAAATAAATCTATCGAATTTCATTGGTTTATGACTGCTACATTGACACCAGTCATAATGAATGTCACTTTACCTCTTACATTTCTACTGCTGACTGTAAAATCATGATAACCATCTTGGAGCTCTTTTGCACACAAGCTACCTCAGGGGTTATTTATAGGCTTTTTGCCCTTTTGCCTGTGTTCCAGAGTACTTAACCGTCTTCTCTCAGATGATTGCCTTTCATGACCCTGAGCTCAGCAACCACCTGAATGAGATCGGCTTCATCCCTGATGTAAGTTACGAGTTACTAAAGAGCACAACTCCTCTGAAACCCTGATGGATAAGTACAGAAGAAGTGGAGGACGTTGGAGGAAAACATTGCTGTCTTCAGTTGAAAATGTACCAAAGTGTAAAGTCAAAGATAATAAGAAAGAATTGTAGTTTGTGGCACAGCACCAGGGGCAAAGAAAATGACCATCCATAGATCACTTAATATATCTTTCGTTGTCATTGACATTTTTTGTTCCACATCCTCTTTCCCAGAATTTGTGGTGAGGGTCAAGCTCTCCCTGTAGTCCACTGCTGATGATTTATACAGCGATGAATGTCTGCTAGGCACACTTAATGATTGTCCTCTGCCAGACTTACCTTATTTCTCTTACTCTGTGCCATCTCTTCCTGCCCTTCGCTTTCCTCTTAAGAGCTCAGCTCAGACAGTGACAAGGTTAAAGTCTGCACCGTCTCTCACTGGGATTTCAGTTAGCACGCTGATGAATGTGTGTCACCTGTGGACCAGTCTGTGGGACATTACCCAATAAAAAGTGGGGGTTTTATCACAGAGGAATCAGGGAGTTAATCCTCTTTTCCCTCACTCTCCTCCACCTTGATGGTTTTTGATGGCGGGGCTTGTTTCCTTAAGTGGTGCAAGTGAAATACACAACCGTGCTTTTTGTTCCTCAGTAAGAGTTTTAGATTTGTAGGCAAAAGTAAAACACAGAACGACTTGACAGAGGGTACAGTTGATACAACGCCATATCTTGGACAGATGTGTGGGTGAGATTGTTTTTGCATCTTGCTAATCTTTTATTCAGCCCTGGCATGCTCCCACAAGGCTGTTTTGACTCTAACTTTAACCAGCAATGACTTGCTTTTCAAGGGCAGCTTTGTGTGCCTGTACTCGTTGTTAGCCCACGATAAAATTGGAACAAGCATTGTTGATACAGCTTTCATACCTGATGTCAATCCTAGTAATTAGACTTTTCAGTCCATAAACCCTGCTTTTCCTCTGCAAACTTGGGTGCAGACTCAGAATGCTCATTTTACTGAGGCAATAAATCTACGAGCATCAAAAGGTGAAATGTCACTGTAGAATGAAATAAATCTGATTTCCCAAGCATCATTTGTCTTTCAGAAAATCACACACCTTTTAGAATCTTGCAGAGACCCCAAATAGATTTGTAAAAACCATACCGTACACCTTAGGGCCTCTGTAAGCCAGAGGCAAAGGCAGAGCCTGCCAGAGGTTTAACTGAGGCCACTCTCAATTTAAGCACACCTCCACTTCAGGGTTGGCCATTTAAACCACTAATCCAATCTGGCTGGATCCGCAGTCCCGCTGTCAGGCAGTCAAAATTGAAGCAGAGACTCAAAGTGCAGTGGCTCTCTGTCCTGTCCAGTCTCCACTCCCAGCCTCAGAAAATGTCTGCTGAACAGTCACCAGCTCAACTGCAATTAGCCATAAATTAACTGCTTGAGATTGGCTCCAGATCTCCTGCACTCCCTGCCCTAAACCCTGCACTGCTAAATGATGCAATACAGGTGCTGCTCTGACCGGTGATTAGCAGATGTTATAATAGGAGGTTTATGGTGGAGTTTCTGTACGTTTGTGTTTAAGAGAATATGAGCTTGACTTCTATCGCCATACATTTACTCCATTGGAAAGTGTAAAATATAAGACCGGAAGTAAGAGAGCAAAAAAGGATGGATGCCAGTTTGGTATAATGAGATTCATTGTTAGCTTTCTCCCCATTGCCTTACAACCAAAACCAGCAGTTTGCTCTTTATTGCCTTTTGTTCCTCAGGGGCCACCGAAATGTGCTGCCATTTGTGCTTGTGATTTTCTTAGAGACAGGAATCCCTCTGGGGCTCTCACTAATGTTTGGCGTACTGAATATCACATACAAATGAATGCTACATTATCTCCTCAAATGTGCTTACTTCTCACTTCTCTTTTTTTCTCCCCACACAGCTCTATGCTATCCCCTGGTTCCTGACTATGTTTACACGTAAGCGGCTTCTCTCTCTTTTCACAATGTGGCACTGTGCATAGTTCTAAACTTTCAGAGGGTATTTTCAGTTGGCTTCAATTAGAGTATCAATAAATGAGAGAAAAGGTCAGCAGCTCTAGTATGGACAAGATCTGAAGGTTTTGTTTTTTTTCTGCGGGTGACCTTTTTGCCAGCTGCTAATTAATTCCTGTCCTAAAGGGAAAAGACTCCTCTGTTTAGACCTGCTCTGTCTCAGATCTTTGCCAGCACATCTTTATTAATTTTTATTTTATATTTATGTAAATACATTTATACAATTCATGCATTATGCCGACAAGGCTAATGTATACAGCAACATTTCTTCTCTGTTATTCTTGGGGACCAATAAAAAATCTGGACCCATGCTTATTAGCTCCTCTAGAGTTTTCCAGTGCATCTCAGAGTCTGCACCAGTGGATAAATTCCCTTCTATATATTTGGCAATCCTTAAATGTGTAAATACTGAGACAAAGTAAAAATTCATGTTTGGGGTCAGTTACTTAGTAACTTATTACATACATAAACTATTTTACATTTTTTACTTAACTTTTAATTGTATTGCCTCATTCACTTTTATTCCAAATATCTGAAGCAGACTTAAACATTTGAAACAAAGGTTAAATTTGTTATGAGAGCTTTTTGAACTGTCTACTTTTTTTCCCTCATGACATCATGTCTATGGAAGTAAAAACACTTTTGAACTTGACATGACAAGACATGTCACAACACAACATGAGACATTTGAATATAACGGCATATTCACTTGATTCAACTTCAAGATGTGACATGACATCACATCACATAAAAAAGAAGATAAGCACATGATTAGCAGGAACTTTCAAATCATAGCCTAATCCAAAACTGTATTTAGAAACCAGGAGGGAGGTATGTTTTGTTGTTTTAACAAGTAAAGTTCTTTTCTTGTGCAGAAACATGTTTGAATAAGTGCCACATCTTTTTGACTAAACAGGGCCAAGCTGTAGACTTTCAGACTTGTTGAAGCACTCCTCATGGGCCGTCTTTGTCCAAGTAGTGACTCACCAAAACTGTCAATGCACACTGTATTACAATTTAAACATCTAATTGTGCTTGAAGTGTTTTACTAAAACAGTACAAGTATATTGTAGGTGTGGAAAGGTCATTTTCACATTGCTTTTCCAGGAACATTTATAATGACATTTCACCTCCAGCAGAAAGTACACTACTAATGCTGTTGAAGTGTCTCATAAATGCAGACAAAGAACATTCTGAGTAAACATCAGCACTTATCATTGAGCTGGCCTTTCTCTGGAGAACCTTGATGAAGACAGAATGTAGTTATGTGTTTTTGTAAGATCTATTCAACATTATTAGTTTATTAAATGCCTTAAATTTGATTTTATGTACCACACATGAATTTTTGCACTCGATCATAGTATAGCATCAGATTTTTATGGGGATGTTTGATGGTCACGATGAACACTTGAACTAATTATTTTGAACTGCTCAATTGAAGAATATGTTCACTGATACAAAGCTGGGAATAGACTCAGATCATCTCTCCAATTGACTCTGTGACAAAAGCCTCACAGTATCTGTTTTCTTTGTGGAGCTTGTCATGGCCAGGTTCAGTTGAAACGGTAAAGCTCGTATTGTGAGAGCACTTTAAAGTGCCAATTTAATCAGGAACACTTTGAAAGGATATTTTATTCTGTTGAGTTAGACTGGTTGTATTCTATGATTCCAGCAGCACTTTTTTGTCCCTCTTCATAGATTAGATTGCCTGCATTTGAGAACATTTCAAGATATCATTTTGCAGGATGTTGCATGCAAAATTTTACTTCAATATTGACTTTTGTTCCATTTAAGTATTAACTTCAGATATGCCACACTCTCAGAAGATCTGACTTGGTACTGTTGACAGCTGATGCACAGTTTATGTGAGGTTTTACTAAAAATACAACAAGATAGTACACAAGAGGTTCTGTTAAAAGATTATACCACATAAATGTTACAGATTCAGCAGTAGTTGCATGTTTCTTTGCTTCAAAGTAAAAAGAAATATGGTGATCCTCCTTTGGCATCCTTTTATTTTTGTAGTCCTTTCACCTTCTCTGCTCTTTTTGTGGTCCACAGAGTTTTATTTTGGCTGCTTCTCAGCATGTAGTTTGTCAGCTGATGGCAGCATTACGCTTTCATCTTTCCACTGAGCACAGTTTGAGTTCTGAAATAGGAGCACATTAGCAGAGGTCCCAGATCAACGTTACAAATCAAAAGATATGCAATTAACCTTTGTGTCTTCTGGGTACAGCCTGTTCAGTTGTTTAAATGACTCCTTACCTTTTTGAAATAAATTAAAAAAAGATGAATAGAAACTTTTCTGGTCTGATGGCTAAGATAAACTATTGAAACTAAGCATCTCAGAATTTGTCTTGGTATAATGTACCCAGAGTAAAACAGGCACACACACCTACACACGGGTCACTACTGGTAGTGTCGAGTGTGAGGTGTGACCCCTTTACCCCTGCTTCCCCCTGAGGTGGTGAGTGAGTCCAGTATTCAAGAGAGGGGCCCATCTGACTGCTAATGTCCCCAATCCAATATGAGACAAGGTTGGAGGGTCATCTGCTATTCACCCACAGCCACAAACACACACACACACACACACACTCTCACACACACTTTCTCAGGCACACACTATCTGTCACTCACACACACACACACACACACACAACAGTCTGCTCAGCTGACTGCTAATGTAGCGCGGTCCCTGTGAGGCTTTTTTCACACTCAGCCCACACACACGTCTACTGCCTTGCATTCCCCTTAACCAACTCTGGGATGACATAAACAGGTGGGGAGTTCTGCCTCTAATGCATAAAACTCAGCAAGGAGGGAACATTAAATTCTCAAATACTGAGAGTAAGATGACCGTAATGATAACTGTGGTGGGACACATTATCAGGATGTGGTTTTGTGTGGCTTTAAACAACCTTCGCAGGTCTCTTTCTCTAAAGCTCTTCAGCCCCCTTATGTTCCTCCTGTCAGTTTTCCACAACAACACCCACCTAGAAACATCTTCCCAGCGGCCTCCCCCTCATCAAGTATCCCCTTAGGCAACCTTTCCACTGCTCAGCATTGGTTTGTGAGCTTCCCATTTTAAAACCATAGAGCCATGTTAGGTAAATGCACTATGCAAATCAAACTCATTATGTACAAACTGATTCATCATTTCTCACTGTGAATGCCATTGTCCCGTTTTAAGGATTTTTTGTTGCATTCCTCGAGGGATTTGTCTTCTCAGGCACTCTTTTATTCATTCATTTTGTGAAATCTCACTCTTGTGTTTATTTCTGTACATGGTATGCAGATGTGTTTCCATTGCACAAGATTTTCCACCTGTGGGACACACTTCTGCTGGGCAACTCTTCGTTTCCCTTTTGTATCGGTGTGGCCATACTGCAGCAGCTCAGGGACCGACTCTTGGCAAATGGCTTCAATGAGTGCATCCTCCTTTTCTCTGACCTGCCAGGTAAGAACATCAGCTGAGTTCACTGAGTTGTTGATTTATCATTTACTCACCATTGCCTAAGTACTTTTGCACCAACAAGTAGAAAAATCAAAAACATTTCCCCTCATCTCTAAATCTGACTGAAAAGTTGCAGGAAGTTGTTGTTCTTTCCTCATAGTACTAACATGCTGATGTGTCTGAGTTAATGATATTCTCAACGCCAGCAGCTCTACACCCCTCCTCTGACATATTCCCACCTCAGTGTGCTCCAGACATGTCTCAGACTGCTCTACATTTGTTGAACAATCACCTGCTTTACTCAGGGAGATGTATGTCACAAACTTGCAATCTCGATGATTCTCCAACATCCCCATGGTTCATCATTTTCATTGACTGCTTCAAGTCCTTGTTTTTTCCCAGGAGAATTTTCATTCACTTGTCTTATCATTGGATTTAGTTGTAGCTGTTGGGTTTTCAGTGCTATCAGACATGAACCAGAGTGACTAAGTGGCATGTTTAAATTGCATTTAGCTCTGAGCTGCATGCGAGGGGTTACTCATGCAAGAAAATGAGATACAAGGAGGCACAAATAAATGAAGACAATGATTGTTACAAGAGGGTAAGGCTGTCTAACTATTTTTCTTGTGATAAAAGACACAGATTTGTATTCAAAACTGCACCAGCCAAGACCATAGGCTGTATAAAATATGGACATAGTCTCAGCTACATCACCTGTCTACTCCTGATGCAGAGAAATGAAGCCTTTTGTCGACAGGGGCCAAAATGGAAATGACGCAAGCTGTGAGCCTCCATACTGACAGTTACAGGGCGCTCGTCAATCACCTGAGCTGAGCTGAGCCTCGGATTGGACAAACTCATAATCGTAATATCTTCAGAATCGCAGAGTTGAGCGAAATTGGTGTGATAGTAGAATTTGTTAACTATGTAAAATTTCAAATACTGACAGTGATGACTGCTAATCCTATCACACTATACATGCCCTTTGCTCTACTTCTTTTAAGTAGCACAGAATGGTTCCTTTAACAAAATATTAGTGACATAAAATCTAATGATGGCATTTATTTTATGTGTCCTCCAGTTGTAACTCTTGCCTGGATAAAGAAAAAAAACCTTTTGATAAAAAAATTCCATATTCTGCTCAGTTGTTTTTTTGTTAATTTATTTATTTTTGGTGCTTTTTTAACTCACTGAATGGTAGAGTGACGTTGTTTGTTTTCAGACTAGAGCAGACAGGGGCAATTTTTCCAAAAGGCTGCAGGAGCTCTCTATAAACAGAAGCCAGCAGCCTCTCCTTCAGCCTGATTTCAGTGTTGCCGTTCCTCACTGTGTTTAACAGCCCAAGTTCAACAGATTCATGTGATGAGGGGGAAAGGAAAGAGGCTCTCCTTATAAAGGTAAAATATGTTGGACTAGAACAGCAGTCAGCTTTGCTGGCAAGGTTTCCTGAGAGTAGCTTCCACTGCTAGCCAGTCTGTGTATTCAAATGCCAGCCTCATTGTTTCAGCATGTGCATACCGGAGTATTACAATGCACTGTCTGGCGCTTTCTTAAACTATGACATAAAACATTCTGGGCTCTATACTACTGTACTACTGACCTCAGATAGTACTTGCTTACTTAAGCTTCTTGCCATGTTTGGGTCCATACTCCTGGTAGTTTCATTTAATTAGTTACAGACACAGATTGTTCAATTCAATTTAATACAAAACTGCTCTCACAATATATCTACCCGACTAAATAGTAGACTTACTGCTGTGGGCTTTTTGGCTGAAACATACAGAATGTTTTTTTTTGGCTCTAGGGACTTTTAATTCCAACTGTACAAGTTAAACCTTTGCATATGAGCTTTAGTTCAGTAAGTGTTTGACCATGGTTTTGCAAGAATTTGTGGCCTTCCCGAACCATTCCTGTTAGATGTCACCTAGAAAGAGGTGGAGCTTTAGGTTGAATGGACTTCTATGTGCAGGGCTAGCAGTAAAGCTTTAGTAAATAAAGATCAACAAAGGCAAGAATGGCTACATAGGTCAGTTATCTCCTTTTTCTGTTTACATTATTTGTTATCCTCTGTTGGAAGGTGTGAAGATTGGTTTGCCTGTCTCTGTACATTTGTGTAGTTATGAGCCCACACATTCTTACATGGCGCTCACTCGTCATGTGTTGTAGTGGATACTCTGATATGTGGCTTGCACCTGCATCTTTTGTCATTCGTGCTGAATTGATGTCCTCATACAACTGAGGCTAACATTCATTTGTTCCTGAGCACACTCGCCTGTTACCACAGCTGCATGCATGAGACGCCAGAGAATAACACACCCTGATGCTGGCTGGACACGATGACTGAAGAAAAATGAATTCAGTTTGGCGTCTTCTCAACAAGAGAATTAATAACGAAAAATTAGAAGCATGATTGGGGGAAATTATTTATTCTACTTTCAAGTGTCTACCTACTTCCCACTTTGTTTGTTTTGCAAACATTTTCGTTGACATTTGTGTTACTTTTGGTTGGTGTATTATTGAAGTCTGTCCTGGGAACAAGGCCCTGCATTCTGCTCAGTCCAGAAAAAAAGCCGAACTTTAAAAGACTCATAAGCAGGTTTGACATTAGGTTGTAAAGTTACAAAGTCTTCCTGTTTTCAATTCCTGTCTGCAGTTGTCAGGATAAAAGCTCACGGTCAAGATAACGTTACAGGATAGAAGCTCTTAAATAATTTAGTCACACTCCTCTTTTTCCCCCCCTTCAAGGCTGTAAATGTGGCCGGTGACAATAATTCTCAGTGACAAGCCTATTACACCAAACACTGTGAAGTCTATAGTCACCAATATCCCAAGGAAAGGTCCAGATTTAAGGGAAGTGCTACAGACTGCAAGGTCAAGTTTCACCACTAGATCCCCAAACTGGCTTCAAGTTAAATGAGTCAATGACTGTAGCAAAACATTTTTTAAGTCATCTTGTTTTTCTTAGATACCACACAACAAAACAGATGCAGATTATTATTGACTTTATTCACACAAAAAAAAACCTCAATGTGAAACAGGTACAACCTGTGCTGCAACATTTTGCCTTGAAGCAAGCAATACATCTCAGCCTGCAGTTTTCTGCCAATTAATCTCATTCTGTGATCCCCATTTGCTTAGTCTTGTAGCCTGGGGTAATCTATAACTTTCTCTTGTTTGGAGACTGCATTGATTCTCAAAGGTCCATAGAGACTCTCCGGCTGACAGGAACTGTGTGTTTACTGATGATGCAGCGGCATTTGCCTTCACGGGACATTAGCATCTGTCTCAATGAGCAGTGCGCAGTACACTACTGATGGGCCAATGTTGTAGCTGTTAAGTTTTGAGTTAAAAAACCAAGAGCTGTTGAAGGTGCTACGGAAAATGTTGCAGACAGGGTCAGCTGGGGAACAGTTGCAGGAAAAGAAGTGGAACATCAATTGAATGTTTAGTCATTTGAGGGAGAATTTAGGCAGTATAAGACTCAATGTTGAATCCTCTGTTTCACGGCAGGAACCATAGCCAAAGTTTAACCATGACACAAATAGTCTGACTTCTGACCTTGTAGTTGTTTTTCAGTTTCCTACACTTGCTGTCAACATGGAGCCAAACTCCTCATGAGAGAATGATTGACACTGAGTCATTTAAGACATTCACAACTGTAAAATTAAATTAATAACACCATCTCGTAATGTCATAAAGCGGTGCTGATTTGCAGTCATCACACTCAGAAGAGTGACAGACGGCTCTCTTTACAACTTTAAGCAAGAAAAAAACCAAACACAGTGTTACTGACTGTGTGATAAATCACTTGTGCATTTGAAAAATATATTTAACTTTAAGAGATAAATGTAGGACACGGATTGCTTTACAAACCAAAACAAAGCATTGATTTAAATCTAAAGCTTCAACTCAGGCATGCATTTTAAATTGATAAATAGATGCACAAAGAAAAAACAGAAGGCATTTAAATATTTAATTCATGTTAAAGTGATGCAGCTTGTATCTGACTTGAAGACGTGCCAATTTCCGTCTTCCTTGTCCCTTGCTGGGCTTTAAGTGAGGAACATAAAAAAATTGTGAAACTGACATACAAACAAGCAGTGTAGGAGAAATGCTTTTTCCGAGTACTTAATGCTCTTAAATGCAAATGATTGTGTGATCAAGGTGCATGGTGTGTTGACTTTAATATTGAAAGCTAGAGCATTATAATGCAACAATTTTCTCTTTTTATTTCAGTAAATATCCTCATTTTTAATTATCATTTGGTCAATCATCGTTTGCAGCACAATCTAATTCCACAACCAACTCCCCAGCTGCTCTAAACTAATCATGCTATTCTATTATTTGTGGCAGCAAGTCACAGCATACAATCAACACCTTTACATAATTACTGAAATGTAATTTTGTCTGACAAAAAAGAAGAATTGCACCTTAATAGAATTGGCTGCATTGGAATTCCCAGCTGGGCCCAGGGCTTGTTTAAGCCGCCATCAATCTCCTCTTCCTCCATTCCTGCCTCTTTTAGCACAAGGAGTGATTGCATGGTGCATTCGCTGCCCTAGGGAAGGAAAATGTGTTTCTCTTAGCTGCCGGTGAGCATACCAGTGAGGTATCTCAGACCACCAGCATGTTTTTCACTGGAAGCAACCTCGTAACTGAGTCCTTGAGGTCCTAGCCTACGAGAGCTGACAACCCTTTAACCTTGATGCAGCTGTGGGATGGATTTAGAGAGATACATCTCCTGTGTTGTGCCTGGGCCTGGAACAGGTCATACCAAAGAGATCTCATTAGCCTGACTTGCTTATTAACCACCAAAAAAAATGGGCAGTGAAAGAGAGAGGCTGTCAGTGTGAAAGAGTTTTAAAGAAAGAATTCCTAATTTACCCAAATCCTCGGCTAATCCAGTGAGTCCCTGTTCCCTAATCCTCTCGTTTCTCAAAGCAGGATGCAGGAGAAAGATGGATGCTGCTGGAGAGGCAGCGGGGGAAAGTGTTTGCTTTCCACTTAAATCCTTTTAGGTTAAGAGCTCAGATAGGGGACAGTAGCTTCATGATGGTCAGTTATTATCTCAAAGAGCCACTGGCACTACTGGATAACTATTTAAGATAATTAATGGCAGCAAAATGCCAAGGTCAAGCTGCTCTCGTCTGTAACTAAACCTCCCTCAGTGCGAATCTCCTCTGATTTATGTCCGATTCAAGAGAGGGAAGTTTTGTATTCTCTCGCCTTGAACTTCATTTCTCACTTCATTCTTTATTCTCACACAGAAGTTAGATAATATACTGAGGAAAAATGTTGCCACGGGTAATTGAATAATTAAGAGATAAGCCAGTGCCCTCAGGGGTTTCACATGTCTTACAACTTTATCATTAATTGTCTTTAAATTTTGTACGGATAGTTATGCCACCCTGTGGATAAGTTATAATCTCTTTGATGCCACTCTGAGTTTTCATCTATCACCACCATCAGGTCCAAGTGTTTGAAGGTCTGAAACCTTTGTAACTGAGTCAGCATGGCACTGCTACAAGCCTAGGTTGTATTCTTTTTTATGCTTCTTTGTAAATGTTTTCTAACTGATTGGAACTTTATTGTGCTCATGTAACCATGCCAATGTTAGCAGGATTGCTCACACAACTGGTAACTATAGCCCTAGACAGCAGCAAACAGCAAAATGACGCTGCCACTCTATCTGTATTTTTTTCTCAGAAACTTTGTGGTTTAGTGTGCCACCACCTCAGTGCAAAATTCAAGTGGCACAATACTCACATGGTGCTGTTCCATCATGACCCATTTAACCAGTAATGCCAAAGTTTCTTTTGGTATAAAAAGCACCAGTTCCCATTCAAGGACACAAATTTTTCACACTAGTTAATGATGTAAAAAAAAAGGTCAATGCTAAATTTTGCTCTGAGACTCTTCAATTCTGTCACCCAAGAAACACAAGTTTGACTTTTTTTTTTGTCTTGTTCTGTTCTGTTTGTGTCTCAGAAATAGACATTGAGCGCTGCGTTCGAGAATCAATCAACCTCTTCTGCTGGACCCCAAAGAGCGCCACATACAGGCAGCATGCCCAGCCACCAAAGGCTGCTGGTGAAAATGGTTTCGGGAAAACGGCAACATACTACTCATCAGACTATCAGGACATGCCCAAGACAGACCTTGTGAGTTTTACCCTTCATACAGACATACACACTTAAAAAAACAGTCAACTATGCAGAATCATCAAAGAATATTATAGACCTGAACTTCATATTTTTAAAGCAATTCACTGCTGCAACACAAAGCTGCAAAAAGAATGGTCTTTCGAAGAACTCTTTTGTAACTGTGCCAGCAAATGTAAAGGGAATGCCACAGAAAGCTGTACCGTTTACCTGATGTTATTTTTCACAAGATCTGTCTTTTTGCAGCATCCTTTTTTCTGTATGTTTGAACATTTTGCACCTGGTGAACCCGAAGTGATGACCACTCAGTAATCGACCCACTATTCAAGGCCTCAGAAAGGGAAAAGCACAGTTTTTTTTTCTTTGAGTGGTCTTTTTCAGGCTTTTTATGCCTTTATTCGGAAAGGACAGGACATTGGATAGAGCAGGAAACGAGGTGAGAGTGGGGTAGAAATGCAGGAAAAGGGCTGCAGGTTGGATTTGAACTCAGGCTGACCACTCCGGAGCTAACCTCATGGGATGTGACCCAAACGTGAAACCATACCTGCACCTCAACACAGCTTTTGAATGCTTGTGCGGAACAAAGCAATCGCTCTATAACCAAATCAATATCAGCACTGACTAAAAACTATGTGTCGGGACAAGCTGTGTCAAAAACAACTTGATAAAACTTTAAACTTTTGATTGGATAAAAAAAAATATGAAAAGTTATTTTTTCTGAAATGAAAGAGGTATTCTCTGCCACAAACATTAAAAGGTTTTGGACCTCTCTCTGGTTTGCACAGGTTGACTCAGGTCACACTAACTCACACCTGCTTGTTTCAACAGTCAACACCTGATCATAGAAAAGCAGAGTGACTCCACTAAGCCTGTTAAGCTGCATTGATTTTTCATGCCGTGATGCATTCCTCAGGAATCAGATGTTAAAACTGAATTGTAACCTCAGTTTTTATATTCTTTTATATTCTACAGGGGCTAAACACTGATTTTTTTTTAAATGCACTTGCTTAATACAGATACCCGTCACCCAGTCCTAAATGTTAATCATGAGGATGAACTCCATGTTTATATACCCATTGAAAACATAACAAATTGCATTTCTGTAATAAATGAATAATATTCTATCAGATCTACTGTGCTGGCACTGGTAGTGAACCCTCAATAAAATAAAATAAAGATTCATAAGAAGCAAACAGATTTTTAAGAAGGCAGTTACAAACGGTTGATACTCAGTATTAAGAAGGGTTTATTGATGTCATGCTGACTTTCACAAATGCTTTTTTGTTTCTGTGGCTCAGCACTGTTTGTCTTTCACACCTGAATGCATCGCGTCCAGAAAGCTCACAAGCACTCTTGTCAGCCCTTATCTGCTGTGTGCCCAAGTGATTGCTGTAATCTTTCTCATTCAGCCTCAGCTGAATGAGAAATGGGTGGGTGGTGGCATTGATCCATGGCCACATCTATCTGTACCCCTCCTCTTTCTCAGGCAAGAATGTACTGGTATGTCACTCTCATCACATCACTGGGCTGATCACAAGCAAACTAATACAGCACACAGAAATTATTGATCAGTATGAATGCAGGGAGGAAATCTAGATCATAGGAATTAAAATGTTCATGAGGAAGTTAGAACATGAAGGAGGCATCATAAATCAAAATCGTGCAAATGTGTTACATTATAATGACTCATGTTCAGTTTTTTATGAGACTGTAGCTTGAGGGATCCTCAAGTAAAGGATCTGTGTGATATATCAGGAAACATTAAGAGAGTAGCAGAGTTCTTGCTTTCAATGGGTTAAAATGTGAATTGGAACACTTCTTTTACTTCTCAATATAAATCTTGTAAATTCTATAAAAAAATGTGAAGAGCAAAACTAAAGTGAAGATTATAAGGGATAAGTATAAGTTTTTAGGAAATCACACCTGACAAACAACTATCTCACACAGATTCATTTTCTGTGGCTCGTCATTCGGATAAAGAGACTAACACCAGATAATGGTCGTAATGCCGGACAAAAATCGGTTTGGTTTAGCACACAACTAATTGCAGTTTAGAACATTTTCAGGGAAGTAAACAACAACAAAGAAAATGTATTTCCTTTTATTAGGAACTTGTAAACATTACATCAGGCTTGTTAGCATGCTCAATTCCTTTTTTTTTCTTCTTACGTCTTAAATGAAACAATGTCAAGTAATTGATTTGTTAGTAATTCACACTTAAAGCAATGGAGAGATGTCATTTGCTCTGAGTTCTGTGACCTCCATAGACAAAGTTGTGCATCGTTCCTCTTTGCTGATCAGTCGTGTGTCAAAGTAACTGCCACAAATCCTCATCCAACCTATGTCCTGTAACTTCCTGTACAGCTTTATTACAACACATTGATTTTTTTGTCTGAATCTAGCTGTCAGCAGCTTACATCATCACACTGTAGATCCTGTATAGACGCAATGTTTTTACTGACTCTTTCTTTTATAGTAACTTTAGAGTGACTTTTGCTCCTGGTATCTGTTTGTGGCATCCTTTTATGTTAGTTTATCAGGACAATTCTGCTTGATGTTAATTTCTAAAAGACTGTTTCAGAAACATGGAGATTCAAAGTGATGTAGAAGAGGCATGAAAATACATTGAGATAACACCCTATAGAGTTGAAAGGCATGATAAAAAGCTATACAAATGGGGATCAAAGGAATACATGAAAGGCTATATATTTGAAGATGTGTTTAAAGATGTGTACAAAGAATAGTCTTTCAGAAACATTTGATGGAAACGATAAAATTAGAGTTTATCTTGAGCTGCATTTCTTTGAATGGTGTTAATTAATCCCAATAAAGTCCCAGCTGATTCTTGAGAGGCACAAACAGAGTAAGTGTGTCTTGGTTTAAAAAAAAAAAGCAGAGAGTTTTTACAAGGAGAAGAAAGCTAAACAGATGAATAAAGATCAAGAGGTACATAAAACCTCTTGTTTTTGTGTTTGCATTATGTAATTTAGAAGAAAAGTTTGCAAGTTGTTTGAGTTTTTGGCCCGATGGCTAGATCTATAAGCACATTTAATATTATCTTTTTTTTTTTTTTTTTTTTTTTTTTTACGAATACAAAAATATCTGCTATCAAATTTTGTTACATTACAACTCTGGGTCTTGCAGGGTTAGGAATAGTTCATTGTTTGTGAACATACAGAAAACTTACAAAAGTATATAGTCATTCATCCTGTTCCTGTGCATAATTTCTTGATTTGGAAAAACATTGTAAACAGCATCATGGATGATAACACCGTGATGATTTTACAGCCTGTTGCTTTTCCATGCCTCCCTGCTGCCCCTCACTTCTATAACGTAACACCAGGCTTGTTCAGCGGATTTTCAGCCCTAGCACTGAACAGACATCCATCTCGCCGGACAGCTGCTGCCCAGTCTGCTTGGCCTGATGGAGTGAAAAACTCTCAGTCAGAAAACAAGCTCTTAGTTAGAGTAGAGCAGCTTCTGGGCCAAAAAGTGTTTAACAGTTAAGTTTGTTACTTGGTTGCATGAGAAGTCTACCTCAGTAGAGCTGAAACCACGTAATGTGCTTGTGCTTTAACTGTTGTATTTCAACTTGTTGTGAAAAGGAAAATGTGCTGTTGATGACAAAGTTTACTTTAAGAATTTTAAAAAGCCAGCAGTGTACAGGGGCTTAGTCTTGTTCCCTCAGCAGATCAGCAGATGATTTGTCTCCAGTCTCACAGCTGGCAGAGGTCACATTTCAATAAGCATCTCAGTGCAATGAGAAATCAGGATTGCTCAATGGTTCCAGATTTTCTCCATCTGTGTGCCAAACTTACCCATGAATATGAGAAACGGTGAAAAAAGGGCTTTCCCTATTGGGTGGAGTGATGAATGAAGGACTTGGGAGGAATTTTTTAAAGCCTTATTGAAGGGTTTTTAGCTGCTTATGAAAAAAAATATCTGAAAGTAATAATGATTTCTTTTTTTGACTCACAAAAGGAAATAAAACTACCAGCAACAAGAGTTACAATTTCTCAAAATTCATTTTTTAATTTCTGGAACATTTACAAGATGGCAAACCACTGACAACTCTAAAGTTGTCTGTGGCTGTAACCTTTAGTCCTCCAAACAGGCTTTAAAAAGTGGACAAAGTGCTTGAAGTGCTCCCTCATCCTGATCTGAGCTACAAATTGTGAAAACTGCAAATTTATTGATTGATTTCATGTTTGTTAGTTTTTGTCTGTTTCTTGTCCAAAAACTGGAAAATTCTTGTATTCAACTTTAAATTATTAATTACTTTTCAAAGATTAATGAAAGTTTCAAACCAGACAAGTGACAACACATTAAAGAAACGGCTTCTATTTTTTTTCCCAGACAATTATTTGAAGTGAGTCATCCATTTGACGGCTTCAGAAGCTTGTCAGAAAACATTACTTGTACATGTTCAGTATGGAGATGTGTCCAGCGGGGACACTAAAACTGTTGCAAACCTCGAGTTCCTCACAGGAGCTAAAGTTGTGCTTTAATGAGCATTTTTTAAAGTTTATTTCTGTTTTCTTTACTTAATTGTAAAATAGAGGAGGGAATAGAGTAAGAAATTGCAAGGATAAAGTGGTATATAACATAAGGCAAGCAGCCACATGTTGGTATCAAACCTGAGTAGGCACTTTTCTTATCGCTAGTGTTAAGATTAAAATGCTGTTAAAAGGTTTTCTTTCACAGAGTTTTTAGTTAGAGAAGGTCTTGATGTGCCACATCACGTCAAACCCTCTCTTTCCCTGTTTATCTACCACCCAACCTATAAGCCGGGGAATTCGACCTAAAATATGAGTTTAGACAACTGTAAAGAGTAACCAATGGTTGTTGGGGCTGAGCTTTGAAGATAGGAAGAGGAACTTGGACATCTGGGGTAACCAGAGCAAGAGCTGCTGCTTTTAGTGTCAAAAAATGAACTAGTGCGGAGGTTTGAGGTTCTATCAAAAGGCCACTGTGGAGATTTTCAGGGCAAGTCACAAGCAGGGAAACTGGTCGGACCAAGATCCTGGAGGGTTAATTCATCTTATCTTCCTGGGAGATGCCTTAGGATTCCTCAGCCGAGACTGGGAAATGTTGCTCAGAGGAGGGATTTGGAGAATACCATGCTCAGCTTGCTGTCGCCAAGCTCAGACCTAGATGAGTGGAGAGAAAGGATGGATGACCAAGAATTATGAAAAACTATGGCGTCAACTTGTCTCTGAGTGTTACAGTCACCAAACTTTAGAGCATGGAAAGTTGCTTATGAAACACTAAAGCAGCACTATATTTCACCCACTGTAACCCTCCTGCCAGGAAGCATGTCTGGACTCAAATTCTGTCTTTTGTCAGCAAAAGTAGAGATGGATTTTCATTAGCGGAGGCAACTCTTGATGCCCTAACCCAGAAGAATCATTCATGCTTGAGCAGCAATGATCGCAGAAAAACAGAGACGGGGAATATATAAAGTTGTTGGCAAAGATTATTTGCTTTAAAATCTTCCACTGAAATGTACTGAGTGCTCATTGTCAGCATTTTTCTCAGATCATGGCCTCAATTATACTCGCCTTCTCTTGTTTGACTGCAGACTTGGCAGATAAAGCACCACCGGTCTAGAAATGACGCTTAAGCACCACATAAGTGTTATTTAATATGGAGAAATCTCAGCATGGTGAAAAACCAGGCACTATTGATGCATTTTAATTGAATCATTGAACTCATGACAACCATCCCAGTTCAATATGTCAAGTGATCAGGGTTTTTTGGTAACTGTGCATTTATACACCAACTCATACAGTCACACAAAAACCACCATGGAGGATATGTGTCTGCTTATCAGCACCTCCGGTTTATCCCCGTCACTGTCAGGCCAGTCTACCGTTAACATGTCATTAAGCTACATCAGCTGGCACACACAGCTCATCTTGACATTTAAGTCCCCACACAGAGCTCCATCAGCTCTCAGCGATGACAGGCTGCACATTCTGCCTATTTCTGCTATGGTATTGTAAATGTATGGACATATTTATGTCTTTTGGGCATGATTGACTTTACTTTGCCACTCAACTTTGTTGCTCAACTCATTGAAAGTTTCCCCTCTCATTCCCAGGTGTGCTCTTTTTAATGATTCGTCATATCAAGTTAATCTTGTGATGAAAGATTCAAACCAAGGTGATGACCTTCCAAAGAAACTGTTCCAATTTTTCCCTAACCAAACACAACATGTCAGCTGAAAACCCGTCTATCAGTGTGTTATTTTTCAATGATGTGTACAGAAGAGATTAGCTTTGGGCGGTTGTCATAACAACTGCTTATCTGTGCTCTTCTGCTGAGTGTGTACCCTGTGCTTGAAAGGCATTTTTGTAACTCCAGTGAGTAATCTTTTAAAAGCATTCCCTGAGGGCAGACTGGCTGACCCACCATCATTTCAGCACTTTTTAACTTTTTTTAAAAAGATGTTTTTCTGCAAATTGCCCCAAAAAGAAGAAAAATATATATTCAATGTGCCTCCAAATGACTATTGAGTAGTCAAGTGGAAAAGCATTATTTTATCAGTGACACATGTTCTTCTTCCCTTGATTTCACTTTACTTTTACTAACCAGTTCACTCTGCTTTTGCAGCATGTGACGCACTGTGATGTGGACCTGCTGTAATCTGTGTGTATGATATCTGAAAGGACTTCTATAACCGTTAATTATCACAGTGTGAAGGTGTGGCAGCTGAGAAGATTTAGTTGAGTTGAGTTCACACAAGCTGTAACTCGTCAAAAATCAAAAAGCATGTCACCTTTGGATCAAGTGATCGTTCCACCCTTCGGATTAGGATTCTCTGTTTGTCTTTCTTGTTCCTTAGTTTTGAGCTGTTGCTGTCCAATTGGAACTTACATTTGAAATGAATAAACTCTTCTGTTGAGTGTTGAGTTTTTAATCCTATCTGGAGGCATGATCCTCTATTTTTGGGTTGGTACTAAACTAAAATGACAAGCAGCAAGGCAAACATGACAGAATATTTAGATAGGGCTGTAATCCATGAATTAAAGCTGACATTGTGGTAAATACACATTTCCTGTAGATAGTGCAGACTCTGGTTGTGTATGCTGTGGACTGTCAGTTTATCCTGGTTTGAATTTTTATCTTTCTCTGACTTCTAAAGATGGTACAAGCGTGCAGAAATATGGAATTTTCACTTGTTTGATAAATAACATAAAAGGGCATACAAATCCATGTGAAACTTTGCTGCCTTTGTTCAGAGAACTAACAACTAAAGTACAGTGATGTTTCGTTCATCAGCTGCCCTGTTAAGCTCTGTAAGATAAAGGAATAACTTACATTTTTAAACAGATCTTGGAAGCAGAACTAAATATATACATATGTAAATTTTCTTTAGCAGTTCTTTTTTATTGTTAACTCGGTTTGACTTCTGTCTTTTTAACTCAGTTTGATTTCTTTCTTTTTTCTGTGCAACCAAAGCCCATTACTTCACAACTAATGCATCAAAGCATTGAAAGAGTCAAATGTCAACATGGATTACAGTCTAAATGAAAGCATTCTTCGCTATCTTTCCGGATGGTTTCCATTTGAGTTCGATCCTTGCACAGACAGGTAGGTTTTACCCAGCGGGTGTATTCAGTCATACCATTATTTATACTCAGCTTGAACTCTTATGAATCTCTACTATACTTTCACCTGAATGCTGTTCTTTTGAACCTGGACTGGAGATAACACCGTGCTTCTAGAAATACAGTATACAAATATCACTGACATTATGTCTTACTTCAGTTCAAAATTGCATTCATCCATTCATGCTTCCAATTTGGCACTGCCAAGATGGTTAGATATTGGTGGTCAAAGGTGAGGGATCCTGTCTCCTCATATCCATCCTGGTGTCTTACAAATGATAGCTAAGAACTGCACAGAGAAAACTTTACCACATCAGGCTGTGTTATTTCTTCATCTGACAGAATGACTCAATCCAAGATTGAACAGCGAAGAGAACTCCTCTCACCTTCCCTTCACAAACCTGTCCATTCTGCTGGCAACTAAAGGTCTACTGCCAATCACATGCTGCACACAGAAAAATGGATAGAGGAGGAGAGAGATGTTCTTTATCATTACACATGGGCTGTAAATATTTCCCCAAACCCTTCATTTGGGCCACTTTCTCTGTCTCTTTGCTCGAAATACTTATGGGTTAAAACTGCAGTTTGACAGATTGGTGGAGTCTTAAAGCTGTAAGGCAGTAATTCAAGTTTAGTGGCTAATCTTGGGAATCACTGTGTGCTGGGGTGATTTTTCTTGATGCCATTAAAGTGAAATTTCTGTGAACTCTTCGGGACTGAAATGAAAGACTGAAACGTACACTGTCATGTGTAATTACTGTAAAAAATGCTTAATTTTGTTACTTCTTTTATGATTATTCTTTGAGGTGTTTCCTTTATTGAGTAGAGATGAGGAGAAACTGGGAGCTGATATTCACATAATCCTGTCCAGGAATTGATCAGTGCTTTAAGGAGTGTATCCACAGTATAGGGGGGAGTGTATCCACAGTATAGGGTACCAAACCTCCAAATTCATCACCCTTGTAGAGAGGTGTTGAGTCAGTTTCTAAAAAATAAGGTATAGGGTGTAAGTTAGCTTTATAAGGCATTTGTCAAGGACCAAGCACCAGCTTTTCAAGGAAAGAGGGGACATGAATGATGTGCAACATTATTGCTCTTCTTAAGGTTTTGTTATGGTTCTTGGTGATTAAATAGGTGATGAAGAATGTTTCATTGTACACGGCTGAATCACCCAGTCTACAACATTTTCCCATTGGAAAGCTTTTCAGTAAAATTTGTGTGACCATCCCTAAGACAATAACGCTGACTGAAAACACAAATCAACGTGAACACAATGTGCATGGCAGTGTTTTCTGGAGGACAGCAGTGTATAGTTCCAAGTGTTTTCTTTCCATCTCTTCAGTGTACCAAAGCCTGCCAGTTGTTTTTAGACAATGGATGTAAAATAAAGCAGAAATCCAAGAGTTGTAGACTGCTTATTTACAACCCACCAAATTGTTGATCACTGCAATTGGACATCATGAATATGTAGATCCTATCTCTGCATGTGCTCCCTCTTGTTGCCTGGAACAATTTCTATTGGGCTTTCTGTTGAAAAGTCAATACAGCAGAACAATGTTGTGGGTTTTTTGTTTGAAACAATGCACAACTTCTCAAATCTCTTTCTGTTCCAACCCTGACTCTGCTTGAGCCGGAAACTGAAGCTGCACCCTCTGGACATACCCATACAAATTATTACTATAGAGAACAGAGGCATTGATTTTTCTATAATCACAGTCAAAATGAGGCCCCATTTAAAATATTCATGCTATGAATAATAATTATAAGCCAGAACAAAAACCAAGTTGTGTTTCAGAAGTTTAGAGTGCAAGACATGATTTATTTCAGACATGGACAGAGGCATTAAAACTCTGTAGTCAGGGTAAGACTATCATTGTTTTACAACTTCTACATAGAACACTTTGTTTCAATTTACTGTATTGAATTGTTGTAAATAGTTACCATATTTAAGTCTAAATATTAGACTTCAGTAGTCACTAAAAATATGTCTGGTTTTACTCTGTACAGTTTTACTACTGTATACATAAGACCTCAAGTGTGGACTAACCTTTGGCCCTCAGCTCACTCAACATGCAGCTGTCACATTTATACTCTTTAAAGCAGTGATTCCAAACCTGTGAAGGTATTGAAAGTGGTAATTAAAATTATTTTCAAAATAGTACAATTTGTGTGTGTGTGTGTGTGTGTGTGCGTGTGCGTGCGTGCGTGCGTGTGCGCGTGCGTGCGTGCGTGTGTGTGCGTGTGTGTGTGTGTGTGTGTGTTGACCAGGGGTGTCTGAAGATAAAAATATACGGAGTAGCATTTTAAACATTCCAATTCAGTACCGTTTGAAAGGACATTAAACATATTCAATTATTTATGTAAAACGTGTCCTGTGCAGCATTATATGGCCTCTATTTTCAAGGAGTTGGAGGTGGGACACGAACACTTTGGAGATTAAAAGTTGGTCCTGAGTTGGGAAAAGTTGCAAACCAGTGCTGTAAAGATTTTCTTGGTAAGCTCACATTCATAGATATCACTGGTAATGTCTCCCAGTTTTGAAGTCCATAAAACCAGATAAAAGAACCTGAGTGAACAGCCACTCACCATCACAGAAAATTTATTTATTTATTTTTCTTAAGGGTGTGGCATTCGTTTTTTTTCTCTTTTTTAAAATTGGAGCTTTAAATTTGTTCAGAGCATCTATGAAATAGGGTGATGTGCACTTGCAGAGCACAGGGTTCAGTCCCCTACAGCTCTGCCTCTGGCTCGGTGCTTTAATGAACTGATTTGGCAATGCATGTGGAAGCTGGAGAAAGACCATGCTCTGCTCTTCTGTGCTGCTCCTCTGCGCTGCTCTCTGGGCTGTCATACTGATTTTTATGCTAATGCATAATCTAATTTTATTCTCTAGTTAGCTGTTCATTTAACTAAAATGGACAGCGTCATATAATTCATTAATACAGGGAAGATTTAGTTAGTATGCACTCAGGCCTAATCACAGTTTTCCTGGTTTTAAAAGAATAATGTCCAACTTGACACTCGTTTTTGTGTATCTCCTGTCTCATTTTCCAGTGACTACTTATCCAAATTACATTATTCAAATGATATTCAAAGTTTCTTTGAAAGCTCACACCACAATTTTCTGCCTTTCGACCTAACTGCTGTGATTTCCTTTCTTGTAGTCTCGGGAGCCTCTGGCACTGTGTGACCTGAAAGCAGAAGTCTCTCCCAGGATCTCGGCCGAAGACTTGATCGACCTCTGTGAGCTCTCTTTGTCCGGGCCTAGCAAAAGGACCAAGACTGGCAAGCCTAAAATCATTGCTGTGGACATCCGCAGTGTAGAGGAGTATCCTTACTGTGTTATTTCACTTTTTCCTAAACATTTAGCAGCCATTTGGAAGAGTTTTTTTCAACCTATCTGTGTGCTTGTTAGGAAATGGTCCGGGCATGTGAGGACAACCTTGGATTGTGTCCAACAAACAAAACCAACAAATGTTCCGCTGAGATTTCCATTCACCTTACAAAAATATGCAGCATTGGCAGGCACGGATATGTTTCTTTCAGAAGCTTTAACTTCTGCAAACCTGCTCCAACATGAAGCTTTGGCATTACATAAGCTGAATAAATATTATGCTTCACGCTTTCTCCCAGCACGTAGTCTTTGCAAGAGATAACAACTCCTTTTTACCTGTTACCAACAAGACTAGGATCAGCTTGAGGAGGAATTTGTCGCCACCTTTTTACAGACATGGTTATACTAAAAAGGATTGGTGTCTACAAAAAGTTGCCTCCACATGTCTGAAATCAAAATAGTTTATGGTCACTTTTATAGGCCACACTTGAAGGCTGAGTAAAAAGCTGTCTGTCCTAGAGAGAAGAGAGACGGTATAACATCTAAATCTGAGGATACTGGCCAGCTCTTTCTCCCTTGAATGATGTTTACAACTCTGCACTCAGCTTTTTGTTGGAAAAGTGGTAAATGCACTTTTGCTAGGAACAAAAAAGGAAGTCTCAAAATGCAGGGCATCCTTCTTTGCTTTGCATAGTCCACCATTCATGGCAGGAAGTGGGTGTTAATTTCATAAAAAGTTAAAGAAATGATCAGATGCTAGTGGAGGGAGGGTAGAGGAGTTTCTGAAATCACTATCATACTGGCACAAATGGTGAAGTATACTGGCATCTTGGTATGATCTTCTGTTTACCCAGTTGCATGAGGTAACCAGGTTTATTCTTGTAAATCTGAAGTCCTCAAGTCCTAAAGCTTTCACCTGGTCTCTGTAAAATTAGTGCTGCATGCGTCTCTGAATTCTTGCAAGTGTTTTTATGTTTTGTCAACACCTGTTTGGCATAACCTCAGCATATCTGAAGTGTCATGAGTTATGCCTTCATTGATTCAAGATTTATTTGAACACTGATAAATAACATAAATAACCAGGATATTTTTGAAGAGTGATAAACTTTATGGCATGTAAAATTGCAATACGATATAATTAGGTAAGTATAGAGGGAGCAGCCCACAAGTTCAAACAGCACTAGTTTGTGTGAAAGTCTAAAATATACCTGGCTGACTTACATGGAAAGACTCCTCTGCTTTGAGTCTTCTCCCTTATAAAGACCTCACAGTTTAATCCTACCACTGAGCCAATTTGATTCTTATTAAATGAACTTGAAGTGTGTGTTTCTGCAGTCGCTCTTGACTCATCTACTTCTATATGTATTCAGAGTGGTGTTTTAAACGTTTTAGTACCTTTTGACCCAGATATGTCATGACTGGATCATGTTTGCACCCTGTATCTTTTTTGAAAGCCTCTTCTAGAGCAACTAAATGTAGGTTTTATTTGCTCATAAACTGTTTCAACAAGGTAAAAGAGATATAAAGCCCTAACATAGAGTTTGAACACAGTTGCACGCATGTATGCAAGAAGCCTATACTTTTACCCTCAGTGCCTCTGATCTCCCGATTACCTCTTGACCTGATGCCAGTGTTTGAAGAGGTTTGAAATTGAACCAAAGGCATGGAGTGTAAAACTGCAGGGTTCCCATCAAAAGCGCACAGGGACAGACTCAGGGTGGATGATGTGCTTCAGTTATCTGCTGCCAGACTCTGCATCACTCAGTAAGGCCCACCTTATCCACCCAGGCTGCCCCTCCACACACTGAAATCTTAGATTTGGATGAAAAAGAAGTAGAGATTAGCCTGTGAACTCAAGCAAAATGCATTCTTCTGAATTTCTGGCAATGCCACAGTTTTTTCTTTGGACAAGTTTATTTGATTTTTTCTCCTAGAGACAATTTTTAACTGATCATAGATCCAACAGCCTCTTGATATATAATACATGGTATTATACATCATGGTTTAAAAGCTGTACACAAAAAGAATCTCTAAGTTAAGTTGAACCATCCAGCACAAAAGTATATAAAATAAATACTGACTGTGCGACAGCTGATAGTATTTGTGGGTATGTGCTCATGTTTGTGGCCTAAATACTAAGTATCTGTCAAAGATATTTCAATTTGCCAAAACAAACCAAAGCATTTTCTTAGTTTTCCTGAACTATCTCTCCTCTAAAGTTCAATCATATTTGATTTAAGATAGTTTGTATAAAAAATATGTATACATAAGGCTTCAAACAGAGCTGCTTTTCTTAGCTTTGAGCACAGGAAATTTGGGAGTGACATGATTTGTCCTTGACAGATATGGTATGCATAGGTCAGCAGGATGCAACAGACCCTGCATTCAAAGCAAGTGTGTGATTTCCTCTAAAGCTGAAATTAAAAATTCTTACTGCTCGCTACATTTAAAAACATCCTTATTCATTTTTTAGGACTCTGCATAAAAAAAATTATCTTCTTTAGTGGGCAGGCAGATTTCACTTACTCAAAGGGTCTGAGAAAAAGTGTGAGGACCTGAGGGGGTTAGCCTCAGCCTCCAGGTCCTCAGTGGAATGACAATGATAACAAGGGGGTTAACAAGCCATTAATCAATAAGGATTAGTGAATAAAGCTAGGATTTTGCCAAATTCCTGCCCTGGACTAGAGCCTCTTGGTAGACAGAGGCTCCTCAGGCTAGCTCTCATTCACAAAAGGGATTTGACCACTTTCACAGGATTTGGCAACCTTTGTTCACCTTTATTATGATCCCAGGCAAAGCTGTGTTGAGGGTGTCTGTGGTCATGAAAGTGGATTAGATTAAAACCTCTGTGGAGTAAATCAGGGTAATCTAGATTTAGTCGTCAAGGTTTTCAGTGGTTGTCTGTTACAAAACAACAGGCATGTGCCTCTCGTATTTCCTGCAGTTACCCTACAAATGATTTGTCAGCTTGAGGGTTATGTAATACA
This sequence comes from Thalassoma bifasciatum, assembly GCA_008086565.1. Taxonomy (NCBI): domain Eukaryota; kingdom Metazoa; phylum Chordata; class Actinopteri; order Labriformes; family Labridae; genus Thalassoma; species Thalassoma bifasciatum. The sequence goes on from RPOG01000081.1 coordinate 366,093, forward strand.
CTGTGTCTATATGTCTTCTTAGCAGCTGACCAGATTCAGTGAGCACCGTGATTTAGAAGAGAAAGAAGCAGAGCACCACTTATCCTGAAGTATGTCACCATTATGGCAATAGCTTCACCGTTAGAAACAGGATCATCTCCTTTTCTCGAGAGTTATCTTTCAGTTATACTGCTCTGTTCCATTCTTTCCTTTTTATTTTTTTTTCTTTTCACCTGACCGCCCCCTTGTTATTTCTCCTACATCTTGTTTTTTTCTCTTTCCTCCATACAATATGAAGCACTTGAATTTCTCTGCTATATATTTACAAGTCAAACATAATTTTGGAATTGGTTGTCTGCAAGATAAGCAGTGTAACTGGCTCTCTAATTAGGGTACTGTTGAGTTGCATTGTATCATTTCTTATTGTATTCTGTGGCCAAGTGTTCTCAGGATATTGTGATTTCTTTGAAATTTGTGGTGCATATCTATAAAAGTACAGATCACCTTCTTTGGCCTCTATCCCAGGCAAGGGTTGTACCTGTTCAAAGCTTTATTCCTCAACCTAACCCTCTCCAGCTTCAGCAGAGGCCACATATCCGGCAGCATCAACATTCCCTTCAGCTCTGTGTTTGGCTCTGACGGTGAGCTGGTGCAGTGTCCTGCAACAGGGGCCCTCCAAAACTACAGAGGACGCGTCATCGTGGTCATCTGCCATGTCATGAAGAGTGCTACTGTGGTGAGAAAAGAGACACACATCTCTGCGCAGTACACAGAAACTGGATTTCTTACCCAAGGTTGTGAATTACACACTTTCCATCTAGAAACTGAGAGCACTCTATTGTGCTGTCAAGGTCATTGCTTTCTCCTATAGCTTTTGCCACAGGCTTTAATAAAACTCTGGCAGGATTAAATTGTTACCAGTAGTAGTCAAGTCATAGTTGAAGTTCGAGCTATATATTCAACTTCCTTTTGAGAGACAAAAAGGAGAAAAGAAGTGAAAAAGTTAAGATAATCAGGGTTACACTTCATGCTGCAGTTTGACCGCCCTGTGGTCTATTTTTAATGACAAAACTCCATCATTGCTTAAATGCTGTCGTATTGAACAGATAATTACCATCGTTCTCTCTTTTACAAAAATATCAGCTTCTAAACCTCAGGTGAAAACTTTCTTCCAATCTGATCTTTAAGATTCCTGTCACATAAAAAACAATGGCACGCCAACACTTTTGATAATCGGCAGTAAAAAGGAAAAAGTAAAGTAATCCCCTGAGCATTTGCTTAAAGATCTCACAACCCTTTTATGTCCCGAGTGGGGGTCATGTCAGGTCATGTTGTCTCCTTTATTCTTGATCACCTGTTGGATCTGTCTGTAACACTTACACTTTTAACTTAATTCTTTCCACTGTGTTCTTTTGTGATTTTAAATCCTTCCCTTGACCAGATCAAAAATATAAAATACAATTGGATAGTTTTTTGTTGTCATGAATTTTTTTTAAGGATGGATGCAATGTCTGATTTTTGCAATGTACCTAATTCTAATGAAATTGGAATTACATTTTTCGTTTACCTTTCACACAATGTCTTCATTGGAATTGGGGTTGTAACTGCTGAATTTGCAGCCAAGCTTGTAAATGAGATACATCTACAATCAGACTCAGACAGGAAACCACAAAACCAGAACACAATATGAGTAAGTAAATTTGAAGTTCAAAGGGGTTAGTAATGATTTACTGAAAATAACTGGTTTATGGTCTGATAGCCCTCTTCTCATGAGATGTGCCAGTGGCTATGTTTACTAGTTCACCATGAGCATTCAGTGATATGACATGATCTTTAGACATGGATGATCACACATTTTTTATGGAGCTCCACAACCAGGTCAAACTCATTCACTCTCAGTGAAACATCTCAATAACTATGACATGGCTTGGCACAATGATATATCCTCCTGACTTTGAGATACCTAGCTGTGCTGTTACTTTGTTGTGATGATCCACATTTTGGGATTCATCTCACCAAGTAGTAAAGTTTATTGAAGAATTTTAGTCTGACTTTTCTTGGTTTGTGAGGCCCAAACCCCTGCTGTTTTAAAGAAGAAGTGGTTGCAATTCATAGTCTTTTTAATAAAGCATATCTCTCCTGTTTTTTGTGCACACTGGATCAGCCAATCAGATTGCAGAGATACGTGCAAGGGGAGACAAAGATTGGGGGATGTGGTGATGAAAAATATTTTTCTTGACAGCTTGTCAACTCGTTTCTGAAACAGTGATGCATGGCAACAATAGCTTAATAAATGAAGCGTGGAAAGCAGTTGGAGTAGAAGAGCAGAAAAGGAGGCTGTGACGCACAACATTAGTCAGCTTTGTGTCTTATGTCTCCCACATAGTTAGACTAATTACAAAGAAACAGTGGAGCTGTCAGATGTGAGGTGTATGTTTCATTTTATAGCCGCCTGGTGTGTTTTGAATGTACCTTAATCAACTTAAATGCCGGGGAAGGTTGACTGTAATGGCACTGCACTCAGATTTGGTGTTTCTCCAACCTGAACCTGCCAATGTAATGAAATATATGTCCTGCTGCCTGGGGAGTGGTTCATAGGGAAGAACGGGAAGCATACAGTCTCCAGCTGCTGGTGTCAATGTAGCGATGATTGTACTTTCTCTTGAGTAACACAATTTTGTGCATTACCAGGGACAAAAATTGAGTATTTTTCAAACAAAATAACAGATCTATTTTTTTTCAATAATTCTATAGAGGATTTTTCACGTCAACACCAATGACTTCCTCTGTGCTGCCTCATTTGAAGGTACTTTACTTTTTTTGTTCCTCTTTAGCATGCACACCAGGCACCAAAATACAAAACAGACTGTAAAGGGAAGTTTAAGGTTAGGAAATGTATAAAATAAGCTGAAATAGAGAACCTTGTCTTGTTAATATAAAAAGACTATGCAAAGACACTTATCCCTCTGTCTGTCAAATTTGCAGCAGCGGAGAAAACCTTTGAAATCCTGAAGTAGGTGTAAATCTTTGTGCAAATGAAAACAGTTTCCTCATCAAATGCCACCTCTGGTTTAGTATTTTGTTGGCCAAAAATGCAGTGAAGGGCTCTGTGGTTTATGTTAATCAGCCTGATGTAGCAAAGTAAAAATCCCACTCTGCCTTGGCCTTGTCTTAAACAGACACGAGGACCTCAGCAGAGGCTGAAATGGTTTTACATGAGTCATTATCTTTGACATTTCAGTGCACAAAAATAACTTTGCTCCTTCCAGCATAACAGACTAGAGAGGTATATTGATCATTATAAATTCTCCTTTTGTGCTCTCTTTAGAATAAATTAGATGAACTTGGATTTAAAAAACTCAGCAGGGATACGGCTTCAGGCAATATCCCAATTTAGAAAAGATGTCCTCCTTCCATATGTTGGAAAAGAAAAAGAAAGATAAAGGTAGCTCTTCCAAATTGAAAAGATAGTGCTGAATATTTAAGAAACTTGAGGCAGAATGAGATCAGTTCCTGACCTGGCTGCAAAATATGTTGAAGAAACCACGGTAGAAAGAAGCGAAAGAAATCTTTATGCATAATGGCTCGTGTAATCAGCACCTGGTCATGACTCTGCTACAAATTATCTTTTGTATCTTTAAAGTTTGTGCTGCGACCTTATCGTGACAGGTTAGAGTCTGTGTTTTACAGCCTACTGGTCTTCTCCCTGCAGAAGAGAACAACACCCACTGCTCCACACCACCTGAAATTCTGCACTTATACTTTTACGATGCATCTCAGTAATTCATCAGACCTCTCAGTCAAAGAGGTCTAAGAATTAAAGTTTGATGAAAAGACCCTTTTGTTCTTAAATGCTGTTCACATCTCAATGCACTGCAGCAGTGACATTATCATTAGCTTTGAGGCCCTGCAATGATTCCACTCATTGAAAACCTTTAACGTTTATGACCTACTGGCATTCAAAAGTAAGCCTATCTCTCCATGTTTAGTTTCTCTGTGGCTTTTTCAGCTGATTGAATTGGAAAAAAAGAGAAAGAAATACTTATTCTGCAGACCAAGTAAGGATAGATTTCTTTGTTTTTTTAATAGACTTGTAAAGTGCACCAACCCAAGAACAGAATAAACAAATAAATGAACAAATCATTAAACTCAATGCATCTACAAGAATAATTACTGCAGGAATTTTTTTGCACATGCCGTGTTCATGAGAATGAAGCTGTTCAGTCTGTGTTAACACATAGCTCATGCATTGCATGACAAAAGTCCATTTGGCTTTCATAACAACTGTTGTGCAAGATGAACTTGGCCTGTCGGATACAGATGTTTCATTAGCACATTTCCTCAGATTGCTGAATGAAACCACACAAGCGTCAGTATCTCAATAGCATGCAAGGACACGCACTTTTCATGAGTTGAATGAAAGGCCACAGCAAGAGTCTTAAAACCTTTTTAAACTTAATCTTAAAGGTCATTTTTGCCTGTATGGAGAGGATATCTGAGGAGAAATAGGACATTTGGGAAATCCAGAGCAGAGGAAGACATACTTCTTTACATTCATACAATATGCATGACTTAATTTTAGCTGGTATATTTGACCCTAAAAAACCACCACAGTAACAGGTGAGAGCCTGAGAAGACATCAACAATGCACAGACTGAATTACCTCAGTTATTTTAGAGGAGGAGTTTATCATCTACCAATAGACAAGAACGCAATACCAATTTTATAGTTGACTTATTCTCTATATTGGAAAAAATGCCTAAATGCTAAAGTCTGGTAGTAAGGGAGAAATGAGCCCTCATTCCCAAGAGAGAAAGATTGTGCAGTGTCAGCTGCTAAATGTGGCAATACCTCTACATTAGAAAAAATGAGAAGAACAGACATAAAGATATATTGAAAATATACTTCTTGGCTTGACTGAACACTTTCAGAGGGACATACTATTACTACATTAGCACAACAAAAATTATCAGCTTTCACTTATGCTTGATTTACAAAATTTGGCTGCAAAATTAATTGGATGACCTTGTGAATATGAGAAGTCTGCAGTTTTTTTTATTTTTGACAACAAAAGAAATCTCTTCATCAGTCACCTTCTGGGAAAGCACTATTGCTGATGTACCTGAAACATTACGCAAACCTTTTACAAATACTTTAGGTGGAAGTTGGTTCCTGATTATTCATGACCCTTGTTGTGCAAAGATGTGCATTCCCATGCTCTGCAACTGTGTCAGTTCTCATGGTGAAAAGAAACCAGTAGTGGGAGGGGATTATTAATTGCAATTATCCTTTCTTTCTTTGTAATTCCCAGTTTGCAGCACACCTAGTGAAGGTGAATTTCCCAAGGGTTTGTATCCTGGATGGAGGAATCAACAAGCTGAAGCCTACTGGACTTCTGACTGTCCCCTCACCTCAGATCTGAGCTTCAGCTTCACAATGACAAAAGGGAAACGTGGAAAGACTGATAACACTCATTTCAGTTCTAAAAGGAATAAGGCAACAGTTTTCATCATTGTATTGAGATTTTTTTTTTTTAAATGAGTGTACTAACATACCTAATAGAGCTTGTTCTTTGTCATTTCCTCTCCTGAAATGAGGTTAAATGTTGTCTAGAACAACTGCTTTGTTTACTCATACATTGAGTTTTTAGTGACCAATAGAAGTCTTGCTGTGTATTAGCCACTTTACAATGAGCCCTATGATCATGAGGATTGTTTTATTTACCCTCCATTTTTCTTGCATTATGACACCTGCCTTTAATTCAACTTATTTTCAGTGGGAAGACGCATCCAATCAGTTAAATTTATAACAGGTGCAAGTATATTCAAGGCTTATGATGGTGTTTGTACCTGCCTGCATCACATGTAAAAGTGTTCCTCATATTACAACCTTCTAAATTAGGAGAGAAAATTAGGAAAAGAAAAACAAAAAAGAAACTGCCGTCAAATAGATTTCAATAACACACTCAAATTTACATTTTCTTTATATTATGCAACATTAACTAGAAACACGTGTATTGAAACATTTCTGACAATGTTGTCAGACTTAGCTGTAAGAAGCAGATATTTTTAGTTTGCTGTTCTCCATTTTAAGGTGCTCCTGTTAAATTGTCCACAGAGTGTGAAAATTAAAAGACAGTCATGCGTGCATAACTGATTGTAAACATTTGTTGAATTCATCTGTTTGTTGTGTGTCTCCTAACTGTCTGTACAGTACGCACTACTGTGTTTTGTTTTTTTTATGTCACATTCCTTTGTAATTAAACTATGACTAATTGTGTCAATCAAATCTTTTTCTTGAGGTTTTTTTTTGTTCCTAAAGCTGGACTTCAGAGCTGAACCTGATGTCTCACTGTCATAAATTTACCGCATCACTACCGTTTCATGCAATCTGCACCATCTTCTTTTGGTTTGGAAAGTATTGAAATGTTGGTACACGCCCTGCATTCCATCACCAGAGCTGACTTTTTTCTCTGACTGCGCACTCCCTCAAAACAGTATTTAAAGAGAGTCAGCTGTAATAGTTGTATAATAAGAACAGTTAGTCGAAGGAACTTCTTGGCCTTGCTTACAGGTAAGACAGGTGTATATTCAGTTCTTAGTCAGACTATTAACACTGGTTGTTTTAGAATACTTTTTCAATGCAATTTTGATTGTGATAATCCAGTGAAAGCCTGAATGTTGTTATTTTGCTCCTGATTTCTAGACTAAAAATGGTGAACTATGAAGTGACTGTAACCACTGCCAAGATCATTGGTGCCACCACTTTTAATAATGTCTTCATTAAGCTGGTGGGGATGAAAGGAGAGAGTGGTCGCAGTTTGCTTGTAAATCTGAAAGGGCCTCTAGCGTTCACCACAGGAACAGTGAGTCTGAAATGTTTTGATGTTTAAATGAGCAACATATTCTCCTAACTTCTTCTCCTTAAGACAAATTACTCAGAAATCTTGTGCAGATGCCATAATTTCAGAGTCTCTCTGTTCCTCTTCAGGTGTCGAGCTTTTCTGTGTCCTGCCCTGATTCCATAGGGAATCTGGTCCTGATAGAGCTAGACAAACAGCGTCTCCCACTTTTCCCTCAAGACAGTTGGTTTCCTACCAAAGTGGAAGTGAAATCCCCTGAAGGGGAAACCTACAACTTCCCTGTCTACCGCTGGATCGCTGATGGCAAGGTGCATCGCTTTAGAGAGGGGAGAGGTATGTGCAAATTTGAATTTCTTACATCATGTAAGCTGTTGAGTACAGAAAAGAGCATCCTAGACTAAGAAGAATGGAGTTAATTACCAATCAAAATTTCACTCCTGTATGATTTTAAATCTAAGCATTTTTTTCCCCGTAGCTCTGAGAGTCTTTGATGACAACCATTCTCTTGGCAAGTACAGTCGGGAACAGGAGCTGAAGCAGCGAGAGGAGGACTATCGGTAAAAGCTCTAAGCAAATATACTCTCCATACATTCCTAAAGCAACAAGATTTCAGATCTCTGGTTACAAATACAGTGAGCTATTTATGTTAAGGTATATAAACCACCATTTAATTCCAATACAACTGCTTCAGTTTTTCCTGTGTTCTGTTTAAATCAATACTTCAATGGCCAATTCTTGAATGGATTGGACATTATCCAAAAACCACTCCAAGTAATTTCTTGAAATTGAAAGATTCATGAACAGTGCATTAAAACTATGTTACCTACATTAAATCACCTTATTAATTCAGTTAAAACTGCAGAAATAGTGTTATCCTAATCACACAATCTTTCTAAGTTAAATCTCATTGTTTTTCCCAGCTGGGATCAGTATGAAAAGGGAATGCCCCACTCGATGAAGGCAGACGACCCCCTGTCTCTCCCCTGTGAGGTCCGTTTCTCCTTCACGAAGACCACAGAGTTTTTCTTCACTGCTGCTTCAGGGTGAAGTCTCCTAATTCCACTCATAACCATTTCTTATAAAACTGTATCTGCCTCCCCCACCCCCCACTTGGTTATCACAAATCATTAAAAAACTACAATTGAATTGCTCTCCACTTTAATTTTCCAGACTTACTGAGCTGCAACTGAATGGACTGGCTAATAACAAAGAGAACTGGACCGATATTGAGGATATCAATCGCGTGTTCTGCTGCAAACGGACTGCTATATCGGGTACTGAACAATCATTGTCGTTTTTCGAAGTACTTTAAACAGAGTTGGTGCCAGTGTTAGTCATCTTCCATTCCTTAGATAAGCCACAGGTTTTATTCTTTCTTCATTGCTCATTAGCTTCTTCATTTCACTGTTTTTTGGGATACATGTTGAATCCCAAAACCAGGACTAGAGCTCCATTAGGTTTGTCCTCCTGCATTGTTAGTACAACCACGTACCTGACTTGCTGTTTTTTAGGGGACTATAAGTTTAAATTTTAAAGTTGACTACTTTTTATTTTAGACTATGTTCAGGAACATTGGAAGGAGGATGCTTTTTTTGGCTACCAGTTTCTGAATGGTGTCAACCCCATGTTGATTCAACGTTGTCCAGCGCTGCCTAAGAACTTTCCCGTAACCAACGACATGGTCAGCCTGCCTGGTCAGAGCAGCTTGGAGGATGAAATTCAGGTGAGTGTCTCTACCTTGGTTGAAAAGGAATACTTTTTGAAATCATGTCCTGCAAGATACGTAATAACTGCAAAGGTGAATGCAAAGGATCATTCATTCTCTGTATAACTTGTAACAGAAAGGCAACATATACTTGGCTGACTACAAGTGTTTGGATGGACTGGAAGGAAATACCATAAATGGGAAGAAGCAGTACTTGATGGCTCCACTGGTCCTGTTTCACAAAACACCAGATGATCAGATGATGCCAATTGCAATTCAGGTGAGATGAGCTCTAAAATAGCACTAACTGTTTATCTGTATCTTCGAGTATTAATTTAAACAGCTATCATTCACATTGTGAGAGGTAGGTTCCTTTGCTCCTGGATGCATCTACCTGTTTTTGGCCAAATATAAACCTCTGCGGGAAGCAGCTACTGTTGCAAGTAACCACACTTAAGTTTCCTCAACCTCTGGATGTTCTACATCCAGCCATCGATCTATTTTAAGCTACTCATCGAAGATTAGGTCCCAAGGAAACAGTCTGAGCACACAGAGTTTTTTTGTTTGTTTACATATATTTGGGCGAACCACTTACTATCTTGTAGGTAGCTTTATGGTATTGCCAGTTTGACATAAAACAAACAAATGTCCACCATATTTGTGTCTGATGACACAAGTCCTTCAAGAGATCCACCACTTGTATTAAAATTGAAACACATTGTTTGTGTCCAACATTGCCCAAAAGTCATAGTACTCATGGCACATGTATGGGTCCTCCACTATTAATCTGCCAAGACAAACAGAGTTTTACCTTTTTATTTAAGTGCAGACATGTGCAATGGATTTGAATCCATTAATCTATAAATACTACAAATAGCCTGTCTGGGTAACCAGTCCTGGTCTTAAATAAAATGAACTGAATAAACATTGTTACCTTTCTTTCCCTTATAGCTGAAGCAGACTCCTGGAGCTGACAACCCCATCTTTTTACCCACTGATTCAGAGTACGACTGGTTGATTGCCAAGATTTATGTGAAGAGTGCAAATTTCAGTGAGCATCAGCTAAATGTTCACCTGCTGCGCACTCATCTGCTGGCTGAGGTCTTTGCTGTGTCTCTGTTGCGCAATATCCCTATGGTTCATCCACTGTACAAGGTAACTGCTCTTGAGTTTACTGAATTAGCCCTCTTTTTTTGTAATCCCTGATTCTCATGTCCAAAAGGACTATAGAAACCATAGGTAGATTGTTTACTTCATGTAGCAGTAAAACAGTAGCAAGGGGAAACTAGAAACCTCAAGCAAAGCTTGAAACCTCATCAGTATGGAGATATCACACCTTTGACTTTGTTTATCGTTAATGGTGTTTCTAACAGAGTTTTATCTGCACCGTAGCTTCTCATCCCTCACACTCGCTACACCCTGCAGATCAACAACTTGGCTCGACTTCTGCTCATCTCGAAGACCGGTGTTTTCGCAGGGGTATCAATATGAGAAATACAACCTGTATATCATCAAACAGAAATTCGACAGTGATGCTTGTTTTGAATACTATGTTTCTTGCAATATCCCTTTTTCAACTCAGTTTGCAGCATCTGGTGGGCCGGCTATGTTTACCATCCTGGAAAGATCACTGACCGCTGTGACGTACAGCTCCCTCTGCATACCAGATGACATTGCCGAGCGTGGGCTGCAGGATGTGGACAACTTCTACTACAGGGATGATGGACTCAAACTTTGGGATATCATCCACAGGTACAGAGACGGTCTGTTCTGAATTATATTCTTGATCTATACCATCTTGGGATAAAACTGTAAAAATTCTATCAACCTGGATATGCTGCAACATCAAGACTTTCACCTTATTATAGTTAGTCACAGCATTACCAAGGGAACTTCCCTTTTCATTTACACTAGTTGTTTGCCAGAGAAAGATGCTTAATCGTGCGCTTTATTACCTGAAGTGACAGAAATGAGAACAGAACAGATTATCAGGCCATCATAAAAGGCTTCATGTGTTTAAAAATGAAGCAGGGAGCAGAGAGGAGCCCTGATCCTTACAGTCTGTCAACCTGCAAATACAAATGTAGGGTTAAAGGGTACACTTCACTGCAGGACATCTTCATCTCCATGCCTCGGTAGATGATGCCTGGCTTGGACATCTTGCATTTTCAAGAGTGCTTGGCCTATTATTCAGACCTTAAACCTTTGTGAATCATTATTTGTTGTTGTGTTTTCATAAAACGTTTGATTTTTCTACGGCTCATCATTTGTGACTGATGTGTACATATCCTCACAACTCTCATAGTAATTTATGGCACAGAGCTGCCGTCAGTTCTGGTGATTCATTATTGATAATTGAAGGCTACTTTGCAAACAGATAAATATACACAACAAGGTTTTCTGAGGGGTCTTTTATTTCTCTATTAAAGAGCATCAATTAAAAAAATGTCTACTGATAATCTAAAAAATAGCCTTTAAAGCAATTTCGTCACATTTCACACCCTCTTTGGTCTCCACATTTTTTAAAGGTTTGTGAAGGGAATATTAAGTTTCTACTACAAGGAAGATGCTGAGGTCCAAAAGGACTCTGAACTGCAGAAGTGGATTTCAGACATTTTTGAACAGGGGTTCCTTTCACAACCATGTCCAGGTGAGCTCTGAGACCAACTTTTTATGATGACACAAAGAAATGTTGTTTTGTTAGATTGTGAATACATCTGATCTTTAATAGTCACCTGGAATTCTCGTTCTCAGGAATTCCCCGGGAATTTACCACAGTGGCTGGGCTAGTCAAGTTTGTCACTATGGTGATCTTCACCTGCTCAGCACAGCACTCAGCAGTGAACACTGGACAGGTACATGCTTTACATTTCATGAATGGGTGAATTAAAATGTAGCTGTTGTATATAGTGGGTTCAATGACTTTCGTGGTTGTCCAGGAACTGGGTGAATGAAATGAATGGCAACTGACTGTGAATTACAATCCCCCACCACATCTCCATTTACCTTTGGAGGTGTTTTAGCTTGGATATAGCCAGTAACACTGACTGACCCCAGTTTCAAATGTATTTATCTGACACCTGTCAATCATTTATTTCAGTTTGACTATGGTGGCTGGATGCCCAACACTCCTATCTCATTGCAACTCCCTCCACCAACCAAAAAAGGGACAACAAGCGAGGCCACCATGCTGCAGACATTCCCTGATATCAGCACAACTGTTCAAGGGATGGCCACCTTATGGCTGCTTAGCAAGCAGTCCTCTGACTTTGTAAGTACTAATAATGAAAACTTTATGAGGGACACATAAGTCAAAATCATGTGATACCTGTATACAATTCAATGTCACCCAAGCAAAGGCACTTAACAGACTCACTTTCTGTGGAAAAATGCTTTAACTGTATCACTGATGTCAACAGGTTCCTCTTGGCAAGTACCCTGAAGACCATTTCAGTGAGGAGACTCCACAAAAGCTGATTAAGAATTTTCAAGGAGAACTTCAAAGCTTGAGTGAAGCCATCAAAGCCAGAAACAAAAACCTTGAAGTCCCATACACATACATGGATCCAGCAGAGGTGGAAAATAGTGTGGCTATTTGAACAACTGAACTAACACAACACTGGAGAAAAGAAAAAAGAAAAAAAAAACTTTGTTGCATTTATTCAGTGTACGCTGATCAAGGATTTTTATTCAGTCTTGGTAAAATATTGAGTGTACACATTACCTGTGACAAAACCTTATACTTTTAGTTTGCCAGAAGACTGGGCAAAATAAAATTCAATGTGAAATAAAAACAAATGTAAATCTTTTTTGTGGAAAAAAAATTGATAAATTCCAAAACATTTTGGCTCCAGTTGAGTTGTCCATTTGCACAGGATTTTTCTAAAGAGGTTTAATATTCTATGTTCTTTTTGGGAGTTGTCTAAATGTTATTATGATTATTGTTTTTTATTTCTTCTGTCTAATTTCACTTAATTGCATTGTAGACAAAATGCAAAATTTCTCATCACAATAAAGTACTGAACATGACTGGAGAAATTGCCGTCTGGGAGATCTTTGTCTCTTAAGAAATGTTCCCTTTCAAATCCCCCTGCCTCCGAAACACACACACACACATACACACCCACACACAGAGATTTCGACATGTATTTGGCTTTATTCTTCATGTCATTTTGTTTAAAGAGGTCAACACAGACCATACACTTCCCTTTTTCTTGCTAATTCTAAAGAAAGACATAATGCAACAGGAAAGGCTGTCACAACAAAACAGACACTTGAATGAACTCTTTTACACTCTTTTAGAATCAAATGAGTAATAAAATCTACGTAAGTGCTTGCCACATTGACTTTTAGTCTTTTAGTGTAATAAAACAGATAACAGTTTGGCTGTTATCAGAAGCAGACGTGTTTTATGTCTTCACGCCTCACTATGTGAAAAGCACTCATTGTTTTCCTGGGACAGTTGGTTGAGGAGGATTTAGCAAAATTATCTCTGATTGTCTCTTATTCTTGATGGTCAGGATGCATTTCCTTATTTTGGCTTATTGACCGACAACTGTAAAATGTTATGTTTGAATTTGACCCATATCCTCAGTTCTGTTGAGCTTGCAGATGAAAATGTTTTTTTTTTTTCATTTTACTATAATCTAAATATAATGATTACACTGTGATAAAGCACACCCATGTTTTTTGTGGGACAATTTTCCATCTACGGTAAGGTAATTCTGCTATAAGTCTGCATGTTCAGACTTATCTTTGTTGAGGAATCTGAGAAAGCAAGAAGCAGGACGCCTCCTGCTCATCTGTTTGTGCTTCAGCTAGAACAGTGGGTGGAGTAACTTTCAGAGCTGCAGATGAATTTCAACTTGCATGACCTAAGACTCTACATTTATCAGAGGCACACCCCTGTTACTGCTTAGTGTGAATAAAAGCTAAGTAAACTCCTGCACGGATCTGTTTTGTGGAGGGTGCTTCTAAGGTAAGAAGGCTGATGAAGATTGAATAGATGAATAACTGCTTCATTTGCTGTTCTTCAGCAGAATTACTCGAATATCTCCTTATTGTTTTAGCGTGTATGTTTATATTAATTATAATCAATTTCTTTCTGCAGCCGCCACCCGGGTTCAGCTGCTCCTCAAAGCCAAAATGGTGAAGTACTCAGTGATTGTTTCCACTTCAAACATTGCTCAGGCCCCCACCACGAACAATGTGTTCATTAAGCTGGTGGGTGAAGAAGGGGAGAGTAAGAGAACCTGGCTCACAAGCATTAAAGGATCAGCTACATTCTACCTGGGGGCTGTGAGTCAGAATTATTACTGGATTTCTTGATGTACGCTGTTGAATTATTCTGCCTGTAATTGGTCATCATACTGCAAGAACTGCCACTTTAAACAAGATTATAATCTCACTGCCTACACCGTGTATTAAGCCTGCTCACCTCTTTTGTATTAATTTTGTTATAAAAGTACAAATGAGAACAGAAAAAAGTAGAGAGCATTATTCATTTTCCGTAAATCAAACCTTTTGTGGACCACAGTTTAATATAATGCAAAGCTTATCAGTTTGTTTATCTGTTTTCATTCCATCTAGATTGAAAATTAATTGAAGGAAATAGAGCAATGCTGGTGTGCTGAATGCTAAATGATTTTATATCGGTTTCTCTTTGCAAACAAAAGGCTGTCTGCAATTATGTGTGCAATAGATGTATCATAACGTGCAACTCCTGATCCGACACGTAACACTAAAAGCACAAAGAAATGGACTTAATTAAATTAAACTGTAATACCTACATTACCTCTAGACCTGCATAATAATCTTGCTGTCTGAACAGTCCCCTTTCTCCCCTCTTTGTGTGCAGGACTCTAAATTTTCTGTGTCCTGTCCCACCTCCCTTGGAAAGCTGGTGCTGATTGAACTTGACAAAAAGCCTCTGCCAATGTTTCCAGAGGATCAGTGGTTCCCCAGCAAGATTCAGGTTAAATCCCCAGAAGGGGACACATACACCTTTCCCATCTACCGCTGGATTGCTGGTTGTGAGGTTCACCTGTTTAGAGAAGCGACGGGTAAGTGGGGTTGTACTTGAATGTTATGGATTCTGCACCAAACAGGAAAGGCTAAGTCATAATATTTTCTTTAGCCCTCAGGATCTTTGATGACAATCATCATCTTGGCAAGTACTGCAGAGAGAAGGAACTGAAGCTGAGAGAGGAACAGTACAGGTGTGTTCATTTCCTGCATTCCACAGAATCAAAACCCATGATATTGTTCAAGTCAAGCACGCAAACTGTCCTGACTGTCTGTTTGTTTTGGGTCACTTTAATCTCAGTTCCCTTAGCAACATCTTTTCTTTTGAAGTAATTTTATATATATACTTAAACAATAAATCCAGTCCTGACCTGTTTTATTATTTTGCTCCAGATGGGATGTTTATAAAGAGGGGCTGCCTCACTGCATGAAAACGGACAACCCTCTTTCTTTGCCTTCCGAGGTCCAGTTCTCTTTCACCAAGGCTAAAGAATTTGTCTTCACTGCATCTACTGGGTGAGGCCCTTCAAATCACCAGAAATTGTTTTCAGAACTCTGCAGAACCTCTCCAGACACATTTGAGTTTAAAGGCTTATTTAGGTAACACTTTACTCAACGCCTATGTTTATACTGCTTTATGAATACGTTTGTAATGTCGTATAATAACATTATAGCACTATATAACTACAGTTATAAACATTCATAACTTACTATAATGCTTTATAACAATAACCATGAGACACTATAAAGTGTTTACTCATCACTTGTAAGGTCAGGCATTATAACATATGATAACTGTTAGCAACTCACTGACAATGCCCACATAGATAATGCATTATACTGATGCTTATCATATTCTTATAATTATGTATAACTTTCATTATAAACACTCATAACTCTTTGTAACAATGAGCATAACACATTCACACACTCCTTCAAAAAACTTTTAATGACCACATTGACGATGAGTGGCTACGCTGATAAAAGTCCTTCAAAAATAAACAAAACAGAAAAATACACATATTTTTATCTATGCAAGAACAATAGATAACATAGCAAAACTTATTTTTTTATTGGTATTGTGACTCCTTCAAAAACCTTATATGGCAACTATGATAATTATAAGAAAAATATAAGAAAAATTGGTCATCAAGGGACCAACAATCATGACCAACAATCATCTTATAATTAATCATAGAATGTTGTATAATATGTTATTCTCATTGTTATAAAGAGTTACCATAACTTATGAGTGTTTAGAATGGTAGTTATGCATGTTTAGAAGAATATGATAAATATCTGTATTATGCATCATCTATGTGGGCATTGTCAGTGAGTTGCTAACAGTTATAACATGTTATAATACCTGACCTTATAAGTGATGAGTAAATACTTTATAGTGTCTCATGGTTATTGTTATAAAGCATTATAGTAAGTTATGAATGTTTATAACTGTAGTTATACACTGCTATAATATTATTATAAGATATCATAAATGTATTTATAATGCTGTATAAACATAGGCGTCAAGTAAAGTGTTACCCTTATTTATTTTATTATTGTAAAAAAAAAAAAAATGAATTCCTTTTTGGTTACCTAGGCTTGCAGAGCTGCAACTGAAAGGACTATCTTCTTGCACGAAGAACTGGTCCGACATTGATGCAATAAAAAAAGTTTTCTGCTACAAAAAAACAGACATATCAGGTATCCCAGGCACAGAACACATTTTTCCCAACCAAATACTAAAAATGAAGACTTTTGTTAATAAACAGGTGGTAAAACTTCCTTATCTTTCAGAGTACATTCAGAGTCACTGGAAGGACGATGACTTCTTTGGCTACCAGTATCTTAATGGTGTCAACCCAAGTTTGATTCGAATGTGTTCATCCCTGCCTGAGAACTTCCCTGTCACTGATGAGATGGTGTTTCTGCGCGGTGGAGGTTGCTTAAATGATGAAATGCAGGTATTAAGAATAGTCTCTACCAGAGGTTCATCCTATTGAGAATCACATAATATCACAGCTGTCCTTTGTGTAAATGAACAATTTGTGGTGAAACAGCAATATGTGTTTGATAAAGAAAACGCCCTGCAATATTTCCAAGACTTCCAATATAGAAAGGGTTGCAATTTCAGAAATCCTTCACCCAATTATTCAGATTTTCAAGCTTTTTATCACTTTGTTCCATAACATGTCAACAACATGGCAGTTTTAAGAAGGAACAGATCAAGCTTTTATGGAGACTTTGTTCCAACATGGATCCTGTAAATCACAGAAAAAAAGCCTTATTTTTGAAAATCAGTTGAAAATCATTGATTTGCTGCTTGTTTTACACCAGGGCAATGAAAGAGATTCCTTTGTAAATAGCATTCTACATGTCAACTGTTTTTCATTTGCTTTTAAGCCGTTTTGCCAAATTTGTGCATGACACTTACAAAATGTCAAAAAATGTCTCAGGTGAGTTTGGTGTAAGTTAAAGTCACCAGATAAACAGGACCAGAGAAAAAAAAAGTAATGTAAAAAAATTTCTACCACATCAGAAGGGTCTTTGCTCAGATTGCTCAGATTAAATAAGTCCCCACAATGGCAGTCCCACGACTTGAAAGGGGTGTTAAGAGGGTCTTATTATCCTTATTTTTCCTGGATGAGCTGATTTACACAGAAGATTTGGAGCCAGGAGGACTTGGTTTTTAGGGGAGAATTAGGCCAGGCTGGGACAAACACAGTCCGGGGTCAGCAACTGAGGGTTTGTTGCAAAGTTTTATTTTATTTTTTATTTTATTTTATTTTATTTTATTTTATTTTTTTGTTTCTTCATGGTTTGGCTACATTTAGGTCTTAACTCATTGGAACCCCTGCCCGAGCCTCTCTGCTGAGCCCACCTTCAGTACGCTTTTGACCAAGGCCCGATAATTACAACCTCACAGAGAATTGAGGCCAGTGAGCAGTGGCAGCTGACCAATAGAAGGCGCCGCCGTTGCTAGTGGAAAATGACAAAAATATGTTGAGGATTTCCCAGTTGCAAGCACAGAGAAATGGACGGCACGAAGACAGGATCAACTTGAAGCCTCTTGCAGATTTTATTGAAGATTCAGCATAACACAGCTCTGAACACATCTGGATAGGCGTCCCCCTGTCCAAACTTCTTTTCCACTCTTCATAGCCTCTCAACGATATCATCGTTTTCTGTTTACTGTCTGTCATCATAGACAATGGGCTGTGACCAAGCTCCTCTTTGCACAATTCCTGTTTCACCGCCTGCATCCTGTCAAAACACTTAGAACACAGAAACATAGATGTTCAGCCAAAAAGCCTCTCATCTTATCCTGTTTAATTCTGGGAAAATGAACCGTAGATCACTCCCAACCATCATTTTGGGAGAGCGGGCCAGCTTATCTAATTCCTTAGAACCTTACCTCACTTGAACCTCCTCAAATGTCATCCCAGGACAAACTGACCAAACAGCTGGTTCCTGTTAATTAATCACTCTGTTTTTCCAAATCGAGCTGACTGGATGCCTGGGCCTAACTAATCAATGTGTTTCTACAATTACTCATTCAATAAACATCAATATCATGTTCATTGGAAATGTGGGAAAAAAGCATTAGGCTCCTTGTCTCCGCGTTCGGGTCACAGGCCATTGCACCCGCAAACCAAAGAAAAATGGGACCGTTGCTTGGCAAGATAGATGCATTTTGACATGAATTTGGCTTATTAGCAACATACAAATAATCTCTGAAGGAGTAGTCTGAATTCACCTTGCAACTGCCAGTGATGAACCCGACACTGTGAACAACTCAGTACGCCTTCTTTCTCCAAAATGCGTCCAGAAGGAGAACTTTACATGAAAAATGAAAGATTAAGAAAAAGCCTCAACCCAATCAACCAGACATTAAAATCAGCCGATAGATGATCAAGAACGGTAAAACCAGAAAGACAGAAGGGCTTAATTCCTGTGTAAATAAGATGACACAGACACATGTGAACATGTTCCCATTAATCTTTGTAAATGTCATGTCAGTTTTTTGTAAGCAATAAGTGTGTGTGTGTGTGTGTGTGTGTGTGTGTGTGTGTGTGTGTGTGTGTGTGTGTGTTGCACTTATTATCATTTTTTTTATTTTTTTTATTTTCTATTTTTTTATTTACTTATTTTTTTATTTTTTTAATAACAATTTTACATAAAGTACTAGTATCCTCTGGCAGTTTGTGTGAAATCACAATGAGATGGTTGTTAAGATTGAGGCTGGCACAGCACCAAACCACCACTGCTAGTAAGTAAAGGAGTACGATAGAACGAAAAAGTTGTCAAATTTGACCCAGTTACACCAAAACCAGGGATTAAAGAAGACACTTTTTATATTGTTAAGTTGTTGGGTTTTTTTTGCTGTAGATAATGGTGCAATGCACTCAAAGTTTTTTTCCCCATTTTTCTTTTGGAATTAGTACATTCAATGAATCCAATTGTCTCTCTGTTCCATGTCCAGAATAAAGCTACCTGTCCAGGGCCCCTTGAAAAACTCTCATTGTGATGAATGGGTAGTCAGCAATTTCTGATGCAGAAAATTTTGTTGGTCTATTGTTTTTGTCTATTTGCAGCACGTCAGCCATTTTTTAAAAACTTAATTCTATTTAAATTATTTCTTCTTTTAATTTTCTGCAGAGCTTCAATATTTCTGGAATGCTTCATGTTGTATTTCTTTTGGACTGCTTTGTGTTTGGATTGTGAAAGGATCCAGAAGTTTCAACCCATTTTTATTCCCCTTGTGGAAAATTTTGCGCTTTTGTGATCCAATGCCTGTGTTTTCAATTAAGCAAATACAATGCAAACACTCCACTTAGTAACACAATGGAGCTATTTTGCAAAGCTTATGCAACTCAGTAAGATCCTTGGAGCAGCAGCCTAAGGAGTATGTGAGTTTTTTGTTATTCCTTTCCAATGAAATGTATTTGTTTTCCTGGGTTTTCACCAGAAAGGCAACATATTCCTGTGCGACTATAAGCGCATTGACGGAGTGAAAACCAACGTCATCAATGGAAAAAAGCAGTACCTGATGGCTCCCCTTGTGCTGCTCCACAAAACTCCTGATGATAAACTGATGCCAATTGCAATTCAGGTGAGACTGAACTTACAGTCACTGCATGAGTTGAACATTAACTTGATAAGACACACCCAATATGAATTTTAGAATCAAACAGCAATGAGATTTATGGCTAGATAAGCTGGGTTGACTGCTTGTCAAAGAGCAGGGAGTAAAACCCTGATTGGTATTTTTTTAATGCTGAACTTTTTACCTCTATCAAACTATTTATTGCTAACATTTTGCCTCTCTTGCAGCTGAAGCAGACTCCAGGAGATGACAATCCCATCTTTCTTCCCTCTGATTCTGAGTACGACTGGTTGATGGCAAAAATATTTGCGAGAGGTGCAGATTTCAATGAGCATCAACTAAATGTTCACTTGCTGCGCACTCATCTGCTGGCTGAGGTTTTTGCTGTGTCTCTGCTGCGCAATGTGCCCATGGTGCATCCACTTTACAAGGTATATATCAACATATTGAACATTACATCATTATGTAGAGACATGGCATCTCTAACTTATGTTTTGCAAATATTAGTGAAATGAACAACTTTCCATCTTCCCCCTAGCTCCTCATCCCTCACACTCGCTACACTCTGCAGATCAACCATTTGGCTCGACTTGCTTTGATCGCAGATAATGGAGTTTTCACAAAGGTACAAATAAAGCATCATATGGTGACCAATAGGAACACATGATCTTTTGAGTTCTTCATGGGAAATCAAAGTGCACATTCATAAATTGTGCATTGATTAAACAAAAAATAAAGCCACAGAAACAGCAAGAGTTCAGGATAATTCTTTTTGTTTTGGATCTGCAGTCTTTTTACCCTTAGCTATGTTTTGGTTTTCACATTATGTGCAGTATATTGATCTCATGATTCTGCGTAATTTCTCACCATTTTGATTGTTGATAGTTTGCAGCTTCTGGTGGAGAGGGCATGATCACAATTCTGAAGAGATCACTGTCCCAAATGACGTACAGCTCACTCTGCATACCAGACGACATTCATGAACGAGGCCTGGACAACGTGCCCAACTTCCACTACAGAGATGATGGACTCAAGCTTTGGGACATCATCCATAGGTATTTAAAGCAGCCCAAAGACATCAGTGTATATACAAACAAATAAAATAACATCTGTATGTTTTGTGTTTGTGCAAGAAAGAGAAAAAAAAGAACTAAAAAAAAGTTAAATATAAATGTAGTTTTGAATCTTCGTTCATTCCTCTAACTACTGTTGGGCACAGCTAGAGCCAGAAAGTCCTCAGTTTGTGAAAGTGCCCAAAAAGTTATGTTTCTTTCATACTAGAGAAGCACATGTGAACTGATCAAGTCTCTGTGGTCTGTTTTAAAATATGGTTGGCAGCTCTGCAGAAACTGGCCTCACCACCTTCAACAAATACTGTTTAGAGTGTCTTAGTGATAACCTAGAAAAAAAATCCAACCAGTAAGAGAACAGCCTGGCAGAAAATGCAAATTTAATTCTTAACAACACAATAATACTTCAACCCCGACCTCTGACAAATCAAACAACTCTATCTCTCCATTTTTTTTTCTTTAACCAAGCTTTCTTGCCTGGAGTTTCTCACATGTATTTTATGTTGATAAAATGTTTGGAAACAACAGGGAGCATCAGCAAGAGATAGCTGGTCAAACTTAATTTCATTTTATGTGCAAGTTAAGCTGGCATGGGTGCTCCTGGGAAATGTCAACAACAAAACTGTTTGCAATTAAAAAACTGTTGTTAAAACTTTTCGTGATGTTTCATTTTAACTTAGTCCATGTTGTGCCGCCTTTAAAGGTTTGTGAGGGGAGTGATCTGTCACTACTACAAATCAGATGAAGAAGTTTGCAACGACACTGAACTGCAGAAGTGGATTGAAGACATCTTCGAGCATGGATTCCTCTCAAATGAGTGCACAGGTGTGATTACAATATATCTGATGTTTTCTGTCTAAGAAAACCCAAATTCTGTAAATCTATTGCTTTGCTGAATTCATCTGTCAGCCAAGAGCCTCCTCTTTTTATCTTCAGTATGTAAGAGTTCATGGTTTTCTCACCAATTTTTAGGAATACCTCAACGCTTTAGCTCAGTGGATGAGCTAATAAAGTTTGTCATCATGGTGATTTTCATCTGCTCAGGCCAACACTCAGCTGTCAACTCTGGACAGGTACTATTATTTACTGTAAACCATGAGTAAAATTTTCCTTTATTTTTCTAATGGTTTATATTATATGCAATTGTATGATATAGAAATGCTTTCTTGACCTTTTTCTTCAATTACAGTATGACTATGGCGGTTGGATGCCCAACACTCCCATCTCCCTGCAGCGTGCTCCACCTACCAAAAAGGGGACAGCAAGTGAAGCCACCATGCTGCAGACGTTCCCTGATGTCAACACAACAGTCGAGGGCATGTCCACCATGTGGCTGCTCAGCAAGCAGTCCTCTGACTTTGTAAGCAACCAAGATATCTTAAAAAAAACACACATTTTGAATATAAAACCACTCATCTTCAAATAGTCGGCATGCAACCTCGTGTCTACATGTGATGCAAATATAGATTTCATGTTTGATGTCGACCTTATGTTTTTATCTTGTTGACTCATGTTAAATTTTGTCAGGTTGCTCTTGGCCAGTATCCAGAACACCATTTCTGTGAGGAGGTTCCCTGCAAGCTGATTCAGGACTTTCAAGGAGAGCTTGAAATTTTAAGCACCACCATCAAAAACAGAAATAAGAGTCTGGACATTCCATACACATACATGGACCCTGCAGTGCTGGAAAACAGTGTTGCCATATGAATACTGCAGGGAATGAATGTGTGACCTCACAGCCTGACTGTGTTAATGGACAGTTTGCCGATAAGGTATCTCTTTTCCAACACCCAGAGGGCTGAAGTCCTCATGAGTGAATCCTAATTGGCCAAGCTAGTCTTTAAACTGTCTACTGATGACTGTTTATACCGTGCCTGTGCTGTGATTGTGTAGAACTCATTCTAAACCTTCTCATGGCAACTTGCCACTGGGCAAACTCGCCCAATCAATTTGAAGCATTTGTATGCAAGACACAGCTCTGCTCAACACGACTCTTACACTTAGGAAAGCTTCACTGAGTTAATTTAACCAATCTTTTCAGCAATGGTTTGGCTAAGTGTAGCTGCTACTAATACTTCTGATATCAGCCTTCAAAAACAAAAAAACCTTAAACTGTTCTGTACAGCTGAGTCATGCTTCTCTGACTACTCCCTTTTGTACAGCTCCCTTAACCACATTTTCCTTTTTATTACCATTATTACTGATAAGGTTCTGATTTCACATGAGTCATTCACAAACCTTATGACTGCACTGTCATGCAATCAAGATAGATCTCTGTCAATGATTAAATCAGTTGATGCTTGCTTTGCTACTTGGTAACTTCTGGACTGAACAATGACTTAATGACAGATATAAAAAACACTCATGTTACTAAACCCTGCCAGTTGCTTTGTGCAGGGATCAGTAGCAATGTAAAACTCATACAGAAAACAGTTAATCCCACTTGATTGAAGTTATGGTATTCAACAGCAAATATTCAGCTGAAAACATTCATAACTTAAATGGCATTCGATTTCTTTAGAGTTGCTTGCATGCTGCATTTACTGCTTTGATGTATTATTACTTGCAGTGTTCAGTATTCTCTCTGCGGCTGTTTGGTGCTTACAGGTGTTTTTTTTCTTCCCTCCTTGACAGTGAAGAAATATTGGTGTTATTAAGAGTATAATCAGTGACTGTTAAACCCTCAGTTGGTGAAAAATGAGACTGAGCTGGTTTTGGCTGCTCCCTTAAGGTGATCTTTTGATCTGGGTGGTTTCTGTTTATAATGTGTTCAAGTTTTGAAATTGATCCAAAGTTTAAGGTATGAGGTTTCATTAATACATGTCTTTCTTACTAATCCCTCTGCTTTGTTGAATGCTTGAATCTGATTGGTTAAAAAAACTCCTAACGACAGTTATAAGTTCTATGTAGCAAAAAACAACCAGATCACACACAAAATGACGAATCAATACGCAGGAAGAAGTACCTTCTTTTTGGCCTTAGCAGAGAATAACTCTTCTCTTTCTATTGGACTTTTATTTAAAGAAAATCTTTGATAAATTTTAGACAGTTTTTCTCCAAAAAGAAAATAATTTTGTTGCATCACACACAAGGAGCCAAGTGAAAGAGAGTGCGACCAGCTTGAAGAAAACAGTCAAAGAAATCAAGAACTGTGGCATGATGTGGAAAACCTTGTTTTGACTTACCCATAAATTTAGATGTTGCATTTAATTTGGTTTAAAAAGAAGCAGGATAATGTCAAGACAGCATAAATCAAAATGCAAAGTTTTAAGTTGGCCTCATAAAAGTAGGCTAATATTGTTGCTAAAAAGTGTTACATTGAGGCATTACCATCTGTTGAGTCTGAGAGACTGCAAATCCTTCTTAAATCAATAAAACCATTGTGAAATCATTACAATGTTCTTACATTTTTGGATGCCAGTCTGAAAAAAATCTGAAAAATGTGGTTTGAAAATATAGCAGAAAGAGTGTAGTTTACCCGCTCCATGAATTCCAACTGGGTGAGTAAGGACCCCGACATAGTGTTGCGGTCCTGTTATGTGAAGTCTGAAGCAAATCTACTTGATACAGTTTATGGAAAAATATATCAACTTTTTCTCTCCTTTGACCCTGGCTTAGTTAATGAACATCTCAGTTTGTATAATCTACCTCCCTCTGTTTAGATGGAGCTGAGACAACAGTGTCAGCAATGGCAGCTCGTCAAGTTATGAATCAGTTGCATTTCCCATCCAATCTCCTTCACCCACGCACAGCGCAGACTGAGGAATTTCAGACTTTCTTCCAAAAATGAAGCCTGATTCTACCACCTCTGACTCTTTCCCAGAGGGCATGTCTAACAAGTTTCTATCAGTAGTGCTTTTCAACTTCCACCTGTTTCCTCAAATCATTTTAGCATTTGTTGTCTCTGAGCGTAGAATAAGTCGTCTGCTGTGACAGCTGCTCAATTTGGAGTTTTGGTTGAACTAAGATGGATTAATCTAATCAATTTATCTGTTGATAAATAATCATTACATTCGCTGATAAACACAAGATATTATACCTTTACCCTTTGGACTGCTCTGAAAAGAACTGTAGTTTGGGATGGAAATGTCTTCAAATTCATGTGCAAAATGCATCCAAAGGATTAATTTTGGTTAAATGCCCTTCACGTTGCTATGTGACATAACACTGAACTCTTCAAATAATGAAATGATATTCAAAAGATCATGCAGTGGGCCCTGTTTTAATTTCAGCTCTTTGATATCCAACAAATTGGGATTGAAAGATAACCCATGCTCGTCCTTGTTTGCCTCACTCTCATACACCGTGAAGGGCATCAATACAGTGTAGCTCTGGAAGTAATCCCTTACGCTCCACTTCATCATTTATCTTCTCTTATGACATCCATTAATCTGCCATTAGCTCTGATGGATTTCTTGTTACCTTGTAACGACCACAAAAGAGTTCAGGAGGATCCTTTTCCTTTATTTAATACAGAGGTTACATCCTGAAAGTAACTCTGTGAAACACAAAGATGTTTGATATTTTTCACTCTGCTTATTTATGAGTTGAATGTAACCAAATTTCTGAGAAAAATCAGAGGAAAATGGCAGATTTTTTGTTATCTTTTGCTCTCAGTTAAATGGGATCTACTCTGAGGAAAACGAATGCACACAAACACAAAAGTACACACTTTTGTGTAAGATATTGCCTCCGGCCCTTTGAATCTCTTTCTGCTTCTGTGGTTTATCTTAATAAAAATACTGTTTGCTTGCCCTCTTTGTCCCAAATATTTTGCCCTGGGGCTAAAATTCATTTTTTTTCAAGGTATTTCATCACTGGTCAGTAAAGGGACTTGGGAGAATCATCCGTTTTGAGACTGGTTGAATATCAAAAGGAAGATCTGAACTGGGCAAACAAATATTTGACTCATTTTCTGTTTCTGTGTGTGTGTATAGGAGCTAGAGTTGGGGAGTCGAGGGGCAACAGGGAATGAGAGAGACAATCTCCATTGTTTAGTATCCCTTTTGAGGTCATCACTCTTTTCTCAATTGGCTTGAGAGGTAAATTAATAGTTCACCAAAGACAAACTCAGAAAAACTTTGTTCAGGTTTAATCAACTTGCAGTGAGGACAACTGCTGATTTATTGTAGTGTTTTATATTTTAATTCATAATGGGGCAACTGTAAATATGACAAAGGACAAGGTAAGAGAGAAGAACTCCTGTGTGTGTGTGTGTGTGTGTGTGTGTGTGTGTGTGTGTGTGTGTGTGTTTTCTTGCTTCTATTTCATTGTGACTAATACAAGACAGAGGGTTTGCATCATGGAGGTCAATTCAACCCAGTTAGGTCAGAGACAAATGTAAAATGAAGGCTGAGTATTTTTTTTAATACATACTGCACACTTTTATTTATTTGTGACTGAATCGAGAGCCGTTACAGTTTGAGGTTTCTACCTCTTCCTTTTTATCACCCACCTGCCATCTTTTCTCAAATATACTCCATGGTCATGTTATAAATGAAAAAAATATATCTTTGTATTTCTGTGAGGAATAGGAAACACTGAATATGACAAGGCGTCCTTCTGTCTTTTACTAGCCCACAGACTGGAAGTGGTTCGCACTCCATCATTAGGTCACGCCTGTCATCCGCAGAGAACATTTTCTCTCTTCTCTGTTTTTTGAAAATACCATTTGCTATGGAAATGTCTGTGGTCTGTATGGCACCATTCAATGTCTCATAAAATGTATTAATTTTTAAATACAGTGAATACAGCTATTTGCTCCCGTAAATTAAGCTTAGCAAACTCAGATGGTAGTACCTGCCTCATGAAAACATCGTCCCAGGCCTGGGTTTGAAAGGTTCAGAAGGTTGGGGCTTGTAGAGTTGTTTTATGGGGTTACAGGTTAAGGTTGCTGTAAAAGATTTTGGATGGTGGTGATTTGTGTGGGGACTATAGTAGAGGTTTTGGAGGGTCATGATAATCTTTGAGCGATGGGGTTGAGATTTGACTTCACAGGGTTGGGGGATAAGTTAAGAGGGTTTGGGGTCAAAATTCTTTAGAGGGTTAAAAGTTGAGATTACTTTCAGCGGGTTAGGGAGTAAGGATATTTTAGAGGGTATAGGGTTAAAATTAATTTTTGGAATGTTGAGTAATGGGGTTGTTTTAAAGTGGTTGGGGGTTAAGGTAATTTAAAGGGTTGGAGGTCAGTGTTAGTTTAAGGGGTTTGGAATTAAAGATCAAAACCAATTTGGTACTTTTGGGGAACCAGGACTGAGGGTTAGTTGAACCCAAATCAACATCCCAAGCAGTAATCCTTATAACTATTTAGACTCTTATAAGCAAGCACCAGTCTTTGTTTTTGGCTCCAGAATGTCAATTTAATAAAACTTTTCTTTTGAACTTTCACTCTCTCAATTATAGTGGGTCATCAACAATTTACAATTCTTTTTGGTACTATAGCCAAATGGATTAATGAATTTCTTGATATTTTTAAAACTGCATTTGTAGTTCATTAAAATATGCCCTCTTCTGCTCTCTCTTTTAATCTTCTTTTCATTTTGTTTACCCTCACATGCTCTTGTCCTGCATGTACATCTTCAATAGGGGAATAACCCCTCAAAATATAGCTCGACAGCGCCTCTTATGGTCAAAACCTTTTTTAGGATCCCTTAAAAAAAGAGAGGCTTACTTCAGCTTTTTTGTATTATCTTTTATCTAGTAGGTTATTGTTGTAACTTGTCTTGCCATAATGTTTGATTTTTATGACGTGTGCTGCTGCCCTCTGAGCCAGGTCACGCTTGCAAAAGAGATCCTGATCTCAATGGGTTATTTACCTGTTTAAATAAAGGTTAAATAACTAAATAAGTAAATCTTTAAATACGGGAACCAGGTGAAGAGTTCACACTGTTTTCACTGTCATATCAGTCAAATGTATTTTATTTACATACTGGTCAGAATAATTCTGAATTTGGTGAATGCACCCATGCATACAGAAAACCTTAATACTCCAGCCGATGCCCTTCATTATCACAGCATACAGTATGCGTATGTGCAGGTTACAAACGTATTAATATACCTTATACCCATATGGACAGTACATTTGTCACTTTAACACAAGGTTTCCATCTGTATACATGTTCTTCAATTAAAATGAAATGATCACTTGAAACCAATCAGTACGAAATTACATAACATATAAACCACACAACAAATGGGATTGTAGGACTTGAGAATATTTACACACAACTACATTTACAATAATACAATCTTTGAAGCCTAAAAAGTTGTTGGCATCATCCTTGTAACAAACTGCACTTAATATAACAAAGCACATCCTGCATAATAGAAAGTAAATTTTGATTTGTTTGTGTCAAAAATCAAACACAGTTCTGTTTGACATATTTCAAGTATCTGAAAAACATAAACATGAGAATTTGAATGACTTTAGGCAGTTTCAACAAAAGATCAGGGTGGGAAAAGTGATGGCTTTTCAAACACTTTTCAACCAAACAGATCTTTGAAACACTGTGAATAAAGTAAAAAATAAAAGCATCTCTGCTTCAGTCAGAACGGTGCTGTATAAGAGCTGAAATAAGAAAAACAAACTCAACCTACCAAAGCAGGGAGAGCTGTTTTTAAATTTTTGATTTTTTATTCTTAGATCTATTAGTTTCAGAGTTTGGTAAGCAGTCATTAAAAATAAAAATAGTCTTTTTTAACTTAAAAAGAGACATAAACTATAGCCTTTTAAAGAAATATATCTCATTGCTGATATTCAGCTGATCAAAAGACTCACAAAATCCTCCCAGGCCTCATCTTTTAACACAGGGTAAAAAGAAATTGCTAGCGGTAAAATGAAAAAAAGGAAAACAACAGCCGACTCCTTTCTGTGAGAAGAAATTAAGTGAGTATGGGTCTCTCAGCGGTGTGGCTGGAGGGCTGCCTGGCTGTGTTAGATGGAGACATTTCCATTGTAAGTGGGTACATGCAGGTTTCAGAGTAACAAGGTGATGGAACAAAAGTGGGATGGAGTAGATGAGGCTGTGCTGCTGGGACCTGACCATGATATTTGATTCAGTCTTTTTATTCATGGTCAGTATAGAAGGAGAAACCCACTGTTCTGTGCTGCAGACACATAATTTTGGGTCTATTGTTCACACGATGGAGGGGGTGAGCTGCAAAGGGCGGGTGGAAGCAGAGTGGGGTTATCACAACAGAGTCAAATCTCTTGTTTTTGTTATGTTGCTGTCAGTCAGAGTCTCCTCAGATTGTGCTCCTCTGTGCAGGAGCCTTTCCTCAGAGTGATGTCGTCCACAGCCATCTCGCCAATCTTGCCCCGCCCACGCTCCCCCTTCAGGATGACCTGGGGAACAGCAGCAACATGTACACAACAATCAACAAATGCTGATGAAATGTGATGTCAAATTACCTCTCTGATTTAACCAAAATGTATCAATTTCAAATACATTCTCTGAAACAGACTACTGCTGATTTTTTTTAACAAATTACACAAAAATACTAATTATTCCTTTCTCTACTGCATCAAACAGGATTGATATTCTTTGAAAAGTAGAGTGCCGAATAGGAAAATCAGTGGCAGACACAGGGCTTCACAAGAGCTTTGTCATCAAATGTCAAAACAGAAATCATACGTACGCTGTTAACAGAGATCAGGAATAATAGCATAAACTACCACGCCCACACAATGTCTTTCACTGAGTTTCATCATGAATGGAGGAAGAAAAATGTTCATAATTGTCTGTTTAAGGTGCCAAAATTAATAAAAACTTAAAACAATGTTCTTGACATCATATTCTAGCTTGGAGAGACACATTCAAACGGTTACTGTTAACTTTATGTTGGCTAAACTGAATTTTGTTTCATTTGCTGTTAACTACCAGTGCACAGTTCAAAGTGCTGCTTCACAAAGCTGAGGGTAGGTGCAGGATTGGTGTAATCCTATAGAAGATCAAAGCACATTTTGCGCCTGCTTTAGTTTAGAGCCATGGCTCTGATCTCACACATCAGCTCTGCAAAAGGACCTTTTCTTATATGTTATTGATCACACAGTGGACACATTAATCCAAGACACGCTATTGAAAAATCAAAAAGAGCCCTATCCCAAATGCATGAGGCTGATTTATTTGTCCTTTAGATCTGCAGAAACAATAATATATAGCACTCACTTAATGCATGAAGTTTTTTTTGTGACATGCTTCTTTTTACACTTACACTTTCCAGGCCAGTGCCCCACAATGTGATCTGTGTGTGCCTCCAGCCGTTTCCACCTGTTCGGCCCCACACTGCAGGACTGTACTGCTTCCCTTTCTTCACAAACACTTGCAGCATGCCCACGTGGTGCCCAGCCAGCTTGTGGCGGAACGACAGGCACAAATTGCCATCGTTCCAGGGCTGGGTGAGGGGAAGGACCAGCCGAGCCCCACGACCATTCCTCTTATTTCCTACCTCTGGGATGGTGAGGTACCGTCCACCTGGGGAGGGGAGTGATAGTTATTACAAACAATCAGTGACAATTAAGTGAACTTCTACTTAACCATGATTGGACTCACAACATATCCCATAGAAATATTTTTTATTGTTTATTATTTTTATCCACCCAAAATATCTTGTTTTTATTTCAAATTTACAGCTCTGTGTATAAAAGACATGATTTCTGTACTTAATCTACCAAGTGTCCTGTCTCCTTTCATGGGTATGAAAGCCATGATAAGGGATTTAATCTTAAATTTAAAAAAAGCAAATGACTGGAATAAGTAAAAGGAATGATATATTTTTATTTTTTCAGTTTAGTTTGCCGAAACAAAGAAAAAAATTCTAAATAGAGAAACTATCATGGTTGCTTATTTTTGAAAGCAGGAAAAATTTACTGTAAACACCCAATGAGAAATATATAAAACATCAAAGATCTTTGGCATTGAAGGGCAGCATTTCAAAGCAATCCTCATTATTTGTGGTATTTTATTCATAATTTTCCTTTGAAGAGAAAATGGTCTTGGTCTTCTGGATAAATATAGTTTCTTTTGCTGTTCACAGTTTTAAAAAAAGACAGGAGTTCAATCTGTGATATTTGCAACTTGTATTGAAATAATATCTGAGGTACGAAAAAGCAGCTGAAATCTCTGGTTTACTTGATGTAATTGTCAGAAGAAGAGGTCTTTTAACCGACGCTTTAGAAACTTTTTTACTTCAGAAACAATGTCAATGCAAACCTACCATAGCAGGGTCTGTGGTAGCAGGACTTTGTTTTTAAAAAAGCTGCTTATGAGTAATCATAGCTTTTTAAAAACTGGATACCAAGAAAGTGAAAACTTTAATTTGGGGAAATGAATCGATAAATAAATAAATAAATCTAAAAAAAAATTAAATAAAAAATAAAAGCTTGACGCACTTAGTAATTTTATTACTGTTAAAAATATGCTTGTTGTCAGTGGAAAAAATGATTTCAAAAGTTAATTCGGGCATAAATTAGTGATATTACCAATACACAGTTTTAAAAATTCAAAGGTAAAAGTGCCCCCGGGTAAAAACTGATTAATGCTGATGCGTCTTGCTTATCCAGCAGATCTGTGTAGGACTGCTTTTAACCACAGGGGGTTTTATACCAATAATCTGTAGGCTACAGATGCTCTCTGCATAAGAAATAAGTTGCTTCAAAGCTGTGCAGAAACAAAGGGTTTTTCTTGTGGAAGTTAAGTACTTACATTCTTTAAAGCACAATGAAAATGTTTCTGAAGCAGTGGAAAATGTGAAAACAAATGTCCAGGCAGGAATCTTGGTTTTCTTTAATGAGTGTGCAGAAACTTGGCTGAAGAGAGGGTGAATGTCTGGAAACATGGTAGTCACTGCTAGCCTGAGCCACTTGGCAGGGGAAGCCAGATGTGGTTGGTGTTGCTTAAACAGGGCCAGTCGTCTGCACTGTTTAGTCTTCACACTCTGTTAACCGAGCCCTATCTTCAAAACACATCACATTTCCTCTCTGTGTGAACCCAAAGAAAAACAGTGCTGTGTTCCCTTTTAATGCAAGCCACAGGTATCACTGACAGGCCGGGTAATCCGCCTCTCATTTGCATCACTTTGTGAAGCAGGGCACTAATCTGCACAAAAGACAAACTACTTCCCTCAAGTCATTTTCATCTTGACCTGTAATTGAGTAGAAAAAAATTTAGCTGCTTTGATTGTCTTACTCTGCGGTTGTCTGTGCGTGTCACCAGAGGAATTCAGCGCTCCTCATTTCCATTTACTGGCACTAAAATAAACAATTTTTCTTGATTGAGAATCGTTGATCCCTGCCCCCAATTACCTGATGGATCAGGCGTCGTCTCCCAGTGCAGGTCTCCATCTTTGTCCCTGATCCAACCACAGAGACCATCATCAAAGGAACAGCTCAGAAAGCCAGACTCTAATAGGGGAAAAAATCACACGTTTTTTTTGTGCTATCACATGTGAAAAGCCTTCAGTCATCTCTGT
This sequence comes from Thalassoma bifasciatum, assembly GCA_008086565.1. Classification (NCBI taxonomy): domain Eukaryota; kingdom Metazoa; phylum Chordata; class Actinopteri; order Labriformes; family Labridae; genus Thalassoma; species Thalassoma bifasciatum. The sequence goes on from RPOG01000081.1 coordinate 398,309, forward strand.
GTAGCCCTGCTGTGTGCCTCAATGCATAACTGTGAGAAAGAGGACTGCAGAAGCACCTTTTGATGAAACAATAAAAGAGTAAACATTTGTTCTAATCTCTGAGGAGAGCTGACACACTGAGGGAAAATCAAGAAGGAAGGGAGTTGATTGAAACCTGAGTGGGAATGCATTCATGTGAAAAAAAATCACAAATATTTGAAGGAGAATTGCTTCTATCTGTGTATGTTTAACTTTGTCATCACTAAATCATACTCTACTTCAATCATAAAATACATAACAAACAGAAGGGAGCATCTTAATATTGGATGAGCGATGATTTTCATCTCAGCAATGATGCCTCAACAATAACATTAAGGGAACGCAGGGAAACTAGTTGCAGTATCATCCATGCATTGCTGTGCAAATTGGTTCAGATAAGAATAACATCCATCATTTTGTCCCTGAAATAGAGTTTCCTGAAAACACTTCTCAGTTCATTTTCTGAGCCAATGAAAACGCCTCCTCTTTTCTGACAGTGCGGTGACAATGATGAGAACTAAAATAAACACGTATCTAAATCATTAGGCAATTGAATCTGCATACCACTGACATCAATGATTCAAAACAAGTGAAAATGAAAGAGAAAATGATCTCTCTTTACAAAAGAGTTTGTTTTTCTTTTTTGTCATGCCCTCTGTGGAGCCTCGGAAATGTTCGCAAAATGATCGATTGATCATCCAAGCAATCAAGTGAGCTTAATGTGAAAAGTGGAAAAGTCTGGCCGTTACATCTACGCTGGGAGCCATTATTTACACAGATTTGGCCAGATGTCATGCGTCACCTCCTGGTGAAAAGCCCATCAAAACACATCTGGCCACGGAAATGTCTCTGCCACAGCAGGAGCTGATTGTCAGTTTCATTTTGCTCGTGGCGAATGTGGCACGTCCGTCATCGTTTGAGCTCTGCAGTCTGCTATAGAAGTGGGGCTGCAGCTGATTGTCTCCCTCAAATGTGTTGTGTTTACCTGGGTCGTCCTTGGCTTCATCTGCCGTGTTGCCGAGCTCAATGTCAAAGTCGATGCCAAGAATGCCGTTCTGGCCGTGGTTCCTGGGGACTGGAGAGGGACAGGGACAGAGATGCAAGTTTAGATAAAGGATTAACAAAGGTGTTTTATTTGCTCCCTGGCTTCCCTGCTAGTGGCTGTCTGGCTTTGTTTAATTCTTCTACAAGGAGTGTACAAGGAGGAATCAATGCCATGGTTTAGTGCCTCTCTATCCAGAGACGAACACTGAATTGATGGAGAAAGAGACCTGAATACTTGAGAAAACCAGCGATACAACAGGACGTGCTTAAAAAAATATTCATGACTAATCTGTATTTTGAATAATTAAAAAAAAAAAAATCTCCATTACTTCTAAATCTGATACAAGCCAGATATCTGAGTGAGAAAGACTGAAAGGGTGAAACAAAGCATGAAAAATCAGACACTTCACCTCTAGATAAACTCAGGCTCAAGACCCGTGTTACCGTGGTAACAATCCAGTCATACTTCTGGCGACCCCTCTCTCTTTCCCCCATCAGTTTGTCCACAAATCAGAGACAAACATCCACCTGTAGCAACCTTCTGTGGCATTTCTTTAGCGTAACCTGTTAAAGCTCTTTCTAAAAACCTGCCTGCTGATTTTAGGATTTAATCTTTCTGTTTCCTCTACCTTGATTCATTTCCCTGTTTTTATTCTATCCATCTCAAATGTAGGCCTATTTACCTTTTAAACTTTTTTGAAGTCTGTCCTTGCAACTTATGAATTCTTCAAAATGACACCTTTTGTACATGGCTCAGACTTCTCTCATATTTACTCCAATAGTTCCCTCTACTGTTATCCCATCAAACTGTTTTTGTCTAATTTTGTCTTTGAGAACTTCTTCCGAGAAATCCAACTAGAGCCATAATGAGGGAGAGTGCGTCAGCTCATCTGATGCAACCCATATGAAAACGTTGTTGCTCCATAACTTAATGCCACCGTTCATACACACATAAGGTACACAGCCAGTCCTGAAATAGCCTGTTTCCGTCTTCAGTGGGGTCACGCTGCTTAAAATACCAAAAGCCAAGCTGTCTCATTAAAGGTCAGTGAAAAAGTGAAGCAAAGAAAGCTTAACTTTTACTGTGATAAGCCTTTTGTAGAGGAAGATGTTTTGACCCTTTTCTCTATGAGAATAGAAGAATGTCATCAAAGGTTTATAAGATCATTTAATGAAGTTTTCCTTTGAAAGAAGTCTTCTTTTGTCCCACTCCTTATTTAGACATGATAGCTTAATTTAATCTGCCGATCTGTCAATGAAAAAAAAATCCTTGAGTCCTCAGCTAGATTCTTGCTCATATGCTGTCCGTGCGGTAACCTGGACTTGAACCATCAGCTCTAAGAATACCAGACATAAGCCCATTCCTGTGCACTGAGATCTTGTGTTGAACCCAACACTGGGTTGCAGCCACCTGGCAGACTGAGATGTAGTCTGACAGTCCAAGGAATCTGAAAGTGAGGAGGTCACACTCATATCAGGCTCTCCAGCAATCCAAGGCATCCAGGTCTGTGTGTCGGTGTTTGTGTTTGCACTTTTAAGGAACAAGGCCCCTGGAAGTTCCCATGGTCTGTTGTAGAGCAGTTGTATGTTGTTTGATGTTGTTCTGTTGTTTAATGATATATTTTTAAGTAAGAAGTCATTTGGACAGAGGTGGTGTTTGACTCTTCTTCATCTACATACTGCAAAAAATCTAAATCTAATGAAGTTTTGGTCTTATATTTTATTGAAAATGTCTTTTAAGTCTTAATATGAGCAAAATCTATCCGACAAGTTCAGAAAATGTCTTATTACAAGATATTAAAAGAGAAAAATTGATGTCTGAATTGCTTGTGACAAGTAAAAATAAAAAAAAAAAATATTTCCAATGGGGTAAAAAAAATAGTTTCTCATTATAAGACAATCTAATTTCAAGAAACTTGATGAGCAAATTTTTCTTATCCTACAGCCAGATTTGGTTTTTGCCCGTTTTAAGTCATTAATGCACCATTTTCTGAACTTGTCAGGTGAATGTTGCTCATGTTAAGTCCAAAAAGACAATTTTTACTAAAAATAACACGTTCACACTTGCTTAGACTTCAGTTTTTGCAGTCCAGAGTGGGATAATAAACACAAACAAGTGAAGACAAACAGGATACTTCCTTTAGCACATTAGTTTTCCAAAACCAAAAACAAAAAGTTGCATTAACTGTACAGTTAGGCAACAATGTTATGTCAGTCTCACAATGACTTTATCTAAATACAAGAGGAGACACTTAAATTAGTTCATGGGAGACACTTCTGCTATGAAGAAATTAATGAAGGTTTTAGAACTCTGTTCAGCTATTTTTCTTAAATATACAGGGTGTTTTTTCCAGCAAACACAAAATAATTGCTTTTAAGAATTACATATACTCGATAGGTCTACACTTCAAATATTACACAAACCCACAGTTCCCCAGCTGAAAACCTGACCAAATTCTGCATGTTTCACATTCTTATGTGGAACCGAAGCAGTAGTTTTCTCATGTGACTCTGACGTCATGGAGAAAAATGGACAAAAGCCTTTCAAAGCTTGCCTTAAGGATTATCCTGAGTGACCGAGATTTGCTATCTGCAAAGTTTTTCACATTTTTTTCTTTTCAGGCTTTAAGCTCCACAGCTACAAGACCATTCATCCACAATGTGTCAGAGGAGATTTCTGAGATATCTCAAAACCTTGATGCATCCGACCAAAACTCTGTATCTTGATAGAAACTACTTTAAAAACATAGCTGTACATCCAAACATCCAATAAAGTCTCATTCTTGTGCTACCTTTTGGGCTTGTGAGGTTGATTGATCCAAATAGTTGGAAGGTAAATAAAAGCTGCTCCAGGGGATTTTTATATTCTTTCACAAGGTTGAGAAATAACCAGTATTTCTAGTCAAATAGAGAAAATTTCATCATTTCATTTTTCTGTGGTAATGTGACTTTTCTTTGTAGGTTTTCTGGTAAACCATGAAATATATGCCGTTTTTTTATGGAGACTAAATAAACAGGTCTACTTCAGCTTCGTGTAAATGAAGTCCAGATGGATTTAAATTACCTGAAAGTATTTTATCGGTCACAATTCTCATTTTGTGCAGTGTGTTTATTTCATGTCTTGTTGAGAGTTACAGGAGAGTTTGGATGCAATTCTCGAGAGCAACAGCCTGGAGGCAACAGGCTTGGCAGAGGACAAAGTGCCTCTGAAGTTCAAAAATCCACCAACCAGTGCCTCTAAAATTCACTGCTTAGTATCATGTCTTGACACAGTAGATAAACAGAATTTGTAAACAACACAACGTATGAAACTATGTGCTGTAATTGTTAAAATCTGGGAGCAATGACACCCTGGATTTTGCATACAACAGGAGAGATAGTACTGCTGTTTATTTTCTAAACACAGACCCATTGCTTTTAAGCGCTTCAGCTCTGAAAATAGAAAAATGCAGAGGTTCAAGGCCGTCACTCCCAAAAAATGTTTCACAGGTCCAAGCTGTGAGAGATTGAAAAACCGCAGCTCACACCTGCACCTGAGGCACAGCTGAGGTGTTCTTCATGCCACGAGGCCTTTAGTCAAATTATTCCTTTTTCTGTCTAATTATTCAAATAATCACTCAGCAGTGTCTCTGCTCCCCCTGACTCTCATCTTATTGAAATCCTTTCCTGGAAGCTCTGATTTGTGGAACTGCTCTGCCGTTGTGGAGCTGCTCTGCCGTGGTGTGAACTATTAGATTGATGTCTCCCTCAAGCAGTGCAGACAGGTGTTAATGTAATCCTCTCTTCCTCTTTTCCTTTTTCTAATTATGGGGTGCCATCTGGCAAGGTGAGTATTTTCTTCCACTTTTTTCTAGCATCTTAGCAGACATTTTCTGTCAGAGGAGCTTAATGTAAGTTTGGGTAAACATTTATTTTAGCTGTGCCTACAAGTGAGCATTACAAGAAATATGAGCAGCAAACACTTCTGTCAGGGTTAAAGTTTGGGGAATATAAAACTGTTGGTGCATCTGGACTAAACGCTTCATTAAATCTTACTTTCTGCTGCTCTTTTCTCTAAATTGGCGGAGATGCAAACATGTTGCAGGAGGAGAAATAACTACTTTGTTGTGCTGAACATGGACAGTTCAGGATGTTAGGATCCAGTTCACCGATTTGTAGCCCAATTAAAGGGTCAACCACATTTTTTTCATCTTGATGAAAGTGCTAAAGTTTGGTGAGCAGAGTATACCACAGTTAGACTCAACAGAAAGCAAAGATGGAAATATTTTTGCCACCAAGCAAAGTTTTATTTTACTTTAGTTTCCGACATCACAACAGCTTGGCACAAGGTTTCAGCCAATGTTGACTCAAACTCAAATGCTGATTTTTAGTAATTAATAAATCCAAGTTGGACTTAAACTCAACCACTGACTGTGTAAGGATGTGGATGATGGAGAGACAGAATGACTTATGTATTGATAAAGACTGTTAAATTCTTACATTATTTCTTTGTCAGGCTCTGAACATTCATTCTGTTTCAAGCAACTGGCACATTTGAGCCATGAGTATTTAGTTCAAAGATTTAACAGAAAAAATGAGAAATTCAAAATACCTGAGAGGAACCGTCAACAAATACATACAAGTAAAAAAAAAGTGAGACGCCAAAGTTACCTGGGCTGTGGAGGAGGTTGCTCATAGGTAAACTAATGGTGATGTAAGTACCAAGTGGCTCCACGATCAGGTCCTAGGTGTGAGCTTATTCCGTGATGTTAAGGTAGACCTTCGTTGGCCAAAAGTCATTTCACATATTTCACTTACACATAGGCTCAATGTTGGAACATTCAAGAAAATCAGCAATCAAAATGAACCAAGTCAATTTTCATTTCCTTTTTTTAGTGCTACTGCTGACTTGGCCCAACAGTACCTCCACATGTACACTTGTGCCCAAAAATTGACACCCTCCAGGGCGTGGATGGCCTAGTGGATATGGCTGCGCACCGTGAGGCTTGCCCTCGAGCGGGCGGCCCGGGTTCGAATCCGACCTGCCGCCTATTTCCCGCATGTCACTCCCCACTCTCTCTCCCCTTTCCGACGCTATCCACTGTCCTCCTCTATCAAACAAAGGCCAAAAACATAACTTAAAAAAAAAAATAGACACCCCCCCAGCAGAATTTCTTATTTTTTTGGCCTTTTCTCAGAAAATATGAATGATAACACAAAATCCTTTCTACCACTCATGGTTAGTGGTTGGGTGAAGACATTTATTGAAAAAATGGTTTACTCTTTCTAAATCATAATGACAACAGAAACTTCAAAAATGACCCTGTTAAGAAGTTTACACAACTCTGGTGGTTTTGTCCTGACAAATGCACAAACGTTAACACAATTGTGTTTGAATGTCTTCTAAAGGTAACCATCCTCACCTGGGATCTATTTGCTTGTAATCAGTGTGTGTGTATAAAAAATTGAACAGGGTCATTTTTGAAGTTTCTGTTGTCATTATGATTTAAAAGAGTAAACACAGTTGTTTGTTAATAAATATCCTCACCCAACCTCGAACCATGGGTGACAGAAAGGTTTTTGTGTTATCATTCATATTTTTAGAGAAAAAGCCAAAAAATCTGAAAATTCTGCTGGAGGGGGTGTAAACTTTTAGGCACAACTGTATGTTGTGGTGCTGTGATGGGGACTCTATGTTAAAGAATTCATCCAAAGTAAATGATTTAGAAACAATACAAGTGTTACAAGAGTAAAATATCGCAAGTTTAAATGTTTGGTATAACCTCGATATCAGTTTCTGATCAGCTAAATGAACTAAAATTCAATGACTTTACTGAGTAAAACTACACTTTAAGTTTACTGATAATAGACTCTATCTATCTTTAAAGAGCTAAAATTTTATAATGACTAAACCTAACAGCATTTTTGTCTGAGGACTGAAATGAGCTGCTGAAATGAAAACTGCATAGTAGAGGGATCACCTCATTGTTTGTTCATATCTTTTTCATAGGATTTAATGGAAGACAGAAAATGTAGATTTCTGCCTGCCTGAGCCATTACATGCTTAAACAAAAGTGTTAAGCTGCAGACAAAACATCCATAAAATCAAGTGAGTTGGGCCCTGAACTGATTGTTTCAGGCTCAAGGAGTCACATGTCGCAGGGATTATCCTATTAAGCGACAATACAGCGTTATGAAATGGTGCATGAATCTGACACAGTGAGAAGAACGCAACAGATGATTGCAGTTATTATCGCCTTTGGAACAAAAATAACAATTTCATCCACAGCTTCTTGCTACAGTATTTTAAATTTGATCCTGTTATTTTGTTTCTAATCGAAATGTCAGACTCTAACAAAGACCGATGATGCTTTTGAAAGTAATTGGTGTCAAAGCTTTGAAGTAAGAGCTCTGTGACATGTGGATAAACAACAGTCTAACTGGGGACACATCAGCAATTGTTAAATAAAGCCAAAAAAATAATTACCTCTCGAGGAAAATATTCTAACTTTGTTATTCATCGTGGTGCTGTTAGTGAGACTAATTTATACTTTAAAAAGGAGAGAGGGAAAGAGAAAGAGCAAAATCTCTACAATCTGGCAATCATGCAGTTATATGGGGGTGGATGAAGCTCAATTTACATATTTAAAACCTTGATTTTTGTAAATGTGGGGGTTGGATTATGGGTGGGGAACTACCTATAGTCTTTCTTAGTTTCAGACACTTTTACCTGTAAACATTTGAGACATTCTCCCCATTTCTTGCCAAAAGTTCAGTATTAAATCTGTCATATGTTAAGCTGGCAGATAAACTGTGTACACATGGGAAATGACTGCCAACTGCTCAAATAGTTTACACCCACGTAGCCGTGTGTTTGAATACAAAATGAAAATGATAACACACATCATCTGTCAGGTAAACAGCCGTTCTGATTTCCCAGGGTGTGACGTGTTTAACAACAAACACAAAGTCTCAGGATTCAAATCAAGAAATATGCAAATCTGCTCCATTTCAGATTGGGAGAATATGTCAGAGCTGATGAAGAGATAATATTGTAGGAGGAAAAAAAATGTCTTCAAATGCCAAAGTCTTGGACAAAGAGTAAACAGATGATCCAAACATTTCAGTTTTAACAAGGACGCAGTCAGTTTGTGTGATTCTCGATTTCTGTTATTGATTTGTTAACAGTGTGCTGTTCAGTACAGTTCAAGTACGAGCTACTCCAAAATCATCTGACCTTTGTGTAACTTGTATAGTTCCCTGGCTGAGTGATTGACCTAAATGTCAAAAAAAAGCCCACGTGTTATTACTACAGCATATGAAGGGTATCACTGATGTCTCTTTCCCAGTAGAAACACTCTACAACAAATCTCCCCTTAGCAGGGAAAGTGACTAAAAAGCACATTTCTCAAATGGAGCGCAGTTTGACTCTACAGTGGTGACTGCAATTCATCAGACATGTTGTTATGTGGACATTAATGGCCTGAAATTCTCTGATATTTGTTTGTACCTCATTTCAAAGCAAGGGAAGTCTCAAGGTATTCAAAAGTCCTTCAATATATTAATTTATTCACTACAGCTCCAACAGTTTCTAATAAATTCAGTTTCTCATTTGCTTCCTTTGTCTCTAGTTTCCAGAGCTGTGTTAGACAAGGCTCCAACTTTTTGTTAAAACTGTTTTTAGTCCATCGTTTTAATTTCTGAAACCTGTTTTTGCAGCACTTCCATTCAGTGCGAGTATCTGATGAGTGACCTCACAAAGTAAAAGCCCTATACTGTGCTCTCTGTGCTGTTCAGACTGCTGCTGAAGTCAATATGAACAAAGTTTATAAAATTTTTGTACTTGCAAAGTTTCCACTGCAGTAATAGACAAAGTATTGTCTCATAAAACTTAAGTGCTGCTCCATTAACTGAGACATTTTAGCATCTTTCAGATCATTGTTTTGGTTTTATGGTCAACAACCATCCTGCTTGGGCACACTTTTGTAAGCATTGTTTCCAGTTATCTTCGGCAAACCTTCTCAGCAATCCTACTGCCTGTGATGAACCAAACAATAGGATTTAGCATCTTAACAGACAGAAATTTGTCTCAGGTCTTTGTCGGAGCAGAACTAAAGGAGGGTAAATGTAGGACTTGTTTTCTCAGGGAGCTAGAAACAGGACTCAGAAAGAGTCTTAGAGTTACGCAGGATACGTAAACATGTTACTGTTATGTTATACAACAAGCAAAGATATAATAGAGGTCACAACTACTTGATTTTGTGCTGATTTCCAGTCCAAAAATCAAACCTTTCAAAAATGTAAATGGCTAGTTCTTACTGTGAACATCTCCTCTCTGTCTGGTCACCTCCTTCTGGATGCTGTTGTCCACTGATGTGACTGGTGGTGGTGGCGGAGGGAGTCTGGTGGGAGGAACTGGCCTTGGTGGGATGTACGGCTTGCGTGTCGGCGCTGGTGGCTTCCTTGTTGGGATGACGGGCTTCCTGGTGGGTACAGCAGGCTTGCGTGGTGATGGGGTGGCTTTCTTTGGAGGTTTGGTCTTTGGTTTTGACGTCGTAGTTGTTGCCGTTGGTGTTGTGGCTTGTGTAGGTTTGGGAATTGCTGGAAAGATTCTTCTCTGAGTCACGGGAGGGCGGAGGGTGGTGGTCCTCCTCGGATCTATGTCGGGGATGTGGTTGTGATGATTTGAAGGCAGTTTGCCCGGTCTCGGGGGGTCAATAGCCACCTTTGGAATAGCTGGAATGATAAGAGAACGCAGATGGAGTGCTGAAATATGTGCACTTAAAAGTTAATGAGGCATAGAATTGCAAACTAAATGCAATGATTAGACTGACTTTTACAGAGGAGAGCTTTCTTTCATCTACTGAGACTTCTGATATCCATTAACTAAATGTTAGCATGCTAAAACAAATTGGGTGTCTCAGATCTAAATGAAGCAAAGTTTAAACTCATAAGAGAGGCCCATAAAAATCTGCAGCTCCATATTCATTCATTTCTAGAACATTTAATGACCATTATGGAGATATTTTCCACAACGGGAGTATTAGGGAGAGAAAGGGCTGTATTTTTTCAGTTACAAGTCGTGAATTTCAGCTTTTTTTTTAAATCGATATTGCTTGACCGTGCCTTCTTATTTGTCCATGTGCGTCCTTATTAGTAATTCTTTGTGTGCACACAGCCAGAGGCTTTGCAGCATTGAACTACATCTGCTCTTTGTGTGTGTGTGCGTATTTGAGTGTGTGTGTGTGTGTGTGTGTGTGTGTGTGCGTGTGAGTGTGTGTGGAATGATCTCAGTGTTCAAACAGACTCCTCTGCCCCGGAGATCACCCTCACCCTGCTGATGTCATCAAAGCTACGCCTCCCTCTCCTTTGTTCCTCGACACATTCTTCACTTCAGGAGGAGGGATGGAGAAATGTGTGTGTGTGTGCTGGTGTGAGAGTGGGGGTGTTAAGTTGGTGGAGGGCTTCATGAGTGAGGAATGAAAGTGGACAAAGCCAAGCGGTTTGAACTCTGTTATTGCCTTCTCAGGTTTCAGGCGACTTTGATATGTGACACACGGATGGGATATTGCAACTCGACTCTGAGAGTGTTCCTTGGGGCGCACGGAGGGGTGACGCATTTGAAGTACATATCACCAGGAGGCATCTTCTTTGCCCTATGGACTCGTACACCAGTTTTGTCTGTGAGACGCTTAAATAACTGCAGAGAATAAATGACCTTCTTATCCACTGAGCTGCTGTAAAACCGTAGACACACTAATGAACAGAGGATGAACTGCCTGGAGAAAAAGTATTTGAAATTGGACATTTTTTTTCAGCAAATTAAAATGGCCAGATGTCAAAAGTGGACCCAAGGCTCATTCTTAGCCAACGTGATAAGGGAACAGAGTGATTTAAGTAATGACTGACAGCTATTACAAAGAAAGGAATTTCAATCTTGCCCTCTCCCCTCAGAGCATTTCCGCCCTCTCCTTTGCCTCCCACCTTTTTCAAAAACAGGAGAAAGAAAACAAAAACGTGAGGCCTCTGTCCTCTAGCTAGACTGAGTATCAGGGCCTGGGATTCATTTTGTTCTTACGTTTGCAGTCATGGCCCATCCCCCTGTAGCCGTCTTTGCATTTGCACTTGTACGAGCCCGGTGTGTTGTAGCAGGTGGCAAAGTTGCTGCAGTGGCTCTGACCTGAGGTGCACTCGTTCACATCTGAAGGATAAATGGAAACATAAAAATATTTAGCAGCTGGCTGCAAAAAGCTTCAGACATAACAGTTGAATATCAAAGGCTAATTGCACCTCCACTTCACTGGGGCTCAAAGTTTATCTCAAATGAATTGTTTGTAAAAAGCTTTTATCAGAGCAGTGATCCTTCTGTGACTGCCAGAGTAAAATCATTCTGAGAGGGTTTCTTGGTAAAAAAAAACCTTGCCCTAGGTAAAGCTGAAAGATCAGAAACGGCCCAAAAAGCTTTCACTGCTCAAATAGCTGCTCTGAAACATGACTTCTGCAGCATGGATAACCAAAGAAACCAATTATATGTTTACCAGACTCAACATAACCTTTAAGGAGCCTTAAAATGGCTGTCAGACAAGAGTGCAATGTGTTAATTGTAAAACAAGTCACTCAGAGAGCACTTAAGCGACAGCATTAAACAATTTAAAGGGAATTGCATTAAGCTTACTGAAAACATTTAGTGACAAGATTGCAACATTGAGTTGTTGTTCCATATGCTGAAAAAAAGGGAGAAAAACCAGAATCTAGTTTCAGAATCTGAAGATCTCCCAAAATCAGCTTATCTAGCTTTCCAAGTTATAGGTAACAAAGAGTGAAAAAGGGTGTTTTTCTTTTTTTCTAAAATCATATGCAACCTGTTTTTTTTTTCATTGAACAGGAATTTCGAATGTTAACTTCATGCTTGAGCTCAATTTGACTCCCCTGACACTGCTCTATTGTGGTTTTCCGATAATTGTTAATGGTGGTATTTTGCTTGGATTGAGAAATGGCACCCAAAAATCCTGCTTGTCTTTGTTTTAAACACAAGACAAACACAGGTGACACGTAGCTCTTTTTACTCTGGTATTCGTAAAATATGTGGGCAGAACAGATGGAAGGTACAGTCACAGCAAGTGAACTGAAAAAGGCTGTGCTTCTAAAAAGGTATACAACTGAAATGTCTGATTTAATCGCATTTTTGATAACTCTATAATTTTGTGCTGTCTGTTCATCTTAGTCAGTTGGTTCCTGTCATTAAATACCACCTACATCACTAAAAATAACTTGGTAATAAGTCAAAGCACCTCAGTACTTCTCTGACCTTTGAATGTTATATTTTTTAAAACCTCTCTACAGAGACCTGTTGACAGTACCTATACACTGGTATTTTCCGTTGATGTATTGCAGGTCAAAGCCTTCATGGCATTTACAGATGTAGCTTCCAAAAGTGTTGATGCATTTCCTAAACCTGGGACAAACAGCCAGTCCTGCTGCACATTCATTCACATCTGCAAAAAAAAAAAAAATACTCAGGTTATCATTACATAGAAAAATATATTCAAATGAAAGATAATATATTCATAATTTCCACTCCAGAGTCCTTTTAGAGTTGGAGACATACCACATTTAATGCATTCCAAATGAAAAACTTCAAGGTTAAAAGTGATAATTTAATCCAAAAGTAAACAAACGCTTATACTCACACCAAACAACTTTTTCACCTCCACAGTTAGTATTCATTTATGAACAAAGCACATTATGCATTCTGTTCAGTGAGCAGAATACAATGCACACGAGCTTGTTACATTATTTAAAGACCTATTCCAAGTGTCTCAGATGTGTTGATCACCTTTGCCAGCATGTGGCTATTAATATTTAGACACAGAGTTGCTCAGAGCATTTTCCTCAAAATCATTAATTTATCTGTTGAATAATGCAGCAGACACTGCAGTGCTACGGGGACTGTTGTCTAAAAGTGTTTTAAAAACAACACCTGGACCACCAGGGAAAACAAGCATGTGAATTAAATGTGCAGAACTCCCCGGTCCTTTAACAACAACTGCTGAGGTTCTCGTCAGCAAGGCACTGTCCCCCTAAACAGCTGTAGTGAGGCTGCTTAATAGTGCCAGCTGAATTATTCAGACACTGAAGGAGGGGTGGTGAACTGATACACTAACAGTGACTGTGTATGGGAACTAAGTGATATGGTTACACTTTTTTTTAATGAATGTGAACATCTGGAATAAAAACAGCCCAGACTTTTACTCCAAAGGATCAAATTTAAACATGCTTTTCAAATCTACATACACAGCTGAGTAAATGTCTCATTAAATACTAATCTCCAAATATTTGTGTTTACTTGATAACTTGTCCGATGTATCAGTGATTTCAAAGAGATGGAGGATGGAAATAAAGCTGTCATATTTTGTAGCTATGCAAATGGAACTTATGGCACTTTGCAAAAATCAAGTTAGCAGCTCTATCTGACATCCTTCTGAAAGAGTTTCTGTCTTAATCCAATCTGGCAACAGTTACTGAATAATGCTGTTGTGCTGTTGTTAAGTCAGGTAATCAAAAAGTTTGTCTCCAGTTCAATTTCAAGTTGAAGTAAATCAAAAACTGTACCTTTTTGATCCTACTTGTAGCCATGGTGAAGTGCATGGTGAAGTACCCTATTGAAGCTATATAGTTAGACTGCTGCATAAACTGAAGGTACAGATAGACTGCATGTGACTTATTCCCAAATGTTTGCAACAGTTTAGCCTGAATGAAGGACAAAATATTCTCAAAATGGTAGCGCAGCTGACCAGGTTTGCGTTGACATGTATCCAAGGATGATTTGTAAGGATACTTTGTGCAGTGTGTCGGTGTAGTGGGATGTGAGATACACCTGCTGCGAATATTTATTTAAAATATTATCAGTCCATTCTGTAAGATTTTGGACAGAACAGTAAAAAAGGAAACGTTTTTTGTTGTTGTTTCAAATTTCTTAGACAGCTCACAATTCAAATAAAACTGGTATTGAGTGGGTTTGCTATATATTTCAGTGGTTATTTGATGAATCTAATTAACCTCTGAAAATGAATCTGACAGCAGAAGTTTGCATTCCTTTTTCCCTCCCCTCTCCTGAAAAAGTCCAACTTTTATAAAAACCTTTGCAAATTTCTTTCGGGATGTAATTAAAATACAATGTTATTTAAACATGTAGTATCTTTTTATGCTAAATGAATACCAGACTCTTACAAAAGAAGCATGTTTTTTTGTCTGTCTGTCTGTATTGCATGAAAGTGATACAACTTGCAAGGATTCTGGCTGATCTGACAGTGGATCACATGTTGTGAACGTCCTTGTCTCTGATTGGCTGTTTCTGTAGTCTGTGTCTGCACAGTCTTTTCTGTAAGTGAGTGTAAGTTTCTGGATAAAGCCTCTTATCCTTTAAACTCCTCTAAGTACTTTTTCCCCACTAAGCAGGATTTTTAGCACACTTCTTAGCACAGCTCCTAAAAGTATGATGAATATGTTCGGTCCCCTTTTATAACGAAAATGTGTTGACACATTTGATTTCACAACGTCGTCAAGTGTGAAAAACAGCTCAGCATCTCTGTAGTCTCCCATCTCAATCTCTGCTTACTAGAGAGAATCACCGCCATAAATGTGATTAGAAACCCTTCATAAAACTCTCCATAAAACTGCAGCTTGCACAGCCATTCCCTGAAACCACTGTAGCACCTGTGGCAGATAACCTTTCTTCCTCTGCTCCATCAGTTTCCATGATTGATATCTTTCCTGTTTCAGAAATCAACCCCCCATTAGCAAACCTGCAGTTAAATGGGACTATATGGCAGTGTGGAACAGTCCGGTGTGCAACGGTCTGTATTTAAACCTGACATAGGTTAACTACCTCTACTTGCCCCTTTATCTATAGCTGCCCATCTCGTGATGAAAGAAAGAGGTAAGGACAGGAGCTGGAGAGCAGGGAGACCGTAGCTTCTACTTTTATTTGGTTCTGTAGAGACAGCTGGAGGAAACAAACTTGAAAAAAATTTCTCCATTTGGTTGACAAGGATGTTTAATTGCTGGGATTTTCCATCACATAGAAGAAAAGATGCATTAGTAAATAAATTAGATGAATTACAGCTTTACTCGCTAAGTGATTTTGTCAGGGTTCCCAAACTGTTTTTTTCTGCCAAGTTTTCTTTCTTGCTCTGCCAAAGCCATGGCATTAGATTATCACTCAGTCTGAGAAGAAGACACAGTAAAAACAAAGACAAATGTCCTCCTTTCTGGCTTTTACGAGCATGGAAAGGAAGAACAACATAAGGCTCCGTTTCCAGGCCTGTGTAGATATATAAAGATTAGGACATACCCACACAGGTTCTTCCATCCGGGGCCAGCTGCAACCCCGGTGACGGACACTGACATCGGACCTCTCCTTTCAGCACCTCACACCCGTATTGGCAGTTTGCCATCCCACAAGTGCGAGCATCTGATGGCCACAAGGGAAACACAACACTTATTAACAAGGGGGGAAAGAAGAGGCTACAGATTATCTAGCCCTCACACATCCACACTCCCACATCCACGCTCACACTTCTCCTCCAGCAGTCACCCATGTGTGTGGGTGCAAGCCAGGCGACTCTGCTGCATTTTCCGATATTAGCAGATTTGACCCTGAGGTGCAGAGAACAGAGCAGCGCACACTCTGCCATTATTGGATTCTCTGCTCTCACACCTTAGCCCACACAATCCTCCCTTACCCACTTTCATCCCTTCCTACGACTACACACTCATAATCCTCCTCCACCCTGGCAGCGTGCAGCCCCTCTGTTGTTGAGCCGTGACGGGCAGATCAGGCCCCTCAAAAATAATAATATAATGGAACAGATTTTGCTCAGGCTCTCTCAATAACTTTAGACCCTAAAAAGGAAATTAAAAGTGAGGCTCATGCTGCTGCAGCTACTTCAGGCACACTGGAGTACAGTTTGATGGCAGAGGCAGGCTGGGCTGATTAAATGCTACAGTGATCTATTGATCAAAGCACAGGCAGGGGGAGAAAAAGAGAAGCGGCAAGGTGTTTAACACTATCATGCTATCATCACACAACAACAGCAGGAGAGGTATGAATTGCCGCAAGTGGTGAACAATTCAAATTAAAGGAAAATGATAAAAAGAAGTAATTAAAATGAGGTAGAGGGTGTCACGCCATCCTTGAGTGGAAAACACTTATCAGGTGGGAAACAAATTTTACAAGGGGGCATGTGCAGGCATTAACTCTCCTTTTGTGGGATACCTCAGGGCAACCAATAAGAACTGCACGTTCACTTCAGGGTCTTAAGATTGTGTGTGTTTCACATTTTTCTTTTTAGCCCTCTTCACAGGGCCTCTTCAGATTGTAGAGCTGCCGTAATGAAGCAGATCAACACAGGGCTTTAATCAAAACCGTCTATCAAAGGATTGTATGGCTGCTGTCACAGGTACTCACACAAGAGGGAATATGTCTCTCATAAAGAGAGGGAATGGCATGAGTGTTGCCTTGTGCAGACATTCAGATGGATATATATGAAGTGAATTCAAGAGAGGTTTCAGAGGATCACATTTGGGCTACAAAGCAGAAGAAATGCTTGAGAGAGAAGTGAGGGAGAGAAGAGTTCAGCAAGGACAATATTTCAAACAGCCCAGAATGCACATCAAGTGTATCTTGACAGTGTGTGTGTGTGTGTATGTGTGTGTGTGTTTAAGAGACAAACTCACTTCCACAGGTCCCATCAGGCATCAGCATGTAGCCGTTGAGGCAGTAGCACTTGTAACTCCCATATGTATTCATGCACCTGTGTTTACAAGGCCGAGGCTTCAGCCCACACTCATTCAGGTCTGCAGACATAAAGAGAGAGAGACAGAGAGAGAGACAGGAAGAGAGAGAGACAGAAAAAGAGAGAGAAAAAGAGGAAGGGAGACAGCATAAGTGGACCAGAGGACAGACAGACAGACAAAGAAAGACCCTCCTGAGGCCAAAGGTGAAGAGGTCAATCACGTCAAACCTCCCCCATCCATTTACATACATGTCTGTCCGTCTGTCTTTGTGTGTTTAACGTGTGTGTGTGTTTTTGGGAACGGGGTGGGGGTGTTCTTCGAGGAAGATGAGTGTTGCCCTGTTCTGACAGGCCTGCACCTCCCCTCTTTGATGGTTTAACAGGAAGCCAGTGTCAGCTGTCAACCTGGCCATTACCTGAGAGTGATAAAAGATGCTATTATACCCTCTGACTCACCGAGCACCCGTGGCTGCACCATCCAGCTCCATGATACCTGTGTACGTATGATTCCAGTGTTTTTTTACCTGGCAGTAAAAGCAGAAAAATCTCACCCTCAACAGCCAATGAAAATCTTATTAGAAAATGATGCTGTCTTGACTCTGGAGCAATGTGCTCATGGGGAAAAAGAAAATGCCCTGAGCTCAGCACCTGTCAAATGCTTATGCAAATTCAAGCTATTATACGGCTCTCACAGCAGACATTTTGACTCGTAGAACGCAGGTGTAACTAATAACATTATTAAATCGTGCAGTATTTATTTCCATCACAGTACCCTTGTGTTGTGTGCTGCCTCTCTGTCATCCCTTAATGCATCAGGGACTAATGTGGTTAGTCACACCTGTGAACTCCCTGCTATGACAGGTCCTCTGAGTGAAAGGTTTGGGGACGAAAATAAAAATATATAAATGTCAGTTTATTGTGGATTCTACTTATTTTTAAAAATGTCACTTTGGTGAGATTCACAGCATCAAAGAAGCAGCAAAGACAGCTCTGTTGTCTTTTGTGAAGGCAAACATTTCAACATATTAAGCATCTGGCTTACCTGAAATGACTTCAAAACAACCTTTAATGAAAACAACATATTCCTTGTTATTGGATGTACCTGTGCACTTCCTGCAATGGCAATTAAGAATTTCTCTCCCTAAACAAAAAATCAGGGGAGAAAAGCTGGGATGTGAATTTGGTGAATGCTATCTCTTGATGTACATATTGAGGTCTGCTGGGTTCAGATGCATGGCACTATCCTGAGGGACAGACCGTGTGAGACAACTGATTAGTGCCTGTGGTTTTGAATCTTGAATCATTGTTGTGTCTCCACACTTCTTCTAGTAAAAGACTACTGCACTTCCAAAATTGTATGTGTGAGTCTGTCACTTCCTTGTAACTTTTTATGACATGCTGCTGAACTCTTGGCTAGGTCACTCTTGTGAAAGACATCCTGATCCTGATGGGTTCTTTATCTGGTCAAATAAAATAATAGAAATACAAAAAATGTAGGTATCAGGTCTGAGTCAGGTCTGAAATAGCTCATAGTTCAGATTTAGACTGCTGGGGGAGAACTAACACACTGGTTTCCTGCTCCCCTGTCTCTGCTCTGTTGGTCTAACTTTAAACTTAATGCACTACTGTAGTTATTAACCATGAATTTCTCTGAAAGTCTCTGAGCTTGTCTTGTAGGTTCATTTGGATTGTTGCTGTGGACTACCAGCTGACGTGGGCCTACCTGACTCAAGCTGTTTTGGCATTTACAGTGTCGGTAAAGACTGTAAATGCTGACTGTGAAGACCAGTTTTTCTCTGTGTCTCTCTGAGTCTGTCTCTATGTGTCTTTCCCTGTGTCTTTGTCTGTGTCTCTGTGTCTGCATTTCTCCATTTCTCTCTGTTACCATATCCCTGTGTCTGTCTCTGTCTGATTTCCTCATGTCTCTATCCCTGTGTATGTGCTTCTCTGTTTCCCCTTTGTGTCTCCATCCCCCTGTGTCTCTCTCTGTGTCTCTATCCCTCTGTGTCTGTATTTTTCTGTCTACAACCCCCCCCTACCAAACCCCAATACAGTCAAGGCAAATGTCTGTCTAACATGAGCCTGGTTAAGTTGAAGGTTTCTGCCCATTAAAGGGTAGTATTTCCTTGATGTGGCAAATGCTGTAAAGTACTGTACTCATGGTGGGTTAAGATGAGATAAGACTTCTTATCCTGTTTGATGTTGGGTCTCTGTTAATAAAATGTTTTTTTCTCAACATTAAAAGGTCTAGACCTGATAATTTCTTCAGAAAGTGTCTTGAGACATCATTTGATACATTTGCAGCTATATGAATAAAGATTGATTGATAGATACCATGTCTAGTTTTATTTTCTGTCAAGTGTTCACTTCACTGTGCCAATCAATTCAGTATGTACTGCATTAGTGATTTTTACCTGCAATCTATGGTTGCTCTCCTCAGCATTCTCCAGTATTTCTACTGGCTGTTGTCAGAAGTTTATTGGGTTTATGTTATCAAACATGATTTATTTTCATCCTGTTATCAGCCTAAACTCACCCATCCATCCTTCTTCTTATTAATTTTATCGCCTTTATCTTAACCTGTTATCCTGTTTGGGATCAGGGGGCTGGAGCCTTTTCCAGTCCATACCCTAACCCCATTAAACTCTGCAACTATCTTACCGCCCCTGCCTCTAAATTTAAGGGTGTCCTGTCCACTGTGACGTATATGTTGCAGAGGACACATCATCCTTATAGCACATTGATCAGGCTGCCAGTCGATGTTGTAGAAAGTGACTAATTGCTGTCATTACCAAAATTGAGAATCTTTGTTTTGTATTAGTTCTGTTTGAACACACTCCGTGATTTATTCAAGGGGAGTCTTAAGTCCGTCTGCACTCTTTGAGAAAGAGTGATTTCAGGGTAGCTGGGAGTTATTCTTGTCTGACAGAGAGAGGAAGTTTTTTCATTTCACTTTTTCACTAAGCCTCTTTTTCCTCCTGAAGCAATGTTCAAGATGAAGTTTTCTCATAAAGAAAATGGTGTAACACCTTTTGTGGAGCATCACTGAGCTGGAGAGAAACTGAGACTGGATGTCGCTGAATCTGGTTGTGGTTACGAGATCATCCACTTCATGGCTCCATAATAGCAGAAAATCTATTTTCTTTTTGTTGTCTCACTGACTCTAACCATGTCAGGAATCAGCTCCAAAAGTTTGAGGGAAACTATCAATCTCACCAACTGAAGTGATAGTTTTTTACGTCTTTAAAGTTAGTCAGGGACAGCACACATTAGTTTTTCAACATGTTTGTTGGAGGGGAAAAATTAAAGGGCAGGTCAGGTGATAGCCAATATGTTTATTACATATGTTTTTAGCTTTGCATTTGACAAAGAAAATAACTTTTTAGCTTAAACACTCATTATTCTGGGCACACTGCAATGTGATACAGATGGTTGTCTTAGACAGCAAAGTTTTAGATGATCCTTAAGTCATCATCTTTAATTTAAACTGAATTTACATAAAGCACTAAAACATACTGTCTAACATTTAAATTGCTGTCATTTAGAGTTAAGTAATACCATAATGTGTCTGCAGAGTAATTTGCTTTACAGGCAATTGCTGGAAAAAACAGAATCATTTAAAAAAGACCCTGGTGTCTGAGGAAATGGATCTGAATGGCGAAGGGGCATAAGGGAAAGCACTAACATTGTCTCACAGTAACCACACTTAGGAGGCAGTATACGGTCTGCAAACATTATTTCCTTAGATTTTTTCATCAGTGTCATGACATCAGTCTATCTCTGTTTATATCTTTTAAGAAAAAGAAAGACAAAGAATATCTATGCTTGAATCTTGGACAAGTTTTAGCTGCATCTATTCTAATTTATCAGTGTTATTTACCCTGAAAGTTGAAGTTATTCTGGGGAATGCCTCAAATACCCTTTCAAGCTAAAAATGAGCTCCCAAAGGGAACTGGTAGAAATATGTGCTGTCTCTTTGTTTCCTGACCCTAGTATAGGAAAGTCAGTTGTGGGTGGGAAATGTGTGTTTAAGGTTTAAATACCTGCGGCTGTTGATGGAGAACTTCACTATCTATAGAAGGGAATAGTTACTGTAGATAAAATTACACATTTTCTTTTTAAATCTTATTCTTTTAAATGTGGGGTCCCCTTGGAAGTGTCAGGCCTTTAACTTCAACATGCACTGAAATTCATCAGGCAGGACTGATGAAATATGCTCCAACAAATAAAAATAACAGACTATAAATATCACTGGCTGTTCCTGGGATACAGTAGGACATCCCAAATAGATCTGACAGTGGGGCACATGAGGGCTCGTTTTCATCTAGGCCGCAAGCTTTGTAAATGGTGCCGTGTTTAGCCCCTGACATATGCAAGGGGCATTTTCTGAATGCCACATACCTCTAACATTAAACAGATGCCACAGATTCATGGATGAACGACAGAGCAGATGCCCAGTTGGTATATCGGACTCTAACCTCTATTAATGGCAGCATTTGACCTACCAATGTGAGAGGACATTACTGGAATTTGGGAAGTCAACTTGTTGAATCCTGCCAGTTGCCAACTGGCTGTAAGTCATGTTCCTAAACTATAAATTCTTCTGGGTTCAGAGGTGTCAGTTTGTTAATGCAGTTGTTACATTTAAGCCTCCATAATTAAACATTTATAGAATGACTTTACTTCATTCAGGAGTAAGGATAACAAGGAGTGGACATGGCATGTGTGACACAAAATAAGGCACTGGTTTTACTCAGTTAACGTCAATATGCTTGTCACACAGGCTGCATTTAAATGAGTTAGAGCTCCTATGGGGAACTTTATGTTAATGTTTGTGTTCATTCTGGCACTCCCTGATGACAGAGCTATTTATCTGAATATTTGATGATCTAATCATGTGTGCAATGTGTTTTTGACAAGAAAATATCATCTTGCTTTCCTTTTCCACTCGTAAGTATCACCCAATAATAACATCTTTTCATGTCAAATATCATTTTCTGCAGCTTGCATTTACCTTTTCCATCTCTTAACTGCTTCGACACTGGAGTTTGGGGTAGCAATAAAACCTTATAAAGATAATTCAGTGTATTGCTGATGGTCTCATTTGCTCTTAAATCAGTATTGATTTTAAGCTGCATACATAAATAATTTAAAAAGTCTTGCAGGAGTTTCAACATATTCGTAGAACTGTACCTCTATGCATGAAAAAATATCGGGCCACGTTATCCCGAAACATTGCAAAGTCTATAGTTAAACCTACCCACCCACTATTTTTCTCTTACAAAGGTTTTTATTTGCATGAGTAAATTGGTTCTCAGCCAGAATCACAGGTGTAATGTCACGTTAAGAAACAAATTGAAAGTGCTTTGCTCACATAAAACTACTCTTGTTTCTAGGTGCTAATGGCACTGTAACTGCATTTTCCTTACTCTTGGTTTGGACCACCAATAAACGTGAAGGCAGAGGTGTGTTTGTCAAAGCTTTTTTGAAATTTCAGTTGAAAAAAAAAAAGAAACCTGGAAAGCCTTCTTTTGCATTCCTAAACCAAATGAACCCAGTCATAGTGATTTGAAGCCCTTCTTGTTTTCAGTCCAAATCCAAACCCTTGCTTTTCCTTCTCCCATGAGATAATGTCAACCACACCCCCCCCCCCCCCCCCCCCCCCCCCCCCCCCCCACACACACACACACACACACACACACACACTTTCACAAATCCTTACTTTTTACATTTTTTAATTAACAGTGTCACCCCTGTTTTCCTCACCAGTTTTCACAGCAAACAACTGGGATTCTCATTACTGCGATTACAGAAAACCATAGCAACATTTTCCATTGTCAGCCTGGCGGAGAAACAGGTCTCCACTAGCCCAATGCACTGCAAAGAAAAACAGCTTAAAAATGTAAATGAGGGATTATTGAAATGGCCACATTCTCAGACAGAGGCAGCTCTGTGAGCATCAGCACATGCCAGATACAAGACATAGCTAGGGCCTTTAAAAAAACAGTCACGACATGAAGAAGACACAAAAGAAAGGGATGGGAGAAGACATGGAGGGAAGAAAAAAACAGACACAGATATGACCAACGATTGACAGCTCAACACAGCCCCAGGACTCTAAACCTGTGCTGTAGCAGAGGGTGTGAGACTCCTCCGGGCAGGTTCACTGTACGGTAAATGAACAGCTCAGACATATCCAAAGCGATTGAAAGTGGAGTGATTTATTGGGTCAGCTCCACCGAGGTATGCCCAGTTACATTCCCGACACGCCTCCATCACTGAGAGAGAGATTAGCTGGGGTGCTTTCATGAGGATAGGCTCGTTTCTTGAGGAGATAACAAATGCTTTAAGAACCTGAGGCCTTGTTCGTGCAGCAGTGGAGGAGTTGTGAGTACTGAGTCCATGTTGATGACGGTCGTAAGGAGGAGGGGTTTCATTCTGAGTGCTTAAAACTTGATGAAGAATATGAGAAAGCAGAGCGAGAAATTCCTAATGGCTATTTGGTGGCACAATCTGCGAATAGTGAGAGAAAAAGAGGTTGATTTTGAGAGACAAATCTGTGACATGCTTAGCAGTCATGCTGGTGTTTCCACTGAAAAGCTGCTCTCTGTGGTGTCTTGTAGCAGTAAGAAAAAGTTGAGTGACATTCCTCCTCAGTCCGCACAGTGCAGCACCATGCATGCTGGGGAAGAAAAAAAAGCTTCTGTGGGGGGTAAAAGTTCAAATCTCACCCTCCATCACTACTCTGGCTGGCTGGTGGTCCATGGGAAGAAAGAGAGGAAGGTGACTGTCCCACACTGGTGGGGTTAAATAGTCCAGCTCTTCTTCTTTAGACAAAAGGGAATGGGTTAGAGGGTATGGGGGAAGAAGGGGGATTGATAAAGATGAGTGAAGAGTGAAGAGTGAGACGGACAGAAGAGGACAGACAGGGAGACATGATGAGAATGGGAAACCAGACGATGGATTAAAACACCTCTGATCACACCAAATTCCTGGAAAGTAAAGCAAAGAGGATTACAATTATGGGAATTGGACATGAGCTGAGTAACTGAAACTGAAAATCCAGGGCATATGTGAAAAACAGTGAAAGTGTTTTCAAGCCTGTTCTCTCCTGCAGTCTTCTTCCATCTATATTTCTTTTTTTAATTTTTTTTTTTTGCCATGAAAGTGAAATGGGATCTGAGAAAATTACAGTATGTCACGGATGCAGAGGATAATTTCTCAATTTGAATCAGCAGCTTCAAAGGTAGCCAGGAGTTACCATTTTAAGAGGCAAATCATTTCATGACTACAAGTACTTCAACCTCTAGAATTTCAGCTCCTCCCCTCACAGGCTGTCTATCTACCCACCCAGAAACCTTTCCTCTGGCAGTCTGCGAACAACACCCATTGTTAAGTGACGGGAAGATGATACAGCCACCTCTTACTGCTTTACACGCTTGAAACCATTCAAGTTTTCCTCTATTTAGGGAAGCAGTCACTGAAACTGAGAAGTTATGCAAGCCATCTGCATTCTTGCCAACTCTACCCAGCGGGAAACACACACAGAGCTCTATCTGTAAATAGACAACTTGGATAAGTGTCAGTGGGAGAATATTTAGCACCTCCTAATAAAGGTGTCTACTGATGTGAATGTGTGAAGGCATGCAATGATAAAAATGTATCAAATTTGTGAGTTTATTTCATAAAACTCCAATTGGTTCATGACTTTAGCCTCCATTTCAGAGTTTAATCCTGCTGGATTCAGGTCAGGCCACTCAGGATAATTTGCTAGTAAGGCTACTGCTACCTGTAAACCAAAACCTGAGGTAATATGAGTGGAAACCTTTGGTCTGGAAAGTTTAGTGTTGGCTGCTACATCATCTTTAATACATATACTGAATTTATTGCCAAACTAGAAGCTGAATGATATTAAACAAACCTGCAAGCTACTAAGCTAAATGTGAAGTTAAACAGCTTGTTTCTGATTGGTTGTGCCAGAGGTCATTTGTTTGGCATGTGTTAACCCTCTGATGCATGAATTATGAAAGTCAGTGTCAGGATTTTTCCTTTGAGTTTTTTTATTTGTCTTAAGGCATGAAAAAAAGTTTTTCCATTTTTTTTCTTCAAATATTTGTAACGGAACATTCAACATAAAACAGTGTGAAATTAATGTAAATATGACTTATTTTTTTGTTTGACTTCTTTTCCTTTTTTTTTTTTTTTTTTTTTTTTTTTTTTTTTTTTTTTTTTTTTTTTTTTTTTTTTTTTGGTAATTTAATGAATAATCTTCTTTTAATGCTTTGTGAAACATTTTAACTCTCTTTCATCAATTTTAACACTGAATAATGTATAGTAATTACACTGTTTTATGCTGAAATGTTTGTCTATAACTCTTTTTTTAAAATATATATATTTGGAAAAAGAATTGAAAACATTTTTTCAAGCCCCAAGAAGAATAAAAAATATCCTGACACAGGCTAATATGAATTTCCACCACATGAACCACTGAATTTAGGAGTAAACAAGTTTTAAATAGGTGTCCACTATGCACCACAGGGTTACAAGCCGGAGGTCTCAGACTTAGACACATCTGCCAGGCAATTTCAGGTTGGTGCTTAGTACAGTGTAAAGAATGTATCCAAATTCTTGCTTATCCTGCATGACATGAGTGAATTTTCTATTAAAAAAATGTCTAAATTATTTGCTCAAACTACATGTAAATTGAAAATTAAGAACTTAATGTTATGCCAACACATGCATCGTATTGGCTTAAAATGCTGTAATTAAAGTACAAAAAAAGTGTAATCTAACACATATTCAATCATAAAGCATCTTTGATAAAAACACAAAAGAAACCTCAAAGAAGTGATAGATGTTGGAGACAATGAATAAACACCCACTAAGCCAAGTGCTGTGTTTTAATACTGCCCCAAATCTTCCTTTCATGTCTGTGTAAATATGACGGATCAGTTACTTTTCATGCCTTATTATTGGCTCACAACAGCACTGTATCATTTTGGTCCAGCACTCGAGTCTGACTCATGTCTTTGTGGCTTTGGCAGGCACTGATTATTCAGTCCTGGATTTGTGTTTTAGCATAGACTGTATCAGGACTTGAAACTTTATTTGGTTTCGGGCGGTGCCACAGGTTTAATTCGTGAAAGAAAAATTCAGAAGAAAGCTCAAACTTTAACAAGTATTTGTCCTGGTACATCTGCATTTAGTTAGTGAGACACTAAAGTTTGATGTCTGCAACACAGTTAGCTATTTTAGCAAGAAAACAGTAATGATGGCTTTGAAATCACTTAGCCACAGATTCCAATATATTTCGTTTGTTAAAATATAGATGGCTCGAAATTTGGTAATTTTCACGTTTCTAGTTTGCTTCCGTCCATGAAGAGAGGCTCAGTGCACATCTGTACACCTCATTGTGCCACAGTTTTACTGACACCTTCAAGTCTCCAAAACACAAACAGGATCATTTTAGAATCTCAATCAAAAGTTTTCTTCTACGTTTCCATGAAGTCCCACCCAGTCAGTCCAAGTTTAGACACTGAAATCTATGAAACAGCAATAAAATAAGTAATATTTTAATAATGAAGACTTGACTGCAACAGTGGCTCATAAATAAAGATAACATCCCTGCAAACAAGCACCAGAAATGAGGACACTGCGATTGTGTTTTGTATTTTTAACACAATGCCTCTTAACTTACACCTGTTTATCCTTGGTGGTGGCCGACTTCTTTCAGCTCAACTGTGCAAACTTGACCCTGTTTTTGTATCACTAGAGTTCCTGCTCGAGGGCACATTCACATTTCTTCAGATTTATTTTTGCCTTTGAGAGCCAGTCAGATCAAGTAATATCCTATTCCCATTCAAAGAGCCTGTTGTGAAATAGAAAGTAGATACAACAGAGGAAATTTGGGGGTAATTAAAAAATAATTCAAGAAAAATACACAGCATGGTGACATGAATGTAACACTGGAAGTGCTTGCAGCTGTTTGACTTTTAGCTACAGGCAGGGAGCCAAGTAAGAAAAAGTGTGACAAAGAAAGGGATCAGTTTCTCCACTTTAAGTGAAATTAATCCAAGGTAGACGATGAGAGGCAGTGAAAGGTCTAAAAAAGGTTTGAGAAGTGAGCAATGTACATATTCCAACTGCACTGTGAGACAATAGCACTTGATGTGCTATTAATTATGGAGTTGGCTGACGGATGAGAAGGTAAAGGAAGAAAGCAGCATCTGGAGGCTCTGCAGCTGTATTGCTTCTAAAGTCTGAGACATTGCTCCTCCAGCAGAGTGTTTTAATGGCGTCTTAACAGCAGGTCAACTACACCTAATTAAATCCACCTGCACTGAATAATCATCTTATTAAAATGATTGGATCAGCGGGGGGAGACTGCTGCCAAACTGTTCCACAGATTATCCCCATAATGAGTTTATTTGTGCAGCGTGTTCACCTCACCATACTGGATGACAGATACAATTCTCTTCAGCGGCAAAGGTGGAGCTCTCTCTAAAAATGATCTATTGGCATTCTTTAAGTACTCGTTATTATTCTTGACAGCTAAGTGCCTCTTAATTTAATGACGAACATTATCCGATTCATCCAGAAGACATTCTATTCAGATGTTAAGATTCCTTGTAAAGTAAGCCATATAAGTGGAATAAGCATGAAGATAAATTTATTTGATGTATAAGGAGAGCTGACTCTGAAAAAAAAGTTTAGTCCTTGCAGTATCTTTCACACTGGCACTACCTTATAAAAGCTTGACAGTGAAAATATGCTCTAGTTCTCAGAGTGATGGGATCAGTTTCTGTCATTTCTTTGTTTGGTGTAAACACTAAAGCTTCCTCTGTGGTTTGTTTTTGTGTTGCTGAGGTGTTTAACACTGGAGTTAATCGTAGTGCCTCCAGGGTCACACAGTCTGTCCACACCTCCCACTTTACAGCACAGGAATGCATCTGTTTGTGTAAGTGTGAAAAGCCCAGAGCTCTATGTACATGCATCTATTATTCCACCCTCAATTTCTACATGTCTTCTTTTAGTACAAAACTGTATACAGTTGTACACCCGAACAGGAAATCATTATGTGATTAAAGGGCTACACTGTCAACAAATATGTGTGTTCATCCACCAGTACGGCCCAGAGGTTGGGTTGCGCACCCCATTAAGCTAGACCTCGAGCGGTTGGCCTGGGTTTATATCCAACCTGCGGCACCTTTCTTCTGTCACCCTTTGCTGCTCTATCCACCGCTCTGTCCTCTGTGTATCAAGGAAAAATACCAGATAAGCAACTTTACATCAACCTTAATACTATATATTTGTGATGACTATATTGAATTCGGATTGGTTGGAAGGAAAAACAAGTGCCACCATTACTTATTTTCTTTTTTTTCACTGCTATAAAACAAACATCATGACCTCAATAAAAGAAAAACAGCTTCATTCAGCTCAGCAAGAGTTACACCACCAGGTACAATTACAGTGCACATTATGACAATCAATTTGCAGAGAGAATCTTTTGGCAAATACAATAGAAAAGAGACTTGAGCTTGTATCCTGTCCTGCAATCTATTAAACGGACTGTTCTTGTATACCCTACTACACTACACTTTACTATACTATATTGTATTGTACTGAACTGTGCTGTAATATACTATCCTATACTGTGCAATGCCAAGCTATGCTATTCTTTACTTTACAACACCAAATGGTCAGCTTTGTAGATTGCTGTCTTGTTTTCTCCTCTGTTTGTCACTGGTTATCAGGAAGATCCAGTATGATTTTGAGGCTATATTATTTTCAAGTACAAACAGTCCCTGAGGTAAAATTAATCAGGAAAGTGAAACCGATATAAGTAAACTGCTGTGTCATGTTTTTACAGTGCATCAGGGCCACTGCTTGACCTTCTTGCAGCTTCAGGGTCAAAAATCCGCACAGAACAAATGATTTCTCTTCACCAGTCGACTCCTAAAGATGAATGAGGAGCCTCAGAGGGGCAGGATATTAGTACGCTTCGAAACATCAGCCACCTGGCACATCAATAGTAAACCTCAAATCGATGTTTAACAGAGCCTGCATTTAAATGAGAGAATTCAATCTATTTCTTCTGCATAATTAAATTGGTTTCTATAGCATGTGCCAACTACAACCAGAACCCAAGGTTATCTCCATCTAAATAAGCTGAAAGGCAGAGTGTCACTCAAAGTTGGGTGAAACGGTGAGCTCTGTCAACCGTCTGCAGCTTGTTGGACTAACTGAAGGTTTGACGGACACTTGAAAGTACAGTTTCATCTTGAAAGGTCCTGGAATCACTGTTGTCAGATAAGCCTGCAGTCTGAATGGTTGGCAGTGAAGCCTATTGTAGTTGGATATGGGATTCAGATTCTTTTTCCTCCCCATTTTGTTGCAGATTAAGACAAAGTAGAGCCGTCTGGCCAGGCAGACAGGAGCCACCTATAGACTCCAAATGCAGGATGAGTCATTTGGAACATTCTGGAAGGGATTTCAACACCCACCCAAACGCACCCCCTCCTCCGTCCACTCCTCCCCCACCTCAACCCTTGTTTTTAATTACACACTATCCTATTCCTGTCTGAGGGCGTGAATTCCACAAGTATTTTCAGGCAGCTTGGATGCATGACAACTTTACATCAAACCAGGAAGCTTTAACGCTTTTCAACATGTCCAATCCGTCAGTGTTGAAAATACACAAAAAACCCAAGCAGCCACACACACAGAGACTACACACAACAAAAACGCACACACACTTTCAATAGTATCCGTAGCACTCAGCCAGGCCAAGTTATCTCAGGTCAGTAATTGAGATGTTATCTACACAGGAGTGGATGCACTCCCGGGATCATTCAACATGGTCTCAGCCCTCGTTTCCATTCAAGCTGAATCAGCCCTCTTTCTGAGCCCTTTTCTCTTTCCCTGTCTCTCTTTTCTCTCTCCACCTCCTCCCTGTGTGGTTACAGCTTCCCACGTCTCTTAGCATGATGGCCTACCAGTTTCCGCTCCTGGAGTAAATGGCAACTTTAATTCACAAGTGTTGTGCTGGAGATCCAGAAATAATAAACAATGATTACTCCTCCGTCGCTCGGTGCAGGGCCTTGTTGGCACGGGTGGGTTTTTGTTTTCAGGAAGTTGAGGTGTACAGATACTGAAACCAGTAGAGGAAAATGGTACCAATATTTCAAAAATGCAGGGGTGGTTTTTGAGAGTATGCCAGTCTGTGAAGTTATCTTGTACTGTAATTCATCAGCACCAAAGTTATCCAACTAAATTCAATAGAAATACGTTTTTCTTAGATACAACATAAAGGCTTAAACACAAAGCTTTCTTTGATTATTTCTGTTTTTTTTCCTGATTTAAGGTCAGAATTTCCAAATTATTTGTGATGTCATCAAAGTATTTACCAGAGCTACATAAAACACAGATGTCCTTGATTAGATTGGACACTAAAATGACCAGGCCTTTACTTTTATCAGACTATTGGAATCAGTGCTGGAAAAGGAAAGTCCTTGAATGAAGTCTGTTACTATCAAACATTCAACTAGATCACACTTTACCTGTAAAGAACAACAATGTTTTCATGGCCCTCACAAGCCTCAGGCAGGAGCTCACCTTGGTTGCAGGTCTTGCCGGTGAATCCAGGGTGGCACTTGCACTTGTTGGGTCCCACGCAATCTCCGTGCTTGCATCCTGGCTGACACACAGCTATTTGGGGATTCAAAGAGGAAGAGAGAGATCAGCGCAGAGCCCTGGAAGACTTCTTGTTTAAGATCAGGATGACAAAGCACTTAATCCGGCTGCTTCTTGACTTGTCGTTTACTTGGAGTTGCAGCAATAAAACAGCATGAGGCCTGGTTCATATGAGAAACAGATTTGTTTCTTTTTCTTGAATTACAGTGCTTTTATCATTGACTAAACAAAACAGATCTGCACACCAATAAATCACATTGTTTATCTTGCTTTCTTGTTATGACCCATTCCATTTTGTATGTTATAAATAAGAAGTTTGACCTCTTTACAACAAGCAAAGCTTCATTTTCCTGCCTCTTAATACAGCACTTGTGTTTATTGTGGCGTGCAGCCAACTAGCTGTACCTATGGGAATATATATTTCCCCTCAGACTGGTGTTGAAACAATTAAAGCACCAAAACAGTGGATTATAATTAGTGCCTTAGTAAAGCACTGCCCTGTAGACCGTACACAGTGCATGGATAGTGATATTTTGGTTGCATTTAGAGACTTGGTCCACAGATTCAGCGTCTCTTTGCGCTTTGTCTCAGTGAGCTGGAGGTTTGCCCTGCTGCTTATCTGACTCTGCTCACTGCAGCCTGCTGTTAAGCATGTCTGATACACTGGGCTTCGGCCAAGTGTTACTAATTTTCATTAAAAGCTTCATTAATTCTGTCATAATACAGTGCAATCAGAGGACTTAATTATCACCATGGTGGAGGAGGCAGAACATACATGTGTGTCTGTGTGCAAGAGAGATAAAAAAACGAGGGAGGCTATGATGGAGTTGTTTATTTGTGGCCATGTATGTGGTACATGTACTTTATTGCTGTACCGGTGATGCTTAACATGGTTCAGTCAACATTTTCTTGGAACATAACTTTTCATAAAACATTCTGACTACTGTTGCATCATGTCTGACTTAAGTCGTAAGTTCAAACAAATTATCACTGTAACATTAGGAGAAATTCAGGAGACTTTCAGACATAAGACCATAAGACTTAGTATAAATACAAGGTACAGTATTGTTTCACAATGTTGCCTTAGACTACTTTGCATTGCATTGCATTGGAAGTAAAAGTGGATAAAAACAGTTTGTCTCCATCAGAATGAAAGAGGTTGATGTCTGGCTACTGTGGGTTTGCACAAATTTTCGTGTGTTTTATTTCTTCTACAAATAGAGGCAATTTTTATGTATCTGACCAGATTTTCAGTCATGCCAACTTCATTACAAACACTTTCCACTCTTCCTCCATTTCAACATTGGTAATTAACAAATGTCCAAGTGCCCACAATGCCATATGGTTGGGTCTATTCTACCAACACTGCCATAAAAACTCTGACATTTCCTACTATGTTAATAAAACAAGCAATAAGCACTTTCATCTTGAAGCTTCCCTTGAAAATATTGTGGTCATTTGATTTTTGGGTGAAATTGCTTTGAAATAAGTGCTACTTGGTTTTTTTGTTTTTTTTTTTTTAAATCATAAATGCCAGATCTGTGGAGACAGCTTCTTTTATAACCCTGAGGGACAGTTAATGATAGTGGAGAGCAAATAGTTGAATAAATAGTATTTATAAAACACATTCTTTTAGAAATGAATAACAATTGCCTAAATTTCAACAGCCCTAATCCAGAGCAGCAGATCTGAATTTCAGCTCCTCATGTTTCAGTCTGTAACATTGTTCAGGCTGAATTCAAAGGCTCAAAGGTATGTGATGTATCCTTGAACTGGAGCTGATAACATCTCTAGACTCATTCTTCTTTATTAGGCTATGTAATCTAATAGAGAGACAGAACTGTTAGTGCACATTCACGGCCCTGTGGTATGAGCTTTAGTGCTAACACACTGAGGAGACTAAGTTGGCAGCTAGGAATTAAAAACTGTTGGAGGGAAAGGAAAAGAGTTGTACTATTAAAGAAGTCAGTCTGGTCAGCAGATAAACTGAAAGCCTGTGATGTTGTTAGTTGGCAGATAGTTGAGAGGAGTTCTTTTTGTTCCTCTCCTACATGGGGAGGGTTTGATTTGCAGGATCAGAGGCGGATATCAACAGGCTCGGCCTCTGAGGGTATTTTTAAGCCTCTGGCCTGGCAGTGAGAAAGAGAGATCACGGAGCAGTCAGTTCATTAACCGCAGCAGAGGACATGCAGGACTAAAAATGGTCGTACCAGCTGGAAGGCCAAAC
This sequence comes from Thalassoma bifasciatum, assembly GCA_008086565.1. Classification (NCBI taxonomy): domain Eukaryota; kingdom Metazoa; phylum Chordata; class Actinopteri; order Labriformes; family Labridae; genus Thalassoma; species Thalassoma bifasciatum. Next base: position 431,069 of record RPOG01000081.1, read on the forward strand.
ATAGCACGTATGTCCCTCGTTCGTTCCACAAACGCCATCAAAACATGCCAAGAGATGACACATTTTCTCAGAGGTTTACATCAGCCGATCCTCGGGACAGTTTACTGCTGCTGATGCAGACTCTTTTGATTAATGGACGGTTCATTGACGCCCTATGGCTAACACAAAGGACAATATTCTCTTTAAATTGATAATAGTGCAATGCGATCTTTTATCAGGGGAAGCTGGGAGAAGAACGACAAAGTTAATTACAAGTTGCATCATCCTGCAATCAACAAAGCAATTACCTCAGGCTGCCTTTAATGAATATTTTATTACGACTGTATTTGATGATTATAATTTCAGCTTGATTAGAATCATAGTTCTGCCAAATGGGAGGAAAATACTTCAAATTGCTCATTTGTCTGACCAAAATCTAAAAGCGTAGAGTATTTTTTTAAGTAATGAAGAAAAATGTAAAAGCAGAAAATCTAAACCCATGCTAATGTAGACTCAAATTATTTTTGGTACTCTACTCTGAATAAATAATCTCAAATTAGCATAATTTTGCATGAGAATTAATGAATGACGCATTATGTTCAGGAAAAATGCCCATTTGTATATTATACAGAGGATGGATCATCTGTTGTTGTGGTCTGAACTTGTGTTATGCTGTTGTCATTTGTTTGCAGAGGAAATGTCACAGATCAGCTCCACAGTGCCATGCTGTATAATTTACTTCAGTGATGAAGTATGTTAGCATTCATAGCAATCATTCTGCTCCCATTTTCTATATATTTATGTATGCAAAGCATCTCCAACCACAGAAAACATTCAGTTTCCTACCATGCACTGCACATATGGATATAATATTGATAGATTAATTAAAAAACATTATGGATTTAGGCTTCAGGGGTTTCATTAGTATTCAGGAGGGATGGATGAGAGGGGCAGCTGAATCTTAACGACACACCAAAGAACTTAAGCATAATACATGTTCGACATGGCTTCAGGTGAAATCAGGTCTGCAGAGTGAAAGCTGTTTGCATTTTTCCATAAGGCTAGAGGGAGAAAGATGGCTGCCGCCGAGGGGCATGAGGTGTGGTGGTGATGTGTGTGTGTGTGTGTGTGTTTGTGCGTGTGTGCATGTGTGCGTGCATGCATGCGTGTGTGTGTGTGTGAGGAAAGTGTGGGTTTGGCTCTATAAATAAGTAAGTTAGCTCAGGATTCAGAGGATGTGCCCCCAGCAATACATGTCCAGCAAGAATATTTGAAGAAACATGTTGAGCTAACCTTGGGGCTGGCACCTTATCCCGGCTACTCTGTGAGTTAAGGCGAAGAGAGCTGCAAAACAAATAGCCAAACACACAAAGGTTGCAGGCATTGCTAAGTGTGTGAGAGAAAAAAAATGAATTAAAAAAATATGAACATGATGTTAGAGGGCACAGCCAGGTCATTGTGACAAGCAAATGTTCCTGGGGGAAAATGAAAAGAAAACACACACACACACATTTATACTGTACGTACATACACACAGTCTGTTCTGTTCTGGAGTCTCACATATTCCCAGATGCCTCGAGAGAGGAGGAACAGTTCGAATGATTTTATCATGAGGTTTTAATAATTATGAAGATATCACAATGAAAGCTGTATCTCCAGGGATGTTCCCTAATTTCAGAAAATGTTGAAACCACTTCTTATCACTCAAATCTAGCTAGAGGTAAATTAGCAGTTTCTCTTTGCACATTAAAAGAAAGTGATTTTATAATGCTGTACAATCATCAACTGAAAAACACTGACGTAGTCTTAGCGCCATCAACCACTGGTTTCTGAAGAAGTGTTATAAAGCCCAATGACAAAGTCTTGATTAGAATACTGACACCATCATTGGATCCATTATTCATTTATGTCAGTCAAAACAGTTGCAGCTCTGGTTTTGCTTATTAAGGTGCTAAGTCCACACTCAACCACAAGCTAAAACTAACAAGTTTGTATTTTCTGGAAAGGTTTTTCATTGAGTCCTAGGGTTCATTTGATGAGTAGAGCATCCAAAAGCACCAAATTATAGTTTCAAATATGACTTATTATCGTGACTAGTGATGGAAATAGGACTACATTGGTACCAATGCCATTACTGATTCCGCTTATCAATCTGATTCTTTATCGATTCCCTTATCAACTCCAGTGTTTTGGGCTTCATTGTGTACAAAAAGTAGGCACAAATTAAAGTCATTATACTGTTTATCTGTGGGAGAGAGCACAAAGATTGCACAGTAGATGCCCAACAAGTGATGTGGCATATTTGGAAAACTTGCTCAACATCCAAATCTAGAGTCTGGTGGTATTTCCCTCATTTTGTTGCTGTTGAAATGAGCTCTACTATAGTCAGAATTATTTCAAGTAAGTCTGAACATGTGCCTTTTGTTTTTGCATATATCCCCTCTAATTTTTCCCAGCCAACCCTCCCATTTGTTTTTTATCTTATTAGGACATGCAGATGAAAAGGCTCACATCCACACAGGCCTTCACAGTTCAGTGATCATGAAAGGAAGTCACGCTCTCAAGGAGACGGCGCAGACTGTCATGATAGAGTGAATTACTTGAACTGAGATATCACTTCTCCGCTTTCATCGCTGTCTTGTTAACTTCAATTACTAATTCAAAAGTCCTGCCTTAATCCTGTCTCTAACATTTGTCCAAACAAAGACTGTGCTCAGTCAAAAGATATCTCAGCTTCAATGTCTTCTAAATCCACCAGGAGCTGGAATGAAATTATAATGTGTGATCTATTTAATATGGAGGTGATATTCCAACCGGTTCTTTCACAAAGTGGAGGAAATAAATGTCTTTCCCTCCGTTGACTCTTTTCTATGTTCTCTAGAGGACTCAAGTATATAAATAGAAGCTTTCTGAGAGCCTTGAAAAGAAAGTGAGAATTGAGTTCAGTCTTTAGTGTCGTGAACTTTGACCTATTGAAGCCTGAGAGATAATTTTATGTTTGCCTGTCGCTGAAAGTGACCAAATAAAATCTCCTGACTGTTTTATTGTTTATTCAAATGGTTTTGGAGTCAAATCATCTGAACTGTCATGTTAGACAAACCTTAATACAGTGTCCATTTTTTTTTTTTTAATTTTATTTATTTATTCTGTTCTTTTTTTTTGTGACCACCATGTCACAGAAAATAATCCAATACAGAGCCACATAAAAATTTTCGGTGTGCTGATTGTGCTCTGTCACAATTCAATTTGTTTATATACATATATTGTAGCATTCATCCACTTCAAACTTCTAGATGATTTATTCCTAATGAGTCTGTTGTACTCTGCTCAACAACAATAAAAGACAAAAACAGAGGTCGATATTTAAGTCAGTTTACACAAATTGGAAAACTGGCACCCAACACTGACTCCACACATGACTATGACAACAACCTGGCAGCTTTTCTGAGGGTGCACTAAGAAATTACCACTAGAAAGGACAAGCGTATCATTGTAAACATGAAAGCACAAATTACATCTTACCACACAGCTGGCAAGCTCTGAGAAACTCAGGTCACTGAGCCTCAAATGAAAAACTATGAAATATTTTAATCCAACCCTTTGATCTCAAGAAAACGCTGATATCAGACAATGATGTGACACCCTGATGCTTTTGAAGAGTTCACCTGGATTTTATTTTCAGAAAGTTGGTTGGTTGGTTGAAAATATTGCTCGCTGTAAAGAGAAAAAAAGTTGTGTTAACTCAAAATTTCAGGGTAACTGTCTGCACTGGGTTTTTGAGGCCATCTTGAAATTTTGCATTTGAACAAATGAACACATTTTTGTTGTGGTAACCAATTCTTTATGTGCAATATAACTTAAAGTTTTGAGTTCTACATACTATGAATTCCTAAATCCAAAGCACTAATGGGGTTCAATCCCCTCAACTTCAAATTGGTAGACCATGACTGTACCACTGAGCTACAGCTTCCCACCAAAACTTCCCTTACAATCTAATTATTACAACCATTATCAGTTGGGCAACTGTATAACAAGGTTTTAATTAGGGCTGCACGATATGGGAAAATTTTGCGATTGCGATTATGGTGAACATTATTGCGATTTGCGATTGCGATTTGCGATTTGATAAATGGTGACATGGGGCTTTTTCCCTGATTAGCAATGAACATGCAGAGTATGTTAGTATTGTATAATTATTTTGGAGTATGCATTTCTTAACTTAAAACATACAAGTATTAAGTAATTACAAATGACAAGGCTTTTATAGTACTTTTTTCAAAATAACAGTTTAAATAATTGATTATTCCCCCCTAAAAGTAAATACATTTAGCAATGAGACATAACTGTGGGCTCGAGTTATTTACACACATAATTTGAACAGAATATATATATATATATATATATATATATATATATATATATATATATATATTTAAGGGCTGGGACTTGAAAAAAAAATTAACGTATCAATCGGAGTCTTTGAAACTTATTAATCTTGATCAATTACATTTTAATAACATATCAATATTTGACCCAAGAACAGTGAGAATCATTTTTTGAAATGGTTTACAAGTGAATTAATGAATAGTTAACTGAATAAATACATAAGCTTTAGCAAACAAAACCTTGTTCATTTTTTTCTAGTTGGTACTTAACTGAGACCAACAGATCAGTGCATTTCTTCTGCCATAAAGTGCAGCAGTTTTAGGGATGAACAATACAGAATCAATTTCAGAGATTCAGGTCGTGTTGGCTAGAATGGCAGCTTTTGTGAGTGAGGGAACTTTTTGTTCATATAATTAAACAACGATTTGCTTGGGTAGACAGTTCTTAAACTTCTCAAGTAGTATTAACTCTTTTGCATGCTTTTATTATGAAATGTATGCTTTTATTTTGAAATGCATATTGCGAAACCGGACGTGCAGCAGAACTCGAGGTGTGTGATTCTCCTGAATATATCGAAGGACGCAACTAAAGTTGTTAGCTGGTGACTCCTGGCTCCTGTATCACTTTGTGGACCTGACTTATTTAACAGACAGACGCTCAGATCCTCTGCAGATGTGACACTCCAGGCCTGGCACCGATTGTCAAAAAGCACACTTTTCTAACGTGCGTGTTTTTTCGTCACCTGTTCCTTTTCTGCTTGCTCATCATTGCTCCTCATTCAACTATTCCTCAGCTTGCTGGAAAATCACGTGACCAAACAGACTGCGCACACGCGCGCGCACTCACACATGCACACACCGATTCTTGGAGCAGTGATGCATGGATGGCAGTGATGGGCGTAACGAAACGGACTCCAAACAGAGGGCAGATTGAAGGATTCAGGGACGCATGCGCACAACTAGTTAAATCGCAAATCGCAGCCTTGAGTGCGATTATATAATCGCACGTTCTCACATCGCGATTGCGATTGCGATTAGATTAATTGTGCAGCCCTAGTTTTAATACAACACTCACACAAAAATACTCTCTTTTACAGTGATGTAATCTGCACGGAACAGGAGAGATGGTCCCAAGTGGGAGCCAAAAAATCATTTTCAAGCCAATAATTTTAAGTTTTCCTCTTTACAGTGCAGAAGTTTGACTGGACGAGTACTTTTGTCGCTTACCTAAGGGTGGAGTGACTGCACTTGAACCTGATTCTCCAGAAAAGGCTAGTAACTTTCTGTTTTGACGCATAAAAATATTGCAGACAATGCTGTTCAGAACTGATGAGGCTAACTTTTCTTGTCATATCATCTCAGTTTCTCTTTTTTTTGTGATCTTCAAGAACTGAAGTAGATGCATTTTATACTTTCCATGCATTTTTGTATTTTCAAAGTCAATATTTAAAGACTTATTATAATGCATCAAATTCCTGCACACTGTCCAGCTGTCAATGTCATGTTAATTGGTAATGTTTGGGTACAGAAACCAGTGTTTGCGTTTTTGACAGTTTTGTCGGTGTGCATTGGTAAGCTTGTACTTTCTGATGTGCTGATTTCTCTTCTACACACCTGTCCTAATAAACAGATATGTGATGTGTTTTCAACCAAAAGAAAAACAAACAAAAGAACTCAACCTTAAAAATGCAAAGAAAGCTACCAGCAGTCTCATAAAAAAAACAGTCAAATTGACAGTTTTAACAATATACCTGCCTTTGACAAAGCAATCTATGTTTAGGAGTCTTAGAGATGTCGAGATGTCTGAGGTGGATGATCAAATTTCAAAGGCTGCCCCTCCTCTAGACATAAACCCCAGATAATAGTGCTTGTTCTTCGGTGGTTTCTCATCTTCATTGGAGGTGACTAATTACCGTATTATTAAAGTGGATATGCAGTTGATGAACAAACGCTCAAATTGTCACACTGGCAGTAAAAGGAGCCTGATGGCAGCTGGTTAGAATCAGTCTGGCTCTGACTGCCGGATGGCCTGTCAGAATATTATGAGTGGAGCTTCAGTTTACTATAAATCAAAAGCTCTCCTCTCGCTCCATCTGCCTGATTTTTTCACTCTCTCTCTCCCTCTCTCTCCTGATGTCACTCCCCCGCTCCAACAGCACTCATCTCTAACTCCTGTAACCTCCACGCCATTTCCCTTACACTGCAGGATTTTCACTTTCTCTCACTTTTAGCCCTTTTCTCCCCTCTTTTTTTCTTTGGCTCTTTTGCTTCTGTGAGCTTAAAGAAACCAAGTTGATCCATGAAGTTTCTCATTCTTTGAGAAAAGTTACACAACCTGAGAGAGCCACAATCTGATATAGCTCCAATCTAATCTCTCCTATAGCGGAGACCTGAAGTCTGTAATGACTGCATCCTCTCACACACATGCAGACAAAAGGTACACACACACAAATCTATGATTGCACTTCCTTTCTTTCCCATACCTTTTACAGCCCTCCTAACAGCTTTAAATCAGCACCTCACTGACTTGATGGAATACTGATTGTAGTCTCAAGTGAGTGGATTTGGGCTGTGCACCCAGTCAGAGCATTTGGAAGCATTAAGGAGAGCACTCAGCTAGTGATTTAACTCACAAAGCAGATATGGTTTTGTTGCAAGGAAAGAAACGCTGGAGAAAAAAACACTACAGCAGCTTGATGCAGTGGTTAAGCACAAATTAGCTGCTATTTTTGGAATAAAGGGGGACATGTGGGACTCCAGAAAAACAAAAAGGAAACATGCTGACACACTGCTGGTTGGCTGGTAGAGTAATTGATCCAAACATGACTTTACCCAATTTAATTTTCAATACGTTTGACCAAAGTTACATGCCAACAAAGGTTCCTTTTATAAAGCTATGAAAACAAAATGATAATGTGCTGCTGCAATTTCGAGCTATGCTTGGATTTTAATTGGTACATGTTGAGCCCATGAATCTTGTCTTGCTCCTTGATCTAAGCCTCTGTGATAATAAAGTCATCCTTGTCTTTCTTGTCCTGACCCAAAAACCCAAATCTAGTCCAAATTGTTTTTTGTTTTTTTTCTGAACATGGATGGGAAGCTTTAAAGGCACAGAGCCCGGCACAGATGCACTGGGAGACATTGGGCACTGAGATGTCTGACTCCTGCCAGGATTACTGCTGAGCCTGGACCCATGTTAAAAACAACACTATCAAATGATACATTCAAGCTGACTGTGTATAACATTGGTGCTTTTGCTGAGGTCATTCCAGCACATACTGTGTAGTTTAAAACCAAGGCCTTGGGGAAAGGTAGGAGAGTGTTTAAATGGGTTTGGTATTGTAAAACATGGAGTAAAAACGCTGAGATTTACAGCCATGAAATCAACCCCCGCCTGAAAGCCACCAGCACAACTTGTTTTTCTGATTCCAAGTGTTTATGTAAGAATAAAATTATCATATTTTGGTTCTAATAGTCCTGAAGCAAGAGGTGGATAAAAAGCACATTTGTCTTGCAGAGACCTAAGGTTAATCTGACAGAGCTTAAAGGAATACAAAACATTGGGGCCATGAACTCAAGTGAGACTGTTTGTGTTCTCAAGAACTAAATAAGAAATCTTGCAGAGCACTCCACCATTAAGTGAAATAATGGCACTCTGCTACTTCAACACAGAATTGGTGTGAAAAATAACTCCTTAACCGAGCAAATTCAGCTTTCTTTTTGCTGCAGCAGCACAGAGCCTCAAGCCGAACAAGCAGTGTGTGACATATTTCCCCACAAATAATACACAAAATACAATAAGTTAAACAAAGGTCAGCTTAAGCACAGCATGGTAAACTCATATACATAAAACATTCATCAAAATATGGTAATTTCATTGATGAGAAACACAAAGTGAGTGTATTAATCAACCCAGAGCAACATGCATTTTCATGAGGTCTTTTCTGCAGCAGAATTTAACAACCTGGAGCTTTCAATAAGTTTGGGTTAAAAAAAAAAACAGGGGGTTGTTGTAAGCTGCTATGTCCAGCTTTATGCTCCCACTTGATGCCCTTCTCTGTGATGGCTTGTGGTACGGACAGCAATAGAAAAATTGATCTGATCTTATTTACATTAAAGGGGTCACTGGGAAATTGAAGACAATCAAAAACAAAAAATACTTTCTGAAAAGATAGAGTCATATAAAAGTAGGTGGTTAAACTGAATGACCAGCTTACGAGTGTCTTAATCTAAAAAAAGTCAATGCACTCTTGGTAACTCTTTGAACTCATTAAACAAAAAATCCAACAAGTGGTTCCAGCAATTAAATGTTTTTTGCCCCCTTGTTTTTAGCTTGTTGTTGTGGTCTGTTTGGTCTGATGACTAATGAACTTACTATCACTAAAAACTCACCTCCAATCACATATATTAATGCCTGAAATCCAGTGTCAAAAAGTCCTTTAATACAAGGAAGAGACAATTAATTTGGTCGAAAGGATGTGGTGCAGACCAGTGGAAACAAAAATACAATATAAGACTAGAGCTACAGGTAAAGGTGTAGTTTTACAAGAAAATAATGAGGAAAAGAAAAATCCTCTCAAGTATTGTGAAAACACAAAATTGTTTAAAGATTTTTTTTAAGTATCTGAATATTTAGGTATTTAAAAAGGCAGTGCTTAAGTTGATGAAATCATATTTTGACAGGGAATCTTGATTTTATCTGCAGAGCACGTAGCAGACAGTATGATGTTATCAATGGTGGTGTGCACAACAGTTTCTTTTTAATTTATCGTATTATCTTTGTGTTATTTTGGACTAACTCATATAAATGTCTGGAAGAAATTGAAATTCATATGACTGTTTTGAATCCATCTGTTAACACTGGATGTGCATTTTTTTAAATCCTCTGTTTGTTTGTTGCAAAAAGTCCTGCAACACTCAGGGTCCAGTGAATAGTTAGCACAATTTTGTAAACTTAATTCAAAGCTACAACTACCAGTTAGTTGGCAGAGACCTGGAAACAATGAGAAACCGCTTGCCTGTATCTGACTATAGCTTCATATTCAGCAGACAAATGAAAGAGTAGCATTCATTTTCTCGCTAAACTCATGGTTATTAAGTGGCATCTAAACCAAGACATATCTAAAAATACATGTACTCTTAAAACTGAGGCTTGCAAGCGTTCTGCTGCAGAAAAGGCCAATTTAAGTGTTAAACCCTTCTTAGTGAAACCTCCGGAGCAAAGCAGAGCAGCTACACCAGCACAGGCACCAAGCCATACAGAGGATCTGACATGAATTGGGCAACCTGCCAGATCTGAAACCAAGTTATATCCTCACCTTCTGGGGGTAGCATAACAGGGGAGTGTAGCATCCTCACAGAGTGAATATGTTGCCAATGTTATGTGCTAACATTTCACACAGGCATGTGGCACTGAAAGGAGACATCCTCTGAATTTATGTACGTGAATATACGTATAAGTTGAGGTCTGTTGAACAAAGAGTTGATGGATCATGTTCTCACCAGTTGACCTAATTTTCCTTTTGATGGCAGCGTTGGATGGCTTATTTTACACAGGAGAAATCCGTAATGAATCCCTGATCTAGGTTTGAATGTTCCCACCTGCAGTTACCCTCTTTCTCCCTGTGGCCTCCTGCAGTGTGAAAATACACATCAGCCGGTCCTCCTGTCTGACTGGTCATTACCATCAATCTTTACTCAAAGACTTCTCCCTGGTGTGATGCTCCATTAGCTGTGTGTGCATCTGTTGTGACAACAAGCATGTGTATGTGTGTATGCGTGTGTATTTTCCTAAATCTGTACTCTTAGTCACTGTGGTGGAATCACAGTGTCTCTTCTGTCTAACAGCATCTTTGACCCCAGCTTGAAACCTGGCAACCTTGTTAGCCCTGTTTGCACCCAGCAGCAGCAGCAGGCACAGTGGCACTCACGCTGGCAGTGACCCCAGGAGCGGCGCGTCCATCCCCAGCAGCAGTCCACCCGGGCACCGTAACGACACAGGCCATTCGACGAGGCCATCTGCCGTGGCCACCTGTGACAGGACAACATAATTAGTTCACGGCCAATTAAAATGTCCAAATGAAAAGCAGGGGTCCGTCTCAATGTTTCGGGTGAGGCTTCAAAGTGGTAACATAAATGATCTTATTTTCCAGGTTGAAAACAAAGCAAATCTTAATCACAACACACAATACATTGTCTTGTAAATTAAATAAGCAACTATATTTCCATACATAATAGGTATTTTTGGGGAGAGTTTTTCAAACATGCCATGTGATCTATATGTTTTATATACAAGAGATGTGCTGAGATCATAGACTGAATAAAACATGGACATAGTCTCCGTGACTTGACCGTCTGTTACAGCACTGACAACAGCAGGCGCAGCCATATTGGAATTGGGACACCTATTGGGCACCTGTCAGTCACATGATCTGAGCTGGGGCTCTGATTGGGCAAGCTCTCAATCTTACTATCTTCCAAACGGCCGAGTGGAAAAAAACTTCACCCTCCTCACAGTGTGTGCCGTTAGCAAAATTAGCAATCCAGATGGGATACAGTTTTTGTACCAGGCTTTAGATATGCTCATATCAGCTCTGAAAATGACTTTTTTTGGCTTTGGGTGTACGTGACTTCCGGTACTTCCAGCGCCAGCCTCAAGCGGTCACTTGAGGAACAGCAGCTTCTTCGCACTTCCGTGTTGTCTCATTTTTTCAGACCAGAGGTTGTCACTTAGCTGAGGGTGATGCCATTTCTATGGAATCAGATAAGGTGAGTATTGTTCATTTATTAGTTCATTTTACCCTCCATGTTTTCAGTAATATTTCCTTTGAAATCTAAAGCGGAGCCCTAGACAAGACAGCAGGAAGACTCAAAGAAATCAACAGACTTAAACAAATAGAAATGCAGTGAAGTTATCTTTTGTATTTACATAGCCAACCAAATAAAAAAAAAACTGATCCAAGATGGTCCTGCAATTAACCAGTGACCAGTCCAGGGTTTACCCCACCTCTTGCCCCAAGACATTTGGGATAGGCTCCAGCCACCTGCTACCTTGAATAGGATAAGCAGTAGAAAGAATGAAGGAACTAAATAATGAAAGAATGAATGATATACAATGTGTCCTTAAGACAGTGATTGTAGAGTTCTGAGAGTCAGCACGGTATAACTTTGTTGACAGCTCCTGTTGTAAAAGCCTTGTAAGTTGAGGACATATCAATGTTTTATTGTTCTTTTAAACAAGAATGATAAACCTACTACTAGACACAAACAAACTTAGTAGAAATTTAAACAAGAGACAAATGAAAACTCCTAATTACTGGAGAAATTGAAATTTGTTGGGGAGATTTGAATGCTTCATTGCTGATAAATGAAGGTATCTGAATGGGTTATAGTTGCTTTATAGCCAGAATTCCATGAACACCGCAAAACAGTAAACAACAAAGTCTGCTTTAATTCTTGATTTGAATAAAATACCCCAATTTTTAATCCATTTACTCAAAAAATATTAAGAAGTGTTTCAGCTGATAAAATGTGTCTATTTTATGCTATGAAAGCAATAAAAAATATATAATTTTCTCAAATTGTATCAAATCAGAGTCCATTAAACTGACAGCCACAAGGCCAAAGTCTTCTGCCAAAAGTCATTATTTAAAGATGAGGAATACATCATGTTATTCATTTTGGCAAAATAGAACACTTTTAAACTATTGTTTTAAACTCTTTGTTATTAAAATGATTGATTCTCCAGATGATAACCAGACAATAGATTTTATTCTTGTTTGTACATTAGTTCTCTGAAGTTGTTTGACGTTAGCTTCATCCCTTTATTGGGAAACCAGGCAGAGAAATTACATGAATGCTTGACTGTCAACTGCCTAAGTGTTGGTGTAAGTGAATGCAATATTAAGAAATCCTTCAGTACCTTACTTTGCAGTCAGAAAGTCACCTTGTTTAAGTAATAATTTCAGATGCAACATATGAGTCCTTCCATCTGCAGCATACTGATCAGCACTGACCACCTAGCAGATGAAAGTCTAGCTTCTATTCCAATTTCTTGATGTTTTTCCAACAAGAGGTTCAATCTGACCAGGATCCCCCGGAATTAATACATTTACTATCGACAAGTACCTCATAAAACCCCATCCGAAAAGACAATCCAACCCTTTAAGCCTGATAATCAATAAAAACACTTTTCATAAAGTATAAAACTCTCTCTTCATTTTCTCTTCTGCTGAAATCCGACCTTTCACTGCTGCCCTGCAGCAGATTATCTTTGTGCCATGGAAATAAAACTGATAGCACATCGGATAGAATTGGTTTGTGTGATGTCAAAGTGTAGACCCATGGTGAAAGGCTGCCATACTCAATGAGTTTAGCCTTCAGTGTGAATCAGTGCTCCTCTAACACACACTTTGGTGCTCTGTTCATCAGAAAGCCACTGAAATAGATAGAAAGATTTACAGTTTATACTGCCTGCTTCCTATAACAAGTATTTTTATTTCCCCTGTAAACCCGCTATATCTAGCACATTTCAGTGTATATTTCACTTACAGCTACAAAGGATTAACCAGACATTTTCCGACAGCTGGTGCTCCACAATTTCTCTACGGACAGGAAGAGAAGGTTTAGGTGCTTTCACACGGATACAGGACTACGTTTCCAGAGAAATTACAGCTGGATGTTTTTGTTACACTATGTTCCATTCAGCTCAGAGCAAGAAATAGCTCCTTGGCACACAGAGCATGTGGATTACCTTTTATCTGTACCAAGGCTCACCACGTATTTATGGAGAGAACAGGGCAAAGGAATGAGTCCATTTAAGGGTACCGTTGAAAATCCAAGACGCATAGCAGGGGAGGCTGGCTCTGAGAAATAACCAAAGAAACAAGCCAAAGTGAACAGAATGTGGAGATTTAAAAGATCAGAAAAATTAAGAAAACTGTCAGATGCTGAGGTTGTGGGCTGATTATTCCAATTTATGAAAGCTGGATGACCTGACTTTAATTTTTTAAAGCTGTACAGAAGAGCAGGAAGGTCGGGAATATGGAAACAAAACAAAACAAGGGCTCTATTATCAGACATTTTGAACGAACAATAATAATTTTCCTTCAATTATGTTTTACTCGTTATTCCAGGCACATCCTCTGCAACTATCCCTGCCTGTTAGAGTCTCCATGCCAAGATGAGGAAATGCTAATGCTTGCCCCCACTGCCAGTCACCTCACAGGAAAAAAAACCCAGATGGATGCTAAGTGAGAGTGGCAGATTCAGGGAAAATGTTTGTCTGCTGCCTGGCAAGAGCAGGCAGGGAGGCAGGGAGGAGCTCCAAGAAGGGAGGAGAAGAGAAAGAGATAGAAGAGAGAGAAGAAGTGGAGCTATAAGTGGAGAGGAGGGGCAAGGAGAGGAGAGGAGGGGAGGAGATAGAAAGAAAAAAGAAAGAAAGAAAGAAAGAAAGAAAGAAAAGAAATGAAATAAAAGAACAAAAGAGAAAGGTAGAATATAAAAGGGAAAGATAAAAATGGGGAAGAATGTAACTCGGAAGAAAAGGAGGAAGAGGAGGAAATCTGAACAAGGAAAGAAGTCAACACAATAACAAAGAAACAAAAAATGAAAAGGAAAGGAGGCTGAACAGGAAAAGAGCAGCTTGGACAGCAGCCAGGTTTAGACCACACCATCTTTACAAGTGACATGCAGCCCCCCTCCCCCAACCCACCCACACACACAAAATCAAATGTCCAAACATGGCACCTGCTGTCCCTTGATACCATAAACTACCTTGAAACAAAACAAAGAAAATCTGAGCCAATGGTGAAACTCACTTCATTCTAAGGATGGTGACAACTCTAAAAACATTATCCCACCTTCCTCTTACATTAATCTTTGGGTGGCTGGTTGAGTTAATTTCGACATCATTATACCAAAACTCTTGCATTTGCTCATCATTGTGAGTGAGTTAATTATTTTATAATATGGTGACATCCTGTGGGAGTTCACTCTGCTATGGGTGCACCTGCTCCTCTACAAGTTTCATATTCCTGTGCAGTTAAATGTCATTAAAAAGTCATCAATGCACATAACGATTCCCCATGGAGAGCTATACTTGCCAGATGCACCATCACATTTTACTGTTCTTTAAAAGATCCTTAGGATTAAAGAGATATCATTTCTCTTGTGAGGACTCGATCACACACAAAAAATTATTAAATGTTTCACTCTCTACGACTTATAACACTAGTTATACCCAAAATAAAAGTTCTTTTCAAACAGCAGCGGCAGATCGTTGATACCGGAGGCATTTTCTCATATATTACATTTTCTGGCAGTTCCTGAGAACCAGATTTAGTCATCTAGTTCCTTAAACTCTATTTTAAACCATTCTTTCTTTTTCACACTTGAAACAACCTGCAAATTGTGTGACTGGTGTTTGATATTCTGGCATATCCTATTTTCCTTTTTTTTTTTTCTAAGACATTTTAAAACTCTCATGGTGCCTCTTGTGGACAAAGAGACACTTCTTCCTTCTTTGCTAATTTTTCCTCGTACACGCAGGTCCAGTTCAGTAACAAAACCCTTTTTTCTTATTTAGCTCTCACTGCAAATCTTTACCATGAAAGTATAAAAACGAGAAGCTGTTTTGGTACCTTGCAGATAGTCAATTTGACCAAAATCTACTCCTTGCCAGCAGCTGTGGAAATGAGCAATCTTGTCCCATACTGCCTGGTTTTCTTTTCGCAGTCATCACAGAGCATTTTGGTCAGTATGAGACCACTAAAAAATCCTCACAGTATATTCAATGTGGCTTAGAAAACTACCTCTATCGTTTTAATGAAAGAGAATACAATCAATAAACAAAGCCAGCGACACAAAACCCAGATCTGACTGTGTTATATGCCATTCGCTGATACTGTGCAGAGTCAGCGCAAATGTTTAACCTCAATTTCATAGCATTGACCAACACACTTGTATCATAAGACTCATGGTGCCTGAGTGTTTTGGTAGGAAACACCCTTATTGGAAAGTTTTCAATTATTATTGTGTTCTTTAAATAGTTGATGAACTTAAAATTAATGATGGCTTATGATAGATTAATCAGTTTATTTAACATTCCTGTTAGTAATGTTAAGCTGGTTATGGATGACATTTGGATCTATTGCTCCAATCATGGTCTACCAAACTCTCCCAATGGAGAAGTGTCAAATTAAGAGATCCTTGCAAAACTGCCAAAACTCAAGTGTGTGTGAAGTCCCATAATAAAGATTAAGACAATGTATTTGATCCTTATTAGAAAGCAGGATGAAGTTTTAAAGCACTAAAAGTCCAAGTTCAACCAGCAGAGATAAGAGGTGCCACCACAGCTACTGAAATCAACACAATTCCCTACAGGAGGTTCAAGACGTCATGAAATAGTACTGTCTGTAATGTATCTGGATGATAAAATGATAATATTTGGTGGTTTTTATTTGGTGGGTCTTGCAGGTGAACAGAACAGCTTGTTCGGGTTTAAAAAAAAAAAAAAGCACGACAACAAATTGGATTGTTGCAAATTATACATTATCTGTGGATCCTGATGTTTTTGAGCCAACATCTTAATGTAATCACAAAAATCAGACCGATCAATAATTTAAATAACCATCACATAATGCCCACTCACTTTGTTTGTTTTTTAGATATTTATTTCAGATTTGGTTGTTTTTCCAGTTGTAGCATGATGATGATGTAGAGCTTCTATTTTCTTTGCCTTGAGGATGAAAAATATTAAACCAAATGTATGTATAACATGCACTGAAATGTATTTAAATCATGTATGGATCAGACATTTTCCTAACATGCCAGGATCAGACACATGACATTTGGTTTAGCTCACAGCTGATGGTGGCTGAGAGGAGTGTAGCGGTCTGTTATGAGTAGTGGGAGCAATAAGGATCCAGATTGAGCCTCATGAGATGAAACAAGTAGTGTATTATTCAATGAAGTTTTTTCCTCTGATTAATTCTCTGACACACTCATGATACATATAAACACATGCAGTCAATATAGGATCATGTCCCCTGAGGGTCTCTGAGCTCATGCAGAATGCAGCTTGTGGCATTTTTGCAGCAAAAGCGCTGTGCACTCGAAATTAAGTGCTTAATTCAATTCATTAAAACACTAATAAAACATTTATAAATGTTTTTGAAAACTATAACTAATTTCAGTCACCAATTGGAGCCTTAGTGATGCTGCACAAGGGGAAGCACTTTTGTTGGAGCTTTTCAGACACATGTTACCCCTAGTGTGATACTCTACTGAAAAGAAATCCAGCATATCAAATAGATGTGAGAATAAAACCTGCATTCATCACCCTCCGGCTCTGAATTATCATCCCAAATTGCACTAAGCCTTGGAGGAACTCAAGCATATAATTATTACCCTTCACGCATGCAGAGTGACACCTCTGCTCAAGCACAGACTGTCAAGACAAGGTGCTTCCAGAGAAAGTGAGAGGTTGATATCCACCATGGGGGACTTCATTCTTCTTCTATTGTTTCACTAATGGATACAGTGCTGGCCCATTTCCCCCGCCTGACAGTGAGGAGGAGTCAGTCCATCGCTCACAGAGAAGCACAGCAGAGGAGTCCTCATTCAGAGGGATGATAATTTAATCCATCCCTCTATCATGTATCCATGAACTCATCCTGGAGCAAGCTATAGAATGGATTTTCCTCAAAAACAGCCGTGCATAATGATAGGTGCGTTTTTAGCATCAGGACTTGCTGGAACCTGCAAACCCCTGGAAGGTGAAGGCATGAGCAAGTGGAGTCATAAAGTGTCTGGCGTCCTTAATGAACCACCTCTGCTGCACATGCTGCCAGGTCTATATGCTGACTGCCAAGATTGTCTCATTAACGCACAACAGCATGAGAGATATGAGGTAAAGATTTAAATTGAGAAAAAACAGCTGGAATATTAAATCTGAACACTATTTTTACACAAAGTGTAAAAGGTATGTTCTGATTGGCTGGGGAAATAAAAACACTTTTGTGATGAAATGCAGTGCAACCCAGTGGCCCCCGAAACAAACTCAAACAAAAAAGTTCTTGTTGACTCCTCTAGCTAAGAATATGACTTGTATAGTAGCATTTTCAAGGTTGTGCATTGATGCAATAAGAGTGTTCAGCCTGGGCAGGAGCGGAGGATTTTCGTCAACCGTAAAAAGTGCCTTCTTTCCATGCAAGAGCAGGTTAAATGCAGAAGAAGTGCTTCCATAATGTTTTTTTTTTAAGTGGAATGACATATCTTTCAAGTACAAGCATTTAAGTGAAGTCTGAAAAGGTGCAGTTGAATTCACTGTGGGTTAAATGCACTACAGATGGGTGAACTTTAAGGCTATAAGCTGTGTTTTCCATGGGGGGCTTTCAGTGTTGTGAAGTTCATATGTCATGTTTAGTGAGGTATGGTACTTAAACAATGTTTCCTGGAGAGCAATGTACAACAGAAAATTCCTGTGTGTGCAGTTTGGTTTCCTTCAACACTTGAAATCTGCTCTATTGTTTGTTCTTAATTTTAAATAAAGATTACTCTCATGCATTAGCTTTTAATTCACTCTGAGTACCCATAAAGTACCCTGTGTTTTCACACTCATTCTCACCTCCTTAAAGCCTGAATGTAGGTCTGATATTACAACGCCAATACAACCTGGCACCAGTCCTAGGCTTTGGATTATTACTGAGGAGGTTTGGTATGTGCTACTTGGCCGTGTTGAACTGAATCTTTTTAGTGACATCACTGGGAAAGAATATCCTCTGCTCTTATTTGTTGCCTTTTGCAAAGTCTCCCTCTGGTTCAACCTGACAAGAAAAGAGTCGTCCTTGAGCCCTAGAACAAAAGGTGGTCACAACAACATTGCAATGTTTTCAGCTGCTTGTTTGCAGGTAAGCATATTATGTGCAGAACAAAATGATCTTGGTAATGATGCCCGTGAAGGACCCTTCAGGAGTAGATGGATAAGCCTGTTAGGAATGCTCTCTAAAAGGCAATAAGTGAGGGAGAGCAGGTAATAAATGGCTTTTTTTTTTTCCTTTTTCTCAGGCTCAGTCTCGAGGGATATTCTCTCAGTGAATTAAAATTGAAGCGCAAACTCAGGCCCGGGCAAGTTTATACCCATAAAAATTGGCAAATTATGGCCGTGGTGACAAGGCACTCCATCAGCAGGGTTGTTAATAATGTACAATATGCTGCAGCTAGGTTAGAGTAAATGATTATTACACAGAGGGAAATGCGTGAAATAAAGGTTTAAGCCCTACACATCCCATCAGACCATGGCCTGTCACACACACATTGTCCATGGTGATTAAGAGAAAAAATGACTTCAATAACAATCACATAGTGTGCTCTTGTAAAAGCACAATTTTCTGTTTCACTTTCGCTCTCTCCCATTCTCCCTCTCCTACACAGACACACTTCCACTCTGCTCTGGAACCTTTGATATCCAAATCTGTCTCTTTTGAAATACTTTTGAACACAGCAGAACACTGAATTGAAAGAGCTCAGGAGGAGGGAGGAAAAAAGGAAATATACCTGCATGTGTCAAAGTCTATCAAAAAAGCAGGTGCAGCCAGGTGGAAGGCGTTTTTTTTTTTTTCTTCCTCTTTTTAAATCCAACCACACAGTTTCACTTATAATTACCTCCAATAATCTTTAAAGTTTTTCGTTCTTGGAAAAGTGAGACATGAGACAGAGTGCTGCTCAGGGGCTCAGCAGCCTGTCTGACAGAGATACACGAGGGGGAAAAAGTGCAATGCTTTGGCTGCATCCTGGATTCTGTACAACTCCCAACATTGGAGGGACTTTTGACCAGTTTATCATGAACACCTCATAGATCTTTTTCTTCAATAAGATATGATAAAGTGTAGATTAAGCACACCTCATTCAACTCAGAAAAAGGATACAATACCAAAACAGTTACACTAAAAAATTGGAAAAAGAAGACAACTATAGGGAATCTATTGAATGTTATCGGTGGAATCTACCCAAATTGATGCGTGAAGAAAAAGCTGGCATCATCCATCACATTCATCACATGCACCTATAGGCAGATTCAAATCTCGGACACACGCATTCTTCAGGGTCTGGCACGTCTCCACACCTCTGTCTGCACATATTTCATCTGAGTCGTGTTCAAACATGAAGCACCGGGCGATTTGCTGTCACATCACTTTATAATCAGCCTGATATCTGCACGAGACAAGAACAGCTCGGTGTGGGGATGCTTTTTGCACGTGTCAACACTTACAGCAGGAAATGTGCACATTCATATGGTTCATTTGCACTTTGCTTACTACTGTTTTCACCAAAATAAAAGTTAGGGAATCAGGCATGAGAGCATTACGCGGTGCAAGGCGAAGAACGGTACTCAGAGGAGCGAGGACAAATTCAAAGGAGCAACATGTTTTCATTCACAGCAAAATCAAGTGGTTACAGTTAAATTTGCATATTATAATAATGCTTTACTCCAGAAATTATTGTGTTGAACCAAATGTGTTGCTATGATGCCAAAAAACAGCCACTAAGTAATTTGAAATGTAATTCAAAACTGTAGTAAGTGGCTCTAAAGTCAGTGTTATTGACATCAACCATCCATGCGCTCTTACCTTCCATCAAAGTCTGCACTTGCTCCATAGAAGCAGCTGCACATAAACATCAACTTTATCCATAAATCCATGATTCCCAGAGTTACACGCCCACGCTGTTTATTTCGCTCCGTAATCCAAAAGCACCGAGGAGGAGGAAACAATCAGCGGAGTTTCTTTGACGCACGCGTAGGGTGCGCAGGTAAAACGGGTCAGCCGGCGACCCTCACACCGCTCATGTGCGATATTCTCTGAAAACAGTCCTGTAAGAAGAGTGACCCCGACGAGTGTGTACGGCTCTGTTCGTGAATGTGGATCGGGACGCACTCTGCCGGGAAGAGAGCGCACAGCCCCCCCACTCTCTCTCTCCTCACAAGTTCAGTCAGCGGGCTCTCCAACCAACAGCACCCACTGCAGTCAGTCCTTATCTCCCGTCCCTTCGGTAACCAGCGGCCAAAACACAGCGGATATCATCCAGCATGTAAGCCTGTAGGAGGGGGACTGTGGATGTGATGCCCTGACCTGAGCAGCCGAGGGGAGGCTCCAGATGTAGCGCTCTCCTTGCCGCGCATGCTTAGGGAATGCCTGTATTAATTGCGTAGCCTGCCGAGACACGCAGGTGCACCGGCCACCCAGGTAGATGGGACTCACGCGGCAGAGACGAAGCTAATTGATGGGAGGAGATTTGGAGAGGATAAAAAGATGAGCAGAAGAAAACAAAAGAGAAAAGAGCTTTTGGATGAACCTTCAACAGAATTTGGGTAAAAAAAAAAAAAAACTTTGTATGAGGACTTTTAGGATAAAATGAGTGATGTGTGACAGTACAAAAATTGGTATCAGTCCCATACCAAGTAAATATTGGACTAGTACTGTCGATATCATTACCGACATTGATACTTTTTACACAGAAAAAAGTGTCAAAATTAATCTAGAATAACACAACCACTAAAATTAACATTTCTGTTCATGATAAAATAAGTAACTAATTTTTCAAACAGAAAATAATAATATGCTTTATTTATGTATTTTTTTCTGCCTGGTTGTACCTTACATTACAGTTCATTTGACTGTTCATGGATATCAAAAAGATTATATTCCAGCATCGAATGTATTTTTTTGATCATACAGCTTGCACATACTGGTAGATTAACTATTGCAGGACAACAAAACTATTTAGGAAATCAGCAATGAACTGATCATTTTAAGTATCAATGTCATTATACGCGTATTGAGCAATACTGATGCCAATGTTGGTACCAGTATATCGATTTTTAAGATCTATCAGCTTACCTCTTGTAAAAAATAAATAAAATAATATGTATTTTTTTTGCATGATAATTCCAGGCTGCTTTGTTAAAATGCTTCACCTTCATTATTCTACCTGGAACAGAGTGTTTTTTCTTTTTTTATTCTTTTCAAATACCACCGCCCTATTGTCTCTGCGCTGTAAAATTTGATGAGATTTGGACATTTGTTTTTCTAGCACATTATTCTATGTCAATATGACAAAAGCTGGAGTTGTTGTGATAACACTTAATTATAAGCTGACATCGTCTTAACTACAAAATGCATTTCAACTTGAAATTCTTCATCCAAATTAATCAGTAATGTATGTTGATTTGACAATCACCTTTGCCCCTCTTAGCTAGTAAAGCTGCAGCTTTCAAGTTATACCCAGAATGCTTTTGCAAAATGTAACCATACAGTTACACTATGAGTGAGGAGGGACCGCAGCAGATATGAGCCGCTGCAATAGCACAGACTGCCTGAGATCACAGGCAAATGCTGACTGGTTGACCTCTGAGGTTTGCAAAACTGAAGAGTTGGATTTAGCTGAAACTGATTACTTATTTCAAACAACTACCCAAAGGCACTAAATCAACCAAATTATAACAAGAGTTGACACAAGACATCTTAACTAATCAAGATAATTTCTGTTGATGCTGGAACAACAAAATTTGTTTTTGGACAAAAATTTTACTGCAGCCCTTTACATCACATTTTTGTGTTACAGCAACGAGTTACATCTAAGAGTTTACCTGGAACATACGTGTCTGTAGAGCAATAACACCTGTGTGAACAACCTCAAAAACCTATTTGGTCTAAAATTGATACTTCCAGTTCCATAAAAACTAAGTCTAACCCTCCAGTCTAAACAATGTTATTGTTGCTAAATAAGTATGTGCAAAAGTTCTTTTAGTGATTAAAAATGCTGTCTATTATATTTTATTGTGGTAGGACTGGCTAGCATATGATTTGCGCTGAAAAAAAAACATGCTGTTAGCTTGTTTCTTGGACAGAACACAGGAATCAGATTGCAGTTTTTCGTTCTCATAGAGAAGCTAAAGAATCTCCATTAAAAAGACAGAGGACAAAATCTGGTCAAAGAAAACCAATGCTGCAACAACCTGGTATCCTGTTCAAGGCCTCAACACAGTTGCTGAATTAGGCTCTTATTCATAATACAAAGGCTACATCCATTATTAGAACTTTTTTTTAACATATTATATGGAGCATTGAGATCTTAAAACTTCTTAAACTCTGACAGGAAGTCACTATTATGGTTTATTATTGACTGCCTGACTCTATAGCAGGCAGTATCTTATTTAAAGGTTGTTGAATTACACTTCTGTCTGGGGGCAGCAGAAAGCTTAAGGTCGGCCTTGTTTTCTGAAGTGTCCAGACTCACAGAAGGTCAATAACACGCTTCTCCACTCAAGCCCCAAAGAGAAGAAAAGGACAAGAGACAAAAAAGACAACTTGGTAGCTAAATGCTGTCATTTAATGGAGCAAGAGATGAACAAAATGAGTATTTGAGGTCACATGGCACTATTTACCTTTTCACCCCGATTTCAATTTCAGCATGGATGTATGTGGAAGAGAGGGATTTGAGAGCCAGCAACTGTGCATAGTAAAATAATTAATCACAATATTTACAGCAGTTGGCCGCAAAAAAATTACAATGATGATTAATCTCCATTAAAAATGAGCCCCAAAACGATGCCTTACTGGTAGAAATATTGTGAAAAAAATCAGACTAATCAGGATTCATTGCAAAGAGTCAGCTTGCAACAAAGAAGCACTTATTTTTTCTTAGGCTAAAGCCAGTCCGAAAAGGATGGTCAGTTTCACCTTGACGTTAAGAAACCTATCCATCATTTGAAGGTCTTTGCTTACTTTAGGCTTGAACTGCATACAAAATCAGCATTTTAAAATGATCTGAGATGTTTACATGGTTACTCACTAAGACCACCAGAGACAAATACAAAGGAGTTACAGAACTGTCCAAATAAAAAAAATAAAAAAAAGGCAAATGTTTTTTTGCCCTGGTAGAATTTGCTGAACTGCTAAATGTTATCCGTCAGATCAAGTTGGTCTGGGATATAGCCATAAATCTCATGGTGGAAAGAAACACCATCTTTTATCCTCTGGCCACGCAATCAGACAGAAGACATAGAAGTGGAAAATGAAAGCTAGAACAGAATTTCAAAAAGGAAATTCTTAACTGGGACTGTTGTGACAGCAGATGTGAAAAGTGGAATGAGAAGCATCAGGAATAGATAATATTATAATGGTGTGCAAAATAACAGCAGCTGGGACCTGCTGGAGGCAAGCAGAGTAAAGCGTATGCATAATAATTTGTTGTTTCTCTTGACTTCTATAATTATACTCATGGTTGTTTATTAGCAAAGTGGAAGGAAACACATCACCACAATGGTTGTGTACCATAAGATACACAAGCTATTATGATATTTAAGATAAGTGGAGGGAAGTATAGGCTTATCTGTATGTTCAATCTGGACTCTCTCTGTGTTATATAAACTTTGAATGTATAACAAAAAGCTTATTCAGTGATGCGGAAACATTCACCAACAGCGAGGGGCCTGACATGGAACAACAAACGGACTATGTGACACAAAGATGTAGTCTCCATGACATGAGCATGGACTGTATATTTTGATTAGGGTGATCATATTCTAAAAGACAAAAAGACAAAAAAGAAGATCTTCTATCTGGCCTCCTAGCAATACTGCAAAATTTCCCTAAGATGCTCAAAGGGGAAAAAGAAGCTTCATAACCCATTCATTTATTCCAAATCACTCCTTTTCTGTCCAAAGTGAAAATTGTCTGCAATGTCAACATAAATAATGTTTAGAAGCCCCATTTCCACCAGTTAAAATTATAATGATGAAAACTGGCTTTTTTTGCCCATATTAAACTGAGATATCAAGAGAAAAGTCAAATTTATGACTCAAAGAGATAAAATTCAACTTTTATTCTCAAAATTCTGACTTATCTCAAAATTTTGACTTAATTATCTTACAATTCAGATGTTTCATCTCAAAATTTTGACTCTTTTCCCTCATAAACTTGACTTTATTATGTTGAAATGCTGACACAGCATTTCAACATATTGATATTGTATTTTATTATTCAGCAACTTTTTCTTCCGTACGTTTTTTGGCACGCTTCTCCTCCTACAAATTTGCACAGATTTGCACAAAAAAAATTGTACTGTGCAGCATGTTCACGAGACTTTGGCTTGTATTTTACTAAGGTCTTACATTTATACTTTTTGCAAAAAAAATATTTTTCAACCCAAAAAATGAATGGAAGTGAATGAAGTTCTTCAACTTTGAGACTGAACAGCTTCCGCATCCCTGCACACACAGACAACGTTCTTGCACCAAAATGTGCGCATGTCTTTCCACGATTATTTTTAACTGTTTTCATTTTTCTGCTATCTTTCACGGTTCCTCAGAAATCAGCCATTAAGAAACAAATTAGGAATAATCAGCATCTACATTGTAAGCAGAAACTGACACAAATTACAGCTATTTAATGATAGCGCTCTTGTTACGCTTTTTTTTAAAATGATTTAAGCAGTTTATCATTCACAGTATTGCCAATGTTTTTTTTCAACAACATTATTGATTCCAACTGGCATTAAATGTGTTTGAGTTGGGCTTTTTTTCTGTAAGTAGTTGGTTAGGGTGGGGTTTCGATAAATCCCATTGATTTATATAGCGCTAGCTCGCAGATGGTGCTTTAGTACTCATGGTTTTACTAGCGAAACTAAACCTAAAGATGGCCGAGTGGATACATTAATGTGCAGGGATCCAAAGAAATTTTGACTCAACATGGGCCACGCCTTGCACACGCTCAACATCTTGACGGATTGGTTCATCAGCATAATGTCAGTAGCCCAGTACAGCGCTTCATTATAAAAATCATTGGTCTATGGAACAAGCCAAGAAAAGGTCTAACATTTTGGGAAATTTTACAAAATCCTCCAGGACATAATTTAACCACCTAAAAGGAGGACATGCCCAGGTCAGAGAGGATGTCTGGTCATCCGAATTTTGATTGACATCCTAAATCTTGATAGGCAGTGCAGCAAAAACATTTGAGTACCCCTTGCTGACGAGCTGTAGTGTAGGTGATAAGTCTCCTCCCCCAACATGAAATTGAAACATTCACTGAAACCTTTCAGTACATTTGTTTTTACAAACAGCTTTTGCCATTTAGTAATTCCTGTCATGCTTTTCAAGTGTTTATTTTCCAGATATGAGTTTTGTATGTTGTTGTTTTAAAGATATATAATTGACAGCTCTGCTAAAAAGTGGTGGCCCTGAGGAATCATTGACATCTTACTAGTTAGTTAAATGTGTGTCTGGTTAGCAGAAGTCTTAAGGTGTCACACCAGTGTACTGCACCAGTTAAGGTGGTCTTTTAGCTTCACAGTTCACAATTGGAGAATTATAAGCACATGGTGTCCATATTAATATACAGACAATAACCCAGACCTTGGGTTAGTAAATGTTTCAGATCAAAATCATTCTTAATTGGTGTTAAAAATAAACAGTTTGTTGAGTACATTGTCCAGTGGTGTGCCAGTTTTTTAGTTTTTGGTGAGTCTTAGTTTCACAGTGAATAAAAGTCTCAATGTGCCTGCACTCAAACCATGTAACCCACTGATAAGCATTTTCTCTCATCTTCTCTGGCAGTACTCAACTGCAGGAGCAT
Source organism: Thalassoma bifasciatum (assembly GCA_008086565.1). Classification (NCBI taxonomy): domain Eukaryota; kingdom Metazoa; phylum Chordata; class Actinopteri; order Labriformes; family Labridae; genus Thalassoma; species Thalassoma bifasciatum. The sequence goes on from RPOG01000081.1 coordinate 457,068, forward strand.
CAGCCAATTTATTCAATAGTTCCAGTGCAGCCAGTAGTTGGATAATAACTTCCAGCCAGTGCCCCGTTCAAAGTTCGCTGTCCAATTAGTAACTGCCGCTTGCTCCTTTATGTCTGCAATGTAACATTGTTGTTTCTTGGAAAGGTGTAGGTAGAATAAGTGTTCAATGCTCTCTTTTTAACACCAATTACAATTTTATCATTCACAAAATTTTCTTATTGCCTCCTTTTGCACATATTAAAAAAGTTCAGCCCACAGCTTTCTAACTTTTATATTAAGGTCAACTATCTCAATGTTTTTGCTTTGCTTTTTTCTACTGAATCCTTGATACCACGGCAAATTCCTTGTATGCAAAGACCTTAACAGTAATGCACTCCAATTCTGTTGAATAAACAATAAAAATGTGCTCAGCTCAGTGCATTGCTGCCCCCATGCTGTATTTACAGAGAGGCTTTATGAGGCAGATCATAGGTAAATAAAAACAGCACATTCACAAAGCAAGAAGCTCCAACATCTCACAGATTTGAGTAAACAGAAAATCATGTATAGTCACCTCTAACCTGAGGGTGTTTTAGTTTAATCGACCTACTTCAACATTCTCCTCACTCTCTCTCCAGCAGCTTAAAGTAGTTCCACCTACACACTCTCTTTATGCTTTTGTGACAATATGCATTTCTGTTATGTGCACTTGTGCAGAGCCACAAGCATGAACAAGGAGTCAGACATCTCCTTTTGAAATAATTCCAGTCCTTGAAGGAGCTGTGTCTGTGGCCATTCACCTCGGGATAGATTGACTCTGCAGTCTGAATTTAGATGAGTTTGACGCTAGAAAATCCTGAACCTCTCTAGTCTGCTCCTTCAGTGAGAGCGGGAAAACCATCTCCCAGGCGACCTCTTTGGATTTTTCATTCAGCAGGATTGCACTGTCAAAGATGACAACACGGGATACTTCAGAGAAACAGATGACCAGTTTCAGCATGGAGAATGAAAGCTTAAGGGGCTATAGTATATCTAAAGCATATAGAATTGAAATTATGGAGCGTATTGCGTGATTTTGAACCACTGGAGTCTGAGCAGTACACATCCAATCGCGCATACTGACCTTTTCACCAGATTCATAAAATATTCATTGCTGCTGAATGTAGTATGGGCTACATACCATATTCCTATACAATTTTTATGAGGAATAACCAGTTTGGGTGTGGGACCATGACAAATGCCGAATTATACCTAATACGAAATGACTTTAAATCCAATTTCTCTCTTTCAATGCCTCGTTCCTTTTACCTCAAGTATCTCTCCCTGGTTCTGTCTCTCTCTAACACACACACACGCCCACACATATAGACACAGACAGACAGACACACACACGTAAAAGAAAAGTAGACAAGTATAATTTCCCATCTCCTCATGTAGTGCAGATGAGTTTTTAGCACTCTTTCTTCTGTTACTACCTGGCAAGAGAGCGAGTTGACTGCTGAGTCCATACAGACTATTTACAAAAACAGCATGTGGAAGCATGCTGCAGTTAATTTGCATCATGGGTGCGTAGTTCCTGCTGCTTCTGTTTACATTGACAGCCTGATCACACATTTCTGGCAAAGACACAAATGCAACGTAGCAGTTTGTGAGAGGATTGAGCTTTTTTTATGACAGCATAGCATCCAATAATTGAGTACATTTTCACTCAAGAAACAATCTCTTCCACATGTTTTTCTTGAGAAAAGCTGAAGCCTGGAAAAGATTTTACAAGAATGCTTTTGCTTATCTAAAAATAAGAACCAAATATGTGTTTTATTTCCCCAAAAATGCATAAAAATAGATCATTTTTCCATCGCCATCATGACCCAGCCAGGGGCTACGTTGCTGATATTTTGTCATTCAACGCTCCTCACAGTCTTAATTATGCACCGTTGTTTCCAGCTGGCCAGCCTCCACATCCACTCTGCTCCTTTGCAGCGGCCTTCCCACCAGCATGTTGTTCTTTGGTGAGCAGCTCTCAGGCTCCATAGTCATCACTTGCACCAAGTACCCATGAGCCTCTGCTGCCAAAGAGCGGTCCAAGTCAACCAGTCCCATACACTGTTTACCTGGGGGGGGGCGCAGAAAAGCAAACGTTATGATCCAGAGGGGGTAATAGATGTTTTTTTTTTCTTTTTTCTATTGAAGAAAGAGTTTAACAATAATGTCATAAATAATCAGACAACACGTTTCTTTCTTTTTCTGACATTTTAAAGTCTTTTATAGGCTGGATACTCCAAAAAAAAAAAAAGGTCTCAATGTAGGACACAGTAAGACAGAAGCAAGCAATGATCACACAGAATTGCTTTTTAAAATTGGGTCAAATACCTACAATGGCGTATTAGGGCCCTTAAAGAAAAAATAGATATGATATGGAAAATTTGCAGTTCTAAAAATGCCAAATTTCAAAGCTTTTCCGCTACCAGATTCATTCTTTATAGATTATCACGCTGCATCTTACTGCATCATGGAGCTATGATAACAACCTGATAACAGCCTTATCAGCTTTTACTTTCAATGTGGACTCAGCAATAAGGAAATGCAACTAGATTTAGCCCAGAGTCATCGCATAATTATAAGCATTTGGACACATGACATGACATAGCCATGTTAATGTCTCTGCATCTCTTAACATGGCAGCGTAAATGCATCATCAGTTTTTTCTTCTAAGTGGCCCTAAAATGCCACAGTAAATACAGTCACCAATAGATAATTTACATAAAAAAATATAGAGCTCACATTTAAGAAAATAGTAAACAAAATTTAAAGACTGAGTGAGTGAAATATTAACCATTTGTACATGTCTAAATTCAAAACTGGCCCTGTTGGTTTGGGTTTTCGAACAAGTGTGGGAACATTTTGTGTCCTGACATTTTGTTTCTTAAAAGATGAAAATATTCCCCTTCAAAGTGCATAAGAGGTCAGTGAGTTGAATAAAATGAATTTGACTCTTTTGATTTGACCTTTCCTGGGCCACATTCTTGCCCTAAGACACAACATTGGGAAATTCTTGAGCAATGACCAAGACAGAAGTTTCAAGAAGAAGTTTCAGACGTGTAAAATCTTTACAACGGGACAGAGATATGTCCCAATTTGTGTCAGCTTTTATTTTTTAACACTATTAGTGGCAGGAAAATGGACAGAGTAGTCAGGTTGGGTTGGTCTGGCTTAAATTGTGTCACAGAGAAATCATTCCTCTCTGAATTGACAGCACTCTATTTTATAGTTTTATTGGTTTTATCAGGTGTTTGTCTATTAATGTACCGTTTATGGTAAAATAAGCAATGTTTACACAGCCCTTTAAGTCCCATATAATGATAACTGTGATCTTATATGGATAAGTTACCAAACTGTGCAGACAGCTGTTGTATTGACTAAATTGTAATCACAAGAGGATTTCAGTGAATGCATAAAATAACTTGGAAGCACTGAAAAAAGTCTAAGTCTACCAACAACTTAATGATATCACTTGAAGTAAATAACCTTTTTTTTCTCCACAAACATGGTGAAATCATTGTTTCAATGTGCACTGGTTGAACAGACTTGCTTACTTACGAAAGAAGACGCTCCTTTCTGCACCCTGCTGACTTGACTGAGAGGCAAATGTACTCAACTCCCTCTTTTCCCCTCATCCTAACTTGTTACCTGATAGGCTAATCTTATAATCTATATAATCTACACTTCTCTTCAGGGCTCTTTTTAAGACAGTTTTTAAATGTAATAACATTCAGAAGCAAGGTAGATACAGTGGCAGATGCAGTGATACGGATCTCTGCTCAGCTGGTTTGGTCACAGTGACACTAGCAGGCTCCAGGGAGATGAGATTCAACATGGTTGGAAAATGTTAGTGGGTGAAGTTGAGCCCTGTTAACTGATCCAGAGAAGCAACCTGTGTGACAGCAGTTGTCAGGTACATATGAAAGGGCCTCAGAGTGACGAGGCATCAGGGAGACTGCTCAGACTCAGAGGGGTGCTTTGATAAGCCGGAGAGCTATCAGAGTGAAGAGAGTCCTCATCTTAATGAAACAGCGTAAAGTGAAGCTTCGGCGCAAGCCTGGAGGTAACAGTCTGACAAAACACTTCCTCTGAATCTGACAACCGCAAGCTGGCAGCTGTTCACTGCAGCTGTTTGTCACTGTACGGAAATTCCTGGATTAACATTTCTAACATTTCTTAAAGATGTAGGCCTTTTGAAAAATGACAGTGGGGAGTAATGTCAAAATGTACAAAATGCAAAAATCACATAGAAGCCATTTTATGACAACTGCTGAGAGTTGACCTGGATGTTGGCCTCTCTGTGAAACAAGCCAACCCACAATTTTGACTCAGAGATGGAGTCATTATTGTATACACAGAGTTTAATTCAGCATTAATTGCATAGTAAGTAGGTGAAGCTTTGATTGTAAACCTTACCTATAAGTCTCCTCTCAGGTGGAAGCTGGACAGCGGTTTGATCAGCAAAGCGACAAAGTATCATGTGCTCCTGTAACAAGAACAAACTATCAGTACAAAAACTGTTCACCACTGGTTTGTATCAGGCAGTGTATAGTGCAAAATAAATAATCCTAAGAATGAGTGGAAATAATTTAATATAATGACAGTAACACGAAAAAAATATGTACAGGACATGACAAACAGCTACTGTCTACGATTATACCAGTACAAAATGTGCACTGACCAATTAAAAACAAGGTAAAAACTATCTACAAAATAGGAACCTACTGGTGTTGATGACATTATTGCTTAATGATATTTGTAAGGCCTGAAAAAAACACATTTGCCATGTCACAGATCAGTTTCCAATCTGAAAGGAAATGAACAAAAATGTCTTTTGAAAACAAACCATTCAGTGCAACTGACTCTATTATACTTGCACATATGCACAGCCTTGCTTGGATTTGCTCTGTCATTATTTTTATCCATCTTTTTTGTACATCTGCATGTCATGCTGACAGCCATGGAGTGGAGGGACTCTCAGCATGAGCTGGCTGAGAAACACAAAATGTCACAAGCAGATCACTAATCCATCCAATGGCAAACACCTCTGTGTAGGAACATGAACCGACACTGTCTGATGCTGCTTATTTTTTAGCCACATGGCATGGCTTTAGGGAAGCTGTGTCAGTAAGTCAACTGCTTCAGTTCAGAGTGGAATATCTCAACAGCTACAGGGATGCATTTGCATAATCTGTTGCACAGACATCCATGTTCTTAAAAAGGATAAATTCAGCAGACTCAGTGGAGACTTGGATTCCTTGGCATAAAAAATCATGAGCGAATTACAAACCCTTGGATGCTTCAACTTAAAATTTGGGACCAAAAGTATTAACATTAAACCCCTTACTACTCATCAAGCACTGGAGTGGTGTACCTTGTTCATTTCTGGAGTTCTTTTAGCTTTTATTAAATATGTTTTGCATATCATGTCTGGCCATTTTATTTTGGGCACTGCTTTTGCACAGTGTTGTAGTACTTGAGTTTGGATATGAAAGACTCATGACTCAAATTGCACTTGTGTATTGAAGACTCTTGGGCGCGAGTTCTTGCTGCATTAGAACTAAAAAGAGGGGAGGAGGACTTGGGCTTATTTATCAATGAATGTTTGTGAATTTAGTTACTACTTCTTCTGGTATGAGGTCCAAACAACAAACCAGTTGTCACTACGGCTGGCACGTGTGTATGCCTGCATGCCCATTCACGTGCCATCTCAGAAAGCAACATTGTGTGGCAAGATGTCACAAGAGAAGCCACAGGTTGTGTGTTTTCCTTGACAAGATTTTACGGCTAACACTGGTAAATGCAGAGCAACATGTTTGCTATGCAAGAATAAAACACTGAAGAGAGGATGAAGACGTCTACATTTAACAGACGTGTTCAGGATGCCCCCCGAGAAGCAGAGGGTGAGTAAGATGGTGGTGGGGATGTTACTTTAACGTTGTCATAAAGTAGCGCCTAAATAATGATAATGCTAGCCTCTAATCTTTCTACAGATAAGAAACATTACATAAATGCATTCTTACGACAGGTGTGTTGGGCATATAAAAAAGATTCTCAACAGTTGGATACAGTCACATAATTCAGCATTTATTGCATGTATTATGCTTACAGTCCCTGCCAATAATTTGTCAGCATTCCTTATCCTGAACTCAATTTTAGCTATGTTTGTCATAGTATTTCAAATGCTACAAGTTGGATACTTTAAATTATACGCAGTGAGTTTCCTGTGTTCTGCTCTGGGGACTTTTCTAAGACTTTGGCTAAGCACTGGGGACTCGACCTGGACTCAACTCCAATTTCTTTTTGGTGACTCTGACTCAAATACTGAGGACTCAAGACTTGGTCCAAGCTATGGTGATTAACAGCACTGAGCAATCGCAGGCTGAATTCAGCAAATATCCTCAGAAAAAAAAAAAAGAAAATAGAAAAACACATATTGTCTTGTAAAATTGTTAATGGACTGAATGACAGTGACTGATCAGATTGGTTTCCCTGCATTTAGCAGAGTAAATTGCAGCATCAAAAAACTATATCTCCTTCAAAAGTTTTTTGTTCATTGTTTTAGGATCTTTGCATAAATGATCCTTGGAAGGTCTCTGACTACCCTGGTTATACATTTCCGTTGAAAGTTTTCCTGTCCTGTTTTTCTTCACTTTGGTTCATTGAGTAAGTGAATCAGGTCAACAGTTTGTAATCTTTTACCTGCTTCTACTTTAATTGATTGCACTCCTCAAGGTGCTGAGTACAAGGCCACAGAGCAGGTGCTTAAAGTTGGCACTGAGCACCAATATCTCACATCATTAGACTCTTATTCCGGCACTACACCATTTTTCAATGTGCTGTCATTGTGTTAACAACTTTAGTTCAGGAAGGACAACTTTCAAACTGCTATGCAGCAATGTAAGTCTGCTTTTATTTCTGCAAGAAAGAGCTTGGCAAACTGAATATTGAACTGAAAACTTGTGAAAATCAAACATGGTTTTTGGAAGCAAAAGTGAGAACAGATTTAAAGCTTTGGTATGAAGTTTGCTGGTTTCATGGACATATCCTGCTGTGCGGCTAAATGTTTAAATTCTTTTTTACAGCAAACATGCCAATTCTTTGTTCTCTCCTTGCTGTGCTTTCTGCAGTGGTGAGGTGTGATTTCAGACAGCAGAAAACACACAGAACAGTACAATTGACAAATGTCTTGTAAATAACATATAATTTTCTGTGTTCGTGAGCCAGGTCTGTAAAAGCAAGTTTTTCCAGTGCACACAAGGACGGATTTCAGAGGCTATTCTGTGTTGTGACATGTCAACTCTTGGGGTTGCCACGTCTGAGACCTGCTGGAACTTTTGCACAGATTCCCCTGAGGGGAACTGACAGGCTCCATACATCAACATGGGAGGGCGCCTCCCAGAGTACAGTGCTGTGTCTGTGCTGAGCGATAAGCGACCAGGGGTGTGAGCTTTCCTCCCTGAACCACCTGGGTAATCCAGACAGTGATGAGAGCCGAGAGATCTCATGAGTGTTATTCCTCTGGGCCATCATATAGATCTTGGGAAAGAAAGCCATATCATACTGGAATAATGTACTATTCATTATCAAGAATGTACAAGCCCTGCCACAGAAGAGTAAAATAAGCTTTTATAAGATAACACATGGCCTACTAAATAAATCATAGAGATACAGCAGTTATTACCACTTTTTTACTTTATTTCACAATTATAGCTGCAATTGAGCAAACTAATAACCTTCATGTTAGCTCATTCAAATATCAATATGTGATAGCATGAATTAGGCTTGGTCTTATTCAACACATAATTGAATGTTTTTAAGATGATGTTAATTGTTAAGGTAAATATGACTATGGTAATAAGCAATTCACATATGGTAATATAAATATGACAATACTTTACTGCTAAAGAGGCCATTAAGCTAATGTTGGCTACATCGGCTAGCACAGTAAGCTACCTCTCGCACTAAAACCGAATTTAGGGAACACATGATGACATAGACAAGAAGCTATACTCAGGTAAAAAAGGGGGAAAAAAATAAAAAGGGGGTAAGCAGCAGTAGTTTATAGATATTTTCAAAGCAAATTGAGTATTGTTATGTTTGGATTGTAGCTTTCAACCAATTATCTCTTGTGAAAGACATTCTCTGCATTTTATGGATTACAACCTTTAAGTACCAAAGAGACTTCCATTTAAAATGTTACTCTTGGACTAATGCAGAATAATCTTCTTATCTACCTTGGACTTTTGCTCAGGGGGGATTCGTAGCAGCAGAATGTTTCATTGTGTTGACGTCATTCTCTGTTGAACAGTTTTTGCATTCGGATATGTTGATTTATTTAGGGAGATCCCAATCTTCATTTTGCTCTCATTTCATTTTACTATAGAAGCTCTGGCTGAATTAACCAAAGCTTTTAAAAAGGTAACACTCACAAACTTAAGCTGATGATTAAATTTGACTAACTTAGGTACCCATTCAATGTTTCAACTAACTGTAGAAAATTCGTTTTTGAAACAAGGTTTTAGTTGCCGAGAGAATTTTCAAGGACTTAAATGCAAATTTAAGAGTCATTCATTTGATACAAACCTAGCTCTTCACTGAGTTTGTTTATTTGGGGCTGGTGTTTGATTCTCTAATGGATTCTTTCTTGCTGCAGCCTGCAACAGTTTGCATGAGGAAAGCACATTCACCTTTCACTGGGTCAATGGTTGTGGTTTGGGAAACAATAGCCTAAATTTAGAGCCTCTGATTTCATTTGACTTTTGTAAATACCCAATCCAAAGTTTAAACAAGAAGCAAAGACAAATGATTTATCAAGACACTATTTTAAATTGAGTCCCAACACAAAAACATCTTCCTGTGTGCCCTTAATGATTTTAACTACTGCCGAAACAAGATTTCGAGGTTACATTTTAGTATTCAGTTCTCAATATTTGCCTGAATACAAATAAATTATGCATGCAGAGGAGATGTTTGACCACATTTCAAGGCATACCTTGTAAGACAGAGTCTCTTGGAACATTTTGCTGAAAAAGAAAGAAAAAAAAAAAGTTAAACGCAGAGATTTAGATGCATTTTACACAAACACATAAAATACTTTTCTGTTTGTCTTAACTTGCTCAGCTTCAGGGCAAGGTTTTGTTTTCTTGGGTACATCACTCAACAAATAAACTTGGAAGACATGGCTTTTGAGAATCAAGACTACTTTCACTGTGGGAAAAAGTTTGTGTTTGTTAAACATTGACAGGACGTCACAGAATCTAATTAAAAATCAACACAGGACGGGTCAGGGGACAGGGGCTGCTAGGGTCACGTAGAGTCTCAAGTTTAACACTAAGAGTTGGGACCCTGATGAAATGGACAGTCGGGTTTCACAGCTCATAAAAAGCTGTGAACTGCCTGGTATGTTTGCACCTGCAGAATATCCACATGAGTACTTGGAACATGACCTGAGGGTAAAACACTAAAAGTAGCAGGATTGAGATGGACACAGTCAGGTGTGAAGCCCTCTCACACATTCTGCTCCACTGCCCACCAGAAACATTGCTTCATTCTGTCCATTACAGCTGCAATGTTTTATTTTTTTGTTATCCTTTAATATTTTATCAGGAGTCAGAAGGGGGGGAAGTGTCAAGCTAGCAGAAGTGAGGAGAGGAAAAGCAGCAATAAATATTTCATTCTGTACACTGAGATTCTTCTCAAAGGCCCAATTTGAGCTCCATTTATTGACCCTTTTATCTAATTTGTTAGCAGTGGGTCCTATGAATCACACATAATATAGAGTTACGCTGACTACTGCTTTACAGTCGTAGTACTGGAGTTGTGCTTGAATCGTGTAGCGACTGAACATCACATAGCAACATCTTACAACAAAGGTATGTCATTTCTTGATAGCAGACAGCAGCATTGTAGCAATGTGCTATTGCTGAAGATGCTGACTCTGTATGACAGACATTAATCGTATGAATGAGCAGATGGAAGTCCAACAAATTGATGTTGCTTTGTTTAGAGTTGGAAACAAGAAAGGAGGAAACACAGACAGCAAAAGGCACGAGAGGTTTAACAAACATTATCTGTTGGTGAGAACTATAGAAATCTACTGTGGAAACAACTCAAACTGTGAGTGTAACAGACAAAAAACAATATGATATTCACTTCACAAGGCTTACAAGAGAGTCTAACTGTGGGCATCTTGGAGGAAAGTTATCACATCTTTTTTCACCCTCAGATACTTCTCTTCACTAGCATACCACAGGTAGTGTCTCCTCATGTCTGAACACTTGACTGAGTCTGTTCTGGCAACTGTGTTTGTTCAGTGATGACAATTGTGGTATGAGAAAGCACTTTCACCTTTAACTGGGTCACTGCACTCTGATTCAGGTATGTGGGAGTCAAACTTTTAAACTGGTGGGATGCAACATTTGTTTTCCTCATATGACAAGTTTTATGATTCTACAGTATGACGGTGCCTGCGGGGGTATGACAGCTGATTATTTTAATCTGTGGCTTTTCCTCAGATAAGAACATCATGTTACTGCTGTGCTGCCATATCCATATCTCCTCCACCAAGAAACTGTAATAATTAGTGAAAGGGACATTATGTGCACCTTTTATCAAATGTGGAATAAACTCTGAGGAGAGATAAAGCCCTGACATGTTTGTACCTGTATACTCTAAGACAGAAATTGATGCTACCTAGAAAACATTCAAATTTTGGATTTAAAAAAAGGGAAAGATGGAGAGAGAAGAGACATCAAGAGCAAACTGGAGGTAGATTAACTTCAGGTGAGCCATGAAAGGTGTGCTCTGAAAACTGATAACCGGATTGTAAAATGATTGTTACTCAGCACACGTTGCATCATTTTACTACTTGCTTGACATTTTTGTTCTATCTCTACAAAAGAAGAAAGAAATACTCTACAATGGCCCATCCCAGTCACAGTTAAAATAATCTGATTACCAACCTACAACTGCATTTGTTTGGTACGAGGGCTGAATCGATTTTATGTGATATACATTGATTTTGTATGTTATAACGCTCTTTTTTCAACACCCTTCATTAGGGATGCACTCATACAGATACCAGTATCTGTATCAATGCCGATACCACGCTAAAGCACTTGTACTTGTAGTTGTTAAAGTACGCCAAATACTACGGCATTGAACACCACTATAAGAAAGGTGGCTTGTCATTGGAGCCTAGATGGAGGACTGTTGACTGTAATAATGTCAGCAACATGTGCAGGTGCATCATGGTCTTTATTTCATCCGTTAAAATGAGAGAGTGAGGAAATAAAAGATATCTTCAAAGTTACATTAGAACTGCAGTAATATTATGAAGTATTCTGATCGGTACTTGTTATCAGTGAGAACTCAAATGTAAGTACTTGCACTTTGTACTTTGTTTAATAAAAAGTGGTATCGGTGTATCCCTACCCATCATTTGACGTAACAAAGGGGACTCCTGTTTTCTGATTTGTCTCTGATTAAATGTGCATGGTAGTTGGAAATGTGGGTGAGCAAGCGTTTCAGATGTGTTTCTTTCAGTGTATTATCTAATTTGACTGTTCATCAAGATGGTTGAAGTTTCATTTACGCTGGATGCAGAAATACCAGCTTGACAGGACATTGAGTCTACTCCTTCCCCAGTAGGGTGAAAACTAGAGTTAGCTTTCGTGCTTGGGTTTGTTTTGTGCAGATAAAGAGACGGGACTTCACTTCTGCATCGGTTACAAAAAACCTGATTGTCTGTGGTCACAAGAAGATTATGTGCCTGGTGATAATTAGGATGAGAAACTGAAGCCAGGTCCAGCTGAAACTGATGACGGGTCCCTGCAGCTGCCCAGCTTCCAGTGGCAGATGTGAACAAGGTATTGTCAGAGATTCTCACAATACTTTCACGCCTCACAATTATTAACTCTACCACAGCCTGGTTGGCTATGTGGGCTTACCAATACAGTACAGGTGGATTACAGAATGGTCGTAGAGAGAGACATCTACGGAGACTGCAAGCTGCTGAACACAAGTGAAGTCCTCATGCAAGAGTTAAAAACTTTTTCCTCTGGGAGCCCTTCCAAAAAAGGTCATATGTTATACTGGTTCAGAATTTCAGTGTAAGTGTCGCCTCTCATATTTTGTCCTCTGACTTTTCACTCCATATCTTTCCTTGCTTTTTGTTACTCTGAGGAGCAAGGCCCGAACAACTTCTGTACGTCCAACTGGATTTCAAAGGATTCTGATATTATGCCTAAATTCCCAAGACAGCCTCTGTGTGAAGAACCTCTCTGTTACAGATAGAGCTGGTATTAAGATTGTCAAGGTAAGGGGACAGATACAGTTGTGAATGCCTGATACTGACTGTGGTGATAATCGGAGGTGATAAAAGCAGTAAGACAAATACATTCAGTCTGCATGTGTTACAAACAGTGAGACTGAATGTAAAAAACTGAGCCACAGAAGAAAAACTGAGCCACAGAAGAAAAACTGAGCGAAGGAGTGAATGTGAGGAAACAAAAGCACAGATACTTGCAGGGGTCTAAAATGAAAACAACAAGGTCAGCAACAACAGTTGGAGGGAAAAAAAGGGCAGAATCACCAAGTAGTGACATTGGACAGAGCTGAGAAGGTACAAACCTTTTGGGGAAGGTGAACTTGATTGCGTTTTGTATGAAGCCATAGCAACAAGGACTGATGACAAAGGCAGCTCCTGCCTGGATGCAATGCCCCATCACCATGTCTGTTGCTACACCACATGCATGAAGGGCAACCTGGAGAAAAATGATAAAAATCTTACTTTCAGACATAAATGTGAACTGTTCTTGAACATTCTTTTCTTATAGTAAGTCCAAAGCTTAGACTCTTGAAAGCACTCACTCAATCTCATTGATTACCTCGGAGTGGCCACTGCTATTAAATACATATATACTCTCAAAGGCGCAGAATCGGGGAGAAGAGCAAACAAAATGTATTAGTGCTTCAGGAGCGGAGGCACGAATGCATCAGGTTTCCCATTGAGTGGGTAAACTGTGCGTGGTGATGAACACCGAGCAATGCATTAACGGTGTGGTTATATATTAGATCACAGAAGGGTTTGAAAGAGCCAACATTAGATCCAGTCTGTATTCAAGCAGACTCTTTCAACCAGTACATTTGAAAAAATATACTATGCATTCTAAAAGGAAATGAGTTTAATATCCAAAGTACGGTTGTAAAATAGATGATTTCCTCTCAAGCGTGCATCAGTGAAATAGATTCTCTGCTAACGGTCCAAATAAAAGCATCATTAACAGCCTGATGTGACAACAGCCATTCAGGCACACTGAAATTAACCCAGTCCAACTCCCCCAACTTCTATTCTTGCCTTCAAAGAGGTTGTCACTTGGCGTCCATGAGTCTGAGCCCTCTGCTTGTTTCCTTGACAGCAGTGCCACAGAGCATGAGTTCAGAGGCCGTCAGACCAGGGCTGTGCCAGGACTGGCTGCAGTTCTAAAGCTCAGGGAATTTATAGAAACTCCAAACATGGCCAGCACACACTCATAAGGTCACTGACATGTTTTGGTTAGGATGCATTCATCAGAGATGTATAAACTCTTACTGTGGAGCCAACAGAAGCTTAATCTATAGGGACTTAAGTTGGAAATCATAGAGTTTTTGGTTCATGTTCCACTGCTGATCCAAAAAGATCAACATTGGGTGCCAATTTACTCCCTGGACTGTGTCGAGGTTCCCTTGAGCAGCTGAATCACTAACTGCTCGGGGAGCTAGTTGGTGAGCAGCTTTCTCACATCTCAGAGGACTCTGTTTGTGCCTCTGTGTATTTTCTGCCTATGTGTAAGTAGTGTGATAAGAGTAGAAACAAATCCAATTTCTCTTTGGAAATTAATAAAGATTATCTTCTCTTTTTTCTTGGATGCAGCTCAGATTTCACGTGGCACCAAATTTGCAGTTTCACATCTGATACCACCACTTTCCTGAAATAAAATCAAAACAGAAACACACATTTCTGTTTTGATTTTATTTCAGGGTTGTTGTTTTTTTTATCAAACATGTCTAATATCAAGCCTTTCCCCCAGAACATGATCTCACAAATTAAAATGCTGAGTTTGCTTTCTAAATACTCATCTGTAAAAGTTTACTCATCCCACATTTCAAGCCATGCATTAATTCTAACATGAAGCCAAACGGAGGAGACTAAGTACATGAAAGAATAATCAGGCAGTAAAAACTGGTGTTTTACCATCGAATACTTGTACGGCTTTGCATCTCATTCACGTTAAGTTTTCTATCCTGCATTTATTCCAGTAATCAGGGGAAAAGCTGAGCTAATGGTCTTTCCGCTGTGTGTTTCAGACTGCTGATTAGGAGGAGGAGCTCCCATCAAAGATTGCATGATGTTGCATCCCACGAATCTGAGGCAAAAAATAATTAACAAAGTAACACCATCACTCTCTCCCAGCTACTTAATGGTGTACATTAGTCATGCTGTGCTAAGTCTTAATTACATTTTATAACCTTTAGCCTTGATTTAACATAAACCAGCTGAAAGAAATACACAGTTCAAATGAAACAACCTACAATGTTATTAAGTAATAACTAATTAGACATTTCCCAATGGTTCATGTTTGATCAATGATTTTGCCTGCTTAAAAAGTGCTAATAAAGGCAGCCCCATATGTTATAAAAGGCAGTAATTATAAAAGGAAACCAGAAGGTGAAACTACACTAACAGTGCCCATGTACAGCCCTTTCCTTGATGATAAGTATTTCATCCATGCTCAGCTAAGCATAAATCTCTGAAACATACTTCACTTGAAGATAAATCTAAATCAATATACAACAAACCAGGACCAGAAGGCATTTATAAGACTGTTTTTCTTTGTGAATTTGTCTTTTTTGGGAGAACAAAACCTCTTTCCATCAGCATCTTTCTCTCAATAATTACATCACAGAAATAATGAAGCTTCATTTTTCACTCTCACTCCAGTAATTGCATCCCTCTTCTGTCCTACAGAGGCCTGAGTCAGAGCAGATTGCTGCAATATAGCAAGCTAATGCTCCCCTTAATCTGTCCCACACCTGTCTGCACAGCGTGTTGCAAGCATTATAGTTGCAGAAGGGTGTGAAGCAACTGCTCATAAAAGCTTTGGCATCTTTTCTTTGCGATGCCTGGAAAGTACGTGTTCAGATTCTTTTGATGAACGTCTTTGACTTTTAAACAACATTTTAATATCATATTGTAATCCAAGACAAACAGAGACAACTATCAGGTCCCATATCAGTGAAACTTTCTTTTAGCTGGGCTCTCACAAGGTTTTGAGCCTGTTTTCTGTTGGCTTATGCAGGTAAGAATTTGTGTTTGATAAGTGTAAAAGCATGCTATCAACTAGAGCTGGGAAATTAATTACAAATTAGATTAAATCGCAATATGGTCTGCTGCAATATTCTAATCACAGACTGCAATAATTCTTTAAACTCCATTGTGTCAGAATACCAGATAACATTTTTCGCAGAGATGCTTTATGCTCTACACAAGTGTTACTCAACCCTGCTGAACCAAAGATCCATATTGTTGAAAGCTACCTTTGCAAGAGTAACAATCTAAGTGGTGATAAGAGACACGATAAAAGATGCTTTATTTGTCATCGCACATGTTTCTGAGCAATGAAAAGTGGCAAAAATAGCAAGAAATAGTAATGTAAATAAGTTTAAGGTGGAAAAAATGGTCAAGAAGAAGCAAAAATGGGTGAAAAAAATGAGAGAAAACTTGGAAAATGGGCAGAAAGTTTCAAAGGCCTGACATTCCTGTTGGAAATATCCCTTTTCTGTTGTTTTCATTTCATACTCCCATTTTTGAGGACTATTTTTCTTGTTTTTTAAAAACTTTTCTTTTTTACTGGACAAGAATCGTACTTTCTCCCTCATGTATGTTTGTGTGTTAACCCTCTGAGGCATTAATTACGAAACTCAGTGTCATGATTTTTCCTTTGAGTGTTTTTATTTGTCTTAAAACATGAAAAAAAGTTTTCCTTTTTTTTTTCTTCAAATATTTGTAAGTGAGCATTCAACATAAAACAGTGTGGAATTAATATAAATATGACTTATTTTTTTGTATGACTTCTTTTCTTTTTCTTGGTAATTTCATGAATAATCTTTTTTTAATGCTTTGCGAAACATTTTAACTCTCTTTCATCCATTTTAACACTGAATAATTTATAGTCATTACACTGTTTTACCCTCAAATGTTTATCCATAACTTTTTTAAAAAGGATATATATATGTGGAAAAAGAATTGAATTTTTTTTTTCAGGCCCTATGAATAATAAAAATATCCCGACACAGGCTAATCTGAATTTCCACCACATGAACCACTGAATTTAGGAGTAAATAACTTTTAAATAAGTGTCCACTGTTGTGACCACTATGCACCACCGGGTCAATTCAATTCAATTATTGCAGTTAATACCAACAACACATATGATGGGAACCAAATAATAATTGAACAGTAAATCATAATTGCAATACAGGGAACATAAATTGCAATTAGATTAATTTGCAAATCGTTCAGCCCTACTATTAAGTAGTTATTTTCCCCTCAAAATAAGCTAATGAAGATAACCAGACTCAATGCTGAATATTAACATGACATCAGCATTTGGGTGTAATGTTCTGCTGCAAGTGTTCAATACTTATTTCATATAGGGCTTAAAGCAATAACAGCAGTCACGTTAACTTCCTACCAATGCAACAAGGACAATCAATCCAAGCAATCAAACCCTTGAGCACAACTGAAGAATGACCTGCATCCAATAAAATCCAAATCAACTTCAAGGTTCACAGCTTTTCCTACCTTGGAGGTCTGTGATGTTATCTGACAGGAGAAAGAATAGAAACTAAATAAGCTTTGTGCAGAGGTGATACGAATCTTACACCTCTGACATGTGCAGACAGGAGGAGCAGACGCTGACTAAGAATAGGGACATCTCAACTCAATTAGCCTTAATCAAATGAATGTGACTAAAAAAGGGAGCATGTATTATAGATAAATGGATTAAAATTAGTGTCCCCTGTCTGATAAAATATCCATCATGCAGGAGAGAGGGTACAACAAAGCAAAAGCTGCACAAATGTTGAAGTTTGGATCTGTGGCAGTGCAGAGAATAACAAACCCAAGCGTCTGTTTCATAAACCTCACCGTTCATGTTTCGTGTGAGGAAAATTCATGTCTGTGTGAACATTTCCTTTCATACTGGGCAACAGAAAAAACATACCCCACTCTACATCTCTTATAATGTAGACCGGAATAATGTGTTGTTTGTTTTCTTGCCAAGTAGAACAGGTCTCAGTGGAGTGACAGTACTGGAACAATAGCTACAGCTAATTACAGCAGGTACATATATATTCACTATTTGTCCCAGAGAGACTTCAAGTGAGGCTACTGGGGCAGCAAGCTTTTCCAAATCTGGGGTATGACACATATAAGAAAGATAGAGACAAACATGACGACACTGACCTGAGATACACATATGATAACTTGTTATTGGGATGAAGAGAAATAACAAAGAGTGTGGGTGCGAACGTCCTCTGATTTGAAAACATGAATTAAAAAGGTCCACATGAGGTAAGTGAAACACTTTTTGAATGTGAAAGCCTTGTTTTGTGTGACACAGTCAGATTCACACAGCCCATGGTGAAACATTTTTAAGGACCTTTCTGCACAGAATTGATCGTAATTATCAGTTCAAGAAGTCAAGAGCTCTGCAGATGAAGGTGGGTGTTTCAAGCCCAGCAAAGGTTTTCACTAGCAGGTGTAAAGTGCTATTCAATGCTGAATTTTATTTCTCTTTCAATCAGCACGGAGGTTAAAAGCCAGTAAAGCAGTCATTATAAAGATAAAGGAATAATAAAACTAATTCAAAGAGTAAGATGTTAAAAACTAACACACACAGGCAGGCAGAAGTGCAGCTTTGGCAAGGATGTGGGTGAAAAAAAGTGTGATAACTTAAAAAGAAGCAGGGTGACATGGCCAAATGCACTGAATAAAACTGGAAATGGCTGGCAATAGTTTTTGCTTTTATTGCAAACACTCTTAAAAGATTGAACTCTCTACAGAGGACTCCTCAGTCTTTAAGAAAAGCAAATCTCTTAAGACTTTAGCAGAGAAATCTTTTTTAAAAGTGAAATCAAAAGAATAAACAATACAGACATGCCAGCTTTGTATTGCTCCTTAAGAAACAGAGTCCTTCACCTAAGAGATGCCCTGGTCTTTCATTTCCAGGATGAACCTGCCTTATGGTGTCTCTATAATCAGAGATGGTGGACAGTGACAAACACCGCCAGACTTGAAATGTCTGGGCGACAAAACGCGTATCTGATTCAAAGGAAATGAAAAGCAGAGTTATCTGCACTGGCAAGAAAATAATTGCACGTTGGCATTTAGAGTTTCAGAGAAATGATGACGGAATGTCATGTCTGTTTGTGCGATAGGTGGATGAATCCCTCTGAAATTTTTAGATATTTCATAAGGATAAAAAAACACAGTGTTCAGACACAGCACACTGAAGTAGAGACGTGATCGTGAAGTCACATCTTGCTTATGTGGTGTTTGTGCAATGCATGTGTTTGCACTGGTTAGGATGTATTTGTGTTTTCATATGAAACTTGGTGGGATTATCATTCTAAGTGAATATGAGACTTTTTCTCATCAAACAAAAAAGTCAAACTTTGTTTGCATAAACACGTTTTTGTAGGATGCTTCTTGTGTTGCTTTACTCACCCCAATTTGAAACGGTCCAGTGAAATAGTCCAGATTGGCCTGAATAAAGCCAATGTTTTTCAGACCAAGCTCAGCACTGCGACTCTGGGCTCTGAGCAGAGACTCTTCTTTGTTCTCGATTAGGAGAACCTTGAACACACAGAATGAAAACACATATCTAGAAATGACTGTTTCTATGTTTTTCTTTACACTATTTCCCGATTTAAGTTAAGACCATTAATGACTTCCAAACCATCAAAATCTGTCTTACTGATATTTTAAAGAGCAGCATCTTGAAATTGGATTAACTTCTCAAGTTATAAAAATAATGACAAGTGCTCAGAGAAAGATGCTTCACTTGTCAAAAATCATCTTAACATTTTCTTTTTTTTTTTTTTTTACCTCAAATGCACTGCACTTCCACTACCTCATCAGCTAAAACAAATATTACCTGGCAGTGTGGAAGAGTGTGAGCCAGAACAATTCCTACATGCCCCTGGGAGAGTCAGAGTAAAAAGAGGGAAAACAAAATGAGAAAGTGCATCAGGAAAACAGCACACATCAATGAGTACATCAATTGAGTGATGATTAGCGCTGCCCTTTCCCACCAAGAATCGACCTTTCACACATGCACAGCTATCACACTGAGCAGGCATTTCCATGAGTATAATTATCAGCCTGGTCGTTTGTACAGCCAACAACAAAAGATATGTAAAAAGAGAAGAAAAAAGAGAAAAACTATTTCTTTTCAGCTGCTTGCTAATGGAGCAGCAGCCTGGTGTAGCTGTGGTCAGGCACGGTGATAATTATACAGGCATAACTGGACTGATGGATGAACACACCGTTCCACTGCAGAAATCCACAACGGTGTAGCCTGGCTTGGCCAGCTCAGTAACCATGGCAACCAAGTTATTCAGCTGTTGCCTCTTCCTGTCAGCACGGATATTTGACATTTTCCCTGCAAAAAAAGGGCAGAAGTTAGATCACACTTGAAAATAAAGCAGAAATTGAGCAACAGGTTTGGGGGTTTCCATTTGACTTCCATTGCATTAGTTTTAGCTATTTCAGTTCAACATTTCTTCTTTTCAGGCAGGTTGACTGTGGTGTGTTTTACTCACTATGTAACCATTTTTTACTGGATACAATGCAATGAGGTGATGTATTATAGAAAAGCTCAGAGACTTCGGAGTGCCGTACATCAGTCTAGTCTTGTCTGACCTGACTGGGAAGCTAAAAAATAGCATTTAGAAATAAACTATTTTGGTGCCGATTAGCTCATTTAAAGTTGTAGATTACGATTAATCATATATCTAGAGATGACACGAATTCAAGATCACTTACAAAGTCCTCATCCTTTAAGGATTGAAGTTCACTTAATCAAGATAATTAACCTTACAAAAGTCCATCACTCATTAAAATAAAGTCAGCACTTTTTACAACAATCAAATATCAGGAATTTGCTAACCTTGCTGTAGACTGGGATAGGCCTGAATATATATTGCAGAGCTACAGATATGCTGCACTTTGACACATGGTTAACGAGTGCTGCACCAAAACAAGAATGACATAAATAAGAAATTATAAAGATTACATTCTAGCATTAAATAAACTGGAAAACTCAGAACCGGAGCAATACTTTTCATTACTTAAATGGCTCTCCATCCTCTACAGTAACACTAACAGCTAAACTTTTGATTTATGGCCAACCATTCCAGGTAATGGTTATAACACACAGATGAAAAAGCCTCTACTCTCTCATCAGCATGTTTCCAGCCAATTGCCAACAAGGGAGCACAAACCATCTTTCAACAACATCAAAAGCAAGCCTGCAAGCCAAACTCAAGTGTCCTTGTTGTTTGCTTCAGAACTTTGTGCTGCTGTGCTGAGCAGTGAGAACCCCATTAACTCAAAGCACATTTCAGTCTCCAGCCTCTTCCTTCTGCAGTGAGCCGTCAGCGCTCTGTGCCCATACCGTCTCTGGTCCATAAATCTAGAGTGATGTGTGTGTCATTGACTTCAGAGTCACATACTCATACGCACACAAATGGAATATCGTTAAAATATTATTCCTCTGTTTCCTGTTCACGCTGCTTTGAATATGAAGACAGGGGAGGAGAATAATTTTCATTCTGGCTCCATGAATAGGACATTTCATAGAGGTATTCTCAAACACTGGCTGTTGTTGAGCAGATCCCGTTGTAGGAGGAACATAATAAAGAAAGTGAGGGAAGAATTTAAATACAGTGGAGCTGCAGGAAGGTAATTGGCAAGACTTTGAGCTTCATTCGGAAGAGTTATTCACATGGGTATGGGCTTGACTATGTATCCACAGCTCCAGAGAAGCTTTCGTATAGAGGCTTTTTGATGCAGCCGCACACATTTAGATTTTAATTGCAGATTGCATTACAGAGTGTGATAAAGACAACAGGGCGCAAATAGAAAGGGATCCAAGACTTGGCTAAGTGTGAAGAATGAGTTAGCTAAATAAAGTAACAGGGCAAGTTCAGGTCAACTGACAAGAGCTTTGAATACTATGTTGGCTCATAAAGTTTGCTAGCTTGTTAGAGAAATCTTTACTCTTTTCCCTAAGCAAAATGTCTTATCTGAAGTCAAGCTTATGCCTTTGGTTTGAGCTTAATTTGGGTTCTACCAAATTTTGCCACTGTGTTTGGTTTCAACCTATTCCAGAGGGATTTAATGCTTCTTTTTCATTGCTAAATGCAACAAGTAACAGCTTTATTTTCAATTTTATTCATGTGGCACAGGTAGAAGACAGTTAACAATCTGAGGCTTTGACAGAATGAGCTGGAAGATGCTAAAAGGGTATGTGCCTATTACTGGCAGTTTTTTTTGTACTAACAGTGCCTTGTTTAGAAAGTTGATGCAGTTCAGCAGAAAGTCTATCAAATACATCACAGAAGTTCAAAACCTACTATTTGAAAAAAGCCCAGCAACAATCAAGTGCAAGACATGCCAACAGCTTTCTGCATTAAAAGAAGTGTGGTTTGATGTAAAGTGTGTATGTTTTATTTTCCACAATGAAATCTACTGAAACTTGACTTTGTTTGGCAAAAGGTCATCACCCAGCTTGAGGTACAGCCAAAAAGAGTGAGTGGGTGGCAGCAGAAGAGCTCAAATACTTGATTTGTTTGAAATCAATTTGATAATGTTGTTTCAGGGAAGAGAGAAGAGGTGAGAGAAGTCTCAGAGGTTCATGTCCTGGGTT
Source organism: Thalassoma bifasciatum (assembly GCA_008086565.1). NCBI lineage: Eukaryota > Metazoa > Chordata > Actinopteri > Labriformes > Labridae > Thalassoma > Thalassoma bifasciatum. The sequence goes on from RPOG01000081.1 coordinate 479,063, forward strand.
ACTGTAAGTGAGTCAGAATCAGCCACAAAAACACTTCAGAGAGTACCAAACATTTTCGTAAATTCCAAACAGCACCAATGATGTTGTTAGGTTGATTTCAGTTTACAAAGAGCACACATAGGATTTCCCTGCTATTAAAGTTCTTCCTTGATTTTAAGGGGATGGACTAGTGAAATAAAAAGCAGGGGCGTTAGTATTGCTCTTGCAGAGACAATGGTATTTAAATTCTAATTTGGTTTTTACCATCAAGTTAACTGACAACATCAATCTGAAACCCCCTTTTCATGTTTATCTCTTTCTTTAAAAGCAAAGCTAGAAGTGTAGAGAAGCTGATGAATATTGAGCATTTGATAAGCTGACATCAAGCTGAAACATGACACTAATGTGAAGTTTAGGTGTAAATGTTTCAGCACTGCTCATGATGACAGACAAAAAAATGCTGTAGGAACTTGGCTGGAGATTCCATGAGACTGAATCATTACCTCCTAAGATCAGTTTCAATTTGTAGGACAGAGTGCTGTATTTTCCATGAGCTAGTACAAAAATTTGGACACTTGGCAAACCCATTTCAGTCAAAGCATGGTGAAGGTTATTACCCACCATGTTAAGCCTCTTAGCTTAGTGTGTTGGCAGACATATATTTGTTAGATAGAACAAAACAAAATCGACTAAATGTCGTAGCATTCCATCCAAGTAATAAAAAATGCCATTCTGTAGGACGAACGACAAAATAAGACATCACCATTAGTCCTCTTACAGGTGCCAAAAGTGTAATGTATCTTGAACTGAATGCAGGTATAATAACCCTGTAATATCTGAACAAAGTCCTCAGAGCAAGAGGAGTTTTATCAATGCAGAAATGAGACCTTGCTTACTTATTGAAGTACTATCTTTCCATTCAATAAGGCTTATCAAAACTTTATAACACAATGCCAGATTTCTAGCTTAAAAATAAGCAAGTATGTACAACTAGCTTCAATAAAAATGAAGACACACACACATGCACAAAACATATCTAAGCGAAGCTAAGTGACTGAATCTAAAAGCAACAGTTTCTACATGGCAAATTCAAAAGTTTGAGCCCGCTCACAAAACAATCAGACATCTCACATGAAAGACACCTGTTTCTGTTCACCCATTTTCTGCACTATTTTTCCCCCAACTCTTCATACCAGTGTGTGAAGTAGTGAGTTCCAATTGTGACACTAAACTGCCTCAATCTGTCATCAAGCCAGGGCCAAATGATCTGCTAATAAAAGAGCTGCTGACAGGTGGACATAAACCCTCCTCCTCTGTCATATCATAAACTATACTGTGAGTGCTCAGACTGTTACGCTGGAAATGATAGTGAGATGTTAATTGGGCATTGTCTTTTTTCTCCGGCAGTAAATCCAGTAATTTAAAGGCAGTATAATCGTGCTTCATTAAATATCAGCAGGGGAGTGAAAACTAAGACAAGCGAGCCATAAATCTGAGACCATGTAACAAAATATGAGGAGCAATGAAGAGCTGAAGGCTTTTCAAACAGAACAATGGCAACATGAAATGTAATCTCCTGTAAGCGTTGAAAATATTACTTAAAAACACTTGACAAAGGAAAGCTATTTAGCTTTGACAACTCTTGCTGAATATTTTTTTATTCTCCTAACAACAAGCAAAATCAATAAATCCACCGACCAGAGAAGACTCATCTGTTTACCATCTGAAGTGCAATGCAAAATTCAACTCTTTTTTATTTCATTCATATTTGTTTGATTATTTATTATGATTTGAGAGCAGGGTTCTGCTCCTTTGTATAGTGTGAAATCCTGAAACATAGCTGTCTGTACAACCAAGCAGTGGGACTTTCTCATTCAGTTGGCAGCATTCAGACAACATTTTCCTCATAGTATGCACAAGAACAAAAGTTCAAGGGTGGTTTGTATAGTGTTTTCTCTGCATATCAAATTCCATGCAACATAATTAAAATATTCTGTTTATGTTTACTTTGTGGGAGGAAATCAATTCCATTTCACACACACATACCAGCTGCAATTCCTTCTTAAGTCCTTCTTTACATTTGCAGACTTAATTACATCTTTGACCTCTTTAGCATATTTCTTTTACCAGAAGAAAAATCCAGTGGTTTGGATTCTGATAGGCCTTTGGGGTCTTCTGCACCAAAGGCTTTGTATTTAACCTTCTCTCTCCTTGGCTGATTCAAACTGAAAATAAGAATAAAATTATGTTTGTGGTGTGCAGAGCCAAAGACACCATCCCACCCAAATAACTGCTGGGTAAAAGCCACAGTTGACAGAACCAGTTAAATGTTTTTTTTTAAATGTTTTTCCAACAGGTTGAGTCTACCTTGACATCCCTAAATGCTCAAGGAGGAGAAAACATGCACTGGCTGAGTCACAGTGAAGGAGACAGAGGATCCATTAGTGCGTATGACTTCTGCAAAAAAAAAAAAAAAAAAAAAAGCACCTAACAGTCCCCCTGCTGCTGGCAGCATGCCCTGATCTCCTCGTCTTTCCTTCTAAAGCTGCAGAAGTGCCTGGGGCCTTATCACACAGGTCCATCACACAGATTAGAATGTAAACACAGCACGGTGGCACGAGGGGCCTCTGTTTGGGCCCTGCTAAATCTGACAGCTAACATCTCTCAGAGGACATACTGGTGTGAAGAGCAAACACAAAGAGAGCTGGTCTATATTTGGATATAGATAACAACTTAGACTTTAAAACTTAATATTTTGATTGAATCATTCTGCTTTAACACTGGTTTTGGAAATCATTGCCAGTTCTTGTGACTGCCCTACTGGTTCAATTATCGAGAAAGTAACGGTCTAAGAACTTGAATGAATTTAATTTATATTACCAGACAGCTTGTTATGTCTTAACATAAACACATAATCTTTAGCAGCTCATGTACTGCAGAGTGAGCATGGTACACATCTTCATTGTAACGGCATGCATAAGGGTCACTCTGCCCTAAAAGTGTCTTGTAGCCTTAACAGCATATGTATGTTCTCTGCTGGCTTATGTTACGTGTTTTAGAGTCGAGGAGGAAACAGATTCCTCTCAGGTGGAAACTCTCCAGACGTGTTTACAGCAGACATACCAGACAGTGTCATCTGTCCACCATCAAGAAATATGGTGTTGCTGGTTGTCATGTAAGAAGATAGCAAGCCTGAAACATCTCTCAAAGAACGACCAAGCATAGAAACAACTTATGACTTTATTAAAGCACTGGTTCATGCTGATTTATGCAAATCCTATATTTTGCATTCACATTGAATCAATCTTATCTTTAAGTGATAAAGCATTTCAATTAATATTAAACATTTGTATGTTGATGCTAAGTAATTCAGTGGCCTCATCTTTAATGATCTTCGGTGACTGCACACACACTGATCAGACAAAATCAATGTGAGTGAGATTTGTAATCATGTGGTAGTGGCAACCATCAGTGAGTTGGATGTATTTGGTAGCATGCAAATATGTTGGCCCTCTAAGTATTGTAATTTCCAAACTATTGGGCACCTGTATGTAAGCCACACCCACTAAATTCGAAAAAAATGTACATATATAGGCGGCACTTGACTATGAGCCACAGGTGTCAATGTTATAACTTGGAATATTAATTTTAAAAAAAGTTTAACTTTTAATTAAATAATGCTCATTGATCGCTATCTTCATCTTCCTCCTGCCCTTCAGCCTTGCTTACATTGGAAGGGCGTTAGCTGACCCAAAACTAGTGCCTTGTAAATGATAAGCCGGAGCCCTGAGAGAAAACACTAATGTCACGCTCCGCTTTGTGTGTGCGCGTTACACTTTTATTGTGAATTGGCCATATGCAAACCAGGACAACAACAACAACAGTAACGACTGCCGACTTCCGTTTTGTGCTTGTGTTGCTGAATATAGTGACTGCCTTTCAAGAAAATGCACATCTATTGCAACATTTCTGCAATCAGTGAAGAAGCATTCAATATATACATTACATGATGCACGGCCTCTGGACAATTGTCATGTAGACGGCTCCTACAGTAATATCGCAAACTACAGACCTGGCATGTATACAACAGCATTTCTGTGTAAATGTAGATTTGCTTACTGTGATTTTTTTTTTTTTTTTTTGTTTTGCGTTTCTTGGTGGAACGCTATCTTGTAAATTGGGCCTACTGGCGGCATGAAGCTTGTTAGCCCGTAAAAATACATACATTCGCCACATCATTGTTTAACCAGCAGGGTTCAAAGCGTATGAAAATTGCAGTGGCTTATGGTGCAAAATTACAGAGGGTGTGTTGAAAGCAGAAAAACATAAGAGGCAAAGGATGTGACCCACTTTTTTGGTGCTGCTAAATGATTTGGTCAGAGCATTGCAAAAAACTCCAGCTCCTGTAGTTGTCTTGGGCAGTCGTGATCAAGTCATGGGTAGGTAAAGCTTACTGATGCAGGAGCAAAGGCTAAACTCTTTGATCCAATCCCACAGAGGAGCTACCAGAGCTGAAATTGTTTTAAAGATGTATGCTGATTCTGGTGGACAAGTGTCACAGACAGTGCTGCCTATGAGGCTGCGTATCTGCATGGTCAAGGTGCCTGCGCTGACCTCGGCTTGAGCAGCTACGTTGAGTAAGAGGACATCAGAACTAAGCTACAGGGAACTGGAAAACTGTGCTTAGAGAAACAGGGTAGTGTTGATTTGGCTGCCAAATCTATTCAGGCAAATCAATGGAGACCCCAGTGACAAATTACAGAAACTGAGGGATTTGTTGCAAACACCTGACACCACAGCACATCTTCAGAGGCCTAAGGGGGTTCAAGTCAGGTCGGGCCTGTAATGTCCTTGACTTACCCAGAGGGGGGGCCTACACAGTAATGAGAAGGTGTTTATTATGTTGTGAATGTTTCATGATGCAGCAAAATAATGTCATCTCAAATTCATGAAGCAGATCAAAGCAAATATGCAACAAAGTAAAAACTTTGAATTAAGTTTGACAGAATAGGAATTCTTGTGTTGGGTAATGTAGTATTTGATTTCATAATATCAATGTAAATAGGAATCTCAAGGAAGTAGGATATTTCATAGTCTATTAAAGAAAAACACTGTTGATCATTTCTCATGAGCTCTACTTTTTTAAGGGTTCACAGCCAATTCACCTAAAACACAGGAGCAAAAATGTTGATTAATAAATCGAAGAGTAAAGAAAGTGTGGAAATAAAGACATTTTATTCTTCAGAGTTAGCACATGCATCTTGTTTCAAACACAGAAAGTAGCCTCCAGACTGGACAAAAAACAATTTGAGCCAAAGTGTTCGGGATTAGTTTGGATGTGGGCACAAAATATGTGTAAAAGAGCTAAGAAAGTTAAACAGAACAGGGAGGCGTGGATCGTTTTGTTCTCCTGGATCTCATGAATACACCAGACAAACACCAGTAATTGTTCCTCCTTTATTTGAAGAACAATAACGTTGTGTTCTTTTCTTGGCAACTGTTCAGAAAAATATTGTGTTTGTTTGAAGCATAAAAAAACAAGCCTATGGGTGGTGTGGGAGCAGTTAGCATGACTGAAAAAGGTTAACTTCCATTAAAAGTAGACCTGCAAAAGCCTAAGTACTGCAGCAGCTCAGTGTTTTACAGCTGCTGAAGAAAATAATGGATTCGTACATCGACTAAGCTATAACTGGTCCAGGTATGCGAAAGCACCATGCACTGAGAAGAGACTGGCTAATGCAATCATGGTGCTTGTTAAACTGCCGGGTGTGAGGGGGCATGCTGTATTTCCTTTATATGACTGCAGAAGTGCAAAGTGCTGTTTCTCTAAGTGCACACGCAGGTTTGCTGGGGCAATTTGACCAACAAAATAAAATGTGCTCCATACCACCTCATAAACAGAATGCCTGAAGCTCAGCAATAAATAGTAAAATGTATCACTGACATTCTGCCCAAACTGGGTGCAAAGAAAGCTACAGATTCTACAACATTCAAAAGACAAAAGTTTCTCCTGATTTAAAACAAAACAGTATCCACAGTATACAACATCCAAACCCATCAGAAGCAGACACTCTGTTGATTTAATTTATGTCTGTGAACAGAGACCTGTATGAAAGCACAGTCACAATCTGCTCACAGGTGTTATCTCTCAACATCAACTCTTTTTCTGACCTCTCAAGCTGGTCATGGACTGTAAAGTAATGCAGCACACAAAAGAAAGTGTTGGACATGAGGCTATTATCTCTAGTAGCTGGCTATACTGAATGCTCTGAAAAGAAGGATATCACCTATAGAGGCTATGAAACCATCAGATGATAGCCGATGTGCTTTGAATTTTCTATATAACAAACATCCTTCTAATGTTTAGAATTATGAGGCTTCATACCTTACAGGCTTACAGTCAGCTTGCCCAGTTTTAAAAAAATCTTTGAAGTTTTTAACATATACCTGGCCTAATAAATAATCAAAGTATGTGTAGCTTTCAAGTGTCTTCCTGCTGTTTCTAAGGACTCCTCAGTATCACTGCAGTAATAGGTTGTCTGTTCTTAATCCAAAATAGATAACAATTATAAGAGACGTTGCTCTTCCTCAAAACCATTTTCTCAACCACATTTTCTATCTCTTTTCTACACCCTCAGCCATCAGCTCTATTGTGAGTTAACCTTGCAGCTGCCACCAAACTGACGTCATTTAATCTAAAAGTGGCTGACTACTTGCTGGGACTTCATTCATTGGCCAGATACTGTGAATACAGGTCCTCATGTAATGCAAATGTTCCTATGATGTGAACGTGATGTGCATGAAACACTTTTTCCCTATTTTCTTTTTGCATTACTTATGGCAGTCCAATCTCACAACTTATATTTTTACAGCTACAAAAGAATTAAATGTTGCAGTTACTTGATGGCCTTAAAGCATTTGCTAAACAAATAACCAGATCTCCAGTTATACAAGGCTAATAAAATAACTGTTAGAGGAAATGCACAGTGGATGCCAGCAAAAGATAATCATAATTGAAACCCATACTTTTTTATGTTATTCAAAATAATACAAAAAAGGCCTATGATAATGTGCCAGAAAACGTGCCAAAACTTTAAAGCTTTAAATCATGTACTTGTGGTGTCTTTTTGTTTCTTTCTTGGAGGTGTAGCAATAATAAACCACTCTTAAAATATTAGCCTGAGGAAAAAAAGGATTTCAAGGAATGAGATTAATTTTTTATCACCAGGTTTGCTTTGCACGACGGTAAATTCTGCAGAGAGGACACAGACTGATTCATCACCCTTCATCAAGTTTGAGTCACCTTCAACATATTTTTACGTGACAGGACTCTGGCAGTAATCCTTCTATTTGTGAATGGCCACAATATTCAGCTGGCAGGACTGTGGTTGTACTTTGGCATGGACTGCTGCAGGAAACTTGCAATGGCTCATCCCTAAATTGAAATTTGAAATGGCTCGTTGGCACTATCAAGCGTATGCAGTGGTGCAGAAAAGCTAGCATCTGACCATATGTTCCTCATTATGGAAATCTATGGAGCAAAACATGAGGAAATGAACTTTGGCACATCTTTGCAGAGTGTGAACAGTAATTAATAACAGGAGAGAAGACTTCTGTCAGCGCAACTCTTCTGGTGAACAGCTTTTAATGGTGCAACACCACAAAACGTTGCTGCTATAGTGCTGGGAGCTATTTTTAAAAGGTTTGAGGCCAAGCACTGAGCAGTCACAGAGTATCATCATATCTAGGATTTGGCTTTAAGTGGAAAAAACCTCCACAGTAATGAAATGCTTCAATTGATGACAAGTTGTCAAAAAAAAAAAAAAAAACTTTTCCTTTTTTCTCTCACATGAGCAGCCACTGAAAGTTTTCAATGAATTTGCGTTAGACTGCAACGACAAGAAAAATGAGAGGTAATGAAGACAAAGAGAGGAGGGAGAGATGTCTCACTGTGCATCCTTCAACAGGTTTGGAATGTCTGTCAAAACACGAGCAGACGTCGCTGTGGGCGAGAGGTCTGTGTAATTATGAACCTCCTGTGGTCCCTCTCACAGGTCACAGCATGTAGCTCATTTGTCTTCACTGTTTAGGCCCCAAATGAGCAAACAACCAAAGAGAGGTGTCAGTTATGGAGTTTTTCAAGTGCATCACATCAACACAGTCTGACCCAATACTGGTGCAATCCAAATTTTCAGTCAAAAGGATTTAGATTTTCCATTCACAACTATTATTTGAGCCTTTTTTATTTGATGATTTTTATCTCTTTTCAATTTCGCACTGCATAACAGTCTTCCACTACAATCTTTTTTTGATTGTCTTATCATTCAAAAAGCTGCTTGACAGTACACTTGCAGCTGTAAGAATTTAAGATGAGTCGTAGACTAATCAGATACCCAATCATAAAAATCAGTCTTTGTATCACCCAAAATTGCTGGCGAACCTCACCACTTTCACCTAATTTCTTGCATCTCTCAGTTTTGTTATCCTGTAATTAGCTTATTAGCCTGAAAGCACCAGATGTTGAAATTCACAAGACTTCCAGAAAGATGTCATTTGTTACAGACAAGACCAGATAGCTCTAACTAGGACTATTTAGTGTCTGAATTACAAAGCTGATATGTGATTTCCTCTTGGGGAAATTTTTCTGGACACCCAAAATATTAAATCCCCTGTAAGGAATTTATTGTTGTTTTGATTTAGCACCCCCTGTGGACAAGGCTGTACATCATTTATCTTTGTTAATCTTGTTTTGTGCATATGCAGGTGGTTTTTTCAGCTAATAAATAAATAAATAAATAGATAAATAAATAAATCTCATACTGCCAGCTTTGAATAGTCAAACATATCACTCACTGTGAGTCTCTCCTGTGGGAAATGTTAACCAAGGCTGTTTCTGCAGCTCGCAGTAGATTGATTTGTATAACATCAGCAGCAGTTACTGCCAATACAAATAGCTTTTTTAGAAATAATCAATCTTGTTGCTAATGGTCTCATTTGCTTTAGGTATCAATATTAATTCCAGGCCGCTTCATCACCTCCTTAAGCTCCACAATGAAGCTCTGTGTGTCAAATTTTCACTTTTTATTCAAATTAGCATGCAGCTATTTATCTCTCAGTACAGAAAAACAGTTATCAACTGGATGCAAAGCAAATCTACAATCTACTGACCACAATGCGTCTCAGAATTTATTGTTAATTTGTTGTAAAATTTATTTATACAATACAGACCAGTAAAATTAAGTGTTTCCTTGTGAGAACCAACATGACCAAGAGAACAGCCTGTACATTCATCCCAGCAGAGCTACCTTATTTTCTCATCAGAGTAAGAGGCTTGAGTAGTGTTGATGGTTCCTGAATATTAATTCTTTGGACTGAGAACTATCAGACTTGCTTTGAAAGATCATCGCAGACTGAATTTTCAATCTGGACTCTTGTCTGTCAGACTCCTTTCTCTTTTCTTGGCTCCTGTTCACAGTGTAGGCTAAATGTTGACTCGCAGTCTGCCTCCTGAGAGCTGTTCACTGCTCTGTTTGTAGTGGACGTGGCAGAACAACATCAACACTCCTCTGCTCTCAAACTTTGTGGAGTTTGAAATCGATCTGTCCTGCCAGTGAAGTTGTATTTGCCGAGGGCGGAGAAAAACTGTACGTGCTCAGGGAGGATTCAAATGAGTGAACTATAGCTCAGCTCAGGTGAGGAGCAAATGACCTGAGGCTACAGTCAAGCTGACACGTCGGTAAACCACATCCACAAGGAGAACTCAACTCTTGCTCAGTTTGTGGACTTTAAAATCCAAAAACAACCTGAGTTACAACAGAAAGGAAGTGAGGGTCATTCAGACAAGCAAGAAACAAAACAAACTTGGTTGTAACAGATAAACTCTAACCTAAACTCTGATAATCTACACTGCTCTGTAACATACCACTGGAAAAATGGAGTAAGAAGGTGATCGAGTGTTTCTTGAAGTGGTTTTGTTTAAGTGAATAAGAGTCCATTGTCCTTTAATAATGCTGTTTTATGCTGGCACTGCCATCAACCTCTATTTCAGAGTGCTTCTTGCAGGTGTTAACTGTTACTAGGTAACAAAAATTAACCAATAGCACTTCTGATTCCTTAAGTCACTGAGCTCTGTAAGTTTCATATTTTCTTTCATTACTTAAAATATTACAGAGAATTCAAAAAAACATTAAATACAACAGGCGTAGGCGAAGCTTCCCCCATCTGAACTTCCTGAGAAAAGTCATTGGAAGCCTGGCCCCTACTTGATTTTGATCAGTTAGTGATGGCGAAGACAATGACAAGAGTCACGATCCTCTGAGTTGAGCCTTTTGTGGCTGACTGCACTTAAAGTGCAGCAACAGAAAGCAGCAGCTGTCTGAGGTATTTTTGCTCTTTGGATGCTGAGTGCTGGATGCTTAACAGCATTGGTTACGTGAAAAAATATATATATATATATAATATTTGTGTTGAAAAAAATCAAGGAGCAACATTAGATAGTCTTCATTAAAAAATCAAGGTTTTGTTCATCTATTCAAATATTCCCCCCAGAAATGACTTTGTTCATTTGAATGAACACACTAAATGTTTAGTTTCATACAATAACCAAAATTACATCCTTTGGTGTTTTCCTGGGAACACTGAGCACTTATTCCTTTGCCTTTGGTTCCCCCTCAAACCTATCCTGACAACTAGCCTTACAAACTAAGTGGTTTGTTTTTATTCCGTGCACACTCTTCCCCTTCATCTCTGCTCTCTGTGCTCGGTCGGAGCTGTCAAATTCAGGGAGTAAGTGGCACAACACTGGCATCTGTGGAGGGCCATGTCAACGTCTTCTGGCCTGCCACCTTTGTAAAATCTTCAAGCCAGCATGACTTTTAGCCCTCGCCTTGCAGTGCTAACTCGAGAATAAATAAAGGTTGGCTGGACTCCAGCCAGCTCGTGTCCCTCTTCAGCCTGAATTTCTCACAGAAACATTTGGGTGCCAAAGACAGAGCCTCTTTGCAGACAGAATAAAGGGATTCCCCTTCTGTCCCTTGAGCTCAAACTGAGAGGGACACATGGAGTTTGAAAGGAAAGTTTGAACAGAAATTATTTTTCTTGTCTTATTTCAATGGATTATCCTTTTTCTTGTTATTTGCTTGCATGTTATTCCAGAGAAGCTATGCTGTGATTTCTCTTTTTTTATTGTTTTAACAATGCCTCAGCTCTGCACAGATATTCTTATTTATGAAAGTGGGACAAGAATCAAGGGATTCTACATCGGCCACAAACACAACATGTGCCCTTTGGATGATTAGAGCAGGGTTTAGATGAATCATTACGCTGTTTGCTCAGCCACCTGCAGACTCAGAGAAAAAAACCCTGAAAACTTTTGTTGCCCTCCAGTCATTGCAGTTCAACAAAATGTCAGCAAGCTTGTTGTTTCTGTCTGTGTTTTGTGCTTTCCGAAGATAACCAAAAATATCTAAATTAATACAACTACATGCGTATTGGTAAGTGTCCACATTTAGCTTTCATAGCCAGAATTGTGTACTTATCTCTGAAAAAAAACTAGTACACTTATCAGAATGCAAAATGGTGGAGCTGTGGAGGCTCCAGGCTGATTTGTTTGTATTGTTAAATGGTCTGCAGAAGCAGACAAAACACAAACTCGCAAAAATGCCAACTCGCCCCTGTCATAGTGAAAGCCTACACCATGAGGGTGAGGAAAACACGAGGGCAAGCTCCTCAGACAATGAGACCCAGCTATACTCGCCAGGATCTATATACAAGCCTCTTTTGAGCCAAATTAGACATGGGCACCAGTGAGGGTCCTTTCGTCGATAGGAGCAAATCACAGTGTACGCAGTGAGAGTAAATATGACACATCATCTATTACAGTGTTCGCCACATACAGAACATAATAACAAGCTCTGAGCTGACAGAAAGAGGAATTCAAGTGAGATTAGTTTGTTATTGGATGGAAGGAACAAATACTGAAGTAACAGGGATGGGAAATGCTTTAATTCTGTTGTAAGGAGTTGCATCAGTTGACAATAATAATAATAATAATAATAATAATAATAATAATAATAATGGTAGTATCAAATCAAATCAAATCAAATCAAACTTTATTTATATAGCACTTTTCATACATAAAAATGTAGCACAAAGTGCTTTACAGGTTAAATAGCCCCCCCCCACCTCCCACCTTGATAAAAACACACTCACACTCACACTACCATTCATACTCACACGCGCGCACACACACACACACACAGTAGTAGTAATAATAATAATAATATAAGATTCTATAGATTAAGACTAACAAGGAAAATAATGAGAATATAGGGTGGGTCGTCTGGCAGAGGTGTGTGGTACAAAAAGATTTATAGGAAGAGACAAAAAAAATATTAAACAAAAAAGATGAAAACAAGACAGAAAGAAAAAGATGAAGAGAAAACAAGCACAACAAAAAACATAGTACAAACATTAAAAAAACTCCACTGCCTCACACCACAACCTGCTCTGTGAAGTGTCTCCTGTAATTACCTGTAGTCTGAACATGTATTACGCAACATGCCAAACCACAAATTGTGCAAATTGAAGTGGTGGATGTAATGAGCATCTTTCCAGACAAAGTTTCACAATGTTGTCTTGAACTTTGATTTGCTAATTATAGCTGTGAAATTTTTAACAGAATTGGTTCAAGACTGTAGATGTAAATATTCCTGTAATCAGGATGCAACTTGAATTTTTCATCTTTCAGAGCAACTTCTGAGTCACATGTGTATCTCAGAAAAACAAGGTCAATTTGTATCTATTCAACCTCCCTAGCATCTTTCTGCCAACTGAGCAGAGGCTGTTGCAGCATTTTAGTTTGTCTTTTCTCAATGCACTTTAAATTCCCTTTGAGGAATTTGTCTGAAATTAACTCTGTGTTCTTCTTTGTAAGCTTCAGAAGTAAACAAGAACATCAACAACTAAGCTGACCATGTCTAGATTACTATTCTTGATGTCTGAAATAACTGTGGAGGGTTACATGGTACAGACAACAGAAACTGCTGTAGCACTGCCCAAGTTCACAGGTGCTGATAACCAGGTGAAAAAAGAATTAGTTGTTTGGAACCAGCAGAAAAAAAAATCAGTGTTTTCATCAGACCAACCCACAACCTCAGTACTACTGTTTCTGACAAATATGGCATAATTCAAAAAGGGAACAAACAGACTTTTTAAGATTTATTACCCAGAGGCACTGTTACAAAAAAGCAGATAACTGGAACTCATTAATTCAAAAACTTCGAACTTTACTGAAAAGAAAATTTGTTTTATTCTTTGATATTATCTCTGAATCCTTAACCTTCAATCAAACCGAAAGAAAGGGGGATTTTTCTAGCGATACAATAGACACTAGAATCACACAAAAGAGTATCTGAACAATGTGGTTCAGGTCAGGGCATACACCAATTTACTTGAGTCAAGGCTTTTTTTAAGTGTTGCAATGTGATTGTGTTGTGAAGCATATTTTAGTTTCTATTGTGATAGGCATGAATTACCAACTTCTTGGAAATCATCACTTAGCTTCAACTTACTATCCTTAACATACTGAGGCTAAAAAACCAGATGTCTTGAAGAAAAGAGACCATAACCACAATGTTTGATAGAAAGTGTATCAAAGCATTTCTTTCCCCTCAGAAAAACTCATATCTCAAGGTGGTAATCTCAAAACTAATTGTTCTTTTGATTGGGCAGATTTTAAGAGTGTCAAAAAGTGTCAAAAAAAATAAAACAATGAATCAAAGTGCCTACAGTAAATGTAAACCCCTCAGAGCTATCAGCCTTTAACTAAAGACAAGCGTTTAACTGAAGTAAATTCTGTTTCTGTAAGCCAGCTCCAAGATCTTAGCTAATTAACTTAATTCTGAGACATTATTCTTAAATCAAGACACATGACAAGCAAATTATCTTACCTAACTTGTGTCATTTTTTGTCTTTTGATATCTTGAATTAGGACATTTTTCTGACTTTGTCCAGTAAATGTGACTTATATTAAGAAAACTTTCTCTAAAATTAAGACAAACACTTGCTTGGATTGCAGTTTTTACAGTGAAGGCAAAATAAGATACTTCATGTAGCATGAAAAGGAAAAATGTGTAAGTTTTGAAACATCCACAGTGTTCTTTTTTACTTTCATTGTTGCATGCAATCGATGTGGAATATCTGGAATGCAATATCTGTGGTACATCCCATGCTGAGATGCAAAATATAAATAAATGAAATGCTGAACAATCAGTTGTTGTACATCAAGTCCAACAAAAACTTATCATATCTCTTTAAAGTGAAAGTAAAAAAATGCCCAAAGCACAAGGATAACAGCAGAGATATTACATTCAATCTGTTGTAGCCCCCAAACATGCTGGGCCAACTACAGTTTCAAATACAAAGTCAGTCAAACTGTGCTCTGTAAGAAAGGCCAGCAGAGAGAACATTAGGTTTAACATTTTGCTCAGGGCCCAAAACACTAATCAGTAATTAATTATGAGTCTAGTGAAACAGCATGAGAAACACTAAGTAATCCAAAACCCAATGAAGGCTGGCTGAGGGTTGGGCAAATTGTCCCTTTGCTCCGTACCCACACCTCAGTGCCTCACCAGAGATTACTGAACTAAACAAAACTAAGGAGACAAATGAATATTCATGATATGACATTTGCAAGGAGCTCATCATGGAGGCAGCCAGTGGCTCTGCATTTAAATGGGCACAGCTCAAACATCAGCACAAATAGTGAAACTCTGCGGTTTTTCCTCCAGAGAGTCGAGATGTGTTTGAACTTGAATTGTAGAAATAAAGTGCCAATTATCCCTCTAATTGGGAGTAACAAAGCTGACTGCCTGTTGTGCTTGGTCCTGTGTTTACCACGTATCCTTAAATCTCCAATTTAAAGGCTCTAATGAGTTCAATTAATTGAGAATGAAGGGAGTGATTTGAGAGTCTCAGCCTGCTGTTTGGGGTTATAAGCTCGAGGGAATGAGGTGTTAACCAAATGTCAGCTCACACTGCACGCCAACACCCCCATTAATGTTCAATAACATTTAAACCGCATCCATGTGTTTGTATTAACATATGCTTCTCAGAATACTCTGATCTTTAGTTGTAATAGCAGGCTGTTCACCTTTAATTACACATGCACTGACAGCACGACGCACCAGACTCAAAAACAAACACCTCTCCTGGAAGGCACAAATTAGGGCTCACTGCAAACTACAATGTAGATGTAGCTGTGGGGACACTCGCACTTGGTCCAATCAAAACATCTCCATCGCTTCCACAGGAAGAGCCTTGTATCATTATTATTTTGAGTCTTATTTGTTTTGAGAAGATGAAGCCCATAGATTGGGGATTACACACTTTTCATCACGTGTTGCAAGACAAGACCTGCTCAATGTCTTTATTCCCATGACTTATGTAAAGGAAACACTCACATCATAGCATATCAGTGCAGACCCTCACGAGATCAAAGAGCGAACTTACCATGGTGCCCTGTGTGCCACCTGTCCGTGAACACTCATGCAACGGTGGAGCTGCCACATATTATAAGGTCACCTGCATGATCAAGGAGGATGTTAAACTGCACAAGGCAGCTTTTCAGTGAATTTTCCCATCATCCACAGCACTGTGCTAGTTATAACTTCTCTTTTCATATTGCCAGCTGGACGTGCTACATGTATGCTGCTTCAACATCCCGCCTATAATATTAATGTTGCTTGTGTCAAAGATGTGAGAGTGGAATCAAGTCAACCCACCACTGTGCAGGCCTCAGAGGTAGCCACAGAGGCACTACAGGGGTGAGATGTGACCACTGTGAGCTGACAGACAGCAGCATTGTGTGTCTGTGTGTGTTTATGTGTGTGAAGTCCCTGCTGTGTGTTAGAGTAGTCACACACTAGGACACCAGTTTTGTGCCGTTGCAGAATTACAATGAAAGCACAAAGGCGCAATAACGACAGGAACTTTCAACTCTGTTGTGAACTCAATGTGAAAATGCCGTCTGTGGTGACATGTGCAACCTGTTTTTACTGAAGCAACATGCTCAAAGCAGCTACACCACATCAACTGAAGGAGGGTAGGAAGAGATGGCAAGCTTTCTATCATGAGGCTTATTTTCTTGCAAAAGTAATAAATCTCCTGTCAAAGACTTGTGTAAAAGATGTTCATGGTTAAAACGTCGTGTTTGTTCTCCAAGATCTGTTGCTATTCCTAATAATCTCCTCTGACACTAAGACTGCCAGATCAAACAGGGTACAAGTATTTCACTTATTACAAGCACCTGGAGTCTGAGAGGTGAATGTTTGAAATGTGGTGAGATCAGTAAGTTTGTTTCAGTATAGAATTAGTCTGGTGCATCACTGAGAGCTGGCATAAGAAGAATTTATTCACAGGAAGATAGAAAGTGTTTTAAGCCAAAGCTAACAAACTCTTCTTCCAACTCGATTAGCACTGACATTTCATTATAAAAGCCTCAAGATGGCAAGCACCTTAAGACATGCCAACAAGCTTTTCAATCTAATCTTGTGATACATTTCCACAATGCACTACTGCTTGTTTTGAAGCCATTAAAAAAAAATGTTTTGCAGAAGGACACAGCATGAGAAAGAGAGAGAATTAGTCACTTTCTCTCAGCTGAGCAGATCTGTTTAAATGCACGCCAACTGTGACACTGATCTGTGACCAAGCCAGCTGTTTGTCTCTCTGCTGAGCTTTATTCAGTCAGACAGCTGGACAGGAAGAAACAGCCATGTTCGGAGACTTCAGATCAGTAGGGTGACTGAAGTGAAACACATAAGCTCCACAGGTGAGGCAGGAAAGTGTGTTTGTGTACAGACTCTGGACAAAATGTGTCTGTTAACTACATTCTCAATTTGTCTCTGGGAATGGATATCAATTTTTCACCAAGTCCAGAATAGCTAGGATCAGGGTTATTGATGGTCAATCAAGACATTCTATATGTACTGAGATTGTGTCTGCAAAGAAACTGTACAGTATCCTGAGGTCCATCAGCCATCAGTTACTAGTTAATTTCAGCCACAGATTGCTTTACAGAGGCTGTGATATAGCCTGCATTAGAGGAAAAAAAACAGATACTAATGATCTTATTTATCTGCAATTGACAGATTTTAGGTTTGTCAAAATGATGACAAATTATGCAGGGTTGAAAAAGTAAACAAAACCTTGGGCATGTCTGTGGGATGTTCAAAGTCACTTATTCGTTGAATTTTAAGTTAAAATTCTATTTTATGCTCACGGATAGGTAATTAAACACTCATTTACATACAGAAAGCACAACTTGTTTTTCAAACCCAGGATTCTGCGTCTGCGAGCAAACAATGTCACATTGGTTTGATAAGTGAGGCTAACATAAGCAGAGTTAGCACCATCTTCCTAGCTCCAGCCAAGTATTTATATGCAAAGTGAACAAGAAACAGCCCCCTCATAACATCATCTCCATTTTCCAGATCAAACTGCGTCACATTACATGAGATGATATCCGTCAACTGCTTGTTCATATGTGAGTAGGAGAGTGTTATGGCATTCTGGCTGTAGCCATGAACTGGATCTGCAGCCCCAGCTTCAGGCAAATGGTTGCAGTTACAATGTATTGCAGTTGAGACACAACATAAAGCATGAGTGGCATTTCAGGTCTTCAGTAAATAAAGATATATTTTTGTCATTAGTTAACTCAAAGAGCTCATGCCAGCCTGTCCCAAAAAGTAGAAGAAAAATCTTTATAAGTACTTGCTCCAAGACAATGCAACATCATAACATTGACATAGCATCAGAGCAGATGTGATGCTGAAGTAAAAAGTTTTGATTGTGGACAGTTTATCATCTGCTCTGACGCAAAATGATCTTTTTAAAGAGAAGTGGCCATGAAAATGCCAGCTATGAAAGTATACATGTCACAGCAGTGGACTGTGTTTTGCCTCTTTTTGCTCCTTAAGTGTACTGCTTTTGCTGCATACTCTTAAGTCTGCTGATACTTGGACTATAAATGAATAAACAAAATCAGAAACTATGCCATAAAAAAATTCAGATGACAAGTACAAGTTCTTCATTCCTTCATAGAATCTGCAAATAGCGCATCAGTAAAATTAAAAAGGAAACCAGCTTTTATTATCTGGTTGTGCCGTTCAATTAATTACCCAGTTTTACTTCATTAGCAAAGAAGTGGGCAAAAATAAAGAAAGATGAATTCAGTCTAGTCTACAAAACATAGAGAACACCCACCAGAAAGACAACACAGTACTTCATCATACAGAGCCCCTTTTCCTTTGGGGAGCAGCTGGTTTGAGGGCTAAATTTATCATTTGGAGGAGTACCATGGACTTTGACCCGACACTCCCACCACTACATAAGACCAACTTTATAAGCAGGTGGAAGATAACTGAACTGTGTGCAGCCTCTGAAAACGGCTACACTTCATCCAGTTCTGAACATTAAACCAAGTTGTGTTGGAACATCCAGAAATTCAAAACAACTTTCTTGTTGTTAAAAAACAGAAACAACTGGATTTTCATCTTTTGATTTAAATCTGAATTGATGCATTTCTGCTGTTCACCAATACATAAAAGTCAAAACAGCAGGCTCTAAACACAAAACTGTACATCACAGTCCAGTCCAATCCAATCCAATATAGCACCTTTCAAAACAAGGCTACAAGGTGCTTAACAATAAAAAAGCAGTTTGAAATACATAAGTAAAACACTTGTAAAGTGATGTAAAAGCAGGAAAAGTCAATAAAAGGTACTATTTATTAATGTGAGTTTCAAGAAGAAATTTAAAAGTCTAACAGTTCATCAACAAATTCAGCCAAACCAGAGGGACATTAGAATTTATGTCTGTTTCTGCCAATAATTAAAGCATTCCTTGTCATTGTTGATGTTAACTGTGCCTCATCTACTCTAGAGAAAAATATCTGGGTCCTAAGGAGCTAAAAAAACATTTATCTTCTTCAGCTAAGGAGCTGGGGTGCATAGCAGATCACATTATTATCTGATCCATTGATTAATTATAATCAGCTTAGTCCAGCTGCTTTGTCTCAGCTTATTACCTCAAGTGGAAGAATGTACAGAGCAGTACTTTTCCACTTCAGAAATTTACAACTAGACACAAAGTGTACAAAAACTGTCCCCTTTAGAGTAAATCCCTAATCAAGTGATACTCCACTCTTCCTGTTGAACACACTCAAGGTTCTGTTAATACGGCTGCATGAAGAGCTATTTTCTCAAATACCTGACACTGATGGGAATCAGATAAAACAGTGTGAACTGTATTGTCAGAAGGTTATTAGGTTTGAGAAATGAAATGTCATGAGCCTCTGAAAGAATCAATCCTCGAAAGTATCCAATCAAGTTTTTAATCTTATTTTTAAAATAATGATTAAGTGCTCTGAGACTAAATTGTGGCCTCAGAGAACTCAATCAATATTTGGCCTGAAAAATTATATTTAAAGACAAAAGTTTAATGGAAAATTAAGAAGTATCCACGTCAATCAAATATAGAAGATAATCTCCATCTAAGTGTAAAAACAGACAGAAAGCTTGAGACAAAATCTCAGAGCTTGATTTAACAGTAGGCAAAATCCACATCTCTGTATCAGAACACATTTCCTTTCTTTGAACCCAGTCATAAAAACTTTCATAAACACAGGAGAGAGAAAACAGCACACATCCACCTACATGATCCAGCATTGTAATGTTGTTATTAAATTGATATCCCAGCTTTGATGCATCTCTCACAGACAGGTCCTCTTATTCCCAGACTAACATTGTAAGCATCTGAAGGCTGTCTGGAAGCTGAACACGACAGATGTTTTGCTACTCATTAGATTTATGTTCAGTGTAGAGACAAGCAAAACACAGAAAAGCGTAGGCTAAGTCATCTAGTGTGGCTAAAGTTTCTGTTGGGATTTAAGTTACAAAGAATTTGGTGCAGCAGAAGGATGTCTGTGAGTGAGAAAGGGAAGTTCCAGCCCATCAGAAGCAACATAGTTTCCTAAACCACATTTTGAATCCATCTTGAATGAGAGCCACTAAAAACTGCATTGAAACTTTAATACTGAATAGTCACAATTCAGAGGGTAACCCTGTTAGGATAGTCTCGCTACATTTCTTGAAAATGCGGTAGTTCAGTAAAGTATTTAACATTTCTCTCTTTTTATTCAGTAAGCAATGAGAAGCCATAAAGACCACAAAAGCCACAAAAACCAGAAACGTAACCCCCAGACTGAGTCAATAGAAATGTCCATCACTGCAGAAGATTTATCTTATTGTTTTTCTATTTTTGTGGAATGGGTTGCTTGCTGTGATGAACCTTTAAGGACCTTTCTATGAACTTGTGTTCATTTTCCAACTCACAAATTAACTCTTAGTTCACAGTAGCTGCCACTCAGAAACAATTTCCACCACAGCAGTCATGGATTGTTAGCTTGAGAAACCCACTGAATTGGGATTAGTGGACCTTTGTCAGAGTTCTAGGAACTGAAGTAACCTTTCCCTTTTTTGATGATTCTGCATTTGCAGGAATTACAAACTCTGATGGGTCCAAGAACCCAGTTTAGAGGAACATTTTGGCTCCTGATTTACTGTACTCCCCTTTCTAAAGAGGGATATCAAGTTGTGCAAGAGCACAGGGAAAGGTCAATACACAAGTGTATGTGGTCAATCACATAAGCCCGTCAAGTACATCCAACCACTTTTTTTTTCCAAACCCACCCTGAAGATCAGCAAAGTAACAGCAAACATAAGAAAGTAACAGCTCTGTTAACTGTGAAAAATGAGGAAAGATACAGACTAATGAACCATGGATGAAGTCCAGGCTTTGTTTGGTGAAAAAGTATATTATTAAAACCTTTGAGAGTATTTCCTGCCAGCTCACTACACTGGATACCAGACCACACTGCAAAGCAGCGTTCAGGAGATGAAGAAACTCATAAAAGCTCACAAAAAAACAAAACAAAACGAAAGACATCAAGAACCGAAGCAGATCTGACAGAAAAACTGGCAGGTGGTGTATTATACTGAACCTTATCCTCGGCCAAAGACTGGCATCCTCTGGTAACGAGGGCACTAAGGAATCAGCAGTCAGGTTTTTAGAGGCTACTGTTTTTGTTTTTGTTTTGTTAAGGATTTCATGCCTTTATTCAAAGAGGATAAAACAGTGTCTCAAGCTGGGAACTAGGAAAGAGAGCAGGAAATGACATGCCAGAAAGGGGTGACAGGTTGGAAATGAACCTGGGCCGGCCCCTGTGTGAGGTGCACAACTTAACCACCTCATCAGCCCTCCAAGAAGCTAAATTGCCCTCAATATTTACAGCTGTGTTGCATGTGATGTTGCTCTAGCAACTATTCTTTGGCTGACGTGACCTTAATGTTCATATCAGGCATCACTATGGCTGAGCAGATGAAGGCAGAAAAAACGCCCCCATGGTGTGGAAGCTTTTGGCCTGAAAACACATAATGGCTCTGAAACTAGCATTAGTGGACCAGAAAATCTCTGAAAAAGGAATAATACAGTTGTTCTGTATCTGCTGGTCTTATTAACCACTTCAGTGTACCAGGTTCCTCAAAAGGTTTAGTGAGCCAGAGTTGCATTTTTGCATATTTGAATGTTGTTTGTGCTGTAATCAAAATGAATCAAGTGCTTTTCGTTCAAGTATACAGCTTGCTCAGTTAGAATGGAATAAATGGAGAAGCTCAAATTTGTATGTTTCTTTTGACAATCTGTCTAGAGAAAAAAAACAAAAAACATTTCAAAGTCCATCTCCCAGTCAACTGGTAAAATGTATCTTATTTGTGAGATTTTTCTTTTTTAAACAAATTGCTCAAACATCAAGTCATGTATCGTAAGAGGGATAAAACAGACTATTTCCGGACCTGGGACAGAAGCTTTTTGAAGTTTCTATTGCCTGTCTTCTTCTTCTGTGGTTGTATTTTATGAGGTTGCATCACTAACTGTGATGGCAAATCAAAAAATTTCCACTCAGCATGTAGGATGTTTTACTTTTTCTCTCCTACGAAAAAAAGAAAGAGGAAGCATCCAGCAGTAAGGAATTTGAAATCTCAATCCCATCTCAGCTGTATTTGTGGGAACAAATGGAGCCAGTTTTCACTCCAGCAGTACTACTTCTGTCAGACTCTTGTAACCTAAGACAAAGACATGTGAACTCATCTCATCTCTTTGTACCAAAACAACTCAAGAGGATGTAATAGCAACATGTCTGAAGCACGACAACTATGCATCACCACACCAGCCCCCCCTCTTTTATGCCTGATTGTGTCTTTCACCCCCTTCTTGTTCTCTGCTGATAACCCTTGTCTCTCTTTAAGCTGTCTCACCCCTATCTCACTCTCCCACTGTCACACACTCCATCACTCTCGTCTGCCCTCTCTGCTGCCTTCCTCCTCCATCTATTAAGTGAAGTGCTGCATACGCTGGCTGCTGTATACAATGGCCCCTGTATTCACATTTGTTGTTTATCTGTCTGCAGACAGCCCTCAACATATTCAGTGAGGCAGATTTCTAAACAAGCAGGGCAGAAATTTAAACTGCCCATAAGTACAAGGGTCCCTTTGTTTCAATACACTGCATACCTGTGGCACTTGTAACCATCTAACACCTATTGAGTGAGTCAAAGACAGAACAAATAGAGCCTTTTTTTCCCAAAGAGTGTGTCATCATTTTCATTTCCCTGAAAAAGAAACATGCAGTGAAGTTATAAAAAGTGATACATTTCATAAAGTTGCCACAAAGACAGACTTTAGTAAAAACTTGACTGAAATGCTGACTTAAAGCTTTAAGATTGTCTCGAGGTGCCCACACATCCATAATGGATATGTCAAATGTTACCATCCAGGGCTATGGCTTAAACAGGGCTGAATTTTGTGCACAGTTTGGGAAATATAGTTGTGAATACTCTAAATAAAAAACTGAAAGTCAGCACTTTAACTGTCACTACATTTTGAATTCACTGCTCTGCAGTAAACAGCCAAAACAAAACTATCCAAGTACTTGCAAACTAAACCGCATATGCACCCTTGGTGAAAAGATACAGGTAAATAAATTGCAAACACTTGTGTGTGTTAAATTAGTTTTTCAGGAACGGAAATATTTATGGACACGTACGGGGAAAAGTGCTGCAATTCCCCACGTTGTACTGTACATGTGGGTGTGTGCAGCCATTTGTGTAAACTGTATGAGCAGATAGATGGGAGTGCCCACGCGCTGGGGCTCAGGACAAATTGGCTGCCTTTCGTCTCTGCATCTCTTTAATTACACAGAACTGAAACACCAGGGCTGCCTACCTACCGGCCTAATGCTGCGGGAGGAGATATCAACAGAGCCGTTTATCATGCAGAGTGCCGACAAAAGTGGGACAGCTAAAATGTAGTCTCTCTCAACATGATTCTGGCTCTCAGAATAGATACACTGCCCACATTGTCGAGAGCACTTCTGTTAAGATGTCAGTGAGGTTTCTGGGGAAGAAAAGGGTTATTAAATTGTTCTGTGGAAATAAATTAATAGGCTTCAACTGGGTGTGCAAATTACAACTGCTACATCACAGTCAAAAAAAGAGTGGATATTTGCCATTTATTGTGTTGACTCCAATCCAGGAGTTTGTGCTTGAAATCTAACAGTGACCATCATTTTAAAGTGCTGGCTTTCTGTTAGAATACACTGCATGTACTTCTGCTGCATTTTAAAGTGTTCTCATCCATGCTGAGTTGAAACCCTCAGAGCTCATTTCATCCATGTTCCTCCTGATTCAGAGCAATATAGACAGGACACAATCTGGAATGTTGACAAAAGGTTACAGAGAGAGTGAAACTGATTATAATGCTGACTGCACTGAGGAACTACGAAACCAACTGAATTGACAGGGTACATTTTGGCAATTTAGTCATGATGAACTGCATGTGCAACAAAAATTGATAAGACTTAATTTCAATTGTGTCACCATGCTCCTTTGCATACCTCACAGTCAGATAACAAATAACAGATTTCAGTGACACATTTCAGGCACAATGGTGGAGCCAATTGTGAGTGATGTCAAAAAACAACAGACTTTAGGCAGCTTCTTTTGTATTTCGCCACTGAAAAAAGAATTAGCGGGCTGAACCATGGCCAAACAAAAGTTTTTGTTTTTGTTTTTTCTCTGAAAAAGTATTTCCCAGATGTACCGTGGCTTGAAGCAAGTGATGAGCGCACTTATTTGGGCTATTCACATGTACATGTGAAAATAGGTGTGTTTTATAAAGGCTCAAACACTTCCAGTCAACCTGTATTTGACAAATTTTAAAAGGGAAGAGATGGTGAATGTGGGGCAAACCACTGCTAATAAACAAGCTAGCCAAAATGAAATATCCAGTCGCCCACTTGCCAGGTGGCGAGACAAGCTGAATAAAGAACAACAGTAAGCTCTGCATCAAATGTTTTCACCTTTCATAAGGCTAAGCATGCATGTCCCATGATTATTCTGATTATATTCCTTTATTGAAGCATCTAGGAGTGAATTTTGGAGATGTTCATCATTCAGGTGGCACACGGATAACACCGAGCATCGTCCATACCATCAGCGGGGCTGCAGTTTGCTGAATTTGGGGGGCTGCTTTTAGATGGATCAGAGGACATCACAAAGACCAAGCAGGAATTTTTTACAGCAAAGGTGAGTTTACCTCAGACTTTCTAGGACTGATTGAACTGGGTGCTGCTCGAGCTGCAAAGTTGGCCTATCTGTCATCAATGTTATCCACAATAAAAATGCCCAGTTAGGGGGACACTTGACTTAAACAAAAAGCAGAATGAGATATTTTTTGGAGAAAGCTCAGTAAAGAGAAAAGAAGCAGTGTTTGGCCACAGGGGATACCGAAATTAAAAAACAAAATTTGTCAAAAAGGACCTTTGTGACATCAAAAGTGAATTACTTGATTTCTTGTGTGAAAAGATTCCTAGTACTTTGTTTGTGGATGACTTTTCAACTAGGGGTCTTAAACAACTATAGCAAAGAAAGTTTGAGTTTATTATCAAATATTTTTTGTCTTAGCATAGTTTCTAAGTTATTCTGTGGTTCATTAACAGGGCACTGCAAGAGGGTGGGCTTTTCCAGGCCTGGAAATTAAACACAGGAGAAAGAGGGAGGAGGCTGACTTGCACTACCTAATTCATCTGAATAAAAAATCACGTTTCCACTTTTTGTTTTCTTTCCTTTTGATGGGGGGAAGAAAAGCGCTTGATATGAAAATGAAGCTAAGCAATTCATCAGTGCTTATTACGATGATAAAGAGAAAACAAAAATATGAAATATTTATGTCTTAAACAACTCCCTCCTCTTTTTCTTATCACAGTAACTCATTTACTGCTGCTCCTGCTCTACATGCGTTCATACCTTTCAGCATCACAACAAAATCATCTCACTAATAAGAAGAAAAACAAGCAGGCAACAGAGCAGAAGACAAAAACACAGACTTCTTCTCTCTCTGCCTCAGCACTGCCACCTGGGGCAGCAATCACCAGCCCTCCCACTGCCTATTAGCTCCCATACTCACAGCAATCAGCATCTACCACAGCATAAGGTCCATGTTGCAGAGTGTTTGTTTGCGCCTCCAGTGTGTGCACATGTTTGAGTATTTCTGTTGTGCTTGGTATTTTTTTGTACAGAGACTTTTTTTGCATAAGGAGTAAAAACATTGAGATAAGCACTTTAAAATTAATTAGCAGGCCCCGTGGGGAAACATCCAGCTGAGGCTGAGAAGAGGGAAAGCTCTGCAATGTACCAGGCAGATATTTTTCTTTCAGTGGGGCAGCGAGGTGCCCCTGAAACTCACCAGGCCACAGTGAGAGCAGAGGCTTTATCTAAATATTTAGGCACATTCTTCGCTCTGGTTTCTGATACAGCATCAATTATAATTGTTTTTCCTTTAATAAATAACAAGAGAGGAGGGGGTAGGGAGCGGTATGAACTATGAAGACGGATATGGATATGGATGCTGATAGAGTGATGACAGCATGTGCTTCAACAGGAGGTGGGAATGTAGAAAGTAGAAGGGAAAAAAATTAAAACAAAAGAGACTACTACAGGTCTAAAAATAAAGAAACAAAGAGTAGAAAAGAGAAAAATGAGAAAACCTCAAGAAGACAGAGTTGAGAGCCACGAGGCAGAAATCTGACTTCACCTTCAGTGGGGTTGATAGCTGCAGGTAAACTGTCCCATGGGAGGGTCCAGGCAGGGCAAGGATGAGGAGCGAACACTGCCTCGATGCCATTTTCCTGGGGGTGGAAAGCACACACACACATAAATACACACGTTACCATAGAAACCCCTCAAAGGCCTTGAGGTTCTGTGGTCCAAACAGTTGTAATGAAGTGATTTAAAGAGAACTGTTCTCAAACAAGCCCCGTGTCCCCTAACTCATACTGATCTGAAGCTACACCCTAGCAAAAACACTGCTGATGCACTTATTACTCCTGAAAGAAAGAGCAAAGATGCCAAAAAAACACACACACCCACACACACACTCCAGGTAAAGCACTCTTTTTCTCCTCCTGTTTCTTTGATGATTTGAGAGATTCTGTACAGACTATTAAGGTATGAAATGAGTGTAGAGTCAGTGCTCTCATTAAACTCTATTAGGTAATCTTTAAGGAGATCTATGTTTGCTTTCACATGATTGACTTTTCTGATAAAGTCTGATATTGGGTCTTTCATGGCTGGTTAATATTACAGAATATTATGCTTCAAGTGAAAAAGGGTTGAGTGTTGGGTAAGATATTGGTCATTTTATAAAACAAAATATGAAACTAAACGAAACTATGTTTTCCTCTCCAGTTATCATCACAATTTATTTGTTTGGTGATTGCACAAGCTCTTAATGGTGATTATTATATCTTCTCATATTTCAAACATCGACATTAATCAAAAATGCTGAATGTCCTGTTTAGAGGTATGCAAATTTAGAATCACTACATAGTCATATATTGTTGAACTTTTTGAGTCTGTGGCTGAATCTCATTCTCAAAAAATCTTGATATATTATCTAAACTACACATTAAGTATATGTAAAGATATAAAGATATAAAGATTTGGGCAGATTAAGGCTGTTTCACACGTTTAAAGACAGGTCAACTTGTATTTCTGAAGCATCAACATTGGTTTTAATTTTAGTGATTCTTGTTTGTTGTCTCTTTTTTTTTTACATTTATTCATTTATTTCTGTCTTGTATGTTTGTTTACTCTGCTGTGTTTGTGGACTTCCCTTTGGAACCCCATATTTATACAGATTCCCATTGCATTACAATGAACTTTGGGTAATTCCCTCATGCTAAGTCTGAACATATGCCCACTTATGGAGAAGGTGTATTAAGGGCTCAAAAAGTCAGCACTTTACAGTTTGATAGTGGAACAGTCTTAAGCCCACACCGACTTCACAGGAACGCACCTCAAAGGCAGTGAGTGTGTGAGTATGGACATGAAGATTTGGTCTGTCTCTAAACTGCTCAAACAGTCTGTTCTAAAGAGGAGGAGGTTTGTGGAGCCGGGGGCCTCAAAGGGAGCGCAGCCAAAACAAAGCATTTCAGACAGAAGCTAGAAGAATTTTCCCAGAAAAAATGTAAAACTGTGTGAAATATTGAGAATCATTTTTAGCTATATCTCCTTGGTAAGCTACTGCAGGGGTACAAAGCTGAAAAAAAAACAACCCCACAATACTCCTGCTTAAGTAACTATCATGGGTGGTATAAAACTCTAAAAAAAATTCCAAAACGTACATTGTTTTTTTCTGAATGAATTTGCTTGGCTTCGTTTTTGACTTGTTTTTTTGGGTGTGTTTCTAAAACAACCTCAAATGCTGAATTGCAGACCTCTTAAGAAGTCTGTTTTCATCTGTGACTGAGACAGTAAAACCATTTTAGCCTTGTGTTATAGAAAACAAGTCCAGTTACATTAATTTTACTACTGGGACATCATCAAATCAGTGCCTCTTCTTGTATCCAAGTCAGTGGCTGTGTCCCAAATTTCTGCACTTAATAAGTGTGTTCACACTTACATTAAGGAAAAAACATGTTGCACTTTAATTTCTCAGCTGGCACACTAAACATGGCCGAACTTTAGTGTGGAAAAGGTGGATCTCATTCAATGGTTGCCACACTGGCAATGCAAAGCAAGGGGCCGGAGAGGATAAGACAATGGTTGGTAGATGCAATTAATGAATCATAGAGGAACATCTGTGAATCGATGTGAAATGCAACTGATCTGTAGTGTTTGACTTGAAACAACACTACCCTGTTAGATTTTGTGCACTGTTCTAATAAGTGCATAGTGTAGGCGGTGCACTTCATGTAAGTGTACGGAAGTGGAAGTAGGCAATTTGAGACACAGCCAGTGTTAGTATCAAATTTGCAGATTACGTGATTGTGTCACTGCCTACCAAAGATGACCCTGATCATGGCCCTGTTTTATTCACAGGTTGACGTCTTTTTTTAAGAACATGCATGTGTTCATTACTGAGAAGATGATGCTACCATTGCTGTGGTAGGCTGTAAAGATTTGTTTGCATTGTTGTCAACGAAAAAATGGCTTTTGAGCCTCATTTGACACAAAAGCTAAAGAAAGAATGTGTTGTTACCTGAAGCTGTGAAATTGACAGTCTCGATAAAAAATGTTTCAAGCTGTGATTATCAAATCTGTTTTCACATTCTCTTTTGATTATATGATTACAATAAGTAGCTGTGCAATGCAAAAAATAATTACAACTGTAAACGCCTCAAGTGAGAAATTCAAACTGCAGGCTCTTAAAAAGGATCAGTCAGTTGTAAATAGATTGTAGCACCGCTGTCTAAAGAGTTCATACTGCTTGTGTCTGGGCAGATATCACACATCTTCCTTGTATACAGGATGGTCAGGAAAAATTTGTTGTCTCAACTGCAATAAGCCTTCCTAACAGCTCTATGTGAAACCTTTTACAATATTTACCTGCTTGCCTTTGTCTTTTTAAATCAATTGAGTGTGCCATTACTCCTTTCTATTGTCTGCGTGATGGTTGTGTTGTGCTGCTGGCTGTAAAACAATTTTCCCCTCTAGGATAACAAAGATATCATAGATCTAAGTGTTTACATGAAAAAAGAGAAAAAAAAATCCTCAGTCACTTTTCGATAAGACCTGGGCTCAACTTAAGACCAGTAAAAAAAAACACCTGCTGCACTGGGTTAAAGGGATAACACATTGTGTGAGCTAAGCATGTTTTCAAATGGCATCAGCCACATTCTGCAGATGTACACAGAAATCTACTTTAAGAATATAAGACTTTGCACCAAAGAATGCATTCAAGCTGTTAAACTGTGAGAGAGGATGGTACTACATTCAGAATTGTGTAAAAACGAGTCAGTCTTTAACCATCTATGCAGCTGATTAGTTCTATCACTTGGGTTTCCACAAGAAGGGCAGACACAGACTTGGACTAATCCCTGTTTCTGGAACAACGACTCTCATGAAATCCTGTTTTATCCTACAGAAAATCCAAGATTTCCCTGAATTTTTATTCAACTGATCTTGTTAACTCACTAATCCTTCTTTTCTTTGGTCTTATTTTCTGGATTATCCTCCTGTTGTCCTGCTTTTATAGATCACACTGTTGTCCAATATGAGCAACTGCTTCAGAGGCGTGTCGATCAATTTGTGAGTGATAGCATCACCGGTTTGATCCTGATAGTATTGGTTGTAGAGGGTGGGGGTGCCTCTTTGTTTACATGTGCATCATGGGTTGTGCCTCTGGAGCTTGACAGCTCATTGCCCACTAATGCTCAAGCAGTTTGACTGTCCTGCATCAGTGTGTGCTAACTGAGGTGAGGGGGGAAAAAGGAGAGTTTATGAGCCATTTATACAGTGGATAGTGTAGCGAGATGAGCCTGCTGCTTCTGGTTAGCAGCAGTGAAGGATCGCGCGTTTCCATGTCAGATGGCAGACCTCTGTCTCCACGCACTTGCTAGGGGACACACATACACACACACCCATTTATATATGAGGCGATGTGCACACAGACACATACACTCTGGCATATTGGCCAAGACAACACAACAGCTGCAGTGCAGACATGATCGTGGCGACACGCAGCCATCCTTGTAATCCCTCTAGGCTAAGAAAGAATGGTGGCCATTGTGTTTGTGTGTGCCTATGTATGTGTGTCTGCAACACACATTCCTCTCTGTTTTAATGTCGGATTTCTCCTGCCATGAAAACTGTCATTTGAGCACATCTGTGCCCAAATGAATTTCATCTGTCAACATGGCATGTGTGAGACACTTCACATCCTGACCACCCAGCTTACTCAGCCTCACTAAAGCCTCTCTTTCTCACCCTCCTCTCCTTCTGACACTTTAAAATCACACTGTTACAGAAACTTTGCCAACAGGAAATCACAGTGACTATCTTTGCTGAGAAAGCAGAGCAACAAGGGGAACGGTATGAAGGCCAGTGTGGAGGGTTAGTGAGGGGTGAGACTCCTTCTTATAAACAGCTGCTGGAAAAGCTGGTCCCTGACAATTTGCAGGGGCAATATGGGGTATGCTATAAAGCTCAGAAAGACAGAAATGCATGGAGCAAAGTGTGTGTATTTCTGTAAATACTTCCTGAGGGAGCTGCATTAAACAGTGTGGACACATTGGGCTGTTTTGTGCCTTTCCTCCTCTTTACAGTACAATTTCAAGCCATTACCATAAAACACTTTTTAAATCTAGCTATAAAACTTTGTTTTGGACTAGATACATTGTTTTTATTGCACCTGAGTAGGAGATAAACTAAATGTGCACTGTCTGCACTTTACAAGTGGCAACAAGATCCACAGAGAATACTGAATTGTTTATTTTATAATGCACTGAGGGCAATGGTATCCTACTATTGTGGATACATTTTGCTTTTCCTGGTGGCGAGTTTGTTTGTCTTGTTTGATGAATATATTTTCACCCAACCAACATCCAAGAGAGAAATATATCTCACATTCAAAAAGGCATCATACCTTTCCCACTTAAAATGTAAATTCTGCAACTGGAAGCACTTAACATTCAAGCACTTAAAGAAGGAAGAAGAAAATTTCAACAATTAGGAGTGTCTGCCAGAAGCCTACACATTAACTTCACGCCACATTCTTCCAGACACAATCAGCAGAAAATGGATGCATGAAATTACAGGGATAACAGATAACAACCAGTTGGGGCTGACAGACCTTCTATCTGCGCTCTGAAGGGAGACAGCTCCTGATGTTCTGAGTGTTTGTTAAAGCATATGTGCTTGGAAACCACAGAGAAATAATTAAGAAAATTGAATCATTACTTTAAGTTTATTCATTGTGGGTCTCGGTCCTCCGACAAAAGGAAGCTGTGAGGTCTTCTCCTGGCTTTCTTCTTGTTCCTTATGACTAGTTTGGTTGTCTTCTGCTAACTGCATGGGGTTGCTTGATGCAGGTACTTGGGGGAGATTGAGGGTCATCCCACATGCCTTGGCTGCTCTGAGGACCCCGGGAACCTCCTGGACACGGCTGTACCAGCTCAGCAGCTGTGGGAGCTGATGCAGAGTGTTTGCAGCATGTGTTTGGATGGAGCACTATAGAGAGTGATGAAGATGAAAGAGAACATTTTTAAAAATTCATCAGGTATTGATTAAGGGTCTCATCTGGTCTGTCATCTCCAGTGGAGCGAGATGTCAGGGTCCAGGAGGATTTACTCATCACACTACAGGGTAGACATACAGACAGACATGAGGAGGAAGGGAGGGCAACAGGAATAACATCAGCAAGATTGGCAGGTGAGGGGCGCATTAGAAGCACAAACAGAGATGTGACCAGAGGAGCGGTGCCACTGTGTGCAACTATGTGAGGAAGACGAGAGAAGAGCGCGGGGACACAGAGAGAGAGAGAAGGGGCTCTCTGCAGTACCACAAGTGAGTGCAGTGGAAAGGATCGGCCGTGGCAGCATGTGTCGTGGACAGTGATGGCCGTTAAGAGGAGACACGCTAGGCTGAGTGTGAAACTGGAAACCAGTGGAGCACAGCTGACTACTAAAAGCCTCATTGTGAGAGCTAAAGTTCATTCCCACAGCCCAGGAACAGTTGGTAACGGCTGGAGGGTGAAATGGAGGTTGGGACTTCTTCACTGCTTGACAGTGCAGGATTCCTGATCAATAACAATGTACCATTAAACTAAATGGGCGCCGCTCTAGGTAGTCTCCTGCAGTAACTTAAACTGCTGCCACAAACTTTACTTTTAATTTATGCAACCGTTATAGGTTATGAATATTCAAAAGCACTAGCTTTTGAGGTATTGCACTTTTTCTCTAAGTAAAGAGTTTTGAGGTCAACATAAGAACCCACCAACTCTTAATCTGTTGCAAGGAGAAAACTGTTCCCAAAGAAAGAAAGTCATTGAAATGCATTTGAACCTGCTGTATTTGAATAGAAACCCTCCCTCACACTGTTATCACTCTTTGCCAGGTGCCTCTAGACCACCTTTGAGAAAACCGGTGCCAAGCTTGCTGTAGCCAGTCCCCTTAACTCAAGTTTCTGCCTGGGTGGATGTAAAAAAGGGCTGGGTGAACTGCCTGCTCACCCTGAGCTGGGGTGTCAAAACCGTGCGTCATGCATAATATGAAAAGTTATGACAATAAAGACATTAAATAAAAAGACATGAGGGGAGGTCTGAGGCTTGAATAGCTCCTGTATATGAGGTCGCATCAGGCTTCAATCTTGTGCCTCAATTTATTTTGAAAGACAGAGCCTTGTGCAGAAACACTTGAGTGCTCACAGCACCATAATGGGTATTTTGCTTACAGTAAATTCAGAGAAGGTCGCATGGTGTCAATGTACTGAGAGCTAAGTATTTACAGAAAATATAGGTGCTGATATCGAACATAAATGAGCACTTGACATTTATTCATTTATACAAATAAGGTGACAACTTGAGACAGAAATAAAAGCAAGGTCTTTTGCCACAAGAGTTCATAACTGACAAGACTTAAACATTAATCATTAACACCAAGGCTCTTACCAAGTAATGATAGATGCATGGCAGAAGCACCACATCAGTCAGAGTGAAGTAGAGTCCTTCAGCAAACACATGCTCGAGTGGTGGCAGGTCTGTAGTCTTCACTTTCCTGATCTCAGAGTTCTCCCTGCTGGCGGAAGTGGGAACTGAATCCACAGAAAGCTTAGCTAAAGCCGCCCTGAGCTCAAGTCCATCACAGACCTGTGGGGATTGTCCTGGATCAGACTTACGGTCTGAGGTTTCTTGATCTCCAGAGGAGTTTTTCTTTTCATTCTGTCTCTGTTCTTGTAGTTTCTGTCTTCGGATTTTGTCATCGTTGTGGACTTTGACAGGCTCGGCTAGTCTTCGCTCTAATGTAAGGATAGAGAGAGGTGGCTGCTGGTGTGGATTTGAGGGATTTTTGAGATATTCCTCGACAGCACAGGGGATGCCAATTTCACACAGGCGGGTCCACTTGCTTACCTGTCATTGAGGAGAGCAATAAAAGTTAAGTCTTTAAAAGCACTCAAAATTGATGAACAAAATAAATGATTTCATTATTTCAGAGTCATTGTTTTAAACTCTAAATTACTTTTACCTAAGAAGATTACAAAAATATGGGCTTTATTTGAAAAATACAAATATCTTTTAATTATGCAGCAAGACCCATTCATGAAGCATAGATATCTTCCTAACGCTTCTGAAGTATTATATTTCAGTTATAGAGATGTGGAATAAAGACATGCTCAAAACCCTTGTCGTAAGTCAATACTTAATAAATAATTTGTGACCCCTGCATGAAAATTTTTTCTTTTTTTTTCTCCAGTTAAATGTCAAAGTCTCCACAAGCAATGGTGTAGCTAGGGGTACAGGGGAGCACCCCCTTGGTGCCATCATGTCTTTATAAAAGCCCTTTAGCTGTCCCTGCAGTAGACAGAACATCATAAATTCCCCTGTTTAATGTAGTTTTAGTAGGGGAGATGTAAACGAAGTACTCTTGTAGCTTCTCTTTCAATATGCAGAACATAAAAAGTGCTATTACTGGATTAATCATGTGAAGAGTATTTATGCTTTTCCAGTGGATGAAAACATAAAAAGGGTGCCTCTGGGTGGCTTTCTAGTATTTACTGTGATAAAATTCACTTGTAAAATGTAATAAATTGACCTATCAGGTGTTCTTTGTAGATAAAATGTAATAAAATGCTTTCTCACATATGTTTGCGGTGGATAAAACACGATAAGTGCCCTGTTGGTAACCCGGTCTTATTATGTGTGTTTGTGTTATGTCTTTAGAGTTTTGATTGAACTTCTCAGTTTTAAAATGACCATGTAAAAAAAAGTCAAACCTTAAAGACTGTAAGCTCTGAGCAAGGACTAGAAACTATTGCAACAAATCGTGAATCTCTAATTTTATGTTCTCCTTCTACAAAGTTAAAGTTGCTCCACTAATTGTCACATAAGTGTCAGCCAAAATATGGAAGATTAGGTGTACGCTGCTCAAAACTTCTTCTAGCCTCAGTATGTTTAGACTAGGGGTGCCCCAATCCAGTGATATCAGATATCAGTCCAACATCAGCAAAAACAAAAAAGAAAAAAAGAAGATCGGATTATATTGGCCTGCATCTAAAATCTCTGATACAAGCACTCTGATTCATGCAGCTCATTCCAGACTCCACTCCAGCAGCTCTGGATCCAGCATGCAGAGGCCATGTGATCACATCAACAGCATGTGCTCAGGTACTAAGAAAGCAGAAAAGAGTACTAGTGATGTTGACTAGTACTGGCAGTTGTTTTTGTTAAAGTCAGAAAAAGACGTTTGTCATGCACAATTTTCCTGTGATGGCACGGATCTGGGTAAGTTACATATTGAACATGCCCCCAAGGGTTATAAAAGCCTTGAAGACATAGAAGTAGAGCTTAGTTTCACGCCATTTGTGCTGATGTCATATCAAACTAGCATCAGTTTTGGCCAGTACTGCAATATTGGTATCGTATTGGGAGTGAAATGTTACCAGGACACCCCTAGTTCAAAATATCTCTTTTCTGTCAAAAACAGGGGTACGAAAAGCTATTTTAAGTCTGTAACTTCCAGGTTACAGCGCACCACTCAAACTGATTGATCAGCCCTTATTCTATAAAGGTTAGAACTGGATCTGTTGTGCCTGGTATGATATTTTCCTTTTTATTTCATTTATCATTCTCAAACAAACCAAAAGTATGTCAACCGGACCAACCTCGTGTGAGTAGAGTACGGTTGACATACTTTTGGCTTGTTTGAGACTTATTATGACCTGGATGAGTGAGAATATCCACAGATTTATTCATTTATCATTATTCATTTATCATTATTCATTTCTGCTCCTCTCTTTCAATCAGTCTGAATGCCACTGGACATTAGTCTATTCAAAGCTATAATATTGCACTTTTCTCAAATCCACAGCAAAGTTTTAGTGAGGGAATAAGTGCCTGTGCATGCCATTAACAGTGTTGGGGCACTTTCTCCTCCATTATAGTTTGACTTTGATCCTGTGCACCTCTGCTGAGTTGTGTGACTCACCTCAGCACAGGCCTTTAAACAGGTCTTCTTGAACCCCAGCAGTGCCAGTACATCATTCCTGCAGGGCTCAGCCTCTAGGGTCTTGTTGATGATGTGTCTGAGAACCACAGCCAACCCTGCCCTGCACAGCATCCCGGTTTCATCCAACACTGCAGGGAGACGGCAGCCCCTCACCAGCTGGGGCAGACTCTCTTTCTGGACGTCAACGACATCTAAAGTCTCTGGCAGCTGGTTTTTCAGCGACAGTGAGTTGGCAGGTTTGGTAAAAACCAGAAACACTTTGAAAGACTTGCACTCACAGTAGGAGAGGAGGAAGAGGGCAATGAAGGTGTGCAGAGGAAGACTGGGCTCCCCGTTTTGCAGACTCACTTCTAGATAGAGGGAGGGTGGCTGCTTGTCTTCTGGGTGCTGCATTGTGAATCAGACTATGGAGGAGAAAGAGGGATGTCACTCAAAAAAAAAAGTCTTAAAATGTCTTTTTTGTGTCCTCTACTACAATAGTAGGGCGTTTATGGCTGAAATATCATCCTGGACATGGTCATTCAAATGGCGTTAATGGATACTTACAACCGCGTGTTGATAATTTCAACATAAACACCGGCATTCACAGTGAAACCATGTGATGTGAAGCGCTTCCTAGTAGAGAGCAAGGTTGCCAGATTTGACCAACAGCTTCCAGCCCAAACAAGGTAAACCCGCCCATCTCACTAAAAACCAGCCCAAATCTCAACCTCTGTAGAAACTCATGTCACATCCCAATGATACTACTGAAGACTTGGCACTTGGCACACAACAAAAGACCTATTTTGTGGCACCCTGTAGGATTTCTGTCACAATACTTGCAATTAGCTTTTAAGTTATACTATGGGACACAGAGGGAGATTTAAGTTCCAGATCAGTCTCCCGTGGGACTGATTCTCTTCATGGAGTTTACTGAAATATTCAAGTTTTTACCCCTTGCTGCCTTTTTCGCAATTATATGGGGGGGGAATTGAGTGGTTTTTGCTTTCTTATTGTTTCCTGCACTATGCCCTCCCCTCTGACCCAGTAAAGGCAGAAAAACCGAGAAAAAAACAACAAAAAAACAACAAAGAATCATTAATAAGTCCAGATGAGTTCATCTTCTGACCTATGTATTACGACAGCGCATTTGATACCAACCTTGGCATGTGTAGAGTATAAATCAATGGGCATTAGTGGGATACAAATGTAATCTCACCAGCATGAAGACCTGATGTCACAAATTTAAAAACATCCAAATATTGTGGAAAAACAGCCAAAATTTTAACAACATGCCTAACACAATTTTATCCAACAAATTGATATATTGATATCAACTTTGGTATCAGTATCGATCAGTACTTGGGTGATGTGATCGCCTATGATGTTCAGTATGTTGCTGATTTCCTGATTATTATTGTGATTCTGTAACAGTTAATCTACCAGTATGCACAAACTGTTCAATCAAAATTTTAGAATTCATGCTATAATGTAAAAATTGTTCTTATCCATGAAATCAAATTTACTGTAATGTAACAAAGCAGACAATTTTAAAGTACATTATTATATTCTGGTTGAAAAACGAGTAATAAACTTTCATTCATGAGCACAAAAATTAGTTTTAGTGGCTGTGTGTTAGCCACTAGAAAATCTGATTTTCTATGTAAAAAGTAACTTTTATCAGTTCTGATATCAGCAATACTGACGCTATATTTTCTTGGTATGGGAGATGACAAATTTTGCTGTGTCGGTCGCACACCACTACCAATTGGGCGGAAACGAGTCAAATCTGGCAACCTCGGGAGGGCGCTTCTTCTTTACTGAAGTGAAAGCAGGCATTGGCCCCACAGCGACATGCTGTGTCAGCTTTTAAAAATATGTAATAATTTACCTGGAATTTGTGTAACCGCTTAATTCAGGGGGATTTTCTCGAATAATATGCCTAGAAGATAAGAGCAACGTATTCTGTATTAAACTTTTATTTTCTTTTTAATGACATCAATATCCAAAGACGGTGCCATGGTTCCGCATTCCGGACACATTTAACTGTTGCACTTGTCGCAAGAAAGTCGTCCGCTCCGGCTGGTGGCTCCTTCTTCAGGAGAAATTGTTAAACCGTTAATTCTCCTCGAAACACTGCATCCGTTGGGCACGAAGGGCTGTACCATATCTGTTTGCCAATCCAAGGTAAGGTTATCCATCTCGATGTGCTACTCTAATGGTTAGTTTTTACAGGGAGCAGCTGACGGGGGGATAACTTCAGCTTCCGATGCTCTCTGTCCAGTCCGGACAGTTTTCACATGAGAACTATATTAGCCGAATGCTGTTGTGAGAATTTGAAAGTAGACAGATATGGTTAGAAAATAAGCAGATTCTGGGCTGGACCTAAGGTGTAGACTTCTTCTGTCTCTACCTTCTGTAAAACCAAAACAAAGTTCCCCTCAAAGAAACCAGACAAAGTATGGCTTTTGCCTGATGTAATCTCGAAGTATGTCATGTAGGATGTGTTCAAATGTTTCATGTTTTAAAGCAGTGATTAGATGGCACACTCGTTGTTTGGATCAGGTTCTACTGAAGGAAAGACAGACTGTATTTCTAAATATGAGACAAACCTAGAGACACCTACAGGTAAAACAGAAGACTACAGATGCAAATTATATTTTAATACTATTTTGAGGTTTTGTGTGGTCAGTACAAAGTTCAACTGTTGAACAGACTTTTACCTTGCACTTATTGAAAGTCTAATCTAAGCTTTTGATCTTGAGTCAATTTTAATGTGTAAACTATTTCTAATATGACAGCTCCACCTTTTTGTCCCCCTATATTTGAAAATTATCTTATTAAGTATCCTAACTGAAGTGTTATGGTCGCAGGGGTGGTACTAACACAGTTGTGACTTAGGCCTAAAAACTGGTGTTATTTTATGCTTCCAAGTTAAAGTCATGGCTGGACCGGTCAGTCTGGAGTTGGATCCCATCTTCCTGAAAGGTCTCAGTTACCTGCACTCCAAGAGTAAGGACTCAGCTGAGAAGCTTAAAGCTTTACTAGATGAGTCCCTTTCCAGGGGAAGTGATTCATCCTACCGTTCATTACAAAAAGTAAGGAAATCATTATGGACCCATATTTTTACTGCACAAGTAAATGTTCGACATTGTGTGAAATAATGGTTTCTCCTCAGGATCTAGAGGTTTCCAAGGTATCTGTGTCAAAACTAAGCTTGAGTAAACAGGACTCCAAGTCATCCTCAAGCTCCTCATCCTCCAGCAGCAGCAGTGGCAATAGTAAATCCAGTTCAGAAAAGAGTAAGAAAGAGGCAGAGAAGAGACCCTCAGAGAAGGTATGATATTTTTGTATCTTTTTATTCAATGTATTATGTGCCTAAAAGAAATCAAAGCACAACCTGTAACAATCACTTTTATAAAGTGAATAAAATGTAAAGATAGGGGAACCGACAAGTTGTAGTGATTCATTGTCAAATTTATTTGCCTCTTTTTAAAAAAAAATGAAATATATGTTAGCAGAAAGGATAACACCTTTTCTCTCCAAAACAGGTAAGGGTTGACTTAAGTGATGTGGATCCTCCCAAAAAGCCTCGTTTGGAGAAACAGGAGAATCGTTCCTCCCCGATTACTGTACAGACGAGCAAAGATCTTCTGCCAAACATTAATGATTACGATGAAACCAATGCTGATGACTTTGCCATGGAAATGGGCTTGGCATGTGTGGTTTGCAGGTATACCTCAACCATAAATTCACTCAGTTTCTTTCATCAATATGAATTTCCATCTGATTATGCACACAAACTGAAATATAAACCCTACCATCAAATTTTCTCTTATATTGACTTTGCATTTGCTTTTTGACTGACTGAAGACAAATGACAGTGACAATGGGAAACCAGCTGGTTGAGTGCCAGGAGTGTCATAATTTATACCACCAGGACTGTCACAAGCCCCAGGTGACAGACAAAGAAGTAAATGATCCACGGCTGGTTTGGTATTGTGCTCGCTGCACCAGGCAAATGAAACGCATGGTGAGAAACGTA
Organism: Thalassoma bifasciatum; assembly: GCA_008086565.1. NCBI lineage: Eukaryota > Metazoa > Chordata > Actinopteri > Labriformes > Labridae > Thalassoma > Thalassoma bifasciatum. The sequence continues at coordinate 518,682 of RPOG01000081.1, forward strand.
TTATTGTCTTGACTTGTCATCATTTATTGCATTGCATTTCTTATCAAAGCAAGAGTATTAGTGTTAATTTTTTCTGTGCAAGTGCTTTTTATGTCTAAAATCAACCCGATGTGTTTGTCTCCCAGGCCCAGAAACCTGCACAGAAGCCATCCCCTGCCTCTGCATCATCAGCTCCAGTTGTCAAAGATACACTGGTGAAGAAGACAGACCTTAAAGCCAAGACTGAAACAGCCAGCACCTTCCAAGCCTTCAAAAGAGCAGAAGTCAAGGTGTGTGACCTTTGACTCTGATAGGGTGCTGATGCATAATATCATGTGCACCTGGTCTACCTTGGACTCAAGTTACACAAAGATTGTCAGCAAGTAGGGAATGAATGACGAGCAGTAGCTTTCACTGCAAAAACTACTCTAAAAAGCAGTCTGCATTAATCCCTTTGAGGAAAATAAACAGAAGGTACAATCAGACAACTGAAGTCTGCTGCTTAGCCAGTGTTGTAGCACAATAACATTTCTCCAAGAGAATTGGCTTCAGTATGAGTATTCCTAAGGAAGCTTGGCAAAGCAAAGCAAAACTTCTGGCTAATTGTACTTGATTGAGAATGTGTGGAAGAAATTAAAGTTCAGATCTCTAGGGGCTGTTTTCTGTAGATTGATAAACATTTGATGAGTGTACATTAAGCTGCCGCTTTTGGCAACAGCTTACCAGCTGCCTGATCTTGCTTCACATGTTATTTCAGTTTTTGATATATTATTCACAATCTTTTGGCAATCTTATTTTGCTCGTACATGTAAAGAAACACTTATAAGGCAAAATTACCACCCCTTTTCATTTTGGTTGTACAACATTTATCTCTATATTTATAATCCAAAGTAGAAGAGGAGATTAGATCAAATGAATAAATTGATTAAAACTTGAAAAGTACTTAAACCAGCACAGATAATATGATGAGTCTAAAACTGCATAATCCTTCTTGCCTCGAAGTGGTGATCCGGCAAAAGATTTGTTTTTAGTCTAAATTAAAAGAAAATCCCACTCTCCTTACTGTATAATAACGCCTGGAATCTTTTGAGTATGTGTTGTACCATTGCAGTATTGTTAACTGTTTATTTTTTCAGGCATCCACAACATCAGCCAACCCCAGCAGCAGCACCTCCTCCTCAGGTAGTGGTCTCACAGGCTGGGCTGCTTTTGGTGCCAAGACAAACCCATCTCTCCCTGCCAGTTCCAAACTAGGTTCCTCAGGCCCAAGTGGGAGTCACAAGACCTCCACAGCTCCCTCTGGCCAGAAACCTGTCGGTCTGTCTGGGTTGGCAGGAGCCAAGTCCGGACTTGGAGGTGCAAAGATACCTGGGAGCGGTAATGGAAACGGCTCCAGCCAGGTGCCTCTCAAACCTCCTCCTCCTCTGACTTTGGGTAAGCAGCCACTGAATCGTTCAGGGAGCGGGGAGAATCAAGGGAAAGGGTCCACATCATCAGGGGGTGGCTCCCCCAGCAGCTCCCAAGCTGGAGGGAATGGAAGCAACAATGCAGGGGGTAACGGGAACAATGGGAATGGGGCAAAAGCTGCTCCAGGGGATAAAGCACCAACATCCCAGGAGTCCCAGCTGAATGCCATGAAACGATTACAACTTGTGAAAAAGAAAGCGGCACAGAAGAAACTTAAAAAGTAATAAAAAGTTGAAAGTACGGAGGTAATAGTGAGAAATGAAATACACGCTGTTGAATCAATGCCAGAGCAGTATGTTTGTATATGTAGTGACACCATTCAGTCGAATACTTGAAACTGTCTTTGTGTAAATGCTGCTGCACTCTGTGCCTCGCTCTGTCCTAACAAATCTAACCATTAAAGAGTGACTGTCTCTTTTTATCAACAAATGCCATTAAACCTCTACTTCTTAAAAACTTTTTGGAGGAATGATTTTTTCTTAAAGTTGTGATATTTAAAGTCATTTTTTCAACAAATATACTCAGAGTAAATCTTGGATCTGGTTTATTAGTGACATTAAAGTTATCATATAAATTATCACAGCTCTTTTCATTTTACATTTACAATCACATGAAACATTTACACTTCATGTATTAAATATTTCACATTAAACAAGTTTGTCTTAAAATCACTTCATGTATAAAATTTACTTCATGGAAACATCGCTTCATTATCAATATGAACAACACTGAGGTACAAAAAGTGCTCAACATAGTGCCCTGTATTTTACAACTAGTATTTCTATTCATCACAGATAAATGTGTCTCATTGGTGGGCTGTAATGTCTTAACAGATTCAACACTTTTGGTTTGAGATAACTGAAAACATAAGGATTCCTTAGTGCAAGTCTGACTTGCACGTAGAAATGTAATGCAATGCAGTCAGGATAACTTCATTGAAAGAGTTAGGTGGTTAAGCTACAGTGTGTTTTGTGTGTGGTCTTGGTTGGTGGATGGTCACATTTTTATGCATAGGACATCCTTCCTAGGTAGTTGGCTGGGACATACCCCCTTTGTCCATTAGCTTCAGCTAACCACCAATCCTTGTTGCCTCCAAGATCAGAGAACTGGAGGATGCGGACATGTTGGTACTCCTGTAAGGTCAGCTCCTGGTCACAGCGAGCTTGAAATGCATAAACGGCATAAAACTGTGAAAAGACACACAAGCAGATGTAATCAAACAAGCAAAATTACCTCATTTGGATGGCAATTTGCTGACACGAACCGAACGTGATTTGTTCTTCACATTGTTAATGGAAAAGTTACTGTACCATGTGCTATCATCAACCCTTCCACAAGTCCAGTAGGTGGCAGTGTTTATTGGCTTTTCATTTGTGCTATCTATTGTTCTAACATTTTTATGTTTATATGGCTTTCATGTTCTAATGTGGGTCAGAGCTCAACTGGTTAGCTGTAGCGGACAATTGATGACAAAAAACAATGAGAGTGACCGGCTGACACTTATATCTTATAACGACATGGACCAAACTGAAGCTGTTCAAATAAACTTTGATGCTTTTAGGTTTGACTGCCAAGTTTCTGCTCATCTGTACTTTGGACTCTACTCTTCAGTTTTACTGCTTCTCCATAAAATAGACCTGTTTATTTTGCATCTGGATCTCAAGTGATAGTACACTTATGTGGTAGGTAGGATGGCTGGTTCATGGTTTGTTCATGTCTTTTTTTTCCATTCATGTTTTTCGGCATCCCCCAAGTGTTCACACACTAATGAACACTGGCATGTAGCTTAAGTAAGCCTTCTTGACCTCTATTGTTTCAAAGCCGAAGATCAAAACTGGCTTAACTAACCTAACATGGGTAAATTTCACAACACACATATACCTGCTCAACATCCCCATCCACTGACTCCTCCACCTCTCCAGGGCTCTCGGGCTCCCCGTGCAAGCCTGAGTTGATTGAGCTGCTGTCGGTGGTGTTGAGGTTGAAGCTGCGCAGGCTGCTGCTGCCACTGCCTGACACAAACAGACTGATGTCGTCAAAGTCCTCATCCACCATGACAGGCTGTGGCTGTTGCTGCTGCTGCTGGTGGTGCTGGTCTTTGACAATCTGGCCTGCTCTCATGGAGTCTCTCAGAGGGTTGTACTGCTTCAGGAATGTGGAGTAGATGTAGCCTTGTTCACCTTAACACAAAAGAGGGGAAAAAAGAAGTGTCACTTGTTGGTCTTGTATAAACCTATACAGATAACTATAAGATGTTCTATTATGTGCAGTTTGATGGAGTCATGTATAAACTTTTTTAAATGGTACAGCCTAACAGAGGCACTAACTCATACAAGGGTGTATAGTTATAAACCCAGTTGATAAAGAATATAGGTCTTTGCAAATCCACTTGAATCACAAACAAAGTCTCTTATGGTTGTACAATGATTATAACTTTAAAAAGATACACAAACGAGAAGCAACACATGTATTTTCTAACTCAAGGATTGAATACAATTAACTGAGCACTGAAAATATCAACCAAATTGCTGCACACAGTCAGAACTACATTTTTTGAATAATTATATCAATTTGCTGTCACTGGATTGTTTGTCCTCGACACCTTTATCATGGAATAGAATAGATGAATGATTCCTAGTGTCTATTGTATGAGAAAAAATAACTATATTTAAATGTGAAGAAAGTTGTTCACAGCACAGTCCAGTGTAGGATTATGGGAAGGTTAATCAGATTTCAAAAAGGGTACCCCTCACTATCTCTCGAGATAAAGCCCTGTTGTGCTCCTTAAAAGACTCTAAAAAAAATACAGGTAAAGTCCACACAGCCACCACAATAGACACAACAGAATAATTATTCTGGTAAACCACTTCTCATATGTTTGAAAGGCCATGACTTTCCGGGGCACTGAGTTTTTTTGAGTGTATTTCATCTTTAATTTAAGCTCTATAATTGAAACTAAATGTCAACATATTTAGAGGAGACACGTCAGCTGAAGACAATAACAACATGGGCAAAAACATCCTATCCGGGTGCAGAACAAATCAACATCGAGCATTTCCTTTCAGCACTCATGACGCAAGTTAAAACGCTTTCTGCCTATGTTATGAATATGAATTCATAACATAGGGCAGCATATCTTGCACCATAGAGCTGCAGCAACAAGCATTCCTTTTTCACAATCTGAAATCAAGTGAGCGAACGGAGGAATGTGTAAATATGAGCAAAGCATATTCATAGTGTTGATATCAGCTGCAGAATGAACAACAACTTCCTGGGAATGCTTGTAATCCCAGAGGAGAAGACAAGTTTGTGAAAAAGAACTTTGCACCAAGAAACACAAGCAGCCTTTTTCTAGAGCTCGTAAAAACAGAACTTGTTATTGCACAGTACAGAGAGACGTGCAAGCATGCAGCGTCTCTACGTCCTTGTTTCCCAATACCCACAGGGAGAAGCTTTGTACTCTAAGCAAGACTGCTTACAGCGTGCAGTGGTTTGTTCCAAACAAGACATTGAAATCTTGGGTGCCGATGTGAGACGTGGAGGGGAGATGGAGACAAGCTTTGCTGGCCCCGTTGTGAGGCAACCATCTCAAGAGGCAGGCAAAGAGGTACCAGCAGCCATGACATCCCAGGAGCTCCTGGGACTGATTTTCTGCGCTGACTTGTCAGTGTCAGGAAGTAAAGTTTGGTGCATCAACACAGCCTGAGTCATCAAATAGATTCATGTGTATTCACTGAGGAATGTCTATAAAAGGAGCTCTTTACCTGCAGACGAGACTAATGTGATAACTTAATTCACCTTCTGTGTTGCACTAACAGAATATGACATGCACACACACAGACACACACACTTGCCTCCAGTGTGAACCAGCCAGCGGCTGCTGCTGCCCAGTGGGTCTGTGTCCTCCAGCAGGGCCACCAGCTCCCCCTCCAGCAGGCTGAGGTCCTGCTCCTGGCAGCCATTACACTTCCTCTTCAACTGGTAAATACGGCTCAGTGGGTGTTCAGCCAGCAGCCGGGCACGCTGCTCTTCCGTTTGATGCTGCACCTCTGGCACCTGGAGAGCAGCACAGCATAAAGTGTGTTGGTGAAATAGTTTGATGTGGGTCTGGTGTGTGGGTACATGATTATCTTGCAAGGATGAGTTCAAGTAGATCTACTTACTTGGCCAACTCCACTGTAATGAATTTACAGGTGTGCTTACACATGTATACTCATGCTAAGCACTTCCAGGTAACTAATCTCACAAACTACATGACATAAAACTGCTCTCGAAGTCTTCCTTTGATGAGATTTGTTGCTGTGCATACGTGGCTTAAAACTAGTTTAACTCTTTTCTGAAAATAGCTATGCAGGGCTTTTTATTCTGACCTGGATTAATCAAGTAGTAAATATTACAAATAAGTTTGAAGATCTGTTTTTTTTTCTTTTTTACTGACTTTAGATTTCTACTTCTTGTGCCATTTTTTGTTTCTATTTTATAAATTTAAAATTTCTTACCTACATATATTCCTTTGTTTGGTACTAAACCTGTTACTGATAGATGTTATCGTTGATTATTATCAAATCCTTACCGTTGTTTTCTTGTCACGTTGTCTCTCAAAGCTGACTTTTCGCTCCATTAACTTCTGGACATTATCCTTGACGAAAGCCAGATTGTTCAGCTCCTCCATGATGCTGTTCTGCACTTCAGCAATGTTTGACAAAGGAGCCTGGAGAGGTAAAAATAGAGTCTCTCAGTTTCAATATCAAAAACTCTAAAAATAGCCTACGTCTAAGAATGTGTTTTATGTCTCCGATGCTCACTGGTAGCTGCTGTACTGATGGGGCACCCAGTAGTATTTTTTCCATCCGCCCTCTAAGCAGTGCCACAAAGTACACCACACAGTTGGTCAGGATAGTTTGGGCTGCCATGTTGAACCTCTGCAACTCCTCAACCAGCGAGGCATTAAGAGCTTCATAGTCCCTCCTGGCAGGACCAGGTGGGTCCTCTGACACCAGTGAAGGGGAGGATGAAGAAATGGATGATGATGATGAAAAAGAAGAGGAACGTTCCAAGCGACTGCAGTAATCCAGTAATTTGTCATAACGCTTCTGGATGAGCTTCTGTGGGGCTGTGAACATGCCCTGCAGGGAGAGGAGGGGGGCGAGGACAAGGCGCTCCATATTGTCTTTCTGGAAGAGGACATCAAAAGAGGGGAATTATTAGTAGTGATTTTAAGTGTGAGTCAATACAAGCACTTCTAACATTGTTAATGGGATGATTCACATCACTTGTTATCTCTTAAATGTCTTTATTGCTGTCTGTATACATAGAAAGGAGCACCAGTACAGTTTTTCTTCACATCAAAACAACAGAATTGCTGCAGCTCAACTTGGTGCAAAAAAACCCAAAAACGTAAGTAATGAAAAAAAAAAAAGCCTTCAGCATACATAAGAGAGTTCTGCTATTTTCTCTAATCACAGTGTAAAGAGTGTAATTGGCAGAACAAATACATTAATTGGAAAGGCATTCTAGTCTTTGGTTTAAATGCTCTGCATCCATCTGTTGCTTACTTTGTTAGGTTTTGATTACATCAGGCAAAAGCAGATTAAATTCATCCAGACAATGCCTTTTTCATTCTCAGAGTACAAGTGCATTTCCATCAATGCTTATTTTGCCAAACTTGCGAAACATTCTCTGCTGTGAAAAATTAAATCCAAATAATTGTACTTTAAAACAGAGCTTGAATAGAAAGCAGGAAGTCGTTACAGGTAGCATTTAAGATAAGATGTTTAAGTGAAGAGGACTAATCCATTGAACAGAGAACACAAAGGTTACAGCAAGGTACGCTGGGCACAAATACAGAAGAACAAAAGGGGTAGTAGATGTGCTCAAAGCTGCTCCTTAAAACAAGTCATTGTTAAGTCATATTGTCAGTGAAAGATAAAGTTTTCATCCTTACACAGTGCTTATACGGATCATTTCCATTCATGTGCGATAAGCCGTTGGTGCCATTTCTGCTTGGATCTTTGATGATGCTCTCCATTTCTTGCACACTCTGAACAGCCACAGACACCATTTCCTGAGAAAGGCAAGAGGAAAACATGTCAGGAAATACTTCAGACCCAACACACACACACACACACACACACACACACACACACACAGATATTTCAGTATGATGCACTAATATGTATGTACCTGAAGCTGTAGCAGATAACTTTGAACATTTTTGACCAGCTGCCGCACAGCTTTCTCCAGACTCCTGAAAAGCTTTTCTTCTCTGTCAAACACTTCATCTCTCACCTATGGAAGAAGACTATTGTTATGCTTTTGCATTCTCTGATTGACAAAGATCTGAACATTAGCCAATGGTGTAATCTGCATTGCTTCATCACCTATATGTTTGAGAAATGATTAAAGTTTGTCTCTTTTTTCCCGTGTATCTTTCAAAATTGTTCCACATTGGTTTACCTGTGGTTCAACTCCTGTGAGGATCTTGAGATATCCAGCAAACCTGTCTCCTTTTTTCCGAATAGAATGGATGTTGAACTTGTGTAGCTTGCCCCTCAAAGTGCCTTCATCCTCCACTCGCTTGTACTTCATAACTGAGAGTGAGTAAAGGAGAAGAGTAAATACCCAAATTATTTTGTCTGTGATCTTTAGCACTTCAAAAGAGAAAAAAAATCTCCAACACTGCCTGCACCATGTTCCCGTCTAATGTCATCTCACCTATATCCTTGCGCCTCTTGAACTCATTGATGTTGATGTTGATGATCCTGGCGGTGGTGTATGCCTCTTGCAGAGGCTGATAGTCAAGGTGGTTTTCAGGTGTGGCCTGCCACAGCTCTCTGAGGAGGAGTGGGTACTTCATGATCCTCTGGACAGGTTTGATGATCAGTGAACCCATGTCCAATAAGTTTGGTTTCCCTCTGTGAACACAAAACAGAAGTCACTTCTATGTCTTTTAGTTTGGATATCCAGTGCGTGAAGACTATTTAGGTCATTTACAAGGCTGAAATGTCAAATTTAGACAAGTAATAAAAGTGTGTTTGTGACAACTAATTAATTTAAAATGAGCGTTTCAAAGGTTACTCACTCTTGGTCATAGATTTTCCTAAAAATGCAGAAACAAACAAGAATCAGTCACGATCACAATACCAAAAAGCACATTTGAAATAGTTAAAAGTATGAGGGAAGTCCTGAATAATTTGAATATAATTAAAAGGAACTAACTAGGCTTACTTCAGAGCTAATACACAGGTGGTGAAGTGCTGCTTTATTTCTTCCTCTTTTTCGTAGGACTTGAGTGAGGTGTTCGCATCATCATGGTGGTAACAGTAAATCTTATATACATCTTCTAAAGCTGCCTTTGCTTGGATAAATACATCTCCTATAAATAAGAAAGGCATATAAAATATTTTGTCAGACATTAAGCAGCGCTGCAAGTGTCAATTGGAATAATATCGACAAATTTAATTAACATGACATTACCAATAATAACTGCCTCTGGATCAGGGTCAGCCATGGCTTCATACAGTCGGTGAAGGAGAGCTGCAGATACCTCACACACTGTCTCCATATTGGTGAACAACCTGTCCACATCAACAGCCTGAGAAAAAAATAAGTAAAGGACTTTCAAACAATTGATTTGGTATTGTGAATGCATATTGAACGATAAAAACTAGCTGTCCAGCGTTTTTGTTTATTCATTCATATTGAGTCACTTCTTGGCTGATCTATATTTGAATATTACAATTAAGAGTAAGATGTAGGGATGACAATGCTAAGTTGGTATCAATGTTTCAAACTGGATCTTTCAAACTATCCAGTTTACCAGCATTTTAGAACATTTATGCTTTTTGAATAAATTTAATTGAAAAATACAAAATAAACTGTGGCTTCTGTAACCAATTTACCTGCACATTTCGTAAAGGCTGCACCACCTCCCTAATGCACAGCTCCAGGTTTAGGAGGTAATCCTTTTCAGTCTGCACAAGCTCTTGAATGACCTTTGCCCTGCGGTTCATCTTCCTCAAACGTACCTCCTCCGGGTCTAGAGCTGGCGAAGGTGGGGTGGACAGGTCGTGGGCTGTCATTTTCTCTAAGAGGAAAGAAACAAAAGATAAGCTCAGGCGTGATTTTAGGGGGCTTTTAGGGGTCACCATGAGTACTGCTGTGAAATAAGCCAAACATGAAAAAAAGTCTGTTGACCCAGCAAATCATCTTGTCTGATGCACGCCCATTGGGTGGCTTTTCTGTATGATGCCTGAGTTTAATAGAGATACTGTCTGTCTTCTGCCCAAGGGTTTTACATGTAGCTAAGCTATTAGCTAACTCTTGCACAGCTGTGTGATCAGACACAGTACCTGTAAACTAAACATGGTTCAAGGAACAGAAAATCACGAAGCAATAAATGTTTCCAAAGAAGAGAAGCCTGATAACTAAAGGCTTGCTGTTAGAGACACAACAAGCAGAGCCAAGTGCAGAGAGAGCAGTGATACGGAATGATGAGCTCTTTGAGATAAGATAGCCTGATGCTATTAAGAGCTTTGTAAGTCAGAAGAAGAATTATTAATTCTACTCTAGATTTTATAATGAGCCCAAGGAGTCATATTGGATTGGTACAAGGAAACTGTCAAATTGTTGGTACTTTTTTGGGTCATAACAAGGTACCGCTGTCTTTTTAATCCGTTACGTAGCCAAGAAGCTACCCACATAAACTTACATGAAATTTGATGCAAGGACACAAGATACTGTGTATGATTTCAGGGCACTTCCATTTGCTCAGACTGTACAATTTAGATTTATGTGTTTATATTAAGCATCTATGCTGTAATTGCCAAAAAGCTGGTAAACATCCAAGCCCCGTGGGCTCCTGCATGCTTGAAAAAACCTACATCTTCCCTAACATCCCCACTTGATGCCCGAGCAACCTTTAAGATCACTGTATTTCATGGTGATCTAATTATTTTGACTCAAGTGCCAAAAGGCCTCACTTAACATGCCAGTCAGGCTCCCTACCCTCTCTCTTTTACTGCTCTCCTGCCTAATCAGTCTGTGGCTGCTTTGTGCTTTGCATGGCAGGCAGGAGTGTCTGTTCAGGGAAGAGGGATGCTTCCTCGCTGCCTAATCGACGCCACACACCACTTCCTTCTCTGGAGGGGCGGGTGTGGAGAGGGGAGGCAGAAAGCTGCTAGGCCTGTGTCAGGTTACGGAACTAATCGTCCCGCTGATGTAATGCTCAGGCGTGCTCAGGCATTCCATCTGCTCAGACTAGGCGTGTGTGGCGGGGGTGTGTGTGTGTGTGCTTAGATTGGGGGACTGACAGACAATGATAAACACATGTGCAACATCACTGTCTTGCACACAGGTTCACACAGGGATACACACAAACACCTTGCCTGTCATTTACACATGAACACACACAAAGCATGTAAACAAGATTAAGTTCATTTTAGTCCAAGCATACAGAATATTACCAGACCAGTTTTTACAGAATATTAGATTGCAATCCAAGGTTGGATGCAATGCTTGTATGGATAAAAAAATTGAGACACATCTTTTGTTGTTGTTGTAACTGATATATTAAAAGTTAATTTGTTCTATTTTATATGGGGGCTTGATGAAGGTGTCAGTTTTTAACTTTTACCCCAACACAGGTAAGAAAGCCAAGAATATCCTGTGCAAGTTTCCCCCGCTAAAAAAAAGTACCTTTTTTTCTCTTCATCGGAGGCATCTAGAATGAAAGGTTGTATTGGCCTTTTGCTGAATCTGATTACTTTTTAAAATTTATTTTTAGCCATTGTGCACAACAGTCTCATCAAGAATTTTGCTGATTGTGTCCCCTCATAGCCAACTTCGGCATCGATCTGATTACATTTCAGCTGCAGCAATATTGATATTCAATCAGTTTTTTCATTGGAATAATAAATCATTTCCCACCTGCAGAGGTGAATATCTGACTTTGAAATCTCACAAAAGCACGCAAAACACTCCAAGCCCTTACATTAAATGTTTTATTTGACCTCTTGATGGATTCAGTTAATTGCATGACTGTTACGTTCTCCAAGTTCTCCATTATTACCTTTTTTCACATGACCATTAGGTAAAGCTGGTCTACTCTGCCCCTCACTGGCTTTATCCTTATCAGTGGTATGGCTGTTTTTTTTTAAAAAATTTTATATTTTCACTTTTTTGGGGCCAGCACTCTGTGTTTCTAAATTTGTCAAGTTATAGAATTGATTTGATTTGCTTTAACTATTTAAATACAGTTTCATAGATGAATTTATGAAATGTTTCCCCTGGACTTAACTTCTTTGGTGATAACGAATACAAATTTGTTATACCTCTTTTGTAAAATGTCACGATGTTTAACTTTGTTGTCATTAGCCTTTTCCTTCAGCGGTTCTCAATAAACCCTGTGAGTGCCTGGTGATCCTTACAGAAAACAATATGGTTATTGTTGATTGAGCCTGATGATACATTGTAATAGATCCCTATTTTTCCATGGTATGAAATCAACTTTTACGAGTGCAAATTATATTTCAAGAGGTTCATTCTGTAACAGCATCATGAGTCACGTGTCTGTCAGTGCAAATGAAAACCCCAAGAATGGTGCAAAAAGAACCACATACAAGAAAAACGTCATCACAGAATACAAAGATATGGTAAGGTCTATTAATGACTTATCAAGGATTCTCTATTTTCTGTGAAAAAAACAAAGAAACATATTTTAGTCCATCACAACACTGCAGCAGATTTCAAACTTTGCTGTCTTATATCTGTTGGCATTGTATTCAGTGAGGTCCTGTTGGCAGCACAGAAGTTCCCATGAAAGTGGATACAGGGCTTTTCACTCTGGAGCTCACTGAAAGTGATCCAACAGCAGATCAATGTCTGAACACAAGGCAGAGTGTATCATGTATCACATTCAAGAAAAGTGACACGTTTGTCTTTGCTGCACAGCAAAATGCACAATGGGGTTTTTATAACTGAGAATAATGTGTAAATGCCTGAGAAAAATCTCACTTGGTGATGTATTTTCCCATTTGGAGGGCTGTAATCTTTTCTTGTCTTTTGTTAAGAGCTTGTTTGAAACATTTTTCACCAAAATTACAAATTAAAAGTTAATTAGTTTGTTTTTAAACAAATAAGCTCACATAAAAGCTACCTGTCCCCTTCACAATTTCTGGATACTTTCCACATTACTGCCCCTTGATGAGAATTCAGAGTGGCTTAATCATTGCCAGAACTACAGCTGTAAATAATGAAACTTATTGATGTCACGTTGCCTCACTTCTGTGGCTTGACCAACCTGTCTGACAAGCAGATGAGAACTAATGGTCCAGTAGCTCACATGTTTCCTCTTTCGGTGAAGTCATCGTTTCTGTCAATATTTGCAATGGTAATACCACTGTAAATATGCAATACTGTGAGTCAGGTGTAAGTCTGAAGTCTAACAGGGCGGGGGGATTGGTTTACTGAAAACACAGCAGTGTTTTTTCAAAAACCCTGCCTGCCATGATGCAGGCTGGTCAAAAAACAAGAAAGTACAAAGGTGGGGAGAGTGTCTCTATTTCAGGTAAACAGAGCAGCTGCTGAAACGACAAATGTGTGCACAAGTGTGTGTTAAAACTATCAGTGCAATACAAAGTGAGTAGAAGACCTTTCTTTGTCATTCTCAATAAAGCGGCACACATGACTTTGGCCAGGTCATGTTCCATATTCAAGGAGAAGAAACTGGAGACACAGGAAATCCTTCATACTGTCTCTAATCTTCATTAGTTTGCCTTGCTTGAATGATGATGTAAGTCATTTTGCCTGAAGTGCAGCATTCCCAGTCACTGAGTGCACTTTAAAGACTGGTGAGGCCAGTTTTTCTGAACATGTGTGAAAAGACTAAGTCAGCAGTATTGATGAGACAATTTAAAGCTGGATTATAAATTTTTTTGTCTTTTCTTTATTTTTTAACACCCACACTCAATCTCATACTTTCAACTCACATCCTTAGACCAGCTCTCACTTCTGGGTCAAACACTGCCCTAATTTCAGCACAATACAACCTGTAATATAGAAAGTGACTAGCTTTACTTGGAATCAAATATTTGAGTTATAATTGACTTTCCATGATGCTCAGGTCTTGTTTACAAGCTGGTCTGCAACACTGTAAAGCCACTCCTCCGTGCCAGAGTTTGGAGCACAGTTTGCATATGTGGCTTTATCCCTGCGGGAGTATCTCCTGCTCAACACATAGTAACACAACAGGTGCCCAGTACACAGAGCTATAAAGCCAGGCATACTCTTTATATGTATGTATGTGTAAGTGTGTAACATTTTTAGATTCTGTATTTATGTTCCACCTATGACGTATTAAAGTTGTCCCTGATGTTGTGCCAGTAACAAGTATGCAGTACAGAAGTTGAGAGAGTGTGTGCAGATTGTTGCCATAGTTTTGACCCCATGGGAGGTCATTAAATGTCATGTGTACCTTTAAGTTTAGCGCTGTACTCCGTCTTGTCAGACTGGCTCCTCCTCACCAGCGTCCCCAGGTTGAAGTCACCTTTAGCCGGTTCATCGGCCACAATAGTGTCTGTCCTCCTCCTCTCTAGGTACCTGAGGAACACAGGTCGGTTTCTCCTCTTTATCACCTTCTCCTTCTCTTTTTCCTTCTCCTTCTCACTCCCACAGGCCTCGTTTGGATCCATGGTGAGATTGCCGGCTCTCAGGTGCTTTCAGACCAGTTGAGGGGAAAGAGAAGGGGAAGAGAGAGAGAGGGAAAGAGAAGCACAGACAAAGTGCCTGGGAAGTGCAACAGGTGTAATGTTCACTTTGCACTGACTGTCAGCTCAGGTGCTCTAGCCCCTCCCCACGTGTATCTGTCTTGGGAGCTGTATTGACACACCTCTACCTCTGCTGCTCTTATCCAACTCCTACAAGGAGAGAAAGTATGACATCCACTTTCCCTCCAAGGCTGGATTGAACAATGATTACCAGCTAAAGTTCCCTGTTTGCAGGAAACTAAATTTTGCTAGACTGAAGTCCACGAAGACCTCACGGAAACTGTCACAGTGTGGCAGATATTTACAGGGAAGTCTGTATGTGAATTGCTGTAGTGCTTTAAATCTTACATAGCAACACTGGTAAGCTGTACATTGCACTGACTAGTGAAAAACATGTATAATATAATATAATATAATATAATATAATATAATATAATAAATATAATATAATATAATATAATAAATATAATATAATATAATATAATATAATATAAAATAATATAATGTAATATAATATAATATAATATAATGTAATATAATATAATGTAATTTAATATAATATAATATAATATAATATAGTTTAATATAAAATAATATAAAATAATATGTTTCAATACATAAGATTTTAATGCATCTTCAGATCAATACAGTACATAGATTGATTTGTATTTTAGTTAGTAATGTACATAATAAGTAAAGTAAATGAGGTGCAATGACTCTTTTCAAGTTGAATTGACATTGTTGTTCAATGATTGCGTTATTGTTTTAAGACCACCAAGTTCCTGTTTTACAAATGATGAAAATCTGTTTCCGGGTAATTATTCATAGAATCATTCACTTTGTATTTCCTGTAGTATTGTTTGACTGTACAAAAAATGAATCTTTTTCCTGAATCCACCCATAACCTGACACTGAAACCTGGTTAAGCAGGTAATACATCAACACACTTCAATGATTTCTGGTCATAGCAACCAGATACTGCGTCTCCTAACAGAACAATGAATGGATGCATTTCCTCCCCATTGAACCGCAGGTAATGAGGACTCTCATTGTGTTTTTAGATCACTGTGCAGTGTCCTTATACCACACCTGTTTAACTTCCATTAGACTGCAGGCAAACATACGACAGCTATGACTGGGTTTCATAGGGTCATGAGACTGTAAGTGTTCAGTATCATTTCATGTATCATCATTATCTTCACACAAGAATAAAATTATGTCTTAATTAAACAAGCAAGGTTTAACTGAGTACAAAGAGATCAAACGTCAAAGTCAGCAGCATTGCGCAACCAAATGAACTTGGAAAAGTAAACCACACTGAACTGCTTTCTCTATACAAATATACAAGTGGGTAAACAATCTTATCCCCATGTGTATTTATTGTTTTGCCCTGAAATAACCATGTGACTTTATCAAGGCCACGATAAGGCTTTTCATGAGCTGCCTAGGAGGTAAAATGTTTTTTTTTTTAGTCATTTTATTTTTGAATGGAGGCTTTGTTTTTCATTCAATAAAGAATAAATAAATACTGTTTTCAAAAAATTAAGAAAAGACCAACTTTTTTTTTCAGTATCCACAAAAAGACCTACAGGGTGCCATTCCTGTGGTGAAATATGACACTACTCTGCGGAAGAAAATATTTGACCTCCACACTCATCTGATGCTTCTAAATTGCTGTTTGTGGCCTGTTCTTCAAGCTGCACTGGCCCTTCATCGACTTCATGTAGGAAACTCTCACATTTCCCATGTACACTCCTCAGTATAGGATATACAGCTGACTTAGTTGTATTAGAAACACAGAGGTAAAAAAAAGACTAATCACAGCGAGTGCTGCAGCCTATTCAAAGTCTGGCAGCCTCTTGCTGCTAAGAATCTTTGTCTCTTAACTCTCTGAAATTCACATGAGGAATGTTTCTCCAACCAAGTTTGCAGCATCACATCAAAATGTGGAGTCACAGCGCGTGTTCCCCGTGACCTCTACTACAGTGAACTAGAAGACAATGGATAATATGCAGGCGAATCAAAGCCCTTTGGCAACAGTATCAAAGGCTGGTATACACTCTTGGATTGTGATAACCCAGCTTTTTATGGCAGGTGATGAGTAATTTGTTTGAACAGTGACCAATCTATACAACACTAACAGAGAAACATCAAGGTGGCTGGGCTTGGTGTTTGTTCACTGAAGCACAATAGATGCATATGGACTTTGATCTGTGATGTATTGTGGAGTTTTCCCAGATAAAATCCATTATCTTCAGTTTGGAAAAAAAAAGAAAAGAAAAAGAAAAGCAGCAAGGGACATTACTGCAAGAGCTTTTGTAAAACTTGGGACAAAGTTGCAGGGAAAGCTGTGAGATACATTTGACTAAATAATATTCTCTATAGTCTGATGTTAGCTTTGTCAGCTTAGAATGATGTTTTTGGACTATTCATTAAAAGTTTTGCAGTTAAGAAATGAAAGCAGTTGTTAAGAAAAAAAGAATATATATATATTTATTTATTTATTTATTTATTTATTTATTTATTTATTTATTCATTCATTCAACTTAGACTATCAGTTCATTTCTTTGTTAATTATTGATATTGCATATATAGGAAGGAAACAGTCACCTATTCCCTTGATGTTAATTTCAGATGGTACTGTTCTACTGTGTTAATTCGTGTGTTTGGGCTCTATTTCCAGAGTTTCTGTATATTGGCTAGGTGGCAGCAAAGAAAATACCACAGCTCGGTAAGAGCTGTTGTAAAGACACCAAGTTAAACAATGCTTCCGGCAAAATGGATTTTGATTATCACAATAAAAGCTAAGTTTACCGCCTTGACACATCTAAACATGTTGCCAAATGTTGGACGTTACGGCAGTGCAATTTTCGTGGGGAGAAATTAAAGGAGCACCAATTGCAAAGCATAGATTTATACATTTTATTCACTCTGTACCTTTTCATTATGAGTTATGAAAATCTTGCTGCTTTAATTTATGTATTAATTTGTTTCATGATATTTTAGATATCTACCTCGTTATATCGTAGCAACAACGAGTTTTCTAGTGCTAACGATTTGGTCTGAATTATTTTCCTGAAACTTTGAGTTGTTTGTCGTTATCACAATAACAAAAGAAAGAAAAAAAACCTGCCCTCCAGTAATTACTGATCTAACTTGATCCATCTGGTGGGAAACCCCTTTGTTATGACTACAAGAAAGACCTACCTATTTTCCACTTATTGTCAGTTTCGTTGATTGTATTTATTGATTCTATTTTTTAATTGAGGCATAGAAAACGTGACATTAAAAAAATACTGATTGACCGCCCTCAACTTCCAGATTTTATTCATTCAGTTCATAACTTTGGTCAAGACATGCCTTGATCTGATAGCACGATTTAAACCATATTAGCCTCTCGGCGTGCCTCAAACGACGTGAACTTTTATTCTGAAAACCGCACACCGGAAGTCACCTTTTACTGTGGTGACTTTTTTTCTCCCTGTCTGCCTTGTTGTGTGTGTGTGTGGGAGAGGGAGTTAGTAAGAAAGGGAAACAGGAACCCTGAAGGGGAAGAAGTTCTTAAAATGACAGCGCTGCGGCTGCGCTCCTCGCTCGGCTGTTTGGTGACAGGTTTTAGTTCATTTTCTGGTTCTCGAAACAAAGTCGTCACTCAGGCAGCAGCCGAAACTCATCTTTACTGCAGAAAAACCATGCACTATCAAACGGAGGAGAGAGGACACCCAAATTCTCCCGACTACCGGATATATTTTAGTAAGTTCACGCTCCATGTTGTGGGAGGAACCATGCATATCCCTATATTATAGAGTCTAAAATGTCCCTGTGTTTCATAGCATCACAATGTAGCAGCAGGGCTGGGCTCCTTAGATATCTGGACCTCAGGGTCAAGGTAAAACCCTGACCTTTGAGTCCCCCTCAGCGTTATACCTATTCTACACGTGGTGTGCATTCCCCTTGTTGTAAAAGCCTTAACAGGCCTAACTCCAGTGTCTGTCAGGCTGAAATGTCTCCTTAGCTTAACGGTATGAAACGTTTTCATTGCAAAGACATTCCTCACATGGTTGCACTTCCTGTTTATGTCACGTGAACAAAAGCCCCGTTTAGGAGGCACACTTTAAAGAAACAACTGGTATTTCTCTCCATTTCTATCAAATCAAGACAATGTCAGGAAATTGTACTGCTGGTGATGTTACCCTTTATTTACTGTGATGGCAGAAAGAGACGTTTCATTCACTGTTAGTTAATCATAATAATGTTATAAAGAAAAGAAATATTCAAGGACAGAACTGAGCTCAACTGTTCCTCTCATCGTCAAAGTCAACATAATCCACAAACCATGACAAGTCTGCTCGAAAGTTTTAATAGTGCCTCAGGAAAATGGTAATTAAAATAAAAGATTAACACATTCTTCATAGGCAGTATGTGATAAATAATTATGTTGGTGGTGTTCAGCTGGTTGGAAGGACCAATAATATTTTAAGACAAGTGTATGTTTGATATACATATATGTGCGGTGTATAACTTTATATAAATCTATGACCTGAGACAGTCTCTGTATTTTGGCCTTGTTCGTGCCTGATTTGTCACAGTGACCTAAAATGTAATGTAAGAAAAAAAAAAAAGAAAAAAAAAAAAAGAAGAAGAACCCAAAATGCAATAACTTGCCATTAGTGTTACAAAAATGCTGAGCCTGAACTGTAATCCAAAGAAATCATCTCATTTAAAAAAAAAAGAATTTAACCCGAAATGTATTAACTTTGTAAAAAAATCGTTAATCTTTTGGACGCTGCATCTGTTGCGTTATCGACGTTATCGAGTTTCGGGTTTTGTTACATTTTTTTGTATTACATTTCGGGTCATTGTTTCAAATCGGGCTCTAGCAGGGTATATAGAAAATATAACCTCAGTTATCAGTTAAATCATCAAAATCAAAACTTGAACACATTTGACTTTCATGAATAAAAAAAACTCTACTTCCTCAAGAGTTTTCTTTTTTAATGGAAGATAAAAAAATGTTTGGATGTTATCCTGTCTGTCATTTTTACATGTATGAGAATTATTATTGTCCAAAATTTAACTTGTACATTTATCCTTTTCTTAGAAACGAAGGAAGGAAATTACATTTCACCATTTCATGATATTCCACTCATAGCAGAGAAAGAACAGGTAATTCTCAGATACCCTTATTTATTGTTTCTCTCTGTTTAACACTGATCAACCTGTGATGAATGGCTTTTCATTCAACAGGAAAATGATGTGCCAGCTAAAAGGGCCAAGCAGAACGAGAGTGAGGTACCAACTTTATACGTTTGTTTTCAGTTTCACCAAGTGAAAACATTAGATCAAGTATGTACTGTTATACAGCATTTGTCTGTTTCTGCAGGTGCTCTTTAACATGGTGGTGGAGGTACCTCGATGGTCGAATGCTAAAATGGAGGTAAGAAGGCTGCTGGTGAAGTATTACACTTGTAATTTACTTGAGCTCAAAATATAAGTGTCTGATGATGCTATGCAGAGACCTGCACTACAGCTTTATGAAGACTGATACTGACATGTAAGTAACGACTCCTCTGGTATGTGTAACATATTTTAAAGAATGAAATATCGGTGTCGCCTAAAACTTTTTTGAGGTATTAATTATACTTTTATGAGCTCTTAAACGGTACAAGTCTTAATAGCAGTTGCAAGCTGAGTTTAAACAATAGCAAGAAGCTGCAATTATACTAGCTAGCCTGAGGCCATAAGCTGGAGCTTAAAGTGCCATCAACATTAGAAGAGTAAGTCATGCTCAAGGGGTGGTAAACCCTAAACACATGTACACCCATTCACCTATACATACATCTTTACACATACACCTTCACAGCTGCTTAATTTTCCAGATTGCAACAAAGGAACAATTGAACCCAATCAAACAGGATGTAAAGAAAGGAAAGCTACGCTATGTCGCAAACATATTTCCCCACAAAGGCTACATTTGGAATTATGGGGCTCTACCACAGGTGAGGAAACATATGTGATAAAAAAAAATGCATGGGTTACATGTTTTTTGATTGATGAAGAATATTACTGTTGCTTTGAGATATCAGTGATGCATTTTATTTTAATCAAAGTTAAGTATGTATTCTTGTCTCTTCCTTTACTTTGGTGTTTTTGGATGTATTTCAAATGTGATATCCTGTCTGGTAGTTTAGATGTTTACTAAGAAATTTAGATTTTTGACATGTTTCTGAACTGTTTCTTTTAAAAAAAGACGTGGGAGGACCCAAACCACACAGATACGGACACAAAGTGCTGTGGTGACAATGATCCCATTGACGTTTGTGAGATTGGCGGGCTGGTGAGACTCCTAAAGTTTCTTTTTGCACTGCTACAAGATTGTTCAGCTGTCTTTATCTGGACTTTTGAAGAGAGCATTAAGTGTGTTTGGTTTATTGACTTGTTGTTATTTTTTGTTTTTATTGTTTGCTAGGTGTGCTCTCCAGGTCAGGTGATCCAAGTGAAAGTACTCGGCATTTTAGCAATGATTGATGAGGGCGAGACGGACTGGAAAATCATTGCTATCAATGCTGAGGATCCAGATGCCAAACACTTAAATAGTAGGTGTTTTCAAAGGAGAAGAGGAAATTACATTAAGAGTAACACCTAAAATGCAGTGCATCTGTCTGCATTCATTCTCCACTGTGCTGCATGCACTGCAAAAACTGAAATTGAAGCAAGTCACTATGTCTTATTTTTGGTAAAAATTGTCTTATTTTTCTTAATTTGAATCACATTCTTCAGACCGGGTCATTAAAACGTCTTATTTTTTTCAAGTTTTTTAAAGAGAAAAATGAGATCTGAATTACTTGTAACAAGTAAAAAAAAATTGCCAATTGAATAATAAAAATGTGCTTGTGAAGTTTCTTGAGATTAGAAAGATGTATTAATACAAGAAACTCTTTGCCACTCTTTTTAAGGGGCCGTTTACATGGCAATGGTTTTAGAGGGGATGTAAATAGAGCCTTAGTTTTCGAAAACATAAGTCCAGGAAAGCTAATTTGATCAAAATCATCAACAAAAGCATTTTAATTTGACTGTGCTCTAAATGGAAACCAATGGGCACTGGAATGGTTTTGTACATGCTGAGGAAAGTTGGCAGCTGAGTGATACACAGCTTGAGTTTTCATTGTTAACATAGTTTTATTAACATTCAACTTTTCGTTCCAAAACATTCTGCAGATCCTACAGGTCCTACAGGCAACATTTTGTGCA
This sequence comes from Thalassoma bifasciatum, assembly GCA_008086565.1. Taxonomy (NCBI): domain Eukaryota; kingdom Metazoa; phylum Chordata; class Actinopteri; order Labriformes; family Labridae; genus Thalassoma; species Thalassoma bifasciatum. The sequence continues at coordinate 540,143 of RPOG01000081.1, forward strand.
TATTTCTGTTCAGTCGACATTAGAACATTAGGAAAATAAAACAAAACAAACAAAAAATGGTATATTTGCAACTGTGCTATTTTTGAAAATCAGTCCTACCTTTCAGGCCTCTTCAAAAATGTTTTTTATTTTGTACTCTCTACATAATTGTTATATGACTTCTTACATTTCTAAATTCAATCAGAATTTATTCTCTGCAGAGATGAATGTTTAGCACCCATTTTAAATGTAAGATAAATATGGTAACATTAGATCCATCCCTCTCATTATCTTTGCTTCTGTACTCCCCAGACATTGAAGACGTTCGTAAGAGCCGGCCTGGTCATTTAGAGGCGACTGTTGACTGGTTCAGGAAATATAAGGTGCCTGACGGGAAACCTGAAAACCAATTTGGGTTTGATGGACAATTCAGAGACAAGGTACTGGGATGGTTCAGGCAAACCAAAACCATTTGTCTGATGAGTTTAAAGGTTGGTTGAGAAAGCTGGAAAAAGTCACCACTTGTGTTCCTTTGAATTTACTAGGACTTTGCAGTTAAGATCATTAGGTCCACCCATGAGCACTGGAGGGCACTAGTGCAGAGGCAGACCAACAGTGGAGGAATTGAATGGTAAATTGTTGGAGGTGAAATTGGTTGTGTGTAAGTGTGTGTGTGTTTTTCAAACTAAACAATGGAAGTGAAATGAAAACTAACTTTTTCCCTCATTGATGCAGCAAAAATACCTTGTGCTCTGATAGCCCTTTTACCTTCAGTTCAGCAGAGGCCAGAAGTTTGGTCCAGTCGGTAAGAACTTCCATGTGTTGTCAAAAAAAGTCACACAAACACTTTTAGAATGAACTTAACTTGATTTGTATTGGGTTTGGTGATTTTTTTTTTTCTGATGTCCCAGGCCCCTCCGTTTGGCAACAGATATCCCGTGTCTCCAGAAGGTAAGTAAACAAAGATACACCTGAACAAATCCAGTACGTTAAAAGTGCATCATTTTTGAAGGTTCAAGTGATTGTTATTTTTAATCTTCTCTTTAACAGTGGACAAGTGGCATTTTGTCTGAGGGCCTGTAATTGTCTATGAAACCAACAAAACTCCTCCAGTTCATGAGGCTGTTGCATCTTTTATATGTTGTCTAATGTCTGATTATGTTTTTTAAAAATGAGTCTCTACTCCAGGAAGAAGGGTTAAGAACAAGAAATTTCTTTTGTAATGTTGAACACCTTGTTGATTTGCCATTGAATTAAATGTAGTGGTTAACCACTTAAAATGCACCCTTTCTTCTTAAATGTTTTTTTTTTTTAGCTTATATCCAGGTCAAGCCTTGTGTAAGACTAAAAGTCATGCTAATGTGCTCTAATTTGCCTTTCAGAGTGTTTTGAGACAATGCTTGCAACCACAAACAACTCATGTTGTAAAAAAGGCAAACCAGTACTGTTCTGTTTGGGAAAATAAAAAATAAGAATATGAATATTACATTCTCTTCACAATCTCATTTCTATCTACACATTAAAACCTTCAGCATATGTTCAATCAAGCACAGAAAGTGGATATTGGTATTGATGTGGAGAAACAAATCAAATTGCTTTAAATAAATATAAATTTTATTAAAAAAACACCCACATCTCAGCAATATCAGGAATGATATAATAAACAGCTTTCAAATAAACTGCATTCAGTACATTACAATACTTACAGTATTAATATCCATCCTGTATTCCATTGTTTCGTAGCAAACCAAACTTCAGGAGAACAAGGGAAGCCTCAGTAAATAAAATAACAGAAAAAAGTTGCACCGTTTCATATCTTTAGTGTCTAACTGCAAAAAAAAAAGAAAAAGAAAAACCAAGTGTGTAACAACTGCTAGCTGAACCTTATGAGCTGGGCACATACTAGTGCACAGGTTCAGCACAGAAAGTCATTCAAGTAATGTTGACTCACTCAGAAACACTCTGAAGCATCTTCAAGTATGGCTATGCTTTTAACCCGCTATATCTTAGACACCTCTCCTTTCTCAACCACAACCTGCTACTGTAGCTGGGTTCTGTACAACAATATTTGATATTTGTTTTTGTAGATTTATTTTACAAACTGGAACAGTTACAAAAAAACTAGGACCTCTAATGTCTGAGCAAACAGGATACTATAACTGTAAACATTGCTTCAAAAGTTAGCACAGATTTATAAAGACTTCCTGGATAATCTAACCATGATCATTCTTTAAACCTGAAAGGGCCAGAGAGATATTTGCAGATATGATGAGAATCACTGATAGAGGTGCTGTGGGTTCATTTGACAAAACAAGATAAACTCAAATCATTTTGGAGAATGAGCTGTATTTTTGCAATACAGGTTCTTGGTATGTACAACAGACATAATTTATTTTAATTTTTTAACACATTTACAATCTTTTTAAATAAACTGTACTGTATTTCTTTGTGACATATTTTTTTCCTGAAAAAGAAATGAAGTGCTTTCAGAAACTGAAAATGTTATTAAAAGTGGGGAAAGCTTCTACAACATGACAAAAGTTTCATTTTATATCACATGAATTAAATCAAATAGACAGGAAAATTCAATCATTTTACAATTGCTTAGTGGTTATAAATAAATTTAACTATTAACAAGCACAAATATGTGCAACAATTTCATCACTGCCCTGGTCCTGCCTTATAGCAAAAGCAAATTCATTGCTCGTTATTTAGACACTAAACTTTCCCTTTAGTCAGGTCAGTGCATACATGTTCAAATTACTTTTAAAAATCACCACCCTGTAGTGGCCAAAATTTAAGGGAAAAAAAAGGAATCATTACTTTTAGTCTGTTTAAAGTTTAGAGGGCAATAATTGGATTCAGGTTGCAAAGACTAATACCTGAATGAGAAAAACAAGATGGATACAGGCAAGAAAATGTACAAAAATGACATTGAAATGTCCCTGATTTTACAGTAACATCATAGATTCAGGTTCAAATAATACTTTCTTGGGATTATGAAAGTAGTAAGAAAGTAAGAAATGAACTTTTATGCCTTTTGGTGGCCTTAAGTTTAGCTGTTATTAACACTTTTAAAGTAACACACAAAGGAAGAAAACAGTTTACTCATATTGCCAAAGTTATTTTGAGGTATATGACAGGTCTGCACTGTACATTATTTAAAAGCCTTTTCCTTTCTTAAAGTCTCACATTGTATGTTTCAAACAGGTTTTATAGCACCTCATGATATGAAATCACCTGAACCCCCCCTCCCTCCCAAAAAATACTATGAAATAGGCTGTTAGCATTCTTTACAACACAAATCTATAACAGTAATTCCAAAATGGAAATTAACTTACTGTACAAATCTCATCTGTTTATCATACAGTTAGATTGCAATAATTAAAGACCCCACAGCAAGCCAGCTGCCCTCTGAAACTGACGCTGAGCTTACCCTGTTGTATGTTCCTCAGTGTATAAAAAGCACATTAACTAAGCACCACAGACATAAAACTACATGAAATATTCACAGTCCAGGTTTGTTCATTGAACCTAATGTAAGGAACATTAAAAACAGTCACCGACAACAAAGTGAACCTGGAGAAAACTAAATGAAACATCACTGTTTTTTTTCCTCAAAATATCAAAAATTCACCATCAGAATGGCTCGATTTACAGTATATATGACATTAGAAAGCAAAAGAGAACATTTGAGAGAAGCACCAAAACAATGCTGGTCTAAAGATGTTTCTATGTGAACTTGTAACAGTTCCATGGATTTATCGTACAACCCTCTTTCACAAATTCATTATTTATTTATTTATTTTTTGCTAAGAAAACAAATTACTCCATGTAGGAAACAGTAAAACCAAATATAATTTAGAGGTATCACCAATTCATTTGACTACTATCATTAAAAGTGCTAAGAGAAACACAGACTTGCCAAAATAACAGATGCTGATCGTTAGACAGTAGAATGATATTTTCAGCGCCCTGTTGATAAAAATATTTATCGATGGTAGAGTGTGTTGTATTATAGTGTGAAGGCATTCTCCTGAAATAAACAAGAACTTATTTTAGCACCTTAAATGTTGTCATTTACAAAATCAGCATCCTGTGTCGAAATGACATCCCTAAAACTGTGTAAGAAAAACCAAAGAAATCAAAATAAAAGTTTGTTTGCATCAAAAATAGGTCCTTGTGTGTCCTACTTAGAGCACCATAGATTTCAACAGTGTGTCATTGCAAATGTTGACAAAAAAATAAATACATCCTAAGGGTTGTCCGGTAAAGCTTGATTGTTAAAAAGGTTAAAGACCTTATGTAGAGGATGATGCATCTCTCATCCAATCTCAGGCCCCTTTTACTATACGACACTGAGGCCAACTTTGGACACAAGAAGGAGTGTTTAGAAAAGGCTAGTGGTGCTTGTGATAGTTGTTTGTCATAAATACCCCCATCAGTTTTTTCTTCTTCATGGATTATTTCCTATACAAACTTACTGTAAGGCCCTGTGACCTTGGTGAAGGCGTACGGAGATGAACTGACATAGGTGTTTGTTGTGCATGATAAGGACCCCTCCATAAGTGCCTGGATAAAACGCTTGTAAGGAGGTGTTCCCATAGTTTCCAATGGCTCTGGGTGCTCTCGCTTTACCCCTTTCTTGCTACTCTTGCTGGGTGTCCCCTCGCCACCATTTCTCTCAGCCTCTTCTTCTTTCTCTCGAGCCTTCTCGGCCATTTTGGCTTCCCACAGTGCCAAACCATGCTTGGCCTCATTCATATTTTTGTGCTGGTAGAAGACCAAGGAAATACGTGTTGGGTGGTTGCGGTCAGGTTTTTTTAGGGGCGTTGTTGCATGGAGCTCTCGTTTTGCACACTCGATAAGGACTGAGCCGTGTGTCGGTGCCACTGCCACACCACCGATATCAGGGTCCAAGAAGTTGTGCTCATTGTCTGACCACATCTCCGGCTTTTGTGGGGTTGTGGGTGTCTGTGGTGTTCCAGGCTCTTGCTTAATTCCGTTTGGCAGACCTAACTCTGACTGTGTTTCAGGGTTTAGACACCCACTTCTTAACTGAGGGGGAAGCATCTGTGGGCCAGGTGTACACATCTCTGTCTTAATTTGCATATGAAAAGGATCTTGGCCTTGGGCTATGATCTGAGGGCTCTGAGATAGGTAAGGATTTGAGTATCCTCTAAACTGGTCTCCTTTACTCACAGCAGCTGTATAATCAAGACCTCCGTGGGCTGATGGTACTCTTGAGAGGGGGTCCATAAACTGAGGGTTTGGGGCTCCATTTGGACCATAAGAGGAAAATGGTCTTATAGGGTGTACTGGTCTCATGCCATTAGCACTGTAACCATTGACCTGTAAAGCTGGCTCCCCATACCTTGGTGGATAGTTGACCTCATAACGTTGATGCACACTGTACTGCTGCTCTGAGTAAAGGGCTGGTCGCTGTTGTCGATACATGTCGAGGGGCTTTGGGTTTGCAGCATAGTATGGATGGTAACTGTCAAGGGACATCCCTCCGTTACACTGATATCCTGGATATGGACGATTTGATCCATTGATGTATGAGTTTGGAACATGGAGTGGAGGGGGATAAGGGCTGGCTGGTGTTGGTGGCTGAGGCGGATACATGCTGCCTGGCTTGGAAGTGCTTGGAAAAGACCCTGGGTGGTTGGGAAACCTGGGGTAGCTGGGTGTAGTTTTTGAGCCAGGATAAGGGGGAAGAACACTCTGGTGCTGTTGTTGGTGTAGTTGCTGATGATGGGCCCCAAGAGGGTGTGTTGGTTGACCTGACTGTAGAGTGGCTCCCATAGCACCTGGAACAACACCTAAAGAAATAACGCACAAAAAAATAAAGGTATATGCAGTTAAGGAAAAAAGTCCTTAACTGGTTGAGGAATTGCAAAATACATTTGCCTTATGCTTCACAAAAGGATAAAATAATCTGGATAGTCCACCTACCAGCCATAATGGTGCTCTGAGTTGTGTTCTCATAAGCGGTTGCTCTTGACTTTGCCAGCATGGCCTTCTCTTGCTTATCATTAGCACTGTCCAACATGGCATTCTTGTTGGCAGCTGCCTTCTTGGCATCCAGCTTTTTTTGCCGGCAAGACTTGGCAGGTTCTGCAAGCATGCGCACCTGGCGGCGAAAGGCACTGAGAACTTGGATGGCGCCCGATTTGACTTTTTCCTGCTGACCCTCCTCACTTCCGAATTCATCAGTGTTGGAGGCCTTATAAAGGGGCAGTACATGGAGTTGCTCATCCTCTGGTATTTTGCCAATCTCTCGATTATCCTCTCTTGTCAGTGTACATACCTGCCAAACAATGGATGGTGTAAATACTTAATCTTGGGGGATGTCACATATTTTTTTTTACACCCATGTAGACATTTGCAGTTCAAGAGTTTAGCCTACCACAGTACTGCCACCCTGCATGTTGTGAAGATCTCTGTGAGCATGGGCACAAAAGTCCAGACAAGCAGTGACCCCAGAGAAGGGACGGCCCTCCTTGAGCCCCAGTCGACAATCTGGTGCCCTTTGTTCATGTTCCACCTATGTGGGGGAAAAAGGGGATTTTGGACAAGATATAATGTCTTTTAAGGTTTAGAACAAGTTTATTTGGGAATATATTCAAACCTATTGCATTGTATAGGTATTTTCAGGAGTAACCATCCAATAAACACGCACTGAGTGCAGATACTGTTACACATAACAGGCCAAGGCTGCCCTTGATTGCTCACCCCAGTGGTCCACCTGATGTTTTGGACCATGATTGTCCATTTGCCTTGTTAGAGGCAGCAGTTACTCTAAATTCAACTGTATAGGCTGAGATTCAACAGGCTGCCAGCACATTCTTTGCAATTGAGGGAGAACCTTTTTTGTTCATTCTAAATGATGACTTCGAACTGTTTTTTGACAACTCAAAGAATTGAGCTTCACAGTTTTAAATGGTTTGTGGAGCAGATGAGCTATTAGATTAAGCTATAGGCAGCTGTCATTGCCTCTTACAGCTAATGAAAGCATATGATTGAGCGAATTACAAGTTGCTTTCAAGGTCAAGAGTTACTGTCACTAGGCTGGTTTGGGCATCAATTTGCCAGGTTGTCTGTTCATCATTTATTGTACGAATTTAGCATACTTTTAAAATTGAATTCACATAGCACAGTGTTCATTACAAACCTGGTTTCCATATGCGTCTGGAGCCATACTTTTATACAAGGGAGCCAATAATGATGCCAGATTTTGAAAGTTGTGCTCAATTCTCTCTTCCTGAAAGCCAAAGATGTGTGGTTTGAAGTTAGTTCAATTAACATACAAATATTATCATGTTTCATATTAAGACCAATATCTGTGATCAACTGCACCTCTTTCACATCATCTCCAAGTAGCTTAAATTTTCTTGGAATTTTGCTGCGGGCAAATTTGCAGCCATTGTAGTACATGCTCCAGGAGCAGCCAAAGGAGAAAGAGGCTCCGCAGGCATCTTGCTCTAACCCCTGGCATGCACAGGTCCTCCTGAAGAAAGAGAGAGGTAAAAAAAAATCTGTAACTAGTTCTAACCATATTAAGGGTTTCCTTTTTCCATATCAAACTCTGTTGTACACACAATATGGGACCTTTAATTTTGTCACTTACTCCTCATTGAGAGCACAGCGTCTCTGGGTGAGGGCTCCATGCTTTCTCAGAGTCTCACTGAGTTCGAGGTAGAGGCGGTCAGCCAGGCTGGGAAGGATGCCCTCCCAGACAAGAATTACCACAATGATGCAAGCTGTTTCACAAGTGTGACCAGCACGTTCTCGCACCAAAACAAGCAGCTTTTCTTCAGCACTGGCACGTCGGATCACCTGACACACCACAGCAATTTGTAAAAATGGGAACACATGATGCATGAAAGAAAGCAGTCAATTTGTCTAGTAGTCAAATTGAAAATACAAACATTATTCTTACCCATTTGGCAATGGGACACCCTTGTGTACTTTTGCCTTCCTTGCCAGTGTAAATTACTTTTTCAATCCTGATGGCTCGTCCTGTTAGCCCAGACCTTCAAAGCATAACAAAGTATTAAAACAATACACATTTGCTATCTAACACATCATTTTTTTATTTTCAAAAAGTCACATTTGTGGCTGACCTTTTTTCCATAGTTTCCCGTATACCGGCTACATTAGGCGCTGATCCCAAATGAGTATAGTATGGGCCTTCATCCTTTTCACTGATTTGTTCTGAGTAGCATACAAGAGCAAATGTGAATATTAATAGGTCAACTGAAATTTCATGCTTCAGATCTGTCATTATGAAACTTACCAACACAGTGGCATGATGCAATCTCGTATTGTGTTTTTAAAGGGGTATCCAATAGATTCTTTATAGGGGTATCTAATAGTTTCATTGGAGAGTCCATAAAGCTTTGTAGCAGCTGTTCCTTCTTAGGGGTGGAATCAGGGTGCTTTTTTGGAGTTACAATGGTTGAGGAAGCTGCAGAGGAGTCGATCCCACTCAGGTCAGTGTTGGTTGACAAGATTGTGACGGGCCCAGAGGATTCTACCTTGACTTTATTTGAATTGATGACAAGAGATTTCTTCTCAAAAACTGATGAAAGCTGATACTGCTTTAGACTTTGTTCCATGGATGCCAAGATACTCCCCTGTCTCTTGCTTTGCTCGCACAAGGATTGTTGATTTTCCTGCTTGATTTGCATTCCACATATTCTTGCATCTTGCATTTGTGTCTGTTGATCCTGCGGCTGTGAACCAGGCACCTCAAATCTGGGTCCATTTTCCATTTTGATCGGCCTTAAGCCATTAGAATCACTGATGCTCTGAGGGGGATGTGGGGGGGCCTGGCGCTCTTGCCTTTGTAGCAGATGAGAGCGTAGGGCTGCATGTCTTGGGATATCTCTTTGTGGACTCAGGGGTCCAAGAGGTAGTCGAGGTCCCCTTTGGAACTGAGTGCATGATACCTTGAGCTGCTGTTCAGCTTTTGGATAAATCTGTGGCGATAACTGTTGGTTTAAATTGCCTTGTAGTAAGTGAGATTGTGACTGTGCAGAGGTCTGTGAGATGTCCGTGTGGTTAGGCTGGTGGCAGTGGTTGTTTGGCCGCTGTGGTTGAAACTGCTTCATGTTACTGGTGGCAGAATTTGTTGTATGATGCCTTTGATGTTGTTGCATCTCTGTTGTGTTATTATAACTGAATGCTGTATGATCATTGTGCTGGAGTTGTTGTTTATTGGATTGATTAGAATTGTTTCTGAGAGGATGGTTCTGTTGAAGCTGCTGTTGGCCTGGGTGGGGTTGACTGTGAGGTCTGTAATTGGGTGACTTTAATTGCTGCCCATCATATTGTGGTGGTTGGGACAGAGGGCGTTGAAGATTTGAGTGCTGTTGTTGCTGTGTTGGTAAAAACCCTGGAGTCAATATTTCCTGCAGGTCGGGATCTTCGCATAAGTGCTCTGACTGCATCTGGGTATGGAAGCGTCCTTCTGATTGCTGATTTGGGGTGAATTTTCTCTGCTCAGGCATTTTCTGAGTTACTGGCTGTTGTATTTGCAGTGCCTTAGAATTTGATTGCTGCCACTCAGGGGCAGTGTTGTGCTGGACTGGAACACAATGGGTCTGGACTGGGAGACAATCCTGCTGTTGCTGTTGGTAGCTTTTGGGCCCCTGGCTGCTTTCTGGGTAAACTCCCTGTGCCTGGAATCGTTGCACTGGATTTGACTCTAACATCTGGCAGTGAACCTGGGGGTTAGCTGTCTGCTGCTCTGACTGAGGCCTTGCAGGGAAACCTCCCCACATATCCTTCCCTTGTGCCTGTGACGCTGGGCTACTTGCTGGTTGTTGCTGGGAATTTGAAGTGTTCATCTCCATCCAGCTTCTCTGGTGGGGTATAGAAAATGACAAGTTGGATCCCTGCTGAGACATATTCTCCATTCCCTTCTCTAATCCACCTTGACATGCCTGCTGGAGATTAGGCCCTGAAGTTCGTATACCATCAACTCCATGTGGGTTGCCACCATTTTGGTTCAAAGTCTGATGTTTAATCTCGTATTGATGGCCCCTGTCAGTGCCATGGTGACCAGCGCCTGATTCTTCACCTTGCCCTATCTTCTGCATCCCAGAAATAGGGAAGGCCCTGTATTCCCCTGATTCTGCCACCTGTACAGGAGCATGCTGCTCTAGAAAAGAGTCATGGTTTGAGTCCTGCTTTGCTTTAGCATAAAGACCCTGGGGATTTGTCTCATCTTGATAACACTGTGGTCCATTTTGATGTGAGCCATTAGCCATATTTCTAGATGGGATCATGCCAGGCATATGAGCCAGAGACTGCTCCTGGGTACCAAGGTAAGATGGGGGTTTTTGCTCTTGCCGCTGCTGTTGCTGGTGATGGTCTGCTTCAAAACTGTTGGAGCACCCATTCACTAAATAGTTGGCAGGGTTGTAGTTGTTGCCTCCATCAATGTTGCCTAATGACACAGACCGCTGTTGCTGTGAGTCAGGCATCTGAGCTGAATTGAGCAGTCCTGAGGTTACGGAAAGGGGTTGAGAACCTTCACTGGGTGGCTTAGTAGCTGTCAAACCGTTAACAGAATTGAGCCTTGGCCGAGATGTTTGTGGTGCAATTAACACTTGGTCGGGATAATACTGAGACAAAGTTTTCTCAAGTAAATCCCCATGAGTGCTTTCTATGGTTGAGGAGGGTGAAACAGCACCATTTGGAATTAGAGCTTGTTTATTTCGCAGTAAACTAAAACTATCTCTATTTGGAAAACTACAATTCCTCTTGTCTAACTTAATCTCCATCTGGGGGGTGTTGCCTTCAAATTCTATTGCCTTTGTTATCTCAGGAAAGTTATCCAACAAACTAGAGCCCAAGTCGTCATTTCCTTTAATCTCAGAGTGAACTTTAAGTTTCTTGGATTGATGGAGCAGTAAGGACTGCTCAGTGAGTGCATTTTTTAATTCTCTGTTCATCAAATCTCCATTTATCATGTAAGATCCTTGATCTAACAGCCCATGCACTGAAGCAGGGCTGTCACAGTTCTCCCTGTGCCTCTTCATAGAGTTGGTACCTAAACTGGGCTTGTAATGGTTCCAGTTTGTATCCCCAGTAATCTGCGGAGAGTCTCTCTCTGAGGACTGGCCTCCATTCTGGAGTTTGTGAGAGATGTGGTGAGATGAGCCAAATTGTGCTAACATCAAACTTTCTTCCGTCTCATGTCTGGCCTGTTCTGTTTCCATCTGGCCTGCTCAAAGTCCATCCACAGGGCTGCCCTCTGTCCGTCCTGAAATGCAGAAAGTTGGAGATTAGTTTGAGGCACCATCATCAGGAAAACAAAGATAGATTTTAGATACAAAAAGTTGTATTTTGCATCAAAAGCTACACCCTGTAAATTCAAGATGTGCTGCTCTCTGTTCAAACATTTAAAAATGTGAAGTACAGTGTGAAAGAAAAAAACAAGTAACTAGCAGTGGATACATTTAATCAGAACATATTTCTTGTAATCTTGACAAGCAAAGAGCAAATGGTCAGTAGGGTAGTGTTTACTGTGAACATATATGTAAGCCAGATATGTTAGCATGTAATGAAATTAGATTGCCATCAGTAATTTCATCCTTCAGTTTCCACCCAAAAACAGTGGGAAAGTGGAAAACAAACAAAAACAAAACAAAACACAAGACTACGATAGCAGGGGCACAAATGGTGTTTAAAATCTAAGTTTTCAAACTCAATGCATTTCCCCTTTACATGCACAAAATTCATAGAGAAAAAGCTAGAAGCATGCCCTTTTTTGAATGTGCTCAGTCCCCCATGTCAGCTGTGTTTTTCATTTCTTAAAGATTAAATCTATATCATGTTACTATGTTATGTAACCCTTTTTAATCAGGCTGTACTATCAAGTCTACAGGAGTCTTAGCTGGTTCAGAACACTGCAGCTCAAGCACTACCTGGGATCAGGGGAGAGACGACATCTCTCACAGTGTTTGCTCATCTTCAGCAGCTACCTATAAAGTCTCAAATAGAATTTGATATTCTTCCTCTGACTGACCAAGCTTTTAATGGCATCAAGCCGCCTTAACTCAAAGAGCTAGTCATCCAGATCACAATGTTCATAGCAAGGAGGCCTGCTTATCGTACCTACTATCTTTAAAAACAGCATGAAGGTCAAGCCTTTGGTTATTAGGCTCCTCTTCTTTGGGATGGTCTACTCGTTGTGGTACGGTGGGCAGACTCCAGCTGTTATGGCTTTTTACAGTCTCACTTTTATCACTATGTTGCCAAACTGGGCTGTTGTGTCTGTTTCCTTCTGTTGGTTTTGCTCTCTGCCTCCTTGTTGCTCTCCCCCTCTCTCTACGTTCCTGTCGCTCTCTAACCCAATCAAAGTTGAGGTGGCCGTCTGGTTAACATGAGTCTGGTTTTGCCTGAGGTTTCTGTCTATCTTGTCTATTTAAGAAAACATTTCTTTGCCTTGTTAAATACAAAGCCCTGTACTCGTGGTGGGTTATGTTGTGATAAGACTTCTTATCTTATATTGATGTTTATTAGATAAAATTTTATTAATGTTAACAGGTCTAGACCTATTCATGTTTTTGGAAAGTGACTTGAGATAGCCTTTCCCATGATTTGCTGCTATGTAAATAAAGATTGATTGATTAATTGGTAATACTACACCACATAGATAAATTATTGGCCATCCAGAAGTGTCCTGCTGTCCAACAGACAAACACACCAGACAGTCCATATGTCTAAATCCATTTCTAATATTTCAGTAAAATTAAGTGTTACTATAGTTAATATTTTATTGAGTAAGATTTGCTGTCGAGTTAAACTTTAAAACTTGCGTTCATCTCATTGGTTGTAACATGAAAGGTTGTATATATTCATAGAAGGCAACATAACAATAGCTGACTGAGGGCTCAAGAGAGAAAGGTCAATGTCCCAGATGGTAGATGAGAGAAGGAGTTGGCTGCTCATCAGCTGTTCACTCTTGGTATTCCTCATTCTACATGCTTTGTAATGTCAGATATGCAAATACAATTTGGTGTGTCAGGCCAGTGCATTGTGAGGTTTAGATTGTATCACTAATGAGTGCGGAATAAAAGTCACTGCAGCAAACTTTTCCCACGGTAACTTAATGGTCCAAATTTTTATCAGTCTTATCGAACTGGTTCCTTAGACCAATCTTTATATCTCAAAATAATAACAGTTTCAGGTAATAAAGGTTTCTGTCTAATTGCAGCTGTGTGTGTTATTGAGCCTTTTATTACACAATAAACAAGAGCAATGCTGCTTCTGGGTGTGAATGAAAAATTGCTAAATAAAGCTGGGAAAAAGCTCCAATCAAGGGAAAATGGAAAAAATGAAAGGAGCATTTATTTTTTCCGACAACTGAGCTGTAGGTTTAGTAAAAGCCATTTAATTATGTTTAAAAAGAGATGTGTGGAAAACGAGATATTTTCAGTTATGCAGCATGCAAAGCTCATGTGGGGTTTTTCTCTCCTCTCTCCTCTGTGCTAAAATCAAATATACCTTAGTGCTTCTGGTAGAACATTGATTTCTGTCTGGCTCCCTCAATAACTAATGCATGTCACATCCGCAGCATCTGCAAAACAATTGCAGTGTGCAGGAACAATGAACTGCAGGCTAATCCATCATAATTATGAGCAACACTCCTACAGACAAAAAAATTATGGGCAGCTAAGAGCAATGAGAAAGACCTAGATTTAGTTTAAATACTCAAGAGGAGTGGTTTTGGTGTTCTGGATTCATGTCTGGCAGTTGATGGAAGAATTCATTTATATATATTGTAAAACCTGTTTGCATCACTTGGATTTAAGTAACGGTAATAATGCTAAATTTTATTCGAATGGCACCTTCCAAAATGGGGTTTCAAAGTGCCCACAAAAGTACAGCATTAAATGTCAGTAGAATGAAAAAAGATAGGATATAAAATAAGTACCTGTCTGTTTTTTGTTTGTATTTTTTGTTTTTTTCTCAACACAATGTCAAATTTCTCTGGCCTCTGTCTGTCCTGCAGCAGTTCTATGTTCCACTTCGTATTGTCTTCAACAATGAGACAGATTTGGCAACTTTGTTCAGTCTTCTATTCCAAAAGTTAAATACCTTAAGTATATTTACAGCTAATTACTAATTTGTGCCTATCTCGTCTTCTTCACACAATTGTTCTTTATTTATTCAAAGTGAGAGAAGACGCAGAGATATTTCAGATTGAATTTGGTATTGTTGAGGTTTTGTCCACCAACCGCTGGAAAAGCTTCTTGGACCAAGTACAGCTGTTCTAAATAGTACAGGAGCTGAGAAAATTTGAGTAGACCAGGAGATTTATTTCAAATTTTTAAATTTTGTGGACCAATATTTTGGCATCTTTCCTTATTCATTGACTTAGCTTCCTGACCTCATTTCAAACATAAGAAATATCCTCACAGCCAACAAGACCCCCCCTAAGCTGCTATGTGGACCCACAGTATTCATACACTGTATCACCTTATCAGCTCTTCAAACTTTTCCTGTGAATGATAGTTTTTTAACACTGGCAGATGTTCAAGGTTTTCTATCTGCTGGTGAAAGTGCATCTTGAAGCAGTCATTTTTATGTCTTACACAGGACAGTGATTGGTCTGAAAAGGTGGAGGATAATGTGTGTAAGGAAGTTGTAGATGTAAATTGAAGTCACTTAAACACTGAGTGTATAAGCAGTAAATAATTCACTCTGAGGGAAGTCCCTGGGTACAACTGAAAAATATGCAACACAAGCTTTGGAAATATAATGGGAAACTGCCCTAGTATACCCAAAAAGTCTTCTTGTTTATGCAAACTTTAAATATCTTCACCATAGTCCGTTTCTGAAGTTTGAGGAAGGAATAAATGGCTAAATATTTGAGGTAGTTTGGCATGTTCCATTTGGCATAAACTTGCTCCACCACGGAGACTGATTATCACATCTGGAACCCATTACAACTCCTCATGCCTCTGAGGGAAGAGCTGTCTTCCTTCAAACCTGTTTTATCCTATGCATGGTACCTTTTTTGAGAACATTTTAGTGCAAATCCATCCATTTAGAACTCAAATAGCACAACGTTTTGCCTAAGTACCCTATATCTGTGAATGATTGTAACTCAGATTGGAGTGTGATTTAAATAGACAAAACAATTCTTAGAAGAAAGTTAAATGTCAGAGAGGAATCTTTAGATTTAGAAAGGTAACAATGGTCAAAATATGTTTCCTGATAAGTAGAGCTAATAATCAATGCACACTCTTAACAACACTCTGTATGTGGTCACATGAGTCATAAAAAACAAAAGAAAAGTCACTTTTTCACTCATGTGGCCCAGTCTGCCGTCTATAACAAGGCAATCACACAAGACACTGTCAGAGTAAAACTCTGCCCAGGCGGCCGAGCTGGTAGACATAATCATCTGCTCCTCTGCCAATCACCCCCTCTAGGACATTAGCAGCCCTCCAGACCCCCAAAGTAAGAGTGCTAAATCTCCCACTAACGAGCCAAGCTGTTACAAGAGTGTCTGGAAGCACTCGCCGTTGTCACAACAGAGCAGCCAGCTGCCTGTTAGCAGGTGAAAGAGAGAAGCAGCACACCACTGACAAAGATAGCTCTCAGGTCACTGACTCAGGATAGAGCCTCAGAGGTGTCTTTTGTTTTCAGCGCTGAGAAGGGAGCAGGAATCACTCAACCAAAACAAACTATCTTGTTTTCAGCTTGATGAAAGTATTTGGATTGGTTTCACAAACTAGTAGAAAATATAGGTTTCTTAAACTCAAGAGGAGTATGCAAGCATGTCCCGCACAAACCTAGGACATTATTGTAAACTGAGGTAACTCAGTTTAAATAGAATGAGGATAACGCTTAAATTTGATTGACTAAACAATTTTCCATAGTATTCCCTCATTCCAGGGAGTAACAGATGAGTTCTCCCCTTACATTTGTATTTGAACAGACTTAAGTCTCAAAACTGGACTAACGTCAAATTAAAGTGAAAATGTTAGATATCAGAAAATGTTTTGCTACGTGCAAGGATACACATGTAGAGAGTATTGAAGCCTGAAATGAAGAGTCACATGAGATACTCAGGCAAAAAGTTGCAGAATCAATCTGCCTTTCAATGACCATCAGACACAGATGGATGCACACTAAGCCTATTTGTGATCATGTCAGACTTTTTGGAATTGAAATGTGTTATTTTGATAAATGGGTACATGGGTGCATGTGGGAACAGTGAAACGTAAACTGCTCTATTTAATTTATGGCAAACAGAAGACATCTGGATCAATCTGTTCATTTCATCATGCTGTGTTTTAGGTTTTGAGCTCATTCCTAAATCTTATATAAATTATTATTTCCTCGAGATACAAATATAAGGTTTAAGTATTGACTGTAAATACTACCAGGTGAATTGAGCCCCAAGATTAGTTTTTCGTTGTAAAAAAAAACATTATTTATGAACATAGTGCAGTTTTTTCATTCAACTCATTTAACTCAGTGTTGTTTGAGGAAAATGGAACAAACTGATTTTCCATCTTTTTTTGGACTCGTTCAAATAGAGAGCATCTAATCTTTGAAAACACAACACTGAGATAAGCAGGTGAATACCACTTCCCAACCCGAAGTGACTGCTCCTTTGTTTTGTCTGGCTCTTACACAGTCTGTAAATCAGTAATGCAGTCAAAGACTTGAACACTGGGTCTCAGCTGCTCACCATGCAGCTCCATTCCTACGGGACACTCCAGGGTTTACAAAGGACCGTGCGGAGCCAAGCAGCTTGTCACAGTTGGATACACCCACACTGACAACAAAAAAATCTTTGCAAACCCAGAACAAAGCCAGAGATCCCAGCTGAGTGTGCATGTACAAACGGACAAACATACAAACACACACTATTTACATTATGGTGTAAGTCCAACTTTGACCATACAAGCGGGGGGACATTTAGAGTATTGCCTTCATTCTCTTGATATATATCTCAGCACTAAAAGTAGAGCACTAAACCAAACCAGAAGAACAGCACAGCAGTGGTTTTAGTGTGGACGCCTGCCAGAGGTTATAACGCTTTGATCTATTTTGGTTTTCTGTCTCATGCTTAATGTCCACCAGGGAAATGAGCCCTCTGTTTCAGTTTATGTGACTCAACTCTCTTGGCTTGAACTGGATTCCTTACAAATCCTCCCTCTAGAAAGCATTTTCTTTGTCTCTTCTATGCTGTTGTTTTGTTTCCCTCCCTCACCCACAGCCTAAACTTCAGTCCTCTGCCCTGTAATTACACTCCAGGTTCCTCTGTACTTCAATCTGCTCTCTTCTTTCCTTCTGTTCACTCTATCATCTACCTAGTGACGTGATGGTGCTGGCTGCTAAATAGCTGGTGTTAAATTCTAGATAGTCATTGCCCAGTGGTGTTGTCTGTGTAGCTATGTACTTGCAGGGATTTATAGATGGTCAGTTTCTTTAAGTGCTTTGAAGCCTGAAGCAGAGCTGTATTCTTGTACACAGTGTGATCAGCGTTGTAAAACAATGGACACAGTATGCAGAAGAGTCACGTAGGGTGGCAACCAATGCACATGTCAGCAGAGCCTTACTTTAACTGTTTAATATCTTGACATATGTCTCCATCGACAGCAAACAATTCATTTCTTCCAGCCAATTAGATAACTCAAAATTCAACTGAAATGGAAAAGAAAAAACTTTATTAATCTCTGAAGAGAATTTTCAGAGATAACAATTCCATGTTGGCTTTCAGATTAGAATGAAGTCTTTGAATCATAACGTCACTGGCGCAACAAACTTTTATGCTCAAGACTCTGGCTGTGTTTTTGTTGTTCCCGCAGAGAATCACTGAAATATGAGAGCTGCCATAGTAGATGGGGTCTATTTTGTGTGACTTGGCAGCCGTTTGTGACATTCACCACGAACGACAGCTGCTGGGAAACCTCAGGTCTTTGCTCTTTCAGGTTGATACACAAGCAGCGAGAGGGAAAAGCTCTGCTGCTGAGGGGAGAGAAAAATGGAGCACTGTAAATCAAACACACATAACACCACTCTTTTGTTGGACACTCTAAAGAATAAGCCCTAATCTCAAGAATACATTTCCTACTCTTTGCTGAAAAGGGCTTGTTGCGTTTTCCTGTTTGAAAGATAAGAATACAGAGTATGCAGCTAGGTCCGTTCATCTGCTATAAATGTGTCACAGCACTGAAATAATGGTTAAACTTCAATGCTTTATGTCCTTAGTCAAAATGCTAGTACTAATATTTTTGGCTTTACTTCACTTTAACTCTTGGTGACTACTTTTCAAAGGACTTGTGAAAATGGACACATGTAAATAGCTGTTTCTGTCTGTAAGCCCCTTGAAAAAATTGTCTCTGCAGTAGATTTTATGAACCGCACATGGCTTTATCAAGATTTTGCAAAGTCACTTATATCAGTTAAAGATCAAAGTTCAAGAGTGAATCCTGACATGCAACTCTCAGCAACTTTGCTTGCCTTTTAATAATCCCACGGCCGGGCTACCTCTCATTCACCACACATATCATAATAATGTTTGTTCCCAAATCATAATGGTCAGATTGTACAAAAGTCTGTAAAAACCAGTCTGGATGTTTGCTTCACGACACAATATTTGATCCAGGTGCATTTTAAAGTTCAAAGAAACAGGGGAGAGCTATTAACTTGTCATCTGTTTTAATGTCCACCTTTCCTGCAGCAAGGTTTTGTCAAATAAAGATATTAAATTAATTAAGAATAAACTCTGATCATAGGCTATATCTAATCATGTGCTGGAGACCTTTGTTGGGGACATATCCAATCAGTAAAGCATTTAGGCTATGTGCGAGTCTTGTTAGATTGCAGCATATTCTCACATATGTGCATTCAGATGAGTTTAACAGGCCTTCCATTTATCACTTTAATCAAACAAAAATACAAATCACAGTATGGAAAAAGGAACTGGACCATGTAATTGAGTCCTGTTTATAAAATAGTAGAAACAGTAGAAATACAGTGATGGTTGTATATGTGAACAGACTTTAGTTTGACGGATCACGCTGCAAGCAGCAGGGCTGTAAGTGAAACCTCATCCTTAGCAACCCCTAGCAGAGCCATCAGGTCAGATGACTTGCATTCTACACTGTTTTAACCCCCCTGTAAATATAGAGCCACTGCTCTGCAAACCTCATGACCCTGGACAACATTTTTCACAACTGGGCATTCCAGCAAGCTATGCAAACAACAGAGCTGCTGGCTCAAAACAGACCAGTGTCTTTCAAAGATTGTTATGAAGCCTTGGATTGAAACTCTGGTATTACCACCAGAGCAGAACTTTACTGGCATGCTACACCTGTATCCCAAGAGTTTTTGCTCCAACTATGTCGACCAATCAATAAATAACCAGAATCAGCTCTCTTGGTAATGACGAGGAGTATTTAGACATGTGTTCCCCAAATTAATCCTGTTTGGACATGGATCGTAATATATTTCTGCATTATATTACTTCATATGATCCGACTCATCAGGCACTGTGTGATCTATGTTTACTCATGTGCTGCACCTGACTTATCCTCTCACGTGTGACTTATGTCACATGTTGCACTCAGAGAGTATGCACAATGCATCTTGCATTGTTGTACAGACTCCTGCTGTATATCAGCCTGAAAATGACACTTTTTTCTCTCTTTAAAAACAAATGGCTTCACTGTCTATTGTCGCTCATCCTTCAAAATCTACCTGCAAGTCACATCACTGTAAAACTTTTGGAGCGCTTTTAGATCTTCCTCCTATTAACCACATGAGTAACCTGGGTAACATGTGGTCCCGCTGATAACACTTCAGCTGTTGGAAAGAGGAAATCCACAGATTGAGCATGAAAGATGGATCTTTATCAAAAAATTGTGCACACTTTCATAGCTCCTTTTCTTTCTCCATCTGTGTTCATGCAGATGAACACACATTCTTCTTTTTCCAAGAAGAATTTTCCAACTTTTAGAAAACTGCTTGTTTACTCCAGTGCTAATGTGAGGTTAATACCACTCTCGTGTTGGCACTGTGAATCTAATTCTGTTCCTAGAAAGTCACTGCTTTCAGCCAAGAAATATCTCAGCAGAAAACTTTTTTGAAACCTCAACTTTTGATTCTTTCTTTTTTGTTGTTGAACTGATTAAACTATTTAGACATGTTTTGTTAGTCAGTAAGCTTTAGAGGAACTGATAAGCAGTTTTGTTTCAAGTCTGGCTGCTTAGTTGGTTCCAGATGTTTCCAGTCTTACTGCTAGGCTAAGCTAACCGCCTTGTGTCTCTTCTGAAATAAAGTGGACTTACACTTTAAATGTGAAGTGTTTGAATGGAACACTGTTTTAGATCATGTTCATACTTGAAGCTAAACTGGAATAGAGCTTAGATCCATCTGTGTCACATTTGGATCTGTAGCTTCTGTATCAGATTAAAATGTGGTCGTTTTTGTGTTGTTTGCAGACTGAATGCAGATACATTTAAAGGTTATTAATTCAGGATGAGTTCCCGAGTTCATGGTCTGACTTGTAATAATCCTATACATCAAAGGAAGGGAATGTGGCTTTGCACTGCACAGCCTCAGGTCAACTTTGCATGTCAGGTGGGCAGTACTTCTTCCTGTTGATACTCACTGCGGTCTTAATAATCTGACGTAATGATGGTTGCACATGACAGCCTAGAGCCAGAGTGGTCTGTTTTTCCTCCCTCTCCTTTTTTTTCTCTGTTTTATTCCTTTGATGGTTGTCCTAAAAAGAGCCCAGCTCTGCAGGTTGATTCTGCTTTCTGAGAAGCTGACTGCTGGTGGAAAAATGACTCACTCATAAATTTATAATCATATCATTTACTTTAATAAAATAATATATATCAGAAATGTTTGCATTTTTAAGCAATCCGTATCTCATTTCCACATATTTTTTTTATCTACAGAGATTGCCAATAGTGGATGTATCGAAATATGTGTACATGTTATTTGGTACTTTGGTTTTGTTTCTTTGAAACTAAAGATAAGACTAAAAGATTTTAAAAGAAACACAGTAAGCAAACATTTCTGTTTGTAATCTTCCTTAGAGAGTGTCCTCCCCCCTGCAGAAGCAGAAGGGCTCTGTACAATTTACATTGTTCTTATGTATAATCCAAGACAGATGTGGCTGACTTCTGTAGGGTCTCACTGCAGACCTTGTGGTATGACGGCATGAGGGCCGCCCCGTTTTGTCCTTCTGTTGAATTATTGTATTAAAAACTGCAGTATTATATCTTTTTTCATCCATATTTCTTTTGTCACCATATGTGGTTAAATCTATTGAAAAATATATCAGTGCAAACTTCTTTGTCACAGACTTTGTTACCATTAGCAATGGTTTCAAAATGATTATATGTGGAATGATTTGTACAGTTGTGGAGTGTGTAACAGGCGTGGAAAATACGAAGCCTCGTTTTGACATGATATTTGATACTGGCAAGGAAGGCGACTGTTTAGAAAAGTTAAGGTGATTTTAAGGGCCGATGACAAACGGGAGCATATGGAATAAGCTTTGAAAAACAATGAGAGGATGAATTAGGGAAAGATAAAGGACTAATGACAACAAAATCAACGACTATAAACGGCCATACACTGTTATTTTACAGGACAGGGCAACTCCCAACTCATGAAAAAGGTAGAGCTGTGTCAGAGCTCTCAGAGCGGTTTGCTGGGGAAGCAGCTAGAGCAAGCTGGTGGTAGCACTTTGAATAGAACGCCTTCTTTGCTATTTGCTAATTGGATGCATAGCTGTAATCAGCTGAGCTGTCAGCTGACAGTGTAGGGTGTTCAGAGCAGCTGATGCGCTGTGCCTCTTTATTTATGTTAGCTTTAGCATAGCACAATTTGAAGCAAAACATGGGCAAGTTAATAATATTATTTCCTGTGTATTTGTGACTTAAAAAAACAAACAAACAAGGTATCAGTGTGGGACTCCAGCCATGGGTTAAACTGTATTGCACAAACGCATATGTGCACACCCGACCATATTACAGCAACTCCAAATGTTTAAGGGCAGCCTCTGGCAGCTTTCCACACACATGTATGTTTCAAAAGTCCGAAACGGACTAAACATGGTTGAGTTTATGACATTACATTACACAACCCAGTAGAAACATTAGTCAAAGAGAAATAGTCCAACCACTTTAAATATGTCCAATACAGTCATTTCATGAGGTGATAGCTGTAACATTGCATTCTATACTACTGATTTGATATAACATCTAAAACTAACAAGGCTGCAATACTGAAGCAACAAATTCTGGACCTTAAAGGGAGTAATAAAAATCTTCAAGAAAGCAAAAAGGCCAAATAAATCACAAAGAAGTCAGTTGACTTGGACTTTCTGGACAACCAGCCAGAACTCTGTGAGAGAGAATGCAGATTCCTGCCATTTTTTGGATTCACAGAATATCCTGCCATCTAAACACTGCATCTCAGACACTGCTTTACTGGATCAGTACAGTAAAGTTTATGACAAAAAGGTAATATACAGGATGATGTGAACTCCATGACCTGAGAAAATACAACCATCAGATTAGGATTTGGTATCAGCAGGTGCTGCTGCCGTGGGATCTGTGGTTGTAGATTTCTGAACAAGAATTGATGAGTTATGGAGATAAAAGCATAAATTAAATGGGCTGAATTGTCAGCTTAGAAGGTTTGTAGGTAACAGTGATAAAGATAACTAAACTGTTTTGGTTATAGTGGATCAGCCCCACCTCTGTACTTTACTGAAACAACTTGTTTGGTGGGTATTCTGGGAAAACTGGAAACACAAGACCTCATTCAAGCATGTACTTCACACACACTTATGTTTCCTCCAAAATCTGAATGAACTGTACATAAATAATTGAATCCACTTAAAGAAAGTCAACATGAAATACTCTTTTGTACATCTTTTGTTTTGAGCATAAAAGTGTATCATTTCACGAACATATGAGCCTCACAAACAAGAAATAGCATTGCAGATCAAATGTATTGAGTAACAACCCTCCCATTTTATTGATGCAGTGCTTGAGCTCTGAGCCAATTATCCCTAAGTTAGACTGTTTCTTAGAAGAGGTCAATCCTGATCGTAGTTAGCCGTTGAACATTAGCCCAGATCTGACTTCACAAACCTGTTAGTCCAGAATTTTCTTAATCAGCACAACCTGAGGAGAAAACCTGCCTAGGGTTAAAAGCACACTGTGCAAAGCTAACACAGAGTTTCTAAACCCTTTTCTGTGCCTTCAAGCTGCATCACATGGACACTCTAATTAAGAGATGGACTTCTGAGCGTATAAACCAGCTAACCTGCCCCCTTCAACTCCTCACAATGCAGGATATTTCCTGTCTTTCCCCCTCAACCCTTGTCCTATACAATGGTCAGTATATCTAACTAATTTGATGAACTATGTGTGAAGCAAAGTTAATTTCTTTCAGAGTGCATTGTAGCCATGGTGACCATGGCTACTCCAAAGCCCATCTGGTCTAAACATTAGCTCTGCATGGCTGACTGGAGAGGAGACTGCTCTGCAGTGGTGTGCACATGTGCTTTACACATTGATCCAACTAGAAAATCGATAGTGCCACATATTCAGAAAAAAAACATTTGCACTTGTGCAGTCTAACATCATTTTCAAATATGTTTTAGAGGTGTGTAGTTACAGAGCTGAGATGTTGTGTTTCTACGACAAGTTTCTTACTCAAGTGTTAAAATCAACTTTCATCTTTGGTCTCTTCTTTCTGTCATTAATTGTATGGTTTTTAACCAGGTTGAATTAAGAATAAATTACTTTGCTATTCACTACAATGTGGGATAAGATGGAAAAATTGTTGACAAAGCTAAACATTGAACAAATTGATCTCTGACATGACTTCAACAAACCCTTAAGCTGTAACTTGACAACACGATTTGCTCAACGGCACAATTATCCTGTAAACATTTACCAATCTTCAGTTAAATCATAATTTAGTTAAGCAGTAAATGAAACTCATAAATAATTGAAAAGCAAAAATAATGCAGTGAAATTAAAACATGTAGTTCAAGAAATTCTACAAAAACTATTGGGGAGGGTTTTAGTCCCAAGATATAATGGTTTATCTTAAAAATAACATGGCAGTCATTAAACTTAAGGCCAAAATATAAGGAAGTGGAGCCAAGGAAATCTTTGAATGAGAAATGTTTAATCTGTGCTCTTTTCCCATCTGAAAAGTGAATGCTGCAGTGATATATCCTATCCCGTTGGTTTCCAGGCAGCTCGGCTTAAGCCACTGTTGCTAAGCTTTCTCTTTCCCTCCTCTGAGTGGGAGGCACGTGAATCTCATTGAATGGAAATCACAAATCCTTCCAAGTGCGGGATATTTTCAGTGATTCATGGCTTCAGTTGAAGGATTTGTAAACCCTTCACAACATCTCTCACAACCCATCTTGCATTTTGTGCAAAACTAGATGGAAGGGGAGTTTTATCAGTGTCACGTGTTCTATTTTAGGGTCCACTAAAACCTGTACATGTAAATCCGATATGATAGAGCTTCTGTGTCAACAGTGATTGACAATGTTTTGCACCAATGCATATAGGCTGAACTGTATCTCAGACAGTTGTACTGGTGCAGGAGATGGTACAGGGAATGTGGACATTTGGCTTAAACGCTGCATAGTATCCATAGCAATCACATCTGCTGAGCTTTAACTTTACGAAGTCATTGTAAAAAAAAACATATTTAAACATACATTTGTACATTTATATACATTAATCCAAACCTGGTTCAGTTTGCCTGCGAGCAGAGTGTCACAGAAACACACCAGCTGCTGCACTCGCACATTCCACTCAGGAAACATAATATTGAGCCTGAGCTGCTTGGAGCCCTCAGAAGTAGGTGGTGATCTCATTCAGAGCCTTCTGTGGGGTTACGCTTCTATATGACATCCAGGACCAGTTGTCTTTGTACTGTGTGTATGGACAACAGGGGGCCTAACCTTTTCAATGAAAGCTTCAAGCAAGCAGGCTGTCTATATCTGACAGCCATTTTGGAGGAGTGCTATCTCAAGTAGCTGTTTAGACCACTGTGAATCCCATTGAGACAAAGCTAGCATGAGCTTTGGTTATACTTTTTCAGATATTTATCTAAATCCGCAAATTTAGGCATGAAATGCATTCTGACAAGCGGTAGACAGTCCCTTTTGGTCCTGAAAGCATTTTTTTTACTTCCGATGGATCTCTCAGAGTGAGACCTGTGACAAAGCCTACTTATTGTCAGACACTCAGATTCAACCAGAACTGAGTGATGCTACACATTATGACAGGGGACTTAGAAGAAGACCAAGATCCTTGTGTGGGATTGGGCCACATTTTGAGATTTGTGATGCATATTGACAGCCTGCTACAGTTTTTTTATAGGTTGTTTACATGGCAAAGGTATTAGGGTAAAATGCATAAGTATTGCTGCATTTTGGCCTCTGGTTTATATGGAAATGGTGTTTTAGCTGAGTGGAATTTTCCTGAAATGCTGTTTGACTGTTGCTGTGTAAACAACAAGCCAGAGTTTTCAGTGGAAACAGTGACGTCTTGCTTTGCACTTGCAGGTGCCCACTAAACCCCCACTGTGCCATGCGTGAACCAAACAACAATAGCAGACCACCATGCTGTGCTTGTGCTGCCGAATCTACTGACTGCCTTCCAACAAAATGTGCTTCTATTGCACCGTTTCTGCAATCAGTGAAGAAGTTTTCAAAATAAATGCAAGATGATAAGCTCACCTCTTCTCCAGCCTCCTAACTATTGTTGTGCACAGGGCTCCAACATTTATATCATCATCTAAAGGCCTGGCATGCATACTACAGCATCTTCAGTCCCTCGTTGTTTCAATGTAAACACAGATTATTTTTCATGTTTTTTACATTTTTAGGTGAAATGCTGTGGAGCATTGTTGTGTAAATGGGGCCTTACTTATCAAATATGCACCAATGCTTAAAAGAGACAACTTCACAGGTGAACTGGTTAACTTGGTTTTCCGATTGAAAATGACCATTTGCAGCTTTTTCCTCAAAATTAATTTCTTCTTATCATCAGAGCCCTGCCATTTCTGTTAAAAGCAGGTTTTCTTGGTAAATAGATCATCTAATAAGGACAAAAAACCATCAGAGACCAAAATTTGCTTTCCCCAGAGTCTGCTCATATGCGCTGAGAATTGTTGACTGACAACTATAAAAAAGGCACTCTTCTTTGGATGTCCTAAAACTGTGTCTCACTATAGCTTTTATGAAATTGAGTGTCCTGACTTGGAGTTTAATCCTCTTCCTTGGCACTATTTGGGCCTTCACCTGGGCAGGAGTTATGCGGTAACACAGTCGCATCAGCATAAGAAAAAGCCCACTCTCCGCACCACATTCAGAGCCCTGCTACAACCTCACCTCTTCATTTTTCTTGAACAGCATTGAGCAAGATTGTCCAAGCGTAGGAGAAACCGCCCGTTGAGAGGCGGAAGAGATGCTACTCGCTTTGGGGCAGTTATGTAACATCTCACTTGCTTCTCTCTTTACGGAATGCCAGGATAGTGTTTGTAAACAGAGCGGCCATGTGCCTGTGCTCACGTGGAGGAAGCTTTTGAGTCGCTGCCCTCGCTGTCTCACCCCTGAGGTAAGCCCTGACATCGATATACGCTCACAGGGCCAGTGACACTCCCTGCAGCCCCGCGCCACTCGAACGGGGCCTTATCACAGTCACGGCATAATTACGCCTTGCTCAGCTAACAACACACGGCCTAATGGTCAAACAGGGCCATAAGGCTTAATTTGGGATTTAAAGTTTATCTGATCCAGTAATCCAAGAGATATTTCTATCTTATACTCAACATAATATTATTACCTACATATTTCCAGTGGTGACCAATAAAACACTCCCAGGTAGCTACAAAAAATGTGACTTACTACAGCATGGGAACTTCATGAGTAGAGGGACACCGATTCTTCCCAAGGGTAAGGATCTGATTCAGTAATAACTGATAGAAGAGACATGATTTTGCTTGACTGAATGTTCATATGTCTGTTCAACCACAATGTTTTAAACATGTACTGAGAAGTGATTTATAAGTCAAAAGACCATGAAGCAGGCCACAGTACTTATCATTTCTCATTGGATAAACGTCAAGAAAGATGTAAGACAACTGATACAAGATTAAGTTGCAAATCGTGGTTGTATTTGCATCCTTTGTCAAAACCCTTTGGAACCATAACAACGATATCCCACCTGTGTCATTAACCCACAAATTTTCTAGTTTGTGTGTACTTTTGAGAGCAAACCTTAAAAAATTGAGTAAATGAGCGGCTACATAACAGTGCTTTGATTCCATTGCAGCTCATAGTGGTTTACTGCTTCTCTCCTGCTCTCCACAGAAAAACAACCCCCAATAGCAGACCAGAGGGAAATCAATATTGCAGAAATCAATACAGCTCTGAGTATCTCGCCATTTTGTCTCAGGAAAGCAGTCAAGCTATGACCAGCCAGCAGGCAGGTAGTGCAATCTAAAATGTCTAACCTGCCACTGGGCTGTTTCTCTGTGTCACTGGTGCAACAGCCCCTGGCTGGAAATATGATGCGTGGGCTGGACTGAGCAGGGTCAGGGGTCAGGGCTTGGGTGAGGGCTTCAGTATTGTAAGTGGACAGCATTGTTGTGGGACACTATGGCAACTGGACATTCTTCCTTAAGGTGATATTGTCTTTGCCCTGTGAGTGAAATAAAGGGGACTTACGGCCATGACGAAGGAGCTATCCAGCCGCACGGCTTTATCTGTAGGTGTGGATGGAGGAGAGCAGCAATGTGCATGTGATTGATCTATCTGGCCCTTCCCCCACTCAGCCCCCTATAGACCCATTTATGCTCTGGTCCCTTTTGCAGCTGCTGGTGTAACAGCCACGCAGAGCCTCCAGAAAGTTGCTGTGTTTAATTGGGGATTTTGTAAAGTGGAATTATTTTGCAAGTAAGGATTAGCATGTGCAAATCCTGCAAGCAGTACAACAGAAAACAGATGGAAACACCACATGCAAAGGTACATTGTGACAACCATCAGAAATAAAATTTTATAAGAGGGCATTGAGCTGGGTGGAACAAAATCCACCAGAACCGTGAAAACTGATTTGCTTGGGCAATTTTAGATGTAAAAATGAACAAGATAAAGACCATCTACTGTGAAAGGTACAGAACAGTTTAGTTATATCTAATTTGTATCAGATACTTGGCTCAAAAACTGCATTAAATAATATAATGTGACAATATCTGCTCTTTTACTTGCGAAGTAATCTTAAGTGTGTTGTACTAGTGTCAAAAAGCAGATATAGAAACAGGAACATGGGATAATCACACAAGCACATGTCCATAGGCATACACAAAATTACAGATCACCTGATCTCACACAGTCACAACATCCCTTTTGAAAACTATGGAGAACCCCCCCTCATGTTGACTCTGCACAGTCAGTGACCATGCTTCCCATGTCAAAACATAGCCATGCCATTACGTCAGAGGGGTACACCACCATTGTTGGTATAAAAGTTAGCTGACAGCTCACTGGGACTTAAAAAGCTCCTCCACTACATGAAGTGTCATTATATTTTTAGCAAGAGAGGGATTCCCATTGCGTTATGGACACTGAAAACCTAAACATACAAACTGCTGACGTTGCTCCCTTTTTCACCCATGTTATTATTTTCAGTGTAAGAACATCACTTGTTGCCTAAAGTTTTGCATACATTTAATTTGAATACAGCCTGAAGCTAGTTTGAAGCTCTGTATTGCTCCTGCAGACAGTTTACACTGTTGGGTTATGATACCAGGTTAAAGACTAGTCATTGTGCTACACCTATTATACACACATGCCCTGACTTAACTTTTTACCTAAGGCCATGCTGTTGACATTACGACTATAGTCAGTGAATACACAAGCCCAATACACAAACCTGAAAGAGATCAATTAAATTCTAACGGGTCATTCAGATGTAAATCAAAGATCAGCATTTTTTGGAACATGACGAAAAACAAACAAACAATTAGGCGATCACTAATTGAGATTAGGTGTCAATTGACATAGTGGCCATTTATATGTTGCTGTTGTTATCTAAACAAGGGTATTTGAAAATCTAACAAACTTAAGATCATGAAGGACATGAAAGCATTAAACTCACAATTACTCTTTTACAAAAGCTTAATTTTCTAGCTTAATCCTGACCTTTTCTATTTTTACTTATTTTATAACCACCTATGTGATGGTTTTATGCACATTTTATAGTATATTATGAAGAGTATATTATGAAGGATTGCCACTTAAACTCACAAGCCATCTACATTTACCCTTCACAACTGCAGTTCACCAAGAGACACACAAAGAGCACCACAGTTCCACTCATGTTATCATTGTCAATAATCTATTTGTCAATAGCTCTGAACCCAAAAGACCCTGACAGCCAGAAAGTAGTGACGTTAAGGTAGCTTCTCCTAGATATCAAGATACTGGTTATTTCTATCTTGTAAATTGTCCTTGTTTAGTCTCCTGTTTAATATAATAAAAAAAAAGAATGAAATAAATAAATAAAAAAGGAGGAAGAGGTAGTACCTGCTTCAAAATTACCAGCTTTGTTGCCCTAGTTAATGGTGCAGTAGGATAGAGTTTCATTTCCTTCAGAGCTTTCTGACCTTGCCTGCCTCTACTCCACTACTACAGTTCTCCTTTCCCCTGTCTCTCCTTGGGGTTTGCCTTTGTGTCTGCCTGTCATTCAGCGGTGAAAGCATTGAAAGCTGATTAACAGAGATACACAAAGCCAGAAACTATTCCAGCTCTACTGCTGTGCAGCGTCTATGCACATCCAGGTTGGACTTTTACTCCCCGGCACATAGTCTCCTCACTGTAAAGCACAACACGCACACACACATACACACAGGCGAGGATTTAAAATGAGAGGCTAAAGAGGTTACACGATATTGTCAATTTGTAACTGGGGTTAATGACACATAAATGTAAGAAAGCATTTCCTCTTGTTCAAACAAATGCACTCACAGATAAAATCACATGTGTAACACACCTTTTATGATACATGCTCAATAAAAAAGTGAGGTTTAAATATGAGGGGGGGACCGAGAGCTTCAAAGAGGCATTTGAAGAAAAACTCCAGAACAAGCAGGCAAAGTACTCCATTTTTTTTCAAAGGCAGCAAGAATGTTGCGTGAGCACAATGCAGATAAAGGTGTCTTTCAGTCTTAGCTGGCAAAAAAGAAAGAAAATTGTCAGCCATGTTGGAGTAGCTTTATCTAATATCCCCTCCTTATTATGTTGGCTCTTGCTTTTTACGGTGGGGGACATTTGCCATTCCTCACCTGATACACTGAACACCATATACTAAAAACAGCCCTGCTTAAAGAGAGAAAGGCTAAGCAGAGTATGAACACACTAAGCACCCTCTCACCTCCTGTTTACGTCCCTCCACTTTGTAGAAATTCCAATAAACCGTCTGGATCTCCTCTTTAACAAATCCTAAAGGGCAGCCATCTTGCCTCCTTCTGTTCTTCTATGAAACAGACTATCCTCCACATCAATATTCATGGAAACCAGTCTGACGTCAGCTCTCATCATCAGGAGAAGCCCGGCTGTCGCTGTTCGGTGGCCTGAGAAGCACACTCATATGTGGCTCTGATAGTGAGGCAACACAAGCACAAAGTAGACCAGACGTTGCTGCAGATCAGGAGGAAGAGCCTCGCTTTGCTGGCAAACTGAAGTAATCACAAAATCACTTTCCTGCTGGGTCCTTCCCACACAAAGAGACAGGTTTTCTTTCCCTCCTCTGCTCCCTCCTCTTTTTTTCCTCTTCCCTCAGCCGCACACAATAGTGAACACTATGACGGCTGCCCTAAAGCACTGGAGTGGATTTGGTGAACAGGACAGGACTCCTCCCCCCAGTGCACTTTATGTTGAATATTGCACTGCTTTCAACTGTCTGACTGAGGCAGGGTAAAGATGCTTCCACCCCCTTCCTTTTTTCAGACAGGAAGCCAAGTGACTCAGGGTTTTTCCCTCCCTTCAGCAGTCTTGACTTCCTCCTTTCATTTTCTTCTTCTGTCATTGGTTACAGGAGTTCCCCTTGGTGTAATAGCACTCATTTTTGAGCACATTACAGCTGCTATCAGAGCTGGCTAGTTTGAAGTCAAACCAGTTAAGCAGCGCTCTCATTTTCCACCCTGCGTGTCTTATTTTGGCACGCCTTGTCTGACTGGCAGGCTCATTTTTAGAATGGAGAGTAAGACAACTCTGCAGCCTGCATACAAGCAGCATAACTTTGCTTCATGAGGCAGCCAAGACCCACCTCCTGTTGACACTGGCCACGTGGGCCGGTGAAAGAGAGAGAGCTGTGTGAGAGAGAAAAAAGGTGGCAGAGGGCGGTTAAAAAGACGGATTCACACACAGAAGGTTGTTGTAATGACACAAGAAAAGATGTGTTGTATTACAGCAAGTGCTGAAAAGGCAGATGATTTTTTTATGCAGTGGATTTCTGTTTATAGTCTTTGAGCAAAGATTCAGAATCAACTTGATAAGTATGCAAAAATGTGTATTGCATCCTTGAGTTGAAAAAAAATCTAAAAACAGATACATTTTTGTCATATTTTGAATCCCCAAGTTAAACATCAACAGTCCACTCATTTAATCATTTAACTCCTCTTTTCTCTCCAAACAGGTGGGTCCTGTCTGAAAATAATCTGCTTTTAGCTGCAGTCCAGGCTTAAACAGCGACCCCACCTCTTTCCCAGCAGCCCCTGCCTTGCTGCAGCGACATTTGTTGACTCAATAGTTTCAGGCCGAGAGCAGAAAAGGAGATTTGTTTTTACACAGAATGGGGGAGGGGAAGTGGCAGAGGGAGAAGGGAGGAGCCATACTAGCTGCAACACAGATCCTGTAAAAGACAAAATAGAGCCTTGTACACCCAGTCTGGATTTTTTTCTTCACATAACTCAGCTGTAACTCAGGTGGCTAATGAACATATAAAGTGTAAACTATTAAAGGACTCATTACAGTTGTGGTTCAGTCAAACAGACAGTCTTGTTGCTAGTGGTGACAGTTTACTGGTCAGCTTTTAGAAGAAGACTCATGAATAATTTCTGAAATGATCAGATGCATGTCCTATTTTCACCATGAAAAGAAGAAAAATCATGTATAAGTTACTTTTAATTTCCCCATTCAGGCCCAAACGGTCCAAAAGCAGGAGCTACGTAGTTAACCATTTCTGCATTGAACTTTTAATCTTAATGGACCATTTAAAAAGATATTTGGAGAAAAGCAGCACAAGAATTTGATGGAAAAAAAATAATACACCATCTTTGTGAAGGATTCTAGTTTCATATATGGCATAGAAGCCAAATTAGGCCTGTAGTAAAGCCACCATACTGATATCAGTGAGCTGTCTCAGCTTTATTTGCAGGTGATAAGATGCTGAATATTTCTGGAGTTTCCAGGGGAGCGCTGACAGTGGTATGTTTGTGTTTGCCTTGTGTCCGTAATCCTTGTTTGCACGTTGGCATTGACTAATGTGGACTGCAGCTCAACCAGCTGATGCTTTGCCAGCAGGCTTGTGCATTACTATTTTGAAATCCTGAGTGGACTTGTGAAAAACTGAATGAAAAGCCCCTTTTCACTCCTACTCATCAACTGCTATTAAAGTGCCCCTGAGCAAGGCAGTAAAACCACCACTGCTGCAATGAAGTGCTGATGCTCTGTGCTGCAGGGCTTTTTAGGGGTTGTTTGGTCTGGTCAGCTTCCTGGCTCTGCTGCTTCAGGTCACTGCTGTAAACAAGAAGTGGGGCTCAGTAAACCTGTTTGGATGAAGAGCGTTAAAATACACAGAAGCTGTTGAGTCTGTTTTCTTTTGTACAGTTCTCAGACTTCAGTTTGTAACAAAGGAAACAATTCACTCATCTCAGGCAACAGTCAAGGCAACATATTATGTCTTCTTTCTTATTCTTTTCTTTTCTTCTTTTTTAATTTGCAAAGCTTGATTTCAGAATTGACTTCAGTAAAACTTTAATTGAGCTTACTTTCCTGCTTCAAATGGCCACATTGTTTCCTTGTATGCATATTGTGAGCATCTTGGCTGGAGGGCTCCTTACTTGGCTCATTCTCCCCTCCAGAGCTACTGTAACTCGTAAATCAGAGATTATCTTGTCATTCCTCTCACCTTGTCACATTTCAAAGGCCTGGTGGCATGTGCCATCACCTCATCTGTAAACACAGAGTTGTGGCCTCCCACCGACCCAGGGTCACCAAAATTTGGGCCCACTTGTCACTTGTCAGATTTCACACCTGAAGATGATGATGAGCATTAGTGAGGGATTTTAAACAGTTCCCAGTGCTCTTATTGGTTTATGATAAACAACTCAAAGACAGGGGCCTGCAACTTCACCTTTAAAAAAGGAAACGTAAAATCATATCCCAAAAGTTTCTGTAATCTTGAACTGTTTAGGCTGATCAAGAAAAAGCTACAAGAAAAGAATTGTGTTTTCCTTTTAAATGTGTTTTTGCATCTATTCAATAAATAAGTGCATCATCTCCACAAGAGATACATCTCTAAATGTTAGTCTAGTCTGGTTTGATTTGGTACTTAAGGCCATGTCCACAAAACAGCGTTTGAGCACCACAACTGCTTACCTTCTAAAGTTTACCTTTTAGATCCGGTGTGAATCATTTGTTACTCTTTAAGGTGGAGACTCAAATCAGTGCAGGCTGATTTGTGATGAAAGCCCTGATTTACAGCTTTCTCTCTTTACATTGTTAAATGCTCTGAAAGAGGGAGGAAATGGCGGCATCTGAGGCACCAAAGAGCTACTGGAAGCTTGTGCTAAAGCTGAGAAAACCAGCACTCCCCACTAACAACCGTGGTATTAGCTCACATCTCACCTTAGGCAATCCAAACACAAACTCTGCAGGGGTAATAACAAGGTAGCATCAGGTTGGGCCAATACACAACCAACTGACAACATGATCTCCCCCTAACAAGATGTCACCCACTGCTGCCCCTCCTCCTGCAGTTATCTTGAAAGACAAGGGAGAGTCGTTAGTGTGGCTCTCACGTGGCCTAATTGTTTAAGCCTCAGCAGGGGGTCTGGGACAGTGGCTGAGAGACAGAGAGGGAGAGTTACTGAAGATGAGTTGTTTAATTAGACAGCTCTAATGCACACTGGCTTCAGATGTTTTATGCCATTTCATCCCATTTGACATTCCCAAAGCTTTGTTATTTTAGACATTTTTCTCACCTCACATTGCCCCTGTGTCCATGCTTCTGAGTGTTTTTCTATACCCCTGCATGTGTTTGGTTGTGTGTGTGTGTGTGTGTGTGTGTGTGTGTGTGTGTGTGTGTGTGTGTGTGTGTGCGTGCCATTCAACAAATGACAGGGCCGCTCCATAGGCACAGCAGGGTTGGATAGGGCCAGTCATTGCCTGCCACTGTTCCTGTGACGACCAACTGCTCCTGGTAGGCTTGAGAGCAGGTTCCCGCGTTCAGGCTGCAGGTGCTTCCATCCTCCGCTTCGTCACTGCCCCCAGCTGAAGTCTCTACAGACTCAGACCTCTATTGAGAGTGGGGGAGGCTCTTTTTTTTTGTCCAACCTGCTGTGATACCAGCCTCTCAGAGACTTCACCAACTCTTGGTCCCAGAGGGTGGTCATTGTTTGGGACACTGCTTGAGACAGTTTTTAGTTTCTTTGGAGAGTTTAGCACCTTGGTTGAAAATCTTTGGAAAGAAAAAAAAAGGCAATGGAAATTCTCTTACAACATACGTGAAAAAAGAATCAAGTAAATGAGTGGAAATGATCCATATCTAATTTACACAACCATTAGATCTGGAAAGCTCATGTACTTTTGAAAGAAAAGACTAGTCTGAGATCACATTCTGCATGAATCAGCTGTGTACTAACTGCACTCTAGAGTTTGGTGTGGAGCAGATGATGACCCCTGCTGGTGAAGCAACGTGACCTACAATACCAATAATCCTGGAAAAAAGAGGAAGCAAGGGAGGCTTGCTGTTAACAGCTGTTAAGCAACAATTCACATCTAAACTGCATCACAAAGTGTACAACTTTTAATTTTTCTTCTTTTAAATAATAATTTATTTGTTTTCTGTGTCTAATACAATCATTGCATTCTTAGTCTAATTTAATAATACTGTAATAAAGTAATAAGACAGAGAGTATTGGTTAAATGAAAAATGTAGGTTTGTTTAACAGAAGCAGACACTTGTTCTTCCATTGTAGATGAATAATAATAATAATAATAATAATAATAATAATAATAATAGTGATGATGATGATGATGATGATGATGATAACTTTCTTTATATAGCACTTTCAAAACAATGTTACAAAGTGCTTCACAGGAATTAAAAATTTTGACAAGAAATAAAAGAAAGTGCATAAAGCACAAGTAAAAGAGAAATAAAGAGAAAAAACACCACCAGAAAAGGGGAAGAAAAAACATTCAAAAATAAAAACCAACAACACTGCTAAAACAAATAACATAAGGAAAGACAGATGACCAGTTTGAGTTGATTGAAAAGTAGATGAAAGATGTCAAAAATGTCTTTATGTTTCTTAATCAACATCATTTTTCAAGATCCATAAACAGCTTCACATTTAGTTTTGCCACTGTCCCTTTCATAAGCTATGTCTCTGTTTCATGGATGTGACTTACATAATAATCTTCCTGAACATCAACATAAGATGTTGGAGCTGTAGAATCATTTAGATCCTCTGATGTCCGTGCAAGTAACAATAAAATGACTCTTTTTCAGGTAAATGACTGTTTAGAGCTTAGAGCACTCACAGATTTTTCAGTCTTATACGTCATGTTTTACTTTTGGGTCTTTATGCCTTTTTCCAGATGACCTGGAAAGTGGATGGTGAAGGAAAACTGATGGTAAGGGACAGGAGTGGCATGCAGCAGCAAAGGTATGGAAATGAATGTGGGTTACTTACATTGGGTACAAACCACCAGATACAAAGAATCTGAAGATTAAAAGGGAGAAAGCTGAAAAACAATACCAGACTGCTGTGGTCTTTTAGCCCTCAGGCAGTACTGCATCAACCAAAAAAAACATTAAGTTAAAAAAAACTGCAAATCACCTCAAAAAATGCACAAATACAGGTTAAAACTGCACAATGGAAAAAAACCCCAGAAAGATGGTTGGCCCAGGCCCATGACTTTAGGAACTCATCAATGTTATGTTTGTCCTGATAGGATAGGGAACACTGGGCTTGTTATGAGGGCACAATTCATAAGTTGGCATTCTTGATGGTCAGTGGCATGCATGACTGGATGCACATCTCGCAAAAGACCCTTAAATTTTATACCCACTGAAAAGCTAGTAGTGGATCTTAGTGTATTATTCCAGAGAAAAGCCTGAATTAATGTATTGAACGTCTGTGACCCAACTTCCCCATTGTTATGTAGAATCAGTTAATTAGTTAAATCCACAGGCTGTAAAATTCATTGACGCCATGACACTCGGCTCCAAGTGTGGCTGCCACAAAAACTGCTGCCCCTGGTGGCTAGCTTTAGCGTAGGTCAAAAACTCTGTCTCTGTATCCATCTCACATAGAAGGTGGAAGATCATGAGAAAATAAATACACCTCAAAGAAATGTTTCTCACATCCTTGCACTGTGGTGACATGAATATACTGTTTGGCTACATTATGTTCAAGCCCTCTTGTCTCTGAGAAGTTGATTTTTTTTTTATTAGTTATTCGACTGGGTATTAAGTTACATTCTACAATGATCGACAGATGCTGTTCTTGTCTAATTTTTTTCTAGAATAATAAAATACTTTGGGAAAGAGAGCCAAGAGGAGATTGGACTTATGAAAGAAAAAATATAAATTAATGTTTTGCTTTTTTTGTTACTCGGTTTCACTCACATGCTCCGCAGTCTCTACTGTCCAAATTCTGGCTGCACAATGGCAGCACCGGTGACTGGGTTATTTTGCCTTCAAAACTGTGCAATGGTAAAAGGCAAAGCCACGCTGTCTATTCTATATACGGTTAAACGATGATGTGACAACATTCCACCCACACTCATCAAAGGTTATTGCATATTAATGAAAAAAGGATTCTCTCTGTCAGGGTTAGAGAACTGAAAGTCAAAGAGTAAGGCTGCTCTGTGGCATCTTGTGGCCCAGTTCCTCACTAGGACACCTCTTACAGATCTGTGTGGATTATTGGTTGTGTGTGTGTAAATTATTTCACTATAAGAATCTTAGTTTTTTTTCTTTCCTTGTATATTTATGCTATTGAGAAAACTTTTGCATCAAGCAAGGATTCTATACAGTGTTTCTGTAGGTGAAAAGGTAAACAATTCCCCTGCACAGGATTGTTGCTCAACTTGTTTGTCAAGCTGGAATGATGCGCAACCAGCCTGTTGAGCTGCCTGCAGCGCGTGGCTCACAAACAGCCACACAGCTGCCCAGCAGCAACAGCAGCTGCCGCCTCCTCCTCCTATCCTTATCTTTGCATTGGCAGCTGAGACGCTCCTTCCAGATAGCACAGACATGAAATCATCCCTTCACCTGCTCAGGGCTCGGTTCAGCATGACGAGCACACAGAGCAACAGCCGCCCCCGGCCATGTTGTCTATCACCAGACAAACCTCCCCTTCCTCTGAACTACTGAACCATAAAACACTTAAACCTGACAGGAAATAAAAACAGATAAGGAAAGCCAAAGCTGGGGTTTTACTCTCAAAACAGTGTGTGAGGACGGGGGAGATTAGAACCCAGATTACGGCATCCGGAGCAGGATTCATCCAGACAGGGAGAGACAGTCTGGCATTAAGGCAATTAAGGTGATGTTTTGCAGCAGTGAAGATGTGCTTGTGACTCAGAGTGTGTAGCGTAACAGCTGTGGCGTGACACATAAGCCCCCCGTCGCAGCCCGTTGCTGATTGTGCCGAGTCCTTGGCTGTGACCTTGCTCTCCCTCTGCCCACACTGCTGTGAGCAGGAGATGGTTGACGATCAATTTCAGTGGCGTGCGCTCTGCGGAGGAAGGCAGCATATGGTTGGACATGATTTACGCACAGACACGTGCATACCCCTCAACCCCCCCCACTGCCACCTCCCCCACACATAAACAAGTACTTACATAAATTATCATGTTCTGTACTGTTGCAGAGATTTCTGATGAATGGTAATGTTGACTGCAGGTTTGTGTTTAACAAAGAAAGGGTAGGGTGTAGAAGCAAGCATTAAGACTGTTTAGTTGTGTTTTTAAGCAATGTTACATGTGGCCTATATTTTTTCACTTTTGTGAGAGACGGCACTTGTCTTATCTCTTCAAATTATCTTTTGCATCCTGTTGTCATTGGTCTATTTCATTGTGAAAGCATTTTAGATAAAGTAACTTACAGGAGAGGCAGTAAAACTTAAACAACTTTATTTCCCATTTAGAAACTGTCAGGTCTTTAAGTCTTAAGATTTGCTAACTACCAAGAAACAACAAGAGGCACGGATGTTTGAATCAGTGGTGTACTGTAACCTTTGACCTCTAGTCACAGATGTTTAGGGTGACTCCAGGATTATAGAGCTGCTGTATATTAAGCTATGATGCTCTGTAGTTCTGTGATGTGGTTGTGATAATTGGGACACACTTGTAGTTTGGTCAGGTTCATCTCAAGTGACTAAATGATATAAAGATGAATTGACCAAGAACAAGTACCAGAGCAATTTATAGCCCCCAAAATTTGATGCAATGGTTACGAGGTAAAAGCAGACCCCTTTCAAGTCTCTCAGAGTTAATAATTTCAGCTCAGTACTTTGTAGTTTTGTATGATCTTTAGAATACATTTCATACAGTTGACGAGGTGATGATTTAATGTAGGTCCTATATGTTCTGTTCATTCCTTGATGTTTCCCCTGTAAGTTCAGATGATGTAATTTCTGCAGCTTGTGGCTTTTAAAAGCGAAAAACTTTTATGTTGATCCTTTTGAATCAATGAGATTGACAGGACAATCCACTGTGCCCACTGTCATGAATATCTGACTTTTTCCAAAGTGCAGACTTGTTGTCAAAGGCAAATGACCGGAACACAAATTGAAGCTTTACCTTGAATAAAACCAGTGTCATGCATGCTACCAGATTTTTCTACATTTCCAGGTAATTAAACCTCTATCCACACAATCTTCACATCATAGGTCACTAGATCTTCAAACTCTATCAACTGCATAAAGGCTCCTACACAGATTTTCTTTGAGTTAAAACAACATTTTGCCTGATGTGGAGCAATGAGGGACTGCATTCATTTGTAGCTTTGTACCATAAATAATAACAACAACAACAACAAAACTGACTTATTCCCTCTCAAAAGGTGATAATAGAAATCAGTTTATTGAAACTACCAATGTCCCCATGAATCTCTATGAACTCTGTATAACTTTTTAGTCAACAACGACCAACATTTACACGCTGGCATAAACCCACTATGTAACCCTTTTACTCTTTAATGCTGTAAAACCTTTGTGCAGAAACATGAGGAGTTTTTTGGATGAAAACAATACTTCCACAGAAAATGTGTTTTCTTTTTTGCTCATTAGAAATACATTATTGTAAAATTGTCCTTGTAATTTGTGGGTTGTGGCAATGCACTTATGCATATCTGAAGATCTTTGACTTTTTTTGGTATTATTTTTGCTGCACATAAGTTTTCTTTACATTTAGTTTGGTCATGTGTTTCGTGTAGCTACAGAAAAGCATGCAAGAGAGCATTTTAGTTCAGCTCAGTTTCAGTATCTTCCTGCCCAGCTCTTGGGTTACTTAAAAAAAAGACACACACTTGGCAGCAGCAGGCTATCAGCTCTCTTTTGCAGAGAACTCCACCATAATGATATTTTTATTCCGGGAGACATGGCCTAAATGATTTCATGTGCTAATGCGATGGGCTTGGCTGTCCCTAAGGCAAAAGCACTGGTCTCATTAGGGTTTCTAGTCATGAAAGTGGTGAAAAGGGAAAAGCACTGAATGTGGTCGTTAAATACATCATCAAAGAGGTGTGTCTCCGCTCTCTCGTTAAACTTAAGACAACGCAAAAGCTCCTCGCTTATGGGGAAAAAGAGGGGCTGAATGAAACGGTGTATGCGAAGGGACAAGTTTGTCAGGGTTTGCTTGCATCTTTGTTTTTGTTTTTAATTACTGCAATGCATTTTGTAGAAAAAAAGAAAAGGGATTTAATTTGCAAGAGCTAATAACACCGGTTGCAAGGATATGAATTTATTTCTGTGACTGTGCAAAATATTATTTTCTATTTACTTGATTCTTTTTATAATAATTTGAATTGTATGAAATCCTTGATACAAAGAAGGCTCTTATGTAAGTCAGTATCATCATAATTCATGCGTTTATTCATGTGTTAGTCAATGCAATCTGATTCATGTTCAGATTCTACTGATGGTGAGCTGTAAGTTCCTGTATAAGCGCAATCAGTGGACATGCCTTTGTGGGTGCTCCTTACCTCGGCAGACACAGTAAATAATGCAACATGAATCTCACAACTTTAACATCTGCAGCTGAGTTTAACTGCAGACAGATTTTAGCAGTAGAAACTTTAAAAATGAATCATCCAAGGCACTGGCAGTGTAAAATATAGATTACCTTCCTACTGTACATTAAATTTCCACTAGAGGGCAATGTGTCCAATGCATTCAGTCTGATGTCATAGGTATCACAAGGGCGACAAACCACACAAAGAGAAATGACAAAGAGTCCGTTATTACACTGTGAGCAGATTAGAGGAGTGAAGCACCTGAAAATCTGATCATTATCTCAATGTGAGGCTGTTTTTCTCCCTCCACTGTGAGGTGTGATATTATTTTTGCCATTGGTCTTTATACCTGATTACTGAGCAATTTCCAAGCTCTATTTTTTTTTTACGTCTACCTTGCAATGACATATTGCAAATTACATCCAGTAATGATGGAGCCAGCTGGATGATTTATGAATTTAAAAAAATGAATGAAGACACACCTTAGGGAACATATAAAATGTCATTTCTGTTCCAGTCTTACTTGTTTATTAGATGGAGTCGTGATGACGAAAAGCTTCGGATATGGTCTGCAGTAAAAGACATGTAGCCAAATGAAAAGTAAATACCTGGAAATGATTTGTGTACTCAGGTGTGTTGGCAATAATCAGTAAATTTTCTCTTATTTCTAACAAAGAGGGAGCTTCTTCTTCCTCCTCCTCCAGTATCTTTCCCATTTCCTCTCTCTCTCTTCTCCTCTCTCTCTCTCTCTCTGCCCTCTTATTCCCCCTCCTGCTATCTGTTCCCCCCTCCTGTGGGATCATGGGAATTGTGCAAGTAGCGTGGCGTTCCACGCTCTGCCCGCGGCGCTCCAGGAGGAGGCGTGCAGTAATGACCTGCTCCTCAGCTCGCTCGCCATCATCGCCCTCACAATTAATTCCCGCCTCGCGTTCCTCCGTGGTGGCGGGGAGCAGGGTGGAGGGGGGGTGAGAGTGTGGGCTCCCTCATTAGAGCTTCTTGTAATGTGTCTGGCAGCAGTTCCCATCCTGCCACTTCTGCCCTTCCTCTGCTGCTGCCATGTTTGTTTTATAGATGCCTCCCTCTATGCTTTCGCGCCTTGCAGAATGACTGACACTGAGTGTGAAAGTGCACCTGGTCCGTGTTTTTACCCATCAGGGCTCCTGGAAACACATGAATACACCTTTCACATACCTGACATGGAAGGGGATTTTTTGAGCAGGTTATTCAAAGTCCATGCGGTGAGCGTAGCAACCCTTTCACAACAAACACAATTCATGGAAATGTCCAGCGTACTGTCACAATATAATGCCTTCAGAAACAGGTGATGACATTTTGGATGGCCGCTGACGACAAACTCAGGCTAAGCAGTGAACTTTCAAACCAAGTGGAAGAGAAACTGACCTGAATTTCAACTCTGAGCTTGACCAGGGACATTTTACAGTTTTCCCCTGCAGTGGTTCGCGTGGCACGGTGGGTTAGCCTGCATATTTTCCAGTTTAAAAGTATAAAAGGAGCAGCTGGAGTCAAAGAGAATGTTGTATATAAATGAAATCATGTTGCAAATTGTGAAAAAAGCTTTTGTTATTGATTTGCAAGCCTCTTTTTTGATGAGCAAATAAAAAATTAGCAACTTTATGCTAAATTGTATGGAGTTGTTGCTATTTAAATTTTTAGTTGTTGATATAGATAAATGACAGAAGAGGTTTCCCATGAAATGAGCCATCAAACTAGAAGCTAACTTCACTTTGTGAACTTACAGCTTAATGTGTAGCTTCAACAGTTAGGTTGACCCTTACTGAACTTGGTCTTTATACTACAACCATAGACTGTATACAACATGGACGCAATCTCTGTGATGTCACCCCTCTGTTACTGCAGCTCTGTTTTGAAGCTAAACAGCGGCCGTGGCAATATTGGAACTGGGACGGGTGCAAACAGCTATTGGGCACCCGAAAGTCACGTGATCTGAGCCGTGACTCTGATTGGGCGAACTCTTGATCCTAATATCTTCCAAACGGCCGAGTTAGAAAAAAATTCACCCCCCTCACAGTGTGTGCCGTTAGCTAAATTAGCAATACAAGCGGGAGACAGAGTTTGTACCAGGCTTTAAATACGCAAATTTCAGCTCTGAAAACGGCTTTTTCCCCGTTCATTTGTACGTGACTTCCTGTACTTCCGGAGCCAGCCTCAAGCGGTCACTCGAGGAACAGCAGCTTTTTAGCACTTCCGTGTTGTCACATTTTTTCAGACCGGAGGTTGCCGCTGGACTATAACAGGCATGAGTTATCACAGGAAAATTGGAAACTAACCTTGTAACAACTGAGTGGGGATACAGCATCAAAAATCAGCTAAATCACTAAATCTTTGCAGAACAGAGGTAATTATGGGTTTGGATTTTACTTTGTGTGTATTTCAGAAGTTCAGAGAGCTCTGTCTTTGATTTTCCTTTTTGCGTCACTGAAAAAGTGCATCATTCACACGATGGCTCATATTGAGAATTCATAGAGAAGCAGCTGTTTCAACAAAGGTTTTTTTTCTCTTAATCTAAGTTTGACTTTTGCACACATACCTGTATGAGTCAAGCGTCATGTGATTGGAGCACAGAGCTCATCCACCTCTATAGTTGTTGAAGTCTGTTTTGCTGTATTACATTGATTTTTTTCCTCTGCTATTGTGCAGCAGACAGATTCAGCTCCTGCTATTGTTGACTTTGTCAAAGCCAAGGCTGCGGCTCGGAGTCAACACACAGATAAATAGAGGCTAGTACTGTCTGACAGTTGTGTGAAAGAAATATAAAAAGTTGGATTCATTTCACCTGATACTGATACAATGATCACTACGATGAGTGGGTCCGATAGTGTGAGTGTGTGTAATAGTGTCTTTGAGCTCGAGTTCCTGTAGCTAGTGCCATATTTCTTGCTTCTATCCACTGTGAAATCTTGTATGACAAAACAGGACATTTAATTCATACCAGGACATCAGTTGGTCCTGATTGAAGACTAAATGTTGAAGAGTCTTGGGAACACAAACTCAGCAGATGGCCCAAAATCTTCTTAAGCCTTGCTGAGCAAAGAAAAGTAGATCCAAGCAGCAGCATCACTGTCTTGACCTGAGGAAATGTGTTGATGTTGCTGCCAACTTGATTTGCAAATCAAGGACTGATACCTTCTGATAATAATTATAAGCGTAGTGACAGGAATCAAGAGTTTACTAATAATAGAACAAAGGTAATCAAAACAAGGTGGAAATCCATTCATAAAGATAATCTTTCATTGTATAAATCATATGTTAATACCAGTTGAAATTAATCAAAATAGAAATGTATCTCAATGTTAGACATATTTAATCAGCCAGATGTGTTTCAGAAGAAACAGCATGCACAGTCAATAGATACATTTATATGAACATTTCTATGATGTATGCTTTTAAAGGACAGAAATAAACCAACTAAGATCTAATCAAATGTGGTTAAGCTTCAACAATTAGAGAGACAGTCTGTGAGACTAATTGAATGAATGTGACCAAAAAGAGTCACAAAGCCGAATTTGTACCACAATTCATTACCAGCTGCTCCTGTATGAAGGTAAACTGCTGCTTGTGTTAGCAGGGCAGTAGAGATACGGTGGTGTCATGTCAACATGTAAACATCTTCATCTGACAAGTCTGAGAGCAAGACCAACATAGTGTGAGCCACATTAAAACGAACACTTTCTGAATGAGAGTTAAAGACTTAACCGGCCACTTCCAGGATGTTTGTGTTTGTTGAAACTGTTTGTCCACCCTTACTGACAGATAAGCATGGCAACTGTGTTTGCACATATGGGCACCAAAACAGAAGCAGTCCCAGCTCTGGACACACTTCAAGTCTGATCATTTTCTCATTTTCTCATGTTTTCATCTTTCATATGTGTAGGAGTTGTTTTCTTAACTCTCATAAACTTTACCTTTGTTTCCTTCTTGAGTCATATTTGTGGGCATTTGTGCCAAAAGTACCTCTCATTGTCAAACTTTGTGGTAGACAGAAATATCCAAGGGCATCATGTGTTCCAATGTTTCCAACATGGACGTAAAGTAGCAATGCTGGATGTTCATACTTAATGTTTGCACATTTACAG
The DNA here is from genome assembly GCA_008086565.1 of Thalassoma bifasciatum. NCBI lineage: Eukaryota > Metazoa > Chordata > Actinopteri > Labriformes > Labridae > Thalassoma > Thalassoma bifasciatum. Next base: position 584,814 of record RPOG01000081.1, read on the forward strand.
ACTGCTACACTTTCACGCTTTGTGATTCCTCAATGTTGTCTTGACCTGAAAAAAAAAAATTCTGCTCCATTCTCCAAAAAAACCCACACCCACCTTGGTCCCCACAACAGTGGGGAGAAAGTGCTCATGGAAAGTGGAGCCTTAATCACTCACACTTGCATAAGCTTTCCAGGGAAGTTATCATGCCTTAGAAAGACAAGAAAAGAAACACAATACCCCTTCTTTAAAAGTAAAGGTATAAAAGCATTGACCAGCTAAAAAAACCCCTTCTAAATAAAACTCCAATCAAGATACGTCACCTTTACCTCACAAACCGTGCTGTACTCAAGCAGAATTTAACCTCCTCAGTGCCGCTCACCCACAGGACAGTCAGCCGGTGGTCACACTGCTCCTACATGAACCAGGCTTCAGCATGATTGATAGCACACACATGACCGCTGACGTCATTATAAAGCGACTGTTTTCCTCAGAGTCAGCAGACTAGAGAACGTGGTGAGCATTGTCACTACTTTACTCACTTTTGGCTTCTGTTAAGTTGCTTTGAACCGATACAGCCCTCCAACATCCCCCGCCACTGTTTAGAATGATTGTCAAAAAAGGCGGTCGTGGCGATCCTACGTCATGTATCATGCATCATGTCAGCACAGCGTCCTCGCGTGTGGGCTTGTGCATGAAGTGAGTGGCGCAGCAGCACACCTCTCCCAACCATGCTGAAGCTGGGGAAGTAGGCTGTGCTTAAGCACAGTTCACTTGTGGTCACACTGACCAAACGAGCCAGGCTTAAGGGCTAAAGTGTGCTTAAGCACTGCATGGTTGGCCAGTGTGACCGCACCCTAAGGTACCAATGGTAGAAATGCCTTTTATTTTATAATAGATTCTATTTGACAATGTGCAAAAACTGCAGTTTTGCACTTTTGATTTTTCCCACCACTTCTGAACATACTGAACATATGTAATCCCTGAGATATACGCATAAAATGGAGGTATATACTACTATTTTCTATGTAGCAAGTGTGCTAAATTTTTTGGTACTGAAATGGAAAAAAAAAGGATGAGCAAGAAATGTTCACAGCAGAAATCTTGTGTCATTCCCTTCTGAAAACCTAATTTATGTGAGTAACATATTAGACATAAATCAACCCTTAATGCCTGAAACTTGATGTTTTCTGTGGAGGTGAGTGTGTGTAGAGCTTGTGTCTTTGCCAGAAATCAGCTGTCTCTCCGCAAAGCTGCTAACTGGATAATTAAGGGTGCTCTGTAGTCTCCAATTAGCAGCTGATAGCACAGGGAGGAGGGATCATTCCTCTGCATCCCAGGAAAGGAGCACGAAACCACCTGGTACACATCAAATCACAGCAAACGTCTAATGCGTGTGAGGTGAGGGCGCCATACATTATAGCCTGCAGGAGGAAAGAAGGCAGGTTTCCAAACAAATAGTGCCAAGGTTGCTGCTGCACTGTAGTGCATCACTGCCAAAGCCATAATCTCACACTGTTTATTTTCCAAAGTTTTTCTCTCCCTCTTCCTCCGTCTTCACTCTCTTCAGCCTGAGTTCTCTTCTTCGCGTCTTAAAACCCTCGGAGGAATGCTGTTTTCCACAACAGCCTGTGTGAGCCCATCACAAGCCCCTCCAGGAGCCCCGGTGCCCCTCTCTTTTTCAGGTCAGATTTCTTTTTCTGAAAAATTCACAGAGAAAAACTGTGACACTTCTGTGGTTTTCCTCTTCCTGCATTTAAGTGGTCTGTACAGTCTGCAAATCTTTGTAGTTTTTACTTTCTAACCCAAAAAAAAGGATGCTTGATGATCACTAAGGAGGTTTGTGTCTGTTATTCAAAACTGCAATTTTAGAAAACCAAAGAGGAACCTCTGTCAAATAATCTACAAAACTTTAGGAGCTCTTTTTCGCCCTGACGCAGTATGATCTGGTTATTAAAACCAGATAAAAGTCTCTAAATAAGTCACTACACAAAGCAATTCTGGGTCTCAATTAATTATAATTGATCAATTAAAATGTTTTTTATCTGTTTCTAAACAGTATGCCGTTATATTGAAAGTTTTGTAGTTTTGATTTAACCAATGTATTCTTTTATTTTTTTCATGCTATGACATTGTATGGTACTTACAGTTTACTGAGATACAAATTTAAATTAACGCGAGTATCTGAAAATGTCAAATTTTCACTTTATACACTGAGGCTTGATGGTTTGGTATGTTGTTTTATTTTTATTTATCTATTTTTTTTTTTAAATCCTCTGTTCTCCCAGGATTTTAATGAAACTGATGTCACTAAAAGAAATAAGCAGACTGCGTGTGTTCAGGCTCCTTGTATCCCCAGCTCCTTTCTTGTGACAAATGTTCAAGGATTAGATTGAGACAGATGAATCAATGGATTCACACCATCAGCCCTCAAACACCCATGTCTTATGACTTCACTCCTCCCTGATTCCATTTCCATCGACTAAACGCAGGCTACTTTTGAATGTGGGGTCATGGTTATTAATTACTCCTCAGAGTTCAATTGAAAGCCCAGTGAGAAAAAAAAAAAAAAAAAACAGGGGGAGGAGGGGACACAGGAGGAGCGACGGCGGAGCATGCAGACAGGAACAAAGGCCTGCCACGAGGGTTCAAGCCTCCCACTGCTACAGACTCACACACTGTACGCTCTGAAGACAGAGGTTAGGACCACCTAGGCAGATTCCCCCCGGGGGCTATTATCACCCAGAAGATAAAATGATTTACAGACAGAGCAGCTTTCGCACACACAGACACACAGATGAATCAGCTCTGATATCGAAGAAAATAACTTTTTGAGGAAGGTTTCTGTCTTTGATGTAATTGTCACTCATGTCCAAGAACAAGACTCTTGATTCATCATTATTTCAAGACCAAGTCCAGACAAATGTATTCAAAGACTCTCATCTGAAGAAACTTTTAACATTTTTTGTATTATTCAAAGGGACCTGTTCCCTTGATGTTGTGTGATGTTAGGAATAAAGCAAAAGGGTTTTTTTCTTGTACAGGAACATTAAGTACGCAGTTCATTCTGCTATTTCTGTGGCCAATAAATCAAGTTGATTTATCTTCTGACATTTTTTGATTGAGAAACCTATGAAATAAAATTACATAAAGCTATACTGTCCAGAGAGCCTTATTCCAATTTTCTCCACTGTTCCTTCAACACTGAGCATTTTATTTAAAAGAGGGGGAAGAGTAAACTTTTTTTTTCATCGGTTTATGGGTCAATGACAAAAAGAGGGTCTAAAAACGTATTTTTAAAAAGTTCTTTGAAAATGGATAAAAAACATATTTCTGAGTGAAGAATTATATTTTCTTACAGATTTCAGTAGTTGACCAACATTTCAAAGTTTTTAGGTTCATTATTTTTTAGTATTTTTAATTTGAGCACCCAAACATGTCAGGTGGCGCAACCAAATATATGAAAATATATTTATATGTTCCTGTTATTTTTTCTGTGTGAAATGATTGGCAAGTATCTCTCAAGTTTCTGTGGTGACTTATACATTTTCATTTTGTGTGTTTTATTTGTGAATAAGATAAACAATTTTATGTTAAAATAACATTTCACATTATTACATTGGTTGTACCACCTGACATGGAAATTGTTCCAGTCTACCAATGAACTGAAAAAACCTTTTTTATCAGTATTTCAGAGATATCTACAAACTTTTCCAGGCTGTAAACGTAATTTTTGCTCTGAAAACTTTTTTTTTGGCTTGGTGTGTATAGTACTTCCAGTACTTCCAGTACTTCCAGAGCCAGCCTCAAGCGGACACGCGACAAACAGCAGATATGAGCACTTTCACATTGCCTCAGGTTTTCAACACCATTATTAAAGATCTGTTATACATATTAGGGATTTTACTGTCTTGTCATACAGTGAATCACAGTCACTTGAGAAATAATTTAGCTGTACGCAATGTCACAATTCACTGCATAACAGAGAACTCCTCACCAATGTCAGCCATCTACCTTTTGCAGATATTAATGTCAGGAAATAATCAGCATCTGTGGGCCTTTTTTTGTTTTGTAGTCATAGCTGTGACACCCAAGTGCCAGCACATGATCACTCTTTACCTTTTCTTAAAGCCTGGTTTATGGTTCAATGTCTACTGTACATCATTGTGAAAGACGCAATTATGAGCATCACATACTCCTGCAAATGTGTTTCCGAGTTGCTCTACAATACCCCACCAAAGCATATGAGGACATAGTAGTCTGTAGGTTTGTCAAATCAGCTGGTTTAGGGTCCCGTTACATTTTCTACTTGCTTCTCCACAGCATTTTGAGAGCATTATGTTTTATTGAAGCTAGTCATGTGTCATAAATCAACCATTAAAAACAGTGATATGCTGAAAGAGATCAGAGTAGTCAGCTGATTTAGGGGCGATGTATGTTGATTAGGTAAATGTAATAAATATGAGAAACACAGTCACCTTTGGGAAGAGGTGTACTTCAGACCACATAGGCAGGCTTTTCCATGAAGAAGATAATACATGATCTCAACACCCATCCTAAGAGTTGTCACTGAGCACAGCATCTGTGGTGGAAGTTGCAACTATTTCCAAAATGAAAACTGTTAACAACAACCCAACCCATCGAGAATCAGTTCAACAAATACTCACATACCAGTTTCTGCTCTGGAGCTTTGAGGATCTGTTGCTCCAATTAAGTTTTTCAAACTCAAGTACTTCAGTTACAAAGAATTAAAAAAGGGGAAATGTGAAGAATCTAATGATAATTTGTTACTGAACAAAGTGTTACACTTAAAGAGTAGAAGGTTTTTTGTTTTAAATTGATTGTAGAACATTTAGCGTTAAACTCTTTGCTTCCCCTCCGTCCTGTCTGATCCCTGCTCTCAATAAATTCATTAAAGTGTAGCCCTTAGCAGCCTGAAGGCCTGTGTCACACAGCTCACCTGCTGGGGCTGTACGACTTAGAAATGTGTCAGTGTAGCTGTCAGGTTGTTTACTTATGCTTAAACCTGTCTCAAAGTTGAACCAGGGGTTGTTTTTTCCTCTGTCACATGTCACTTTAGGTGATTTGTCATGTAGAGTAACAGAAAACCATTACTGGATTATTTGATTGGTCCATTTACAGAGAGGTAGCTCCAAAGTACAAAGTCTGTTTAAATGTAAAACTACTGACATCTCCTGTTTTTTGTTGCAGTTCCTCTAACTGCTTCCTGACTACTTAATCAAATAGAAAATAAAGTACTTCAACATAGTTAAGCATATATTAGGAAGTATATAAAACTTACCTTCCAAACAAGCTCCAAAAAGTGGCGAAAAAGGTTGGTTTTAAGTCCTGTGTTGAACTATAAACAAGCAAAGTCAACATGTACCTGAAAAAAGACTTCAGAAAACTGATGTTTATTTAATTGTAATGGCAGCAGCACATATATTCATCTTGAAACATGAACAGAAAAAGAGGGAAAAAAAAGTTGTGTATTGTTTTTTGTTTGTTTGTTTGTTGAAAAAACACCTGAAGGGACTTTTTTCAAATAACTTGGTGAATTCACAGGTTACTAGAATGACTTGGTATAAATTGGGCTTTTCAGAGAGGCTTGGTCTCACAGACCAGAGGATGGAAAGGATCCCCCACTCTGACTATGTTAGCGGTTTCTCAAAATTTTGTTGCTCAGATCATAACTGCAAAGATTTAAGGGGAGAATCAAAGTTTATGGAGAAATTCTGCACAAAAGACGCAGAGTCAAAAAAAACTAATGGTCATGATTTTCTGGTCCAGGTGAGACAACATTAAAAAACAGATGACTCTGTAGTGGAAACTGCTGCAGGGGCTCAAACTCCCTTAAAAAAAATCCCCAAACTTCCTTAAGTGCTGTGACATTGGTTTGTGAATGGATTAGCAAACACTGGTGGGTTTTCCATAGCCGACTCTGCCATCAGAGTGGAAATATGACTCAAAGTGAAAAAGCAGACTGAGGGGTCAGAGGACTAGAGAAAGTGCTTACACACTGTCCATTTACCATTTTACTATGTATACACAGACTTCTTTTTCTTTTTCATTGGGAAATGTTTAGAGCTGCTCTCTTTTCTCTTTATGATGTCTCTGGAGCTTCTTGTTGACAACACACAGCTCATTATGGACTGTTTTTATGATTTTTGTGTGGAAATGAAACAGGTTTAGCTCATCTTTGAATCAGACAGGATTTTAACCACTGCTGGGAAATTTGCATTGGAGAAATTATATTGCAACAATACCTTGACCTTTTCACCCCCCCAAAAAACAATTTCTTTGAAGAACATGACACAAAAACACGTCTTCATACACATTTAAATTTTATTTCTGTTCCAAATTTGTATCCCAGTTGGTGTTCGTTATAAAGCTTATTATCACCATTTTAAATCTAGTCTACGCTTTCTGGTTTCTCCAAAGTTCCACACTTCACTTCTAAAAGAACAACTTGTGTGGTGCTTGCTGGAAACTCTTTATTTCTCTGTGTGATCTAAAACCGTATCAATCTCATATATCAGCTCTTGGGATGAACCACATGGTGATTTATGGACATAACTGCAAATCATTATTGCAAACCCTGTCTGAAAGTGTATATTTGGTTTCTTTTTCTTTTTTTAACAAATACAAGGTCTTCAAAAGTGTTTCTGAGCCTCTATAACCGGTCAATCTGGTGGTTAAATATTAATTAGCCTGAGTTTGGAGTCACAGAAGGATAGTCCCATGTCAACTTTTCTCTCAACTCCACTCCGGGGCTCATGGATGAATGCTGATGTGTGGAAAAAGATAATCCCGTGCAGTGATCGGATTCATTATTTTCATCCCAACTCTAAGCTTAGGCGCTTCAACATGAATGGACGTGGAGCGAGGGAGGGAGGGGGGGCTCGTGAAACAAACATGCCATGTGTGCGCGTGTTGTCAGCTCGTGGGAGCTGCAGGCATGGGTGGCCAGCAGGCGGGATTTATTGTGGTGATGAATCCCGGAGGTTTCAGTAATTATGGCTGTCTCTGGACGGAGGAGGGGGGGCGGCGGAGGCATTTTATCTTAATCACAGCTCAGCTCCATTCAAATTAATATGACAAGTTTTCCCCATCCTTATTAAAAGACGCATCTTAAATGACAACCCCCTCGCCTCCCCTTTCTCTTTAAATGCCTCGTCACGGAAGAAATATCAAAAATGTTTTTGAAAATAATGACAAAAAAAAGGCTGCTACCACAAGAAGATATTTCGTGTGGATAATTTCTTCCCCGTGGGGCGCCCTGAGCCATCCATCCCTCCCTCCCACCTCCCGAGTGTTTCTATAGTAATTTCCAGCCAATGATCAGTAGGTGTCCACATCCCTGCTTCCTCACCTCAGCACCAATCAGCCACACACAGCGACAGGAGACACGGACCGAGCTGAGAGCAGGCAGACACACAATACAGCCCCCGGATCACGAGGAGGAGAGGAAACACCTCTCCCCCTTTGCCATTTCTCCCCTCCTCTCCGTTTTTTGGCACCTTTTGGCTTTTTCTATGCACTTTCCAACCTTTTTTCTACCGTCACCAGAAAGTCGATAAAATGCTTCTTTTGTTTTGAGCGCTCCGACAAACACACGCACACACACACACATGCACTCACACACATAAACACAAACACACAGCCGCGCGCCTTGCTCTCCTCCTCCTCCGGCAGCCTGGTGTTTGTGCGTCTTCTCGCATCTATGCGTTATTTCGCGGTAATGTTTCGTTACGCGGACGCAGGCTGGTAGCATCTTGGGAGCTCTTCTCAACAGGAACCTGGTAGGTGATGCGCCCTCTCCCTCTCTCTCCCTCTCCCTCTGTCTATGTGTGAGTGTGTGTGTGTGTGTGTGCGTGTCCATATTCCCCCGTCCACTTGCATGCGTTTTAACCCCCGTGTTCCTGTCCCGATTTGTGTATGTGTGGCTGCCAAGTGATCCTAGCTGTGCCAGATTAATTTCTATAGGATTGCGCTTGCACTATTGCATCGCTCGCACCTCCTGGGATTATCTCTGCATGACCTTTGATCTGAATGTCCAGCACACAGCAGACTGAGTGTCATTACAGGCATCGTGGTGCAGCAGTTGAGGCACAATGGTTCGTCATCGGACGTGCAAGCTTTTACTTTTCTCTCCCCCCTCGCCATCCTTTCTTCCTTACCCTATCTCTGTCTCTCTCCAGCTTCAAGTATTGAACATTTCTGTCTCTCTAAACTTTGTTTACAGGCTGAGAAATCAATGTCCGTGACTTGATTGCCTTTGGGCTGCGTATTTCGCTCCGGGGGTGAATTGATTAAGTAATAATGACCCTGAGGAGGGCTGATCATTAAGCCAAGGAGGTTTTGTTTACTGCCGGTCTGCGGGGTGTTGTGGATGCCACATCGACATTAAACCTGCAGATCTGGACTAGAGGCTGGTTAGGCGGACTCTTAATTTTACATTTTTGCATTAAAACCTAAAATAATTTCAGGATTTGTACAGAAATGAAGTTGGATCCAGGAGGGTTTGAGTTTGTGTACAACAGGAACTCAGTGTAAAGCAGAAACCGAGAGGCTAGTGATGCTTTATTAACTGAATATTTTTCTCAGGTGCAAATGTTTACCTGTTCTAGCAGGCAGTTCAGTTTTGAGAGGACTTTAATAAGCCACACAGTGTGATCTCCCCGCTTCCATGTGTGCATATTCATAGTCATTTTTTACCCGAGACAGCTGCTGGGTAGCACCATGGAAGTGATTTGAAATGCTTTAGTGTTCCAGCAATGGATCAGCTTTGGCAATTAAGAGAGAAAGCCCAGAAAAAGGTAATGGAAGTAGGGGGAGATGTGTCTAATGGGCTTTTATCTGTGGAAACCAAATCCAGACAGACTGCTGGAGAAAGAGAGAGGGAGGAAATGGAGCAACCCCCCCCCCCCCCCCCCCCCCCCCCCCCCCCCCCCCCCCCCCCCCCCCCACCACATGAACGCACATACCCAGGCACACATACACCTGTACACATACTCTACACACACACACACACACACACACACACACACACACACACACACACACACACACACACACATCCCCTCCTGAGGCAGATGACACCATGGTTGGTCTGGTCCATGATGTGGATGTAAATTCACCGGTGGCTATCTGTGCTGTTATTGAGTAAATGTAATAGAGCTGGCCATGAATGAACACCAGGTGCTCCTAGGAGGCCAGACAGAGCCGTGTTTACATGCATGGACCAACTTGACTATTTTGATAAGATAAAAAAAACAGAAAATATTTAACTACATTCCCCCTGGCACCCAAAGCAGATTATTTCTAAGAGCTTATGTCGAAGACCTGAGGTAAAAGAAAACTTCTGTTTGTAGTTTCTGCTGCCATAATCTGGATTCTGTTGAGGCTCTCTTCTAACTTTTCTAAGCAGTGATATTTTGATTTGGTCCCCTTGTGTATTAAAATGTATTTATTCTCTCTGTGAAGGCGCTGATTGGGCTTTCTTCCAAATATGTAAGAATACTTTGACAAGACATCTAAACAATGTTGAAAGAGTAGTGTTTTTTGAAGCATGCTAATTTTTCTCCCCATTAAAATAATGACAACTTGGTCTGTCACAGCCATCATGTTATTGTCATGAGAGGGAGATCAGTTCTGACTGTTCGTGATAATTCCAGCCTAAGACGCAGAGAATAAACAATGTGCCAGAAGAGCCGTCGGATGTTCAGAATAAAAGTTGAAACCTGATTAGAATGAAAACATTTTGATTTTTTTATGTGTAACTGTTGTGTTTGTTTTTGTTTGTTTTCTTGCTCTTAGCTCTGGAGAAGACAAACCAGGATGGTAACACATTGTTGGTAACCAGCTCCAGATCCACAAAGGCCACTGTCACCTCACGATCTTCTCCCAAACATCGACCACCCCTCCTCCGCCATGTCTAACATAAACAATGCACTATGCATTGAAAACGGACAGAACGCAGATGTTTCCCTCTTACAAAAGGATAATCTTCAGGATGGTGGATTAAGCCAGCTTTTGGATTATAACGCAGAAATGGAAAGGTACAGGTCTTTTGCAAACTTTTATAAAACCAATGGGGCATTTCCACAGACTGCTAAGATTGCCCGCATCACAACGCCCATTTTTCCCAGTGCTAGAATTGGCATGTCCCCGTGGAACTGCGATAACGCCATGCTCTGGGGAAGGAAATCAGCTGCAATAAACCCTAATAGGACCAGCATGCATAGAAATGACTCCCAGAGGCCGGGGAAGCCTGGCGTGCCGCCAGAGACGCTGCAAATGGCAAATAATAATTTCCTCTCTACCTTATCCCCCGAACACTGCAGACCTTTAGCAGGAGAATGCATGAACAAGCTGAAATGCGGCGCTGCTGAAGCAGAGATAATGAATCTCCCAGAACGCGTTGGAACTTTTTCCGCTATCCCGGCTTTAGGGGGCATCTCATTACCTCCCGGGGTCATCGTCATGACAGCCCTTCACTCCCCCGCAGCCTCAGCAGCCGTTACAGACAGTGCGTTTCAAATTGCCAATCTGGCAGACTGCCCACAGAATAATTCCTCGGTATCCAGTGGAAACCCGGCGAAGAAGAAAAGGAAAAGGTGTGGGGTCTGTGCACCCTGCAGGCGGCTAATCAACTGTGGTGTCTGCAGCAGTTGTCGGAACCGTAAAACGGGCCACCAGATCTGCAAATTTAGGAAATGCGAGGAGCTGAAGAAGAAGCCGGGCTCATCGCTGGAGGTGAGAACCAGGGCTCTGCTTCCCCTTCTTTTGTTATTATCCCCTCGCACTCCAAAGCATTAACCTTTTCATCCAGTCACGTTCTAAGCCCTTGAAAATTGTTTCCATGCCCACCCATGCCTGAACATCCCCCCGGCTTCTCAAATCTGCCTACCCGCCTAGCCTAATTGGCAGTAATTAGGGGTGTTTGTGTGGAGCGCAAGCTGAGCTTGGCTCAGACACCCCTAATTGCTGCCAGTCAGGCTGGGGCTGGAACGCATCCGAACAACCCCGAGCTTGGCTCAGCTCCAAGCAGGGCTGGGAAATGGTTTTCAGCAGAGAGCCATCCCTCTCTGCACCCGGTCATTTTAACCAATTATGGAAACCGTCTCTGGATGGGGAGAATCAATATCCCACAAAGCCTCAGCCTCCGACCACCAAGAGATGCTGAGAGTGATGGCAGGGCTGCTGATGGTGTTTCTCAAAACAGCCCCCAAGTTTTTTATAAGGGAAGGGGGGTTGATCCTCTCCCACTGATCCTGTATGAATTGATTTTTGCATATACACGAGGGCTGAGATGAAATCATTTTATATTACATTTGTGTCATTATGGCCAATTATGGATCAATCTAGAGGGTGATGTGCATCAGGAGGGTGCGGAGGCAGAAAAAAGTGTCACTTAGGAGAGAGAAAAACATCTTAAGCAGTGGCTTAATTGACAAGTAGCAAGAGGCTTCATTAGGACACAATCAGAGGCTGTGTTGTTTCGTAAAGGTTCATTTTAATTGATTTATTTTGCTGTTTGCTTGCGAAGGGTAGGGGAGGATGTGGTTTTTCTCTTCACTCTCAGAGTTTGAACATGCTGTCTGACTTTCTCTCGAGCTTCTGTGGATGAGTCACCAACACAGGCAACCTAAGGCCGCATGATTTGCTCATTAATTAAGTCATTACACAGTGAGGAAAAAAGAGGTTACTTTTGAAATATTACCGAATATGTTCATGGAAAAACACCATGTAATGGTCCTTTTGTTCTGTATGGACTGAATTTAGTTTATCAGACTTTAGACTGAATTTAGAAGGGGATATTAAAACTTATGTTGTGTAGCAACCCAATATATTTTACAATACCAAAACCATGATTGATGCTTTTTCCTTATCATGAGTGGTTAGGACATAGAAAAGGGATTAAAAGTATATAAGATGTGTACCTGGTGTCAAATGTTAAAGCTGATCTCTAAATATTCTGTCTAGCCTGATGTGACATAACCCATCATTATTTTATTCATAAGTCCCATGAGTTAGGTCTCGTGTTTCCCATGAGCCAGTTCATCATGGAAGTTAATCCTGATATTAACCCATACAGTTCAGGTTCCTTTTGTGTGTTTTTAGGTCATCAAAACTACAATATTTGTCATTGTATGACAGAGATCTTTAGCACAGGGACTTTTCCCTTTACTCCCAAAAAGTAGATTACCTGATAACAAATACACCAGCAGAAAATGTGAGATTCAATCTTAAAACGGTTACAATTCCAAACATCTGAAGTTTGTTATTTTGGGGGAACAATTGTGCACAGCAAGTCTATCAACCATTTTTATTCAGACAAGGCAGTAATGGCTTGGTGACCTTTGACACCACACAATGTGATATGATATGATAAAATGTCATTAAAGCCTCTATAAGAAGTTATGATGCAGAGTTAGGGTGAGTCATATCAGTGGTAAATGTGTTTAGAGCACTTTTTTCATTTAAAATGTTTTACTTGTGTATTAGTTTGTGTTTCTAACATGTCATAACAACAACTAGTTGTTGTATTCATATTTTCCAGACCACACTATGCAGGTCTCCCTGAAAAAGTCACACAAATTATTTGGGCAGAAATAAATTGTAAACATAAACCAACTAGTTTTAAAGAACAAGTCAAATCAGTGCTTAAGCATTAAAAACTGTATCTTTTGTAGAAACTGCGTGATGTAAAGTGAAAAAATGATGTTGATTTACATTTTAAGTAATAATGAAATGTATGATCTTGGTGTTTTTAAGTTTACATCACGTTTGTTTTCCAACACTTGAAACCAGTTGAAGCAGTTTGTTAGAAATGGCCTGCAGCATGCAATATCTTGGGGGGTTTTAAACTTCAAAATTAAAGACATCCCCATTTGGTTGGAGGTTGAACATATAAACACCAGGGGCTACAATCGGAAGCTTATTTAATGTGGACTGAATTTATCATGTACCAACAGGTGTCCCAAACAGGTGTCCAGGAAGCTGGCCTCACATTCATAATGCATGGGTACACGCACTTTTGGAAAACATCCATTTGCAAAGACAGTTAGAATTACCCAGGGTGTGAAAACCCCCAAACAAATCCACACTTGCTTTTAAAAAGCTCCTCCACTGAGTTCAGTAACTCATATGATGGAGCTCTGCTGCTGTAATTGTTATTTTTGACTCTGCATCTGTAATTACAGGTGCACCTTCTGCTGCGGAAATAGGTTTGGAGTTTAAAGGCGTCTCAGAGGTGTGAAGTGCTGCTTATGCATCCACAAAGTTTTTATGTGACCTGTAACAGGGGGTTCTTCTCCTCTGGAGTTAATGGTCTCTCGTTTCAGGAGGGATTTGATTGAGAAGTGAGACAAATCAGGTCCTGAAGCCAGTTTAGAGGAATAACTTTTGACTCTTCCTCTCACGCACTCACAGATGCACACAAACACACTTGCATCCTCGCTCTTACCAAACAGTGACAAACAAACAGGCATGATCTGAGTGCACCCTTTGCCTCGGTAGAAGACGATAAGCTACTGGCAGCCAGTTAGATTTGGCTGTCAGTGTTTTCCACATGGGAATCACCCTGAACTAATTATATCTTAAGCAGCGGTGGAAAATGCAAATCTGAATTTTACTCACACCCCTGAAATCGGAGAGCCAATTTAATCTAATACCCCCTTTAATTTAGCGCGCTAATGCAAGGCCCTAGAGAATTGCCCTGTGTCACTGCTGTGCTGTTCTGCAGCAGATCCTGCTCTCTCTCTCGCTCTCTCTCTCTTTCCCTATCCCTCCCTCTTCCTCTTCTCCCTCCCTCTTTCTCTCTCCCTCTCTCGCTCTGTCTGTGCTGCGCTCAGGCTCCAGGATGGATTAGTCTGGCAGAGGAATCTCATCTAACCTAACATTTCCCGAGCAGTTACCTTTGCGTAGCTTGAGCTCCTATAGCTCAAAGGTCCTTCATTAACTTTCAAATGCAATAAGACTTGTATGTGGGCACATTGCATCTTCACCCTGCTTTGCCTCACCTGTTTGCCACAACTTCTTCTCCTTTCAAACAGAGATAAAAAGGAAAGGGACAAAGTCTTTCCTTAATTTTAAAAATGTAAAAGTTGTACCTTTTAGCTTGTGGTACAGAACAGATATATTAACACAGTTGCATCAGAACAGACTACGAATAATTGCACATTGTCAATATCTGATGCAGCAGTGTTCAATCTTTAAGGCTTGTTTGGCCTTTTAATTGACAGTGTCTCAATCACAGGTCATGGCTTTATTGAGGATGTTATTTGAACTTCACAGTTTAATCTGGAGGGTTAACCTGAGGCAACACAATCATTTACAGAGCAACCTGAAAAAAGTGTCATCCTTAAGATATATTTTAAGACACCTATGGGCAGTGGACTTAATGTTAACATAAAATGCATTTTGTGTAAGGAGCTGTACTAAAAGGTAATATTCTTCTGAACTAATTCAATTGTCACTGAAAGAAAGTATTGTAAATACCACATTTGTTATATGCTTGTGTTTATTTTGGTGGCCTGAATTTCAGTAGAATACAATTAATATGAGAGATTGTACTTTTTATTCCACGTGTGTGTTTTCTGTGTCCAGCTATCAGGGGTTGTCCCCATTAACAGTCAAAATGTTTTGAATCCATTTATTTTTTCTCATTAGTACAGTGAAGTTAACACCAGGGAAAGATAACACACTGGGCCCCCACTGCAACAGCTCAAACTATGGGGCTGTATGACCACGACTTTCTGTCTTTAAAACACTTATAGTTCAGTTACAACAAGTGATTGATTGTTCGTGGTAAACTTCTCTCTAACTCACTAACAAAAGTTTCCTTTACACTCACATCACTCTTCACATACAGGTATTACAGCCCAGTATCTCTGTTCTAAATTAATACAATACCTTAAAAACTTTGAGAGAAATATAAACTCTCTACAAATATAAATTGATAAATAAAATGAGTCAATGGGATATGTTTACGCACTACTTTGCAGTTTTAGTGAAAGAGAGTGAGGCCTCCGAGATAGACTTAACATGTTTTATGGACAGGGCTACAGAATCAGGGTTAATTATTCTGTCTGTTTCTGTTTGACTATGATAACTGTGAGAGAAAAATGCTGAAAAAAAAGACATTTTCTTTTAAGAACCACCAACGCAGTAGTGTTTTTAGTGTCGTAAAAATATGTAAAAAGTCTGAATCAGTGCAATTCTGGTTAAAATCAAATGAAGCATCATCACAGGCAACCATCTTATTGGTCAGTGAGATTCAAGATTCAATAAATCTCACAAGACAGTTACTTTCAGTAGAAAAAGGCTGAGAAATTGAGGGCCTTCCTGCCCACCTTAACTTTCAGACATCCAATCAGACCTAATTCTTTTTTTCACAAACATGACCATTGTGTTTTTCAGTTTTACTTTTGATTCTCAATTAAAAAAGACCTTAAGTCAAAGGTGAAATGAATTAATATATTTTTTGAGCAAACCCTCTTTAACTGCTTTATTTTACTGAAGAATGGCATCCTCATTTAATGTCATCTTAATGGGGGGGTTTTTTGGCGGTGAGAACAATTTGATTCTCATTGTGGAAAGACAAGCTATGGACTTGTAATAAATTAAAGGGGGCTACTTTTTGATATTAAGAATAAAAAGGTGTCGAAAAGACAATAAAAATAAAATAAAAATTCAACTGATTGGATTTCTCCTTACAATTAGTCAAAGTCAAAGTCCAGCATAAATAACAGCATCCTATAGTGTCTATAAGATGATTTTCTTTCCTCCCTCTCTTTCCTGCTGCTCTTTGTGCTGTGTTGATATGACTACATGAAATGGGTGAGATGAAAAGGTGGCACGGCTGCCTGGAAACCTTTGCTATTGTGATAAAAGACAAGGCCCCAAAATGCTAGAAAGCAGGACCTTGAGGAAAATAGCTCAGATTCAGCCCCTTAATGAGAGCACGAGAGCCAAATACGCAACGGCAGCCAGGTCTAATTTGTTTTAGGTGTGCTCAGAATAGAT
The DNA here is from genome assembly GCA_008086565.1 of Thalassoma bifasciatum. Classification (NCBI taxonomy): domain Eukaryota; kingdom Metazoa; phylum Chordata; class Actinopteri; order Labriformes; family Labridae; genus Thalassoma; species Thalassoma bifasciatum. The sequence continues at coordinate 600,822 of RPOG01000081.1, forward strand.
AAGGATGAATCTATGGCCTTCACCCCCTCCCCCCAACCTTTGCCTCCCTGGAGATAACACTGAGTGCTGCCAGCCAATCTCTGTGGGCAGAGGAGAGGGGGTAAGGAAATTTAAAAATAAAAAAAATGGAGAAGAAAAGGCCTGAGGGACAGACGGCCTTTAGATCTGCAGATCCCTAACTTACTGGATTTATTCAAGCTCTAAAACCGCAGATTAATTTGGTCGCAGAGGTCTGGAGGAGTGTGAAAAAAAAAGAAAAACTGAGGCTGGATGCTGCCACGCATCTCAACCTAAAGGGCAACCTTAAGCTTCTGTCAAGACAATGGGATTTTGCCATCTGAACCATAATGCAGACTGCTTAATTACACACATCTTCCCTGCGAGCTACCTAAGAGCACAGGACCCCTTATGCATTGTCATGCCTTTTTTTCTCCCTGGACTGGTCGTGCCTTGTAGATTTTCTGTCAGCTTCCATTTGCACAGAGTAGCTGTCGTCCTCAGGCCTATCTCTGCATTCAGGAAGGCACAACAGCACGGCACTGTTAAAGAATTCATCGTTTTTGCCACCACAACCAATTAAGGCCAAAGCGTAATCGAAGGCGTCTGGACGATGGCCTTACATTATGTGGTCTGTCGCCTCCTCTGGACTTGTTTGATTTAACATCCCTGGTTCAACGGTGCAAGAAGACTCATTGTCATTGTCTTTATTATAGTGGGAACAGAAAGAGAGACAGACTCAAAGAGAGGCAGGGATGGGGGTAGGAAGCAGCCCAGTGGAGGGTGGACAGCGTAAAAGAGCAGGTGCGGGAGGACGTTAATGTGTGGCACTTTAAATTTTAAACAGATGAGAATAAATAATTGATGCAGACTCTGGCTGAGAAGTTAAAAGGTATCTCATCATTACTGGGAGCCTGTATGAAAAAGTGTGTGAGAAGAGTTGTCAGCCAAAGCATCATGGGACAGCAATGAGCTCAGCATATCACAATAGGGTCTGTATGCATAAAAAAAACTGATTTATTTTTGTTTCTGCTTTATGCTTATACTCAGATGCAACAGCATAATAGCATGAAGTTTCCTTGTACAGAAATATGGTGTTTTACCGTTAAGAGTAAGAAGACAATGGGAAAATTAGGGATTGAAATGGTGAAACTGTGAGTGTTAGATTACAAAAACGTTTTGAACATGGTATTCAACCAGCTATCACTTCTTTGCAGAGACTTTTGCTTTGTTTTCTAAAATGCAGTAAATTTGTGAAAAGTCGAGATGTCTGGAAACTATGCGCCAAAGACAGAAGAGTACTTGTGTATCATGCTTAAAAATATCCTGCAAGGAAAGTGATGATGATATGCGCTGATCATATAATTGTCCAGAAGGAGCATATGCATTTTGTCTGGAAACAGTTAGAGTCAGCACAACTGTGTGGTCATACTGACCTTCTCTGCAACCTAGCTTTTCACATAGCATCTCACAGCATGGCTATGTTCGCAGTATTTTGATTTTGAAAATAGGAATACAGTTGTATGTTGGCTGTGTCTGGTAATTTTAAGACACAAATATTGAATCAAAGCTCTGTGTAACCAGCACAGTGGATGTCAATCTGCAAAGAAGTGCTGAAAGCGGTGCTAGCTCTGCTAACTGCAGCCACACTTGCCAAACCAAGTTGAAATGTGTTCATCAATGATGTGGTTTTTGTTTCTATATTTTCTTAATGTTAATAAATCGGTTTTAACAAAGTTACGTTATGGCTAATAAGTTCATGTATTACAAATCAATTTTGTCTCACCCCTTTGTATCATGCCAAACAAAAAATGTTTTAAACAATAGAAAGTAGTGTAAAAAGGATCAGTCGTACATTGGTGATTTAACTAACGGTAAATGCAGCCTTGACTCTGGAATTCTTTCAAAGTTGTCAACTCCTCACAGTGCTAAAAAAAAAATTTGCCATTTAATTTAAGGGTTTATAATATTTGTAACGAGTGACTGTGGGTTGTATGTGTTCTGTCACTTGATTTCATAATCTTATCTATGAACTCACTGTCTGTTACCCCATCTCAGCACTTGTGCAGTTGTGATGACTGGATTTGAGTTTAAGGGGGCAACGAGTCACCACTCATTCATAATATGGGTTTGAAAAAAATCCTCTAATCTCAAGGTCAAGTAGTGATGGATGAAAACTGAATTAAATACTTGGTGTAAAAAGTGTGCTCTCTTTGTCAGGATTTGTATAATAGCTCATTTTTGATTTCCGCTCTGTCTCATTGTCTCTTTAACTAGTGTGGTCAAATGACAGAGTTTCATTTACTGTATCAAACTGTCAAATAAAACACATCATTAATGTGTAGCCTAGTCAAAGTGCTAACCGTTTTCATGAGCGGTAACTTAATCTGCCTCTTACATGGATGTTTGGATGCTTATTGTGCCAAAATGATGGTGTTTATCTGAACTTGAGGGAGAGAGTTCATTGATCCAATAGGATATTTAAGTGTCCAGACCAGACATAGTTTTGTGAAATAGTTGTATTTTTCTGTGGGAACAGAACAGACACTTGGCACAAAAACTTTAAAAGGCATGCTAGATCAGTGTCTTAGCAAAGTTATGAGATATTTTCAACTTTAAAACTTGAGTCCAGACTAATCTATTTATGGTTTAACTAAGCTCTATTACCCAACTCCATGAAGTACTGGGAGAATAGACACGGAGCTGTTTCGTGGAATTTCTTGTCTTTTGAGAAGCTTGGCTCTCAGGGCTCACAGAGTCTGGTTTGTAATAGATTATCCGTCATACGTCTTATCTCCTTTTATTCTGCTTACCTTATCAACTCACAATAATGCAGTTATAAAAACAGGCCTTTACTTTTTAGTATTTTTTGTCAATGTAAGTCATATAGCAGGATTTGGGCTGTGTAGAAGTAAAGGATCTGCTGGGACTCAGATTTTCAAGCTTGGTTGGCAGTGAATCAAACTAAAAAAGAAAGAACATATAAGTTAGGATGTTGAGAGAGGAATAGTGGAAATATTAATAAAAATAAAATACTTTTAAAAAAGTATATTTGCCTAGTGCTCGACTTATAGTGTCTTGAGTTTTTCAAAAGGTTGTCTCTCTCTCTGTTTCTTAAATCTAAAATATTTATATTTTTGTGTGCATAAACAAGATTATTGTACTGACTTTGATTATGTGATTGAAAAAAGTTAGAACAGACCTTTATCTAATTACCTTGCATCATTCCTTGGTACAATATTGAAATGCTAAATAAAAGAGTCTAATCTTTGTTAACCTCATTGTAGTTTGCAAACCAGATGAAATGAAGTGATGGTGGATGCACTAACTACTTCATATCTGTGGTTTAAGATGCAGTAAATGACTGACGGCTCAGTGCTATTCAGCCACAAAAAACTGATGTGAAAGTCAATTTGTGAGTGACGAGTGTGATGGGAGGAATCGGCCAACGTGCTTCAAGCGTCTCAGTTTCTGCAAGTCAAATCCTCACATGCTGCCACCTCCTCTATTGTGGCTCTGCTCTCACATTATGAATATTTCATAGCAAGCATCTGACACCATGCCCAGAAACATATTTCAAGGTGTTTTTTTTTCCTGATAGAAACCCCGGGGTTAGAGAGTGTCGCAGAGGTGTGAAGTCAGCGTGTGGCCCCCAGGCAGAGGATGGGATTTATGATGCAGCGGTTGATGACATCAGTTGGATATTTTCCTTCCTGAGCAGAGAGACCCTTTGTCCTCAGCTTGATGTCACTCTTAAAAAGACCTGTTTTGTTAACTGCATTGTGTTGAAGAGATAAATGATTTCAATCTGCTCACAGTTCAAGCTGTGTTTTGACAAAGTGTGACCAGTTTCCCGAGTGATCTGTAAGTGGAGAGACAAAGTAGGGGGGAGTCTGTTGGATTAGCTCTGTCTTAAAGCAGCCTGAAGCATTTTTCATTGCCCACTGGCTCTCTCCTAATGACATCTCTCTCTTTTTTATATCTCTGTCAAGTTTCACCTCCATGAGTAACTATAGCCTACTTATGTAATTCCTCATTTCATGTTGGCTTCAGGTGGAATATTAGTCTTATGACTCTAACTGGATGACCTTAATCCTTGATTCTTTCCCCACTTAGGAAAGTTAAACCTGAAGAGCTGACCTTTTACTGTTTTATATCTTGGCCAAAAAAAAAAAAAAACAGCTAAAGAACTTTTAACGGCATTTTTCTCCACATGATGTCTTAAACAGGTCGTAGTCAGTCACCACCTTTATTTTACCAGTAGGAGTCCCAATCCAGGAGTGATGCACCAGAGAGAAAACAGTATCGCTGAGAAAAAAAACCTTTGTGTAGAAGTCTGTCCTTGCTGCTTCTCCATCCTCCTACACGTCTCAGATTTATTTATTGACCTGAAGAACTATGAGGAGCTGCTGACTCCAAATTATTTTTTATTCAAATATTTCTTTTATGCTATTGCTAGACTTTTTTTTATCAAAGAGAGATGTCAGTGTTTCACACTTGTGTCATCATACAGACTAGGTCGTTTCCGTAGTTCTGAAAAAAATAAAGTATCTGTTGATTTAGACAGGCAGGTGTGAACTGGCACAGCGTGACACATGAATGGATGTGGTCACGTTGGCGAGAAGGAGACATAGGTGCAATAACAGGTGAGGGATAGAGGAAATCCTTATGTGCAAGTCTCAATATATTTTGACAGGCAGACATAAAAATAGTACAGACATATAATCTATGCAGCAATGTCATTTTTGAGCTGCTGGATGATCTAATGGCTGATTTAGAGCCAGTTACAAAAAAGCCATGTCATATCTCCCATGGAAAAACCTCTTGCAATGCTGCAATTTTTTTTTTTGGATCATGCCAGCACAACAACACAGTTAGTGCTGGCTTCTCCCAGAGTAATTTTAAGTATATCCAAGTATATCCAATCCCCACGCACTCAGGACACACACTGAACAAAATAATCATACATACATATTATTTCTATGGTTTTCTATGGCTTCAAACTCCATTTTTCCTTAACAGCCACTCTGCTCTTACAAGCTTGCCATGATGACAACCGGTAGCACACACAATCCTCACTTAATTTGGGTGGTCCAAATCAGTTTTGTAGCACACGCAATCATAGTAGACCACCCACAACAGGCCCACAAATATCACATGCACTTTTTTAGTTTGCACATGTAATGTAGCGCTTGCTATTTGGAATCTTTGTAGATCAGGCCCTAAGTCTGTCAAGAGTCCCGTCCTACCCCATTGTTGAAGTCAGCGATTATGGGCCTTAGTCAGAGTCATTCAGACATTACTCTGAATATGACACAGAATTCAAGAAACTGGGTTGTAGTGTTGGCTATCTTTAGCTTACTGGTGCTGCTTTTAGCACATCTATCCCTGTAAGGTGATGTTTTTACCAAAATGCATTTTGGGAGTCACAGTTTACTCCTTCTTCTGCATTTTTATGCACATTTTCTCTTCTTACTCTGAGTTTGCACTGAAGGCTCAGGTTCCTTTAACAGGAAAAAAAACATCCTACATACATTCCCACCAGGGTGTCAACTGGCACAGCTAAAGGTTGACCTTCTGCCCCCTGAGCAGCTCCACTAGAGCAGGTGAAGTTTGAAACCTCTCTCAGGGGCACATCAGTCTTGCTAATGAGGGTGAAATCAACGTATCAGGGTTTCAAATCTGTTCGAGTCGCCAGAATGTAGACTTTATACATTGCACTCGACAGGTGCAAACATATTCAAGATCTTATTTACTGAACTGACATTTTTGTTTCTCATGATTTTGAAGCCAATTTTATTTGACTCAATTTTCCTTTAAGTGAGAGCAATTAAAGATTCGTCTGAGGCTGTGTGCATTCTCTAAGCCTAACCTAAATATGATGTTGATTTACAGTAAATATGCAGAGCTCTGCATATAGACCCTCTGAGTTTAAGGGCTCCCACACAGATGCTGAGAAATCTGCTCAAAACAAGGAGGCCTGCTCCTACTTTGCATTTCAATTTAACATTTCAGAGAACTGGCAGCACGTTGCCTCGCTTAGCCCTCGCTTCGTTACACCCACATGGCTTCTTGCCGTGCTTGCTGACGTCTTCCGCTGTTCAAAGGGCTGCAACTTGGCGGAGAAATTGGGGAAATCCACACTCAATCCCTCAGGTATCTGCACACTTTAACGCGTGTCCTGCTCATCATCCTCCGCCTCCCCTGCTCACCAATCCTACCCCCTCCATGCCCTCCCCCATCTCTTGCACTGCTCTGGTGTCCGTCCATGGAGCTCAATTGACCTCGCTGCTGCATCTCTTTGTTTAGTTTTAACTGAAATTTCAGCAGCACCTGAACAGCAGCACTGCTTTCTCCAATAAAGGTTTTGCTCTGGGAGGTGAGTTAGTTTTGCAGCCGCCTGACATAAAATTGCTTTACTCAAGTGAGGATCCTGAGCTTATATAAACAGAGGCTGGCACTGTTGTACTTAGTAGCAGGTAGGTGATCCCAGCTACAGACTGCAGCCTCTGACCCAAGGGTTCTACCTCAGTTTCAGCCTGTTTGTGTGGGCAGGGATTTTCCGTGCATCATAAATGGAAGAGACGTTGCTTCTTTCAGTCACAAGCTCTTAAGTCATGATATCACCTGGTATTCTGTGTAATATGGTGACACCGAAACTACGTAATTGGTTTTATTGTCAAGCTTACCACTTAATATCAGAACGAATAGATTTGCATGTTTAAACACTTTATGTGCCATTGCTTCCCATAATAATGGTAAATGCAGATTATGTAGAATATTGAATCTCTTTACCAAAACCGCACTTGTTGTTTTTAAATGGGGAAGCTTGGCTTCACCAGATGCATTGTGGGTCATGTGCTTTTATTTTATGCTCCTTTTTTATTCAGCGATTTCCATGTGAAGTGTGACATCACTGCTTTGTGAGGATAAATGAAAGTCAGGAAAAATGGTTGTGCATTAATATCACATGATATACACACTTGGGACTGGGGTTTGCGTGCTGGGTCTCTTGTGTTTTTGAAATTTAGGCCACTGGGTCAAGGCTGAAGAAAGACTGCAGATTTGGTAAATAATGAAAATGATGCCAAGTTTTATGTCCTGGTATTTTTATCGACAGGAGCTAAGAATGAAACAAAAACATGTATTAAGTTGACAGTAAGTAGTGATTAATTTTTGACGCCAGTATCAGAGGTTTTGCTTGGACTGGGTAATAGTGATTTTCTTGTTTACACCTGTGTGACAGGAACTTTCAGTTTTTGACTATTTTGACTGTTACATTCAAATGCAGAATAAAGATCTTTGTCCAAAAGAAACATGAGCGGGATCAGTTACAACTTTTACAAAATTAATTATAAAATGAAACCGTGTCAGCAGAGGGCTGTTTTTGCTCGTCATCTGACTGCTATCCTGCAGCCATGTTTCCAGGCTTTAAATGCAACTAAGTAGATACAGTCTTCATGCTGCTGGTCTCTGTTGTTCTTATAGTTCACTGAGAGATGTCCGTATTAATCTTCCTCTGTTTCAACAACACAAAAAATCTCCTCACAGTGAATCAGTATTAGTATAGATAACAAAGAAGGGGAAAATGTGATCAGGTCTGTAAAACTTTATACACTGAAGTGTAAATTTTTTATATTTTAAGGTTAATTATATCATCACACAAGAGGTTATGATTGTTTTTAAAGATATATTTTTTGGGCTTTTCTGCCTTTAATTGGATAGTGGAGGACAGTGGATAGAGTATGAAAGGGGGGCCACAGGTGGGATTCGAACCCGGGCCACCCGCTCGAGGGCATACCTCATGGTGCGCGGCCATATCCACTAGGCCATCTGTGCCCCAGAGGTTATGATTGTTGACAGAAAAAACAATACTATTTTTTTTACTGTTTAATCCCAGTATACCTCAAATAGCCATAACATTACCTGTGTGATTTCAAAGTTCAGCTTTTTAAATTGATACAACCCTCTCACCCTCATATGTATCAGCTCTTAAAAATAACAGATATCCTTTTAAAAATAGAAACTTTTAATTGTGCATTATTCAAGGACTCATCCTTATAAGGGCATCAAATATATTCAGTTATCCTGTCCCCTTTGCTCAGAATGCCTCCAATCTGAGATGAAATTGTCAGAATTTTTTCATTGAAAGCCTTCCTCTCTATCTTAAAAAACAACAACAATGGAAATCCATCAAACAGCACCTGTGCTCTTAAATTGTCACTGTAAAAATGACTCCTGCACTTTATTTTAAAAATTACTGATATTTGATATTCAAATGTTTGTCATTGTTATCTGTCCGTTTTTTATTATTATTGTTTTTTTTAATAGATCCACGATGTCTGCTGCTGCCTTTTGGCCAGGTCACCCTTGCGTCTTTTGTCTGGTTAAATAAGTAAATGAATGAATAAAGGACATCTGCTTTGACACATCACATGTAGTTAATATAAAATATGTCAAATAGGTCAAAATGAAAGACATTAATGAAGGTTGTAGAAGATAATTTCCCTTGGTAGTGATCAAAATTTTAGGCAGTTTCAATGCAAAGTATGTCAATATCCTAAGATTTATAGGCAAATTCAAATCCATTTCCCCAAAGTAATGATGTGTCATCCAACTCTAAGTGCTATCAAGCAGCTTGCACTGAAGCCACACCCCAGTCAATGATGTCATAAGCTCAGCAGGTGTTTTGCTGCTGGCTGCTGATAGAAAACATCTGCTGTGGCATCACTGATTGAGGAGAGGTGAGCAGCAGATCAGCATTTTGTACCCTTTTCTAAAAATTTGGTTCTTAGTTTGTAAGTTTGGATCAACATATACCCACTTCCTCATGAAATGAGTTATTGCTGTGCTGTCCCAGATCTGCTGTGCCAGTTCCAGTCCACTGTCCACTCAATAGCTCACTCACTGTTTGATAGAAAGTGTATTTTCTGAAGCCACTGAGGCTTGGCCTGTCTCGCTGCAGACCCTCTCGTATGGAGGGCTGGTAAAATATACGTCCTACAGGAATACTGCGCTGTAATTACATTCCCCTATTAGCATACGGAGGATCGGAGTCACACTGCACTCAGCCTCCAGCAGCACTTTGCCATATGGTCTGTCTGCGCTTCTCAGGCGAGATTTGGCAAGACTTCTGCAGAAGGTCAAATATCAAGTCAGAGGACGGTGCCAGAATTGCATCTATGCTAATTGCTCTCTCTCTCTCTCTTTTCCTCTGCTCGCTCATCCATCTCAGGCTCCTCTCTCTTTTTTTCCTCCCTCTCCTCCTCTCCCACTGAAGGAAGTAATCTGCTTTAGGATGTTTCTGAGATGGAGATGGATTTGGTTTTCCTCCGCTGCCCCTCAGCCTAATCTCCCCCCTGTGACCACCCCGCCTCTCTCAGGCGCGGCTCTTAAGCACACCATCATACAGACACCCCCCCCCCACCAGTTCATACATGCCTAGTCAGCAAAAAACCTCCAAATTCCTCATTACTCACAAACATCCGCAATACACTTAGCCAGATTTGCTCCAACGATGCCCGGTGCATGCTGGACCTTGAATTAAAAATATGGTAGCCTGAGTTTGGAGGTTGGACACTGTGGGATGCTTTGACAGTAAATTGGTGTCAAGAACAAAATGTGATCTTTGCTTGTGCACTCTCTTGAAAATCAGTGTAAAGAAAAATCTTTGACATTATTGATAGACATTGATAGACTGATGAATGTCTGCAAAAGCAGACAATTCCTGAAAATTCAGTGTTGATCATTGAAATAATGCCTTACTGACTTTTACAACACTGATACAAACATTTTGCTAAATGAAGTAGAAATTGTAGAAAATTGAAGACTAGAAAGTAGAAATGTGCATCGTTATTTATTGTACCTCGTTGTAAAATGTATGAATTACACACTAGTGGATACGATTGAATTGTAGATTTGGAATCAGCATTTTCAGTGTCTTTATGAACAGCATATAATGTAAGTTTTAAAATATGTGTACCTACACACCACAAAATCACCTTCTCCCTTTGATTCAGCAGCTGACTGGATGTGATGTAGAGATGAGATGGGTTATTGTTTGTTTGTTTGTTTTTTTCATTTGTTTTTGGATGTTTGGCAAATTGTAGAAAACTGAGCTCATTTTTAAGCACTTTAATGCAAAAGCCCTGAGTATCATTTTACCTTAGACTGATGATAATGGTAAAAAAACAAGAAACAAAACATAGTTGTAGACACAGCGAGCACTGTGACAAAGGAACATTAATCCCAGAGCATTTTTGTGTTTTCTTTATCATGTTGTCATATTCAGCTCATTCTTTAAAAGTACAAATCTGACACGACCATGGATAGTTTAACTTTTACCAAGACAGTTCTTCTCTGAAATCAACTGCCTAATAGCAAAAAATGCAATAAATACAGAAATTAATTATCATTTGCAAGTGCAGGATTATTTCTCAAAACTTCTGTCAGTGTGAGAAAAAATAAACATAGGTTTTGGAAAGTCTGAACAGTGGAAGGCAGTTAAAGAATTCTCCATTTTCATTAACATAAAACTTACTTGTACACTCATAGACATGGGGTCAGTACAAAGAGAAAATACTGTTTCCAAAAGAAGAGATTTTAGGGGCATATCAATATAACCAAAGAATTAATGAAATGTCCAGTGTGTTAATAGTTATGAGACAATATGTGTTGTTTTTCAAAGGCTTTTAGATTTTACTGTTGACACAGACAAAGTTTTGTCAATGGGATACTGTCAACATGTTTTAAAATCTAATCCAATCATTTCAAATCAGAGATTTCAGTCAAATAAATTTTCTTGTTTGATCATTTATTGAGATAGATTATTTAGTTCTTTAGTAATATGTCACATGATAGACAGGGGCAGTGAACAGGTTTTTTTGGCAGGACCAAACCCCCTTAGGATGGTGCAGTATCCCTCACTGCTTTTATTCTACTGCAATTCAGTATATGTTACTATGGTTTCCAATAGCACTCTGCTATACCTTTAAAAAATGTCCAAATATCCAAGCAATCACACAATATTTGCAGAATTTATTAGCTTTTGAAAAACAAATCTTTGAATTTATGAATATAATTTTACCACAGCAGATGCTTATTCCCTTATTGTTTGTCCAGATATTATTACCAGAACTGATGTTGTTGTTCTTGGCAGTTCCTGACATTTGGAGTTAGTTTTGAGAGACTGTTTGCGTTTCTGTATTGTAATGTTGGACTGGAAGCAGTGGCATGTGGATGAGTCGATGAGCGGTCTGTCCGTGATGTTGGCCCTGGAGAGGTACTTTTTATAAATGGCATTGGGTGGCTGGAATATTGGCTACAAGCTTCAAGATGAGATTTCAGCCCCCACCCACCAACACCGGTAACTGTGCAGGTGATGGATTGCTCTACCTTCCAGGTTTGAGCTTGGCAACGCCCCAATATTCCTGCAGAATAAAGTGACAGGCAATATATAACACATCAGTTAAGGCTGACTGCACTGCTGAAACTTCTCCCCCTCCCCTGCCTCAGACTTGATGATCAGCTCTGGATGTTTGGCCAGCTCCCAAAATCTTCCTTTACCTTGATTCAGATGAAACATTTGTTATGCAGCACATAACTTATTCCTATCTCCTGATTCTTTCTATAGTAGTTTTGTACAACTCCCAAGCCATTTGTGTCACTTTCCTGCATATTGTTAGATTTTCTCTGAAATTACAGCAGTCTTAACTTTTTTGTCAGCTGTTCTAAGGTTTCATACCTACCTGGATCTTAAAAAGTTTTATGTGAAAAAAAAATTAATCTGAATAGTATTTGCATATTTCCAAATGCCAAATAGAGATGAATAATATCTTTCTGTCAAGGGATGGGTATCGAGAACCAGTTCCTGTAAAGAATTGATTACAAATGGTTCAATCCATCGATGATTCCCTAATCGCTTCTTTACATGAAACCAGAGCAGCTGAACTGTACGTCAACTATTCTGCCCCAGCTAGCTTAGCAGACACACGAGACAGCTGAGGCGGCTTACATCAAATATTGTGCAACAATTTTTGCTAAAAATAAGACCCTTGTCACTATTTCAGCCTTTGCAGCGTAGATTTTGGTGACCTTTCTTAAAAATGTTTTCTTTTTTACAGAAGCAGCGTTTGACTTTCATGACTCTTTCAACTCAAATTGTAAAACTGAACACACAAAGAAGTTTGCATCACTCTCACAAGAGATTCGTATTCAATACAATTAACATGTTAAACATCTCATTATGCATCAAAACAATACAAAAAACATGGAGCTAGCTTGATACTAATGTACACAGGAAATTGCACTGATATGCTGGGGGTTAGCATACATGGACATAAGCAGAATTTCAATCTTCATCACAAAAACATACCACATTACTTTTTTGTAAACAATAATTTAAACTCAAAAATGTGAAAATACCAACAGGTTTATGTTTTCCAAACGGGAAGTGCAGACTCACAGCTGACTTCAGCTTAACTACGGCAAGCATAAGGTTCCAAGCAACTCAAAGCAGTGGGTGGCAGGTAACAGGTGACTGACGTAAGAGTATATTTGGCGTTACCAGTTAGGAAGTTTTAAGCGGTTTCTGAGGAGGATAACAGTTACAATTTGCAAATTGTGCTACAAAGGACGTAAAAAGTCTCAAGTTTTAACACAACAAATCTTATAAGTTACTTGAAAACTAATCATCATCGAGGAATAAAAAGCAACCTGGCTGCAGCTCATGCTATTTGGATTTTAAAAAATTGCAAAAAGTTGGTCAGAGACAGTCTAAAGACAACAGCAATTATTAAAAAAAAAATTGTTGAATTTATTGCACTTCATAATCAACTTCAGGCTGACCATATTCTTAAAATCCAAAGAGGAGACACCCTACAAAGCCTCCTGAAGATACTCCAAAAATACCTAAATATACTGAAAGGCCGTAAAGTGGCTTTATGAGCTGTACATTTAAAAAACGAAACAAAACTAAAAATTCCTATTCTGTTTGAAGTGAAAGAAATGTAACATAAGCATAAATAATGTGTTGCTACATGCCTAAACAAAAAGGAAAACATAGGTTCAGTGGTTTTCTTCTTCCTTTTTGAGAACCAAAGACAAAGGAATCATTAATTCTAATTTATTTGGGCTAATGATAATGAATAATGGCTCAAAATTAAGGAAAAGAAAATGAGAGCAGGCACGTGCACATTTTCTGTTTTGATCTGGTGGAAGAAGTAATCCTGGTCTTTCACATCATGACTGCATGCAGTGTGCATAGTCAACATGTAAACCGGTGGTTGCTTCTTAATGATGTAAGTGGCCCAGTGAGTGCAGCACTTCAACATAAATATCAATGGTCTGTAGGACAATTTGAACAAAACCTATATAATTTTACCACCAAAAAGGAGGAAGTGTCCAGACAAAAGAGGATGTATGGTCATCCTGATCAACTCTTATCTGTGGTTCAAAATGAAGAATTTCACAAGCTATCCGAACACATCAGCCCTGGTTTACTGTACACCACAGACATATTCCTGTCTGCCCTGTTGTGTGGTTTCCACACACACATTCATACTTTGACCAACAGCAACATCAGTGACAAGTTTCACCACAGGTATATGGATGCCCAACATTAGTCCAGTAACTATGATGCACTGGATGAAGATTTTAGCATGAGAAAGACTTAATTGCATGCGCAGGTGTGCTTCGGTTTGTCTTCACTATCAACAATCTGTGTAAGGGCATATTGCGAAAAAAAGGGAAGTGCTTCTGGCAAAATATGACCAAGACTATGAAGAAATGACAGTGTTCAGGCTTTGGCTGTTCGGCCCACATTTTACAGCTTGTAAATGAATAAATCCCAGTTGAAGAGTAAGACCTGCTCTGTGTTTTTGGCTGCACAATAGTGACCTCAGTTGGCTGGCATAAAACAGTATATGTCCATTTGGCTTACTACATCTAAACTTCTGTGTACAATACTGAACGATCCCAATTTAACACCATTGACCATCAAGAGCAGACAATTATCGGTGTCAGCTCAAAATAATTCACAGCGCACATCCCTTAAGTCCATTCAGCTAAAGCAATGTTAGCTGCAGGATGTATTAAAAAGAGTGACAGTTTATAGTGTTTTCCTATTTATATTTTATTTGCTGCCTGTTGGTGCTGAAGATTGCCCTGGTTCCCCAGTCTCAATGTTAATAAATTATGTGTATTGTCAGGATAATGTACAGGCAATGTTTTCATTCTGAAACACATCAGCAACACTCCCACAGGCTGCTGTTTAACCTACCCACTGCCACTGTCTCTCCCAGCCTGTGATTCCTCCCTTTCCCTGTCTCCCCCCATTTATCTGTCTCTGCCCTGCTTCTATCTGCTCCATCTCCACTCTGATTTTCCTGCCACCACACTTTTTTTTCCAGGAAACTGTCTAATCTCTTACACTCCTTTAGCTCGGGGATTTTAGAGAATTCTTCGAGAGAAATAAGGAGAGAGGAGGCAGAGAAGGAAAGTGTAGTTGGCTGAAAAAATTCCACCCGCAATTATGGTGATTTAAAAGTTTTATGATGTTGTGCATGACTCTGTGTGCGCGCGCGCGTGTGTGTGTGTGTGTGTGTGTGTGTGTGGTGTGTGTGTGTATATGTGTGTGTATGTGTGTGTGATGGTGGTAGTAGTGGGGGGCATCTGTGACAAGGCTGGCTGGGAGCACAGAGCTGAGGGTGAGTGCCAGACATGTCTCAAGAGAAACCGGGGCACATTTGCAATCACCCCGAGTTCAAAAGGGTAATTTATTCACAGTCTGTGGTTAAAGCGGGGCTGCTCAGAATGCCAGTGGGATTGTGCTGGGAAGCAGACTAGTAGAGACACATTATTTTCAGTTTTTTTTATCCCTCCTCTTCTTGTTTTCCTTTCCCCTCTCTCTCTCTCTCTTTACCTCTCTTGCCTTTTTCCCTCTTCATCGCCTGTTGTTGTTTCTGTGAGCCCTGTGCGGCATCTTTTAACACACGCCGGCGAGCATATTTCACTTTTACACTCATCCGCATTGACGTCCCGGTGCTGATTGAATTTTGAGGCGCTGCGGCGTCTGCCATTATCATCCTCATCGTCTTGAGTGGTTTATCTCTGGCCTCAGCTCGGTCTGACGCCAAGGCTGCAGGGGGGAAAGGAGGGGCAGGGGTGGGCTGGGGGTTATGGACCAAGTTGTTTGTGTATTCTTGTTATTTTAGTGAAGAAAACGTGAAGGTTTGGCCCTAACCAGCCTATTTAAGATAGTTTGTGGGGGTTTATGTTTGTGTGCATGTGTAGGAAATTTTAAAGAAATCTCTTCGAAGCCCGCCAGTGTCCGCTTTTAGACAGCGATGTGTCTCAACAACATCGTCTCAATCAGCAGTCGTGGCTCCAGCATTAACTGCACCTGCCAGGTTCAGTTAGGATCAAAGGGTGTCATGGCTGCCCAGAGATCTCACACCGCCTCGCCAGAATCAGCAGAAATTATTCCACCACATGTCACTTTTACTGTGTCGTTATCACCCAAAGCCACGAGCAGACATTTAGAAAACACTGCCTGCTGTGGTGGTGTGGTGGGGTTAATTTGAGGTCTGGAGAAAAATCTCTTCCCCCTCCTTCAGTCGGTTCAATACTCAGTGGTGTGCATTCATTGCCAGAGCGGGAAATTGTCTCTCCCTGTGTGTGTCGTTGTAGCCAGGTTGTTATGCATGCTCTGCTGCAGAGGCTGCCGTGTTGACGTGAGGCTGAGCTGTTGCCACAGCGTCTTGATTTGAGGTGAAACCTCGGTGTAACACTATCAACCCTTTACCTTCCTCCTCTCTTCTCCCCTTGTTTTTTTCCTTCTTCCTTCATCCCTCTTTGTCTCTCCTGTTCTCCCTCTGTTTTCTGTTTTTGCCTGACTTTTTTCCCCTCCCTCCCCAGCGGTTGATGGAGTGATTTTGTAGTTGCATGCAGGTGGAGGAGCAGACAACGCCGAGCTGTGCTAATTGAGCCTTCTTTGTGCCTGGTCACTGCAGTGTGCCGAGGCGAGCAGGCCCGGGAGTGAATCCAAGCAGCACTCAAGAGCCCCGCTGGATCGATAACGCAGGAACTTAACAAAACAGAGACATGCCGAGTGCCCAGATCAGGGTCATTATTGTCTCTGGCGAGCCACACTTCCACCGGGGACTGATCAATGTGAGAATATGGATCAAGATAAACATTCTCACCTCCTGTTTGCCTCAGCTCTTAGAGCCTCACATCCGTGACAGAGAGCAGCACAGCTTTAGGCTGAAAGTACCACTGTCGTTGCACCATGTGCCATGCAGATGTTCACATGATGTCCACTTGATTTTGCATACTCATGTCTGTTGTGCCGTCTTTAATGTGGTTGAGTGTGATTGGTGACGGAAAGCTAGCTCTGGAAAACCATGCTGACTTTATGAGAAATCCTTAGCTCCTGAACATACAAAAAGTGCGCACCGGCATCTTGTATTGTTTGGTCACCTTCTTCATGGCTGAAAAAATGTTAACCACAGCACACTTTCATGCCAATTGACTTAGTTCATCAAGGTAAAGCAGGTTAATACTTCAGTACCGCAGTGCGTCATCTTGCTTTCAGGGCATCTTTTGAATCATGTTTTCTTGAAACTGTTTGTGAGTTGTGCTGTGTTGTTGCATTGTTTTGCTTAGTGATATCACTTTTTATCAACTAATTCAAATAACAAAACGACGACTGACAAGAAACAAGAATTGGCTCAACATGCAACGAAAACATTGTTACATGAATGTAGGGATAAATTAGCATCTGTAAGTTAACAGTTTTAACATACTGCACTACATGTGGCTAGTTAGCTTACAAACCTTCTACTAAGCTGGAAACGGCATGTTTAAATTAGACCTCCAACAGCACTGTACCTCTGTGACCTTTACACATACAATGTAAAATTATTTGACTTTATTTCATTCCTATTTGCTAAGCTATCGGTCCATCAAAGAAATCTACTCCCACCACATCTATATTTCCAGGACTTAGTTTTGTTGGTGGTTGGACCATAGGCTGTAAAAGACATCGACGTAATGTTGCTCAGCTCAGAGTGAGGTTGCAACAAAAACTGCTCCCCCTGGTGACTGGCTGCAGTATAGTAAAAACCTTTGTCTTCTCATTTCATTCCAAATAGGAGGTGGTAGAACTAAAAAAAAATTAAAACACCTGGAAATATTTCTTTCATCCATTTGCTGCAGAGAAGTTGTTTTTTCATGAGTTATAAGACATTAGAAGCTGGGTTTTAAGTTGATGACAGACGGGAGCCATTCTTGTTTTTTCTGAGGTTTTTTTTCGGGAATAGTACGAAACTTTGGGAAAGAGCCAGGGAGAGATTAGACTTTTGAAAGAAAAAAAAAAGTTTATTTTTGTCTTGTTTTTGGCTCCCTACACCACTCAGATTCTCTATGGGCTTTACTATGCAGCTGCACAGCTGTGGCACCTGTGACAGGTTCTTTTGGGTTTCAAAATGGTGCAATGTTAAAAAGGCGGAGCCTTTCTATATACAGTCTATGGTTTGGATCTGAAGACTAATAGTAGTTGAAGAGATTTTCACACTTTGGCAACAAACAACAAATCTGATTGGACAGAACTGCTCATATTTACATAGAGACGTCAGATCAGATTTTGTTTTTCATCTTTGTTCCATGACCTTTCAGGCTTTCAGGGTTTTTTTTTTCTTTTCTCTTGGGTATCTTTAAAGCAGAAGTGACTTTAACTAATGGCTTAAATAGCATTTTTCTTTCAGTCAAATTGCTTTCAAGCAAAATAAAAGAAAGTTAATGGAGCTATGGTGACATAACAAGTAGGCAGGCATCATCTTGTGTAATTAATCAAAGAAGAAAACAGGAGATCTTTGAGAGCACGTTGACCCTTCAAAACATGACAGTGTTTCATTTCACCCAGGACTTGAAATTGGTGATGATGATATCCTGCTGCTCTCGTTGCCTCCATTATTCACTTGGAAGGGTAATAGTAATTGCTTAATGTGCTGTGAAAATGGTAAATGGTTGCTAGACATGGCAGGAATGTAACGTCCAAGCTGGTGTGATAATAGGCAAAACCCTGCTGAAAGACTATGTTTGGGATTGGCAAGAATGCCTGAACTTTTTTAATCAATGAGGTTTTGTGTATTGATCTTTTGGTAGAATCAGTTTACTGAGCACAGGTGCTTATAACCATCTCAGAACAAGTGACTTCAATCTTTATCATTAATTAATTTGGTGTTTGATGCTGAGGTTGTTTGTTTGGATGATACCTACCTGCATCACTTCAGCTTACCTTGATTTTGAGCAGAAGTCTTAGTAGTATCAGAAGTAAGGGTGAGTCAATGTAAAACTATGTCTTGTTGTGTTTACACATATAGCTCACTCCAAAAACAAATCGGACACTTGTAAGAATTTCTCTTTGTGTATGTAGAGCTGTTCAAAATGTTAGAGGCTCACTAAATGCCAGTAAACTAAAAGAATGGTTATGTTAGTTTAATGGTCATGCTTTAGAGCTCTTTGTACATACAGAACAAAACAAAACAAAACTCAATCACGCCCATCCTCTGTTTCTTGCAAGTTTGTTTGAAATTACTGCCCCACATAGTGACTCATGTTTACAGTTGGTACATAAGCCTGAGTGTAGGAGCCTGTCTGCAGCTGAAACATTCATCAGCGTGTCTTTTAAGAGCCACTGATGACACTTGGTATTAAAATGTCAAATTACCCTCCACTCACACTAAAGTGATTTTAGTTGTGATTATGCACTATTCCCCTCCTGTCAACGGCAGAAAAAAATAATCAAAAAATGTACTAATTGGTCATGGGGATTGGTGGGAGACTTCAGTTTTTTATGTCTTTGACTTCCAAATGAGTTTGGGAAAGAGGAGGCTGTCACTCTGGCACAGAGGTTTTTGGGAAGTAGGAGGAGGAGGTGAAGGAGGAGGAGGGGCGGTTGCTGGCGCGGGCTCAAATTGAAATGATGCACTGTTCCCCCTCACTGCAGCTAGAGCTCACAGTAATTAAATGCCTCATTGTTGCTTCTTGGGAATTTGTATTGAATATTTCATCCAGCGTAATGATTATTTGGGTGTGGGTGGGACGTGGATGTAATCACCTTGGCTGGCTCTTTGATGAAATACTTGGTTTGGTGGTTGTGCTTTATTGGCATTTTAAGTGCCCTTCTGGGTTTTTACTTTACTTAATGTCCATGTTTTATTTTATCCTGCTGTCATCCAGTCCTGGTTTGGATTTTTATCATTATCATTATCATTATAAAAGAATTGCTTTGAAATGTTTTTAAAATGTACTTTTTTACACCAAAGAGAGTCCACATTACAAACTCTTAACCAACATCTTCATATTTTGTCTCCTGCAGAGGACGCCAGTCAATAACGGCGAAGCTTTCCGGTGGTTCTTTTAGAGAGATGAGCCACTGCCGCCTCACCCAGCAGCAGCAGGACGGCAGGTGGGACTCTTGACTCTCTGCAAAAGCAGCCCTCGATGGGTTCACAGAATCCAATGGGCCCAAAATGTTTGTGGAAGAGAAGGGGAAAAAGAGAATGGACAAAAAGAGAAATGAAAACATAATGGTGTTGTTTTAACTCTGTAATTTCCTTTTCTGTGTAATTATTGTACCTTTTGACAGTATCATAATGTATATTTTTGGTGTCTATGAATGTGTTTTCAGTGTTGTGGCTGTAGGTTTACAGCCAATCCTATGTAAAGGACTCCAACAGACAATCATACCAATCTCACTGAATCTGACAAACAGAAGAGGCCACGAGGATTGATGACTTTATGAACACGACACACTACCCTGGAGCAATAACCTATTCTGTTGATTATCCTTCATCCTTTTATTTCTGTTCACTCTATAACTACTTTATCAAGTTACTGTTTTTTGTTTCATTTAAAGACCAGGGCTAAAGAAAACATGGTGGATGGTGACAGACATAATGACACATTTCCTGAATTGAGTGGACTCACACTGAAACAGGGCACATTGTCCTGTGTGATGAGTCGCACTTCTTTTAAAAGCCAAACTGGGTGTCATTTCATTGTGACAGCAGCGGAGGTTTATGAGTCAGATTTCTGTCTGGAGGTCATATTCTCAAATGGAGTTTGTGAATTCAAACAAAACTACTAAGGTCATCAAACCTTCAAATCTGTTTTTTTTTCTTTAATTTCAGTTTCTAAAGGTTGTAACTGTCTAAGGTAGAGAGTAATGCCAGTAAAGGAAGTGTATGTTCTTTTTGAAAACCTTCAAATTGATAATAAATTACAGTACACCAAACTATCTGACATATCAGATGTTGTTCTAGAGGTAAGGGATAGACTGGACTTGAACAACAGTGGTTTCCTCTAAAAGAAACACATTCCAAAACAAAATTATTCAATAAGTTACTCATTGTCTTAAACCCTATTGTTGCATGTGTAAATGTGTTTTGGTTTTAAAGATTACTAAGAATTTGTATATTGTTGTTGTGATGCTTTTATGTGTTAAATAAAAAAATGACTTCAGTTTAAGACATCTCTTGATGGTAGATGTTTGATGCAAAGATTGAAAAATTATCCATCAGGAAAAAGAAAGAAATCATTGATTAATTAAGATCATCTTGTAATAGAGAACACTTTTCTTTTTTTGTCTACGTGCTGCAGAAGATCAACAGAAATAACATCCAGGAGGAGACAGGAGGAATATAACAGCATTGGTTGCCTCCCCAGTCACGTATCCCCTTGAATACTAAAACGTTGCATGGAGAAGAGTGGTTCCCAGAGGCAGCAGACTTTAAAGGACTAGTGAAATCCCATGTGGTTTGTCATGCTGGAATGCACTTGGGGTGGGGTGGTGGGGGGACAGGAGGGGAGGCAAGACAAGGAAGGATGGTGGATTTGGGAGGAGGGGGATAGGAAGTCAGGTTCCCGAGATAGGCTGAGCTGAACTGAGCGATTGCTGGGTCTCTGGGTTTCCCGGGTAGAGCAGGGTTGGGGGGAGTTGTTGTAGAGGAAAAGAGAGGACAGAGGAGGCACATTTGGGTAGTAGCTGAGGTAGAGACGGGGGGGCGTCGATGCTGAAGAGAATGAGCAGAGAAGGAGGAAATCATCCGGGACCGACTTCTCCCCTCACTGAGCACGCTTGCCATCATCCAAATTGAGCTGCTGGCTGGTTAGGGCTGACCGGGAAGACGACTCAGAGTGCTCTGTAGTGGCGCCGTTAGCTGCAATGTGGCATCTGAGGCGCCCAATCCCCCTCTCGCTGGTCATCAGAGGTTGATAACGTGCATCAGGGTGCTCTGCCCGCTCACTCCCTGGCCGGTGAGATTAAATAACATCAGAGACAGCTCTCTCTAATCCCCCCTCCTACCTCCAACTCCCAGCTCTGTAACTGGGATTTAAAGTCTTCCTGGTAATGTTCACTTTCCTGCTTCAGAGAGGAACAGACAGGGGCTGAGGATGTAGCTGCGGCATATTAACAAGGGAAGCCTGGCACACAAGATTTTTAAAATCTAAGCCAATTTCAAAAATATGGGAGATCCATCATGGAAAAAATAATGACAGATTCGACAGTTTTGTTCTTACAGTGTGTTGTGTGTAAGGAATCAAATAATATTTACATAACTTAAGCACTTGTTGGACTTCCTTCATCACAACACAGCAAAAAACATAAAAATCCAAGCAAGTATTTGTCCTATTTTCAGTAAAAAAAAATGTCTGATTATACTTCATATGAATCACATTCAATTAACAAGTCCAGAAAAGGTCTTTTTTCAAGATATGTAAAGAAAAAAATTAACTGTAGTTTAAATTGTCAATTAAGAGTAAAAAAAGAATCTGCACTGCAAAAAACTGAAATCTAAGCAAGTGTTAGTCTATATTTTGTGAAAACTGTGTTTTTAGTCATTGTTTGAGCCGTATTCATCAGACCAGCCCAGAAAAATGTCTTGTTTCATGTTGTTTGAAGACAAAATGAAAAGAAATTTCCAACCCCACTGGCAGATTCTTTTTCTTCATTAAAAGTAATTCAGACAGTATTTTTGGCTTTAAATATCTTGAAATAAGACACGTTTCTGGACTTATCAAGACTAAAAAGACTAAATTTTGGCTAAAAAGACATTAACACTTGCAGAAACAGATTTCAGTTTTTGCAGTGTGTCGATGTGGTAAGAATGTTTCTTAAACTTGACAAGCAAATTTTCTTATCTCATTGGCAGATTTTGTTTTAACACGTTTCAATCAAGTCAGACATAATTTTTGTGTCTTAAAAAAAAGACATTTTCCTGGACTTGTCAGTTGAATGTGGCTCATATTAAGTATAATTAGACAATTTTGCTGAAAATAAGACACAAACACTTGATTAGATTTCAGTTATTGCATTAAGAGCTTGGTTTATGATTGGCCATTGTTCATTTACACATGAAAATCCACAGAGTGTGTACTTGACTGCTCTCAAACATAACTGGAATACTGCTCCAAAATATTGAACATATATGATATTTGCCATTTCAAATCAGGGCTGCCCTGATGGTCTACTGTGCAGATTCAGAGAAGCTAAGTCCCTCTTAACTTGCTGCACACCACCGGAAATCCAGCTAAAGAATCTTTTGTCCCATCAAATATTGGAGCCTTTGCTGACTCAGGAGGGTTGACTCAAATCATCCCAATTATCATAAAGCGTGTATGCAGCTTTTCAGCAGCTTACTAAAGATGTATGGTATATGATACACCCTCAATCGTCACTGAGCTCAGGGTTCAACAAAATTTTGGATATAATGAATGAATGAATCACTGATTGACTGAAGAGCTGTGAGCTAGGATGACAACCAAACCTACTTCTGACGTCAGTGCTATCCTTATGGCCAAGATGTCAGGTGGTCTGACTGAAGCTGACTGATTCACATCATGACATCAAAAACCTAGCACTTCAGTCCTCTTTTCAACATCCTTTCTACAAATCTAGAAATGTTAGAATATCAGCTGTCAGTTGAATAAAACCTCAAATAAACCCAGGTCTCTGTGATGTTATTCATGCCATTGAGTGCCAGAGGTTAGTGGGCCAATCAGATGTGCTTACCCTCTCTGTGTCCTCCACAGGAATGCAGAGTCTCTGTGATAATCCCTTTAGGGATTCTGACTGAAAATGCTCTCTCACTCCACTGGCATACTTCTGACAGAGAAGGGGAGAAACCCACATATCATCCCACATGGAGGTGCTTAGGAAGGATATGAACTTTGGGTAAATAAAATACAACAAGAATATTGATTAATGTCTGTAACATGCTCACAAATTGACATGTTAATTTGAAGTAAGAGTATGTTCAAACAAGCAACACAAATGCCTGAAAACTGTTCAGTTCAGTTGTCTTCTTATATTGTAAGGTTTCCAAAAGCAAGTCATCAAGACAGAGTTGGACAGTAGATAGAGGATGAAACGGGGAGATAAAGATGGAAACAATATGACTCAAAGGGCCAATAAGTAAGATCACAGCTTTAGAGACCCTACATGAGGCACACTCCTGTGTTCAAAACAGAAAAAAACATGACTTTGTTATGAGATGCCTTTTATTTTTTCAAAGGATGGCTAATTGTTTAGGTTAGCTAATGTTACTTTAAGATGATGAATTCGTAGGAGAGGGAGAAGCAGAGTTTTTCATCATGACCAAATGGATAATTCAAAGTCCCTAAGAAGTAAAGCAAAGGTTTGAAGCCATTTGTGCCACCGTGAGGGGTCATAAAGGAGTTCAACTGGAAACAAACAATGTTTCAAGCTGGTGTTATACTTAAATTAAGATATCAATATTTGACACAAATGATACAACAACTGGGTCACACAAGTCAGATCAGTGTTGGCAAGTTGGCATATTGCAAAACTGATATTTAATCCTATCCTATAAATTCTGACAAGATGATATAATTGAAATAACCATGACCACACTTTCCTAGAAAACAGAAAAGAATACAAAACAATGTTTGTGTAAGTGATATTCCTTTAGTGATGTCAGATTTCATCAGCATGTACGGTATTTAAGCATAAAACAACTCCTCTTATAATTTTTTATTGTGTAACACTGTCTTTTATTACAGTCTTTAAAAAGATATAGAAGCTGTAAAATGAGCCTTCAATCAAACCAAATGAATGCACCATATTTTGAAATTTGCAGGTAAGTACCTCAAGACAAAAGAAATGATTTCTTTGGCCCACTCTCGCACAATTACATTTTTCTGTATCAAATCAAGGTTTTCTTCTAATACCTGTCTCCACCTGAGTATTTGTGGTGAACATACATATCCTCACACGTAACACTTTCCCACACTGAGTCAGTAGCACACACCGAGGACAGAGAATGAGACAGAGAGGGAACGACACATACAGCCTCCCTCCCCTCCTCCGTGCCTCGTCTTTCATTATTTATTTACTGTCTGCAGTTTTTCCATCGCACGCATATTGATGCGTAGAGAGCAGGGTGTGAGTGCGTGTCAGAATCATTTCCTGACGAGGGAGACAAGGTGGAAGTAATCAGCAGAGCGCTGATGCAATATGACAGCCCCTAGAACCACTGGTACACAGTTAAGAGCAGGAGGGAGAAGAAAAACATCTCCCCACTGAAGGAAGTGGCAAGATTGCACAAGCGACATTTGGGTGAAAAGTAGATTTACAAAGTTCTAAAAGTTTGTGGGAAGGAAAATCTGATTCTGGCACTGTTTTGTTCTCTGAAATGTCAAGCAAATGTATTGTGCTGTTTTAATTATATATCTGTATGAGTTCATTCAAAGAGCCGCAGTAGCTTTTGTTTTGTTCAGAAAAATGTTAAATACATCCGCTCAAGTGCTATTCTTTTGTGCAGCGACTTTAAGAATAATTTTGAATTTATGTAGTTAATAAGAACTGGGTTTTTTTCAATTATGATTATCAACTATGTTTACATAGGAAATATTTTTTTCTGATGCAAAACTCAAAGTACAAGCTCAAAAGCTGTTGTTGTCTGACAGATCCTAATAACCATTTCACTGGAGTAAAAGGCAGAAAAGAAATCAGGTCAAGTAAATCAATCAGTCAGAAAACAGTTTTGAAAACCTGGTAGAAAAGTAAATTATAACTATTATAAGCACTAAGCTATTTACCAGACGCCAAAACCATTTCTGAGGAATTGTCTTCAACGTGACTGTCTGGTTTAGTTACTTCAGGACATGCACAAGATATAAAATAAGAAATGTAGACGTTTTAAGCATTTTTAACCAAGTTGTCGTGCTGTTAGGAAGTGATTGTATTGGAAAAACTAGTTGTATTAACAAATACCAAAGTCCAGAAGTTATTCCTGATTTTTATGCACACCTCTCAGAAGTGTCCTAAAGCAATGAACTGTATCATCTGTGAGCAGATGATTATAGTACCTAACAGATTTTCTGAGCTCATTTGTATCATGTGAATGCTGAAGACCTTTGATATTTTGATATTTTGATACTGATTAAGCTTGTATTATCTTTTTTGTTCTTTTGCGTCTATGTAAAAGATCTCTGATACAGTATTAGCATGCAGCTCTTGTTGATGGTAGCAAGCTAGAAGATAAATGTTTTTTGCAAGATCATTTTATTGATTTATGTTTTCTCATTGGTTTATCATCTGTTACATCTGATTTAAATAGAGCCAATGCAGTGCATAAAGAATTCTTACGAATAGCTAATAACAAAAGTGTCGTCTTTAGGTCCCTCGGAGAGAGCTGCAACTTGATCCCAATCTTGAACCTCTATAGTGTGAGTGGATCTAAATTTCCCCTTGCATACAGTAGAAATACTTATGAAGTAAATGTATGAGTTTTGTGGAAAGTAAACCAAGCTCAAGTTTTTGATGATTGAGCAGCTGAGAACTTTCTTAATGTCGTTTTCATAGCTGTCCAAAATAATGTACTGAATGAAGCGATGGTGAAAGTAAAATAAAAAATCAATTTTCAGGACATTTTTTTGTCTTAGGGAGATTACATTGTAGTCATGGTGATAACAGGCTGGACACAGGGGTGGACAACCAGGGCAGGAGGGCAAAGTTGTGAAAAAGTAAGGGGGTAGTCATTTGTTATGAATGGAAATTGTACTTATCAACAATTTCTTAATAGGTGCATTTCCATTACCCTTGGAAATGCGCAAAATTTAGATAGCGCTATAAAAACTGGTAATGGAAACACCTGAATTTCGAAAAAGCACTAAAATATCACTTAAAAGTTTTTACACTTTCATGAGGTGCTTTTTCAGACGTTTCGACATTCAAATATATCGCAAAAGCGCAATGGAAACACTTTTTCCGCAATTATACGTGACGTACCTGGTCACATGATCACTTCTCTGTGAGTAAACATGGCGCGCTGCATTTGGACAGAGGAGAGACAGAGACTTTTCTTGCAATTATTTACGAGAAAAACATAACGGCCACACTAGACAGCAAACAACAGAGGAACGCAGAGTGTTATAAGGAGATAGAAACTGAAATGAGGGAGAAAGGGTTCTACACGCAACGGGTTTTGAGCGTCCAACTTCCAGCAGTGAAATCCGCGGGATGATATTTGACAAGAGTTACGGTGCTCCTGCCTAGAACAACCTTAAATGGAAACACATTCAAAACAAATATACTTTGTCGAAATTTTAGGAATATCGCTTTTATTTTGCCAAAAACTGTAATGGAAACCCAGCTGTTGACATTTTCAGAATATGGCGTGTTTAATGCACTGACCACTATCATCTTTTATCTGTCTCATCTTGCCTCTCTCTTTTCA
Source organism: Thalassoma bifasciatum (assembly GCA_008086565.1). NCBI lineage: Eukaryota > Metazoa > Chordata > Actinopteri > Labriformes > Labridae > Thalassoma > Thalassoma bifasciatum. Next base: position 627,584 of record RPOG01000081.1, read on the forward strand.
GATACCTAAGCTTTCTCCATCGTAGCTGTTTGTTGTCAAAACAACATAGAGGGGACATTAGAGTTTATGGCTGGAAAAGACTATTATTCAAAGCCTTTATATGTTTTTTTTTCAAGAAAATGTAGATGGTCTTTTGGTATGACAGTAGAACAGCAGTCTAACTTACAAACCTTTTTTTTTTTTTTATGTTTTTACCAGTACAGTCAGAGGAATATGATGAATTATTTAGATTTTTTATTTGAAGCAGAAACTCTCCATGGTTAAAGATAACGGTCAAAAGCAGGAATTTTCTCTTTGATAAATAAATTCGATCTTGTTATTTTGTATTTTTTAGTGTTAAGTGGGTTGGATCATGAAAAAAGCAGAACACACACTTGCAGGGTCTGCAAAGAAGCCAGTGAGGCACCTGGCTGACATGATCTTTCTCGACTAATCTTGTCTGACTGTCCCTCCCACTCTCTCCCAGGCAGGTGTAGATTGATTAGTTATCCTGCAGACATCACCAAGTGTGGTGAGACAGCAGAGCTCACCAGCCCCCCCCCCCCCCCCCCCCCCCCCCCCCCCCCCCCCCCCCCCCCCCCCCCCCCCCCCCCCCCCAACTTCCCTGTGTAACACACCTGTACATATCTCTCTCACACATCTCTATCTCATACATTTCCATCTCTGCCTCTTCCATCACCTTTTTCTGTCTTTTACATACAGACAAACATCCTCAACCCTTTGACACACATACACCGAATACACACACACACACACACACACACATATGCAGACACCATCTGCCCGTCCTACAAGGCTAAACCTTCCTGTGCGCGGTAATTGATGAATGAGGAAGACTGCGCATTTAGGGTCTCCCCACCTCTCCCTTGCTGCATGCTGACCTGGGATAGCAAATGGGTAATCTCCATACTAAATCATGCACACACACACACACACACACACAAACACACACACACACACACACACACACACAGTAAGAGAGAGCTACACATTTGAACACCCACAGAGAGGTGTAAGCCTGCTGATTGACTGATTGGGCTGGTAGGTTTCATGACGGCTGGCAACATTCCTCCACATCATGTCAACGCCCTGGGCAGCAGGAGTCTCAGAGCGATCTCTGAGGGATTGGGTAATCACAGTCAGCGGGGCAGGATTCCAGGATAGAGCTCAGGTAACAGTACAAATATGCAAAACTTAGAGAAATAAAGAGCTTGTTTTTTCCACCACTTAGCCTTCATACTAGTTTGTTTTAATTTGTAATCATTGCCAACTTTCTCTACACAATAGCAAAAATTACTTAGGCAGGACGTACTGAGCAAAGCTGAACATCGCCATAATTGTATCCAGTTTTATATATATAGCCCAAACAAAATGGGCATTATAACTACAGCAACAAAAAATGGGAGGTTGGGCTTGGGAAAAATAACAAGCTACATTTATCTCTGGAAAAAGCATTGTGAAAATTGTAATCTTAAGCAAAGCAAATGGTTAAGATATGACATATATTACGTAATGCCAAATCAAGGTCCATGTGCTTAGAGCTTTTTCCAGAACAAATTTTTTGTGTCCTTGAGAGGATGCACCTTCTCCTTAACTTTTTTAGGAAGCTGAACCTCATCTGGCAAATAATCTTCTTTTAAAAATCAACTGAATTACGATTACATAAATACAACAGTCATTTACTAGATAGATGTCAACGAACACACTAACACTGTGTGATCAGAGAACATGTATTCTAAAAGTGTTAGTTTGTTTTGGTGTCTTATTTGTAAGCTAAAAATGTGTAAAGCACTAGATTTATTCTTGTCATTTCCTAGTCTGTCACAGTATCAGATCTTTCAGGGCAATAAGGAGGCAAGATACAAAATCTTGCTTTGACTTCCCAAATCCCCACTTTTGCACCACAACTTCACTGCTGGTTGTAGTTTCTTGGTTGAAGATTTCCCACAGCAGATACTGAACAAACCAAGGCACACAACTGAACACAAGAGACATAAATGTATTGAGTTATTGTGCTGTAAATATTCAAAATCACCAAGGACACACAGCTTTAATCACATCCTGGAAAAGGTAATGTTGGATTTGTAGCTTTCTCATTTTTTAACTAGGGACATGAAGCAACAATGTTGGATGTTGATACTACACAAGTGCAAATACTCAAACCTGCTTCATATTCATGTCTTGTAAAAGTCAAGCATCAATCTGTAAGCTGTTCCAAATGGTCTGTTCTAAAAATAGCAAGAGATCTTCATGATAGCTTCTCCAGACTTGTTGAAACGTGAGGTCATCCAGTGAAGATCTCTAAACTGGTTCATGACACATTCAAGCACTCAAACATCATAGCTGCCCATAGCTCTGCCCCTAACAGGCTCCCAGAGGGCTGACCAGAAGGGGGGGGGGGGGTGCAGTTACACTGGCCATCCGTTTCAACCCTTAAGTCCACTTTATGTGGCCGGAGTGACTGCAAGTAAACCACATCAAGGCATGATACGCTCCTCTGCTTTGGCACACTTCGGAAAGGTGTGCTTCAGCGTGGCACACTTCATGCACAAGCACGTGCACCAGACACAGTGAGCATGTGACGCATAATCCATGATGTATAATTGCCATGACCACTTCTCTCAACAACCATTTTAAGCAGTGGTTAACAAATTTTCAGAGGGTACGGTTTGAACGGCCAGTGTGTATGTGCCTTGAAAAAGGCAGTAGGTATTTCAGACAGAGGACGTCAGGAAGAATTTGTGAAACACTAGTGTTGGGACAAACAGGAACTTTGGTTTAGCCGTTTACCTTGTAAAGTTACTATGGGTGCCAGAGGAACAGTACAAACCCTTGAAAAGAGGCACAATACTTTTCTTTAAGTTTTAAATATTTCTTCAATTATTCAAAGTCCAGGGGTAGTGACATCATCTTTCAGCTAATGAGAGCCTCGCAGGAAAAAAGTTTTGCTCCTGATTTAACTGAGGAACTGTCAGTGTGACAAAATGTCATGTTTACATATTTACATTAATCAAATGTCAAAATATGGTGCCAACTATGGTTCATTCATAACAGTTCTCCACAGCATTCTCAGATTTTTTGGCTTGTGTTCCAAATAACTGAAAATCTCTCGGTTTTCTGAATTTTATGAAATCTTTTTACATAACACTGAAGCTGAAATACATGCAATGAAAGGTGTGTGGTCATTTTGACAGAAGGTGTTCAGGCTGGCTGTCTGCGAGATGCAAACTTTTTCGGAGGACTATTCGTGCAAAAATTGCACCAAGAAATTCTACCTGCTGAATACTTTGCTCAGATGTTCTAGACATTTGTGCTCTTGTTTTTGAATTGTAGAAAAAAAAATGAAGTACATCCTCACACAACTTTTCAAGTTAGCACTTATCAGCAGGCATCTGTGTCTGCATTTGGCACACCTTGCTTTTTAGTTTAAGTTTTTTCACTAATCATTTGAGTGATGTAATAAAGCTGTGTTGAAAGTTGGACATTCAGAAATTTAAAAAGACTTTAGAAATCAGTGAAGATGTCCTTCATCAGCATAAAAGAAAATACTCACGCACACTATCTGAAGTGATTTCCCTGCCCTTATGTATGAAAGGTATCACCTGCCCTTCAATCCATCGTTCATCCATGCACCAACTACGCAATTCATCATCCACCCATCCATCCTTCCCTTATTTATCAGCCACAGCGTTAACCCACCTATACATTCACCCACCAAGTCTAGTCAAGTGATTCAATGAAGACAAAAAAAACCCACTCATCTTTGCTGCTGTCCCCAACCAAAGACTCAAAGTGAGAGAAACGTGGTAATGTCGCAAGTACGACGGTAAAAGAGCTGAACGTTTGAAAACAGAACAGGGATGGAGGAGTGAGGAGGACGGACAGGGAGGGTCCATGTGTCAGGTCCCATTGGGGACAGAGGATGGCGGCGACACTTACCAAAGCAAACAGCCCAGAGGAGCAGAGTACTTCACCTGTCGCTGTGGATTACTCCATTATCACATCCACCAGTCCCACAGTGTCCTCTTCCACACACTCAATATTCAAAATTCATACAAGGAGCAGAAGGATGGGTGCTATGAAATGTTAAACTGCTGCATGGCTCAAATATTTAGAGGGGCATTGTGATCGTCAGTGAGAAGAGTCTGCTTCTTTATTTGGTTGGTGCGTGAGGAACTGCTTTTTGATCATCTAGAACAATAGAAGTAGTCGAACCATACACATGTAATGTACAAAGTAACTTAAGCTTAGTTTTGACATGGCTCAGATATAATGTAAATTCAAAGAAATAGATATTCATTTTTACACACATTTGAACAGCGGTCAAAGATGGCAGCTGTGGGTCAAAGGGTGACTGCACACAACATGAGGTCAAAACTACATCAAAGAAACTCTTTGAAGCTGTGAGGACTATCTATTTGGCGCTGATAGAAGTGACATCTTTGGCTGCCATTAATATTGGTTTTCCAGAAAAAAAAATTTGTGTCTTCTGAGCCGTATCACCAATCATTGTGAGGACATGAATCCTAAAGAGGTGTGTGTTTGTTTTAAAATCACAGTTGTTTGTTAACAAATGGCTTCACCCAACCACCAACCATGTGTAAAAGGAAAGTTCTCATGTTACCATTCATGTTCTCTGGAAAAATGGCCGGGACACCATAAATCCTGCAAGGGTATATGTAAACTTATGAGCACAACTGTATACAAAAAAGAGACAATAAGATCACTTATAAATATGAGATAATACTTATTGCATTTTTATCTCATCATGCAAATCCCCCTGATATCTTTTCACTCAGAAGTTTGAGACAGTAAAAGTTGGTATTTATTCCTCACTGATTGTTTTCAGTGGTTAAACTGTTTTTGGTTTTCTGCCATTTTGGGTGTCTGTAACCTAAAAATTCAGCTTAGCATTTTATAGCTGTGTATGTCACATATGCAATACTATACATGTCATGGGATGCCAATATAAAAAAGTTAAGTTTAGCAAGATTTTCCAATTTATTTCCAAGAAGCTAATGGCTGCAAGTGAACTTCACTGCACCATACTTCATCCCTGCGGCTATATTGAAGACCAAACCTCAAGTAATACCACTGTGGTTTAGCTAGGCAGCAAATAGAACATGGGAAATGGCACAAAAGACTTATCCTCAGTAAAGCGCCATCCCTGGAGAGAAGAGTGACACCCAGGAGTCCCTCTGCTCCTTCTCAGCAGCGTGATTAATAACCCCTGTGCCCCATAATCTCTCTATCATCTATCTATGTAAATGCCCCCGGACCTGCAGCGCCAACACACTTTGACAGATAGCTGTTCCACCGCACTGGGCTCTGTGCATGTGCATGCACATGTGTGTGTGTGTGTGTGTGTGTGTGTGTGTGTGTGTGTGTGTGTGTGTGTGTGCCACTGGAAGAGAGCATGAGAGAAAGAGAGAGAGAGAGTTACTGTATGTGCAGTTTTGCATGTGCAGACCCATTGTGTGTGTGTTTGTGTGTGTGTGTGTGTGTGTGTGTGTGTGTGTGTGTGTGTGAGGCCTGAGAGGGGATTTGGTGGATGGAAATGAAGATGAGAAAAATCACACAGTCCTCTTGCATTGTCACAGCCAGTGCGGCCTCACAGACACTTATTGTTTTTGTTGGTTACCAACACAATAATAACACACAGTTGGAAAAGATGGCACAGCTTACAAGAACAAGGCACAGGGGAGGTTACAATAACTCAAACAAACAAACAAAAAACAAGTGGGAGCCAAAAGTAGAGTACAATGTCTTTTGTCCCCTTATTCCCACATTTTTTAGAACTGGCAGTTTCAATAAATAGGCTGAATGTGACTAATTAGGCTTTTCAAAGCACCATTTAAATATTTCATCAATTATTAACGCGTATATCATTTTTTATTCAGTGGTGGTGTCTTGTTTGGACTAGGATGTCTTACTTGGTTTGTAGGACTGTGAGAATAACCAAATATGCAGCCTTGTGAAAACAAGTATTGCTTTTTATTTATCTAATTAATTTTTTTTGTGCTGCTTTACAACCAACCATTGGAAAACCTTATGGTTTCCCTTCAGGGATAAGCAGCCATGGCAGGATTTTTTTTTTTACTTTCTCTTTAGCTCACTTCCAAAAGGACTACTCAAGATCACCAGGTAATGTTTTTGTTATTTGAATCTCATGCCACATAGAATAAGGGGGTTTATGATTTTGCATCCACCATGCATCCCCCAAAATTGTTGTCTTGAAAATGGGGGATGGTGAGCGCTGTTCTGAACGCTTTGTTTTTTGTCACATCCCTCGGGCAGTTTTGGGCACAAAGACAAATAACAAAAGAGTTATGAAAAGGTCAGGGAGTAACATTGTATTAATGTACAACTGAATCTGACACAAGAATCGGATCAGAAATCTTTTTCAGAACAGATCTGGCAAGATTTTTTGTTTGTCTTTTCTTGTTAAATGACACGGCACATGTAAACTTGATATTCATCCACCATGAAAAGTACATCCATATAAGGGCCTTTTTAATGAAGATGTTGAAATTAATTAAGATCACTTCTTTGGTTCACACCATTACTCTCCCATCAATGTAAATCCTCAGATCTGTACGACTCCTTTAGATGTTCACAGGTAATACTGATTTGTGGGGGTGTTGCTCCTCACAACAAATCTTTACCTAATTCATGTTTAATGCTGTTGGTATACCTGACCAAGTTTGCTAATTATCAAGCCACCTCCATCTCGTAATTGATAATTACGACTGACAGATTGTTGGGCAATTATAGTGAAGCTGAAATGAAAACAGACACTTATTGATTAGATGCCTTTTAGATGCTGTTTGGAGATCTATTACCTTATTGAGATGCCATGACAGCTATTGTTAATCTGTTAATAAAGGCTATGGTTATATTTAGGTATAGAGGTTTATTGACTAGAATCTCACAACTCTTAAAAACCTCTAGTTTTTCAGATTACCAGTGAAATAAAATGTACTAATGTCTGATTAAATTGATTTGCACATTAGAGGAAAACTTGAAAAGTCGATCTGTTTCTTCACCTTGCCAGTCCGAGCTGCCCAAACTCGATGCGTTGGTACAGTGCAAACTTCTGGTTGGTACCAGTGTCATGGTTAGGGGAACATTTGAAACCAATGACTTTAAACATCCCTGTTGTCATCCAGTGACTCTGGTTTTGTTGAAACATAAGACATTTTTACGTGGAAAAAGGTATCATCACAACATGACTCTTAAACCGATTTTTTAATTTTAACTGTGTGAAGATGATTCAGACTCCCTTGGAGGACTCTAAACTTATCTATTCTCCTTCACTTTTTCCCAAAAGCAAAAATTATAACTTTTGTCATAAAGAATCCATGAATTGAGTTTACATCTGGGAATTAGTTACAACTTTAAAAACTATGAGAGTTATCCCACTAAAGCCAGCAAATCAATAATTTATGCAATATTTATATACAATTCATAAGATCATGTATACAGTTTCATTCAGCTAATCAGAAAAACAGACTTCCTGCTATATATGCTACCTTAAGCCAATCAAAGCATTTCTGCAGCTGCTTTCTAAATTATTTGAAAACCTGAATGAAAAAAAACCCAAAGTAGTGGTTTCCAGATCTTTCACAAACAGACTAACTCAATCATGATTGCTGTGATTTAAATGTAAGAAAATCTGAGTCACTTTGGTTTTGCTTATATTTAATAGTAAGCTTTAATTACAGCCTGACATGAGAGGGAGAGAAGAGGATAAATATCTACCAACGAACAACTCTTACCAAAAGATTTCACTTCCTTAACTGAATATCTCCGTATCCAGAGGATAGCCTGCACCCAGCTCATACTCCAAAGCACCTTTTTCAGCAAGCCGCCCTCACACAGCTCTTCAGAGGGGAGACATGTTGTTAATAATTAAGGCTGTGGCTGCAGGCACAGGGAGGCTAAACTTCCTCTAACAAGTGGCTCTCTGACAGCGCAGACATATGGCTCTCGCTTCCCCACATTCTCCTCAGCCCTCCAGACTTCTGCATTTCACACACGTCCAAGGCGGGGGTGAGAAACCTCCATCCTGACTGCCAAAGAACAATAAATCACATTCCTAATGGTGGACAACAATCGGATAATTATGAGTGTAGCCACGTGGCAGAAAAAGGGAATTTTCTTCATCAGGTGTTCAGCCTAAGTCCTTGCCAAATGCTCCAACATTTGATACATCAGACCACACCAGTTTTGATTTGAAACAAAGATCTTCCAGACGTAGATATTTAGAAATGTGTTAAACATCTCACGCTCTCAAGTTGTCACCAGATACAGAGTTCACAGGAGTGTGGACCAAATAATCTTGTGATACATCTAGAAGAGCAGTTTGATCTGGACATTTTCTCTGATTGATTCTGACTGAAGAACAAATCTGTGATCTTTGTATCACAAGCATTAAAATCTGACACTTGTAAAGAGGATGAACTCAGACAATGCACATTATTTGGCATCAATAAGAAGTGCAACGGAACTTGTCTATTCACCATTAATATAGCACCAAATCTCAAAGTGGCAACCCCCGGCATTGAAAAATGAAGCTATGGTGAATGGTGCTGCTTGAGTGTCCACTTAAGGCTCACTCCAAAAAAACATGGAAGCCCCATTAATCCCAGAATGATTGGTGCCCTCTGAGTGAGTCTTCTCAGCTGCTGATTGTGACCTGGTTGTGCTCTGGACTGATGTTCGACCATGGGGACATTATGGTCATACTTTTTTTTTTTCTTGTCTCTCTCTGTCTTTGTTCTATATGACTGGATGGCTCCAGAGATTATCTTAATTCTATAATACAGCTCTTCATATAAATATTTATTGCATAAAACAATCTGTACACCTCAATGTGATAAAGAAACTATGCAATAATGTCAGTTTAATACATTAAGTTGTTGTGAAAAAAACATTTTTAAGGAAAATGGACATTCAGTATTTGTTTTTTGGGAGAAATAAACATTTTTAAATGACAGATTGACATTTTTAGAGATGGATTATATTCAACATGGACAGTTTGGGTCCCTTATTTTGAAGCAATGCCCTCAGTTTTTTCCAAGAGGTAGAAAATTGATGGTCACTGAAGTGCTAATGTTTCTTATGGTCCAACAAATAACTTAAGTTGACCTCTCTGATGTTTATGTATTGACGTTGTTTATGATTCACTACAGAAAAAGTTTTGTTCTGTTTTTTATTTCAATAAAACCTACAATGCCCTGGAGTTTTCTATTTTTTCTTTCATGAAAAATGTACTAATGAATAAAATCAAGACCTGTTACATTTCTAAAATTAAAGGGACTGTGAGGACTTTCTGAGTGATCTTGAAAATGTCTGAAATCCACTTTAAACAGATTCTCCTCACAGTCTCTTTAAACAATCCCTATATGTTTCTTAGTTGTAAAGAGTTCTGACGACACCATCTCTATGATCCCATTTTTCCATGGCTGAAATCTGTGACCTACCTAAGCTAACATCTTGCCCATTATGCCAGTCAATCTAGAGGAATATAAGTTTCTTTAGCTGTGGCTTTAACTGGTCCCGAGAACAAGTGCAAGGCCTAAACCCATTAAAATTTTTTAAAAAGACATAAATATGGTACACGAGTTCACAAAAAAAACACATACATAACTGTGCTCCATGACATTAAATGGAAGCAGGACTCACAATGACTTTGAACTGGAGATACAGACTGTGATACTTTAGGGAAAACAGTTACCAAAGAGTGAGGAGACGCATCGTTTAAAGCAACCGTTGCCTTTCCTGCTTCTCTTCCTTTCTCTCTCTCTCTCTCTCTCTCTCTCTCTCTCTCTCTCTCTCTGAGTGGGGGGATGGGGGACAAATCTTGTTTTGATGCTGGCGCTGTCAGGGGGTTCGCCAGGGAGGATAGTAAACACTGCCTTTGCAGAACATTTAAAATCAATCCTTCAGCCATAGGCCTCAAACCCCCCCTCGATTCTGTCTGTCCCTCTCTCTCTCTCTCTCTCCCTCTCTCTCTCCGTTGCTTTCTTCTTCTTTTTCTCTCCCCCCTGTCTGTAATGTGTCCATCGCTCTCGGAGAATAGAGGCAGCACTTAAAAGCCGGGCGTCAGGGCTGAGTTTTGTGACAACAGCTCCAGCTTTTATTACCATGCTGAGATGTGACCAGCAACCCACCACCACCACCACCTGTCCTCAACATGTGCACATTCAGACTCTGAGGCGTACACATACATACACACAAACATACTCAACATTGCCCTGATGAGTATATAATCATGTCATTAGCCTGTGGGCGTTCAAGGCAGTGGCTCATTTGCAGCTTCCAAACCGTTACCTTCGCTCATGATTGGCCAGAATATTAGATGAAAATCATTTTGTTTGCAGCGTTATTGCCTGATTAAGTCATCATCTTCCAACCAATAGGAACAGCTAGCACATACTTACAAGAGAACTCGTGATGGTTGAGAGGAATACTGATAAATACATGTGCTCATAATAATAAAGCTACTCTTTCAGTGTCCTGTAAAATGCACACAAAACCCAAGTTCTTACTAACAGCTGATATTCCTCGACATCACACTTGTGGGTTTGTCTCACGGTGCACCATTAGATTGCTGAACCGCTCGGAGTGTTGAGCAGCTGGTAGAAAGCGTGTGAAATCTGACCCCAGAGAGGGTAATGTGAACCTTGGTGAACACAGACAGCACTCTCACTCTGTGCCAGCCACTTGGCGGATTGTGTGTCACCCAGCACCTCCTTCCTGGTGTGTTTCATTCAATTTCTTCAGCAGGTAGGGTCACAGAAAGAGCAGAGCTTCCCTCTCAATGTAACGCCTCATTACAAACTTTCCTAGGGCAAATTCTTGTAGGCCATCCTCCTTTTGTGTTCAAATCTGCATGTATTTTTTTTTTTACTAATATACTAATTAAAGCCACAGAGACATTGTTATCAGGCATTTCTGTGATGCATTTCTGCCAGCCCCAAAACAACGTAGTGACATTAAACCAGCTGACATGAGAAAATGGACCATGAGATTCACAACAGGGAAAATTATTATTAGAAACTATACTAAAGCCCTGATTTTTTTCATCTTTCATTAACAGCAAATGCACATTTTAACCTCCTGAGACCCAGACTTTGTTGAGGTGTGCATCTTTTTTTCTCTTCTCCATTTGGGATCAGTAAGACCTAATTTAAATTAAAACTAAACTTGGTCTTTGTACAGGAAGTTGTGTTTTTGGTGTTATTAGTTAGCAACTAGTTTTTTGTAAAAGTGTTATTCTTCATAACTACATTGGGTTTTTTTTCACTGAAATGGGTGGAAAGTTGTGAATTCACTAAAAGATGACAGGACTTTTAAAAATTTAAGTATCATGGGTCTGAGAGACAGACATGCAATGTCCACATTTAAGAGGTTCAAATAAGTTGTGGAATCACTTTACAGATGTAAATCTATTAGTCCGTAATAAATGATAAACACCATCACTGCTCATATACTTACATACAACCTCTCTGTTGGCATTGTTGCTAACCAAAAAATCCACAGGGGGCAGCAGCCCAGAGTCAGAAGTTTATGACAACAATGAACTCAAAAACACGGCAACTGTGGAGTAGGTGTTGCTGATGTACCTCTGCCACAAAAGACAAAAAGGGAGTCAGTGTTGCTGGAGGCTGTGGTAGTTGAGGCTGTTAAATACGCCACTTTTTCCTCCAAAAAGTTTTGCCATTATTATTCCTTCTTTGTGTCTCACTAGAGCTAAGTATTGGCTAGCAACACTGCCCCACGGTTTGTGGTGGCACTGCTCCATTTGGTCTATAACCGTAGTGTCCATATCAGTATTTAACACTGAGCATTAATGGGCCTTAAGACTGTTTTGATTTGCATTGTTTCTAAGATTGCGCTACTTCTCCATTTAAAGCTTATTCATCAAAATGAAATTTTGTGGGGCTTTTGAAGTTGATTTGGCTAAAATAGGCCACTATATATATAACACATGACTAACTGATCCACCCATGAATTAATCGTGTTCAAAGCTAAAAAGTGGGACAGTCGTCACCATTAAGGTTCTTTCCCATTTGGATCGCTGCAGTAACTTTACTGGTTCATTGATTTGTTGAGTTCGGAGAACTTTGTTAGGTATGTTGAACCAAGGGAATTTGCCTTTCTCTTCACTGGGACCCTTACTTTCTCAGACAGCCGTATCAACCAATAAAGACATGAAGAGAACCAATGAGTATAGCAGTCTCAGACGCGACAATGCTGGCCTTGACTTGAATACAAGATGGACTTTCTCAACATACACTCAGCGATTTTAACCAGATCAGATTTAAAATATTTCTGTATGCTACAAATCTGAAAAAACAAAAAACCTAAAAGTCTATTAAGAAAAGAGTGCAGGTTATGTAATGCCTTTGATAGGTCTGACTGGACGAAGGGAGAAGTATTTAAAACAACTTGACGAGTCTCCGCTGTAAGGTAATCAACACGCAGCTGGACATTTACTGTGCTCCAGATTTTATAGGACCATAAGAAGAGAAGGCTCCACCAGGACAAACGTGCAAATGTGCCGGGGTTAACAGATACACTGAGCATGCAGGCATCGATCACTGAACTGTTCTGTCTTTTAAAGATGATTTAAACACACCACTCTCCTCCACTTTGTCTAGACTGAGAGTGGTAGGAATACACAGGGATACATATGAAATAATGTCCCCCATTTTCAACAGCGCTCAGAATGAGTGTGCATTTGTGCAAAAAGTGGTTAATTTCAAACAATGCCATGAGCTTTGCATCATGTTGTGAGCTCCACCTGTGGTAAGAGTGTCAACATTCAGTCATCATGGGTTGCCATTTACTTCTAATATCTGGGCCAGTGTTTTGGGTTGCAGCTGCACAATATATTGTTTTAGTATCGCCATCGAGATGCGGGCATGTGTAATATTTGTATTTCAAGGTAAATAATATACTGCAATATTTGAGCCAAATGCAAATAACTTTCACAAAGACAAAGGGAGACAGAGGTAATCGGGTGACAGTCTGTCACCATCATCACATGTTATTTGAATCCTGGAACTTAGCAGCGTTAGAGGTTCCCTGAATGAGCTTGACCTCAGAGGATGAGATGTTATGTCAATAAGGTAAATTTAGGTTACTTCAAAGCAGAAAAGTAAAGATTCCCCCACATTTTAATTAGATTAGCTTAAATCACATAAAAATGTAACAAGAAAGTGAAAAGTTTCCAGTGTTGTCCATTGACCCTGCATGTTGAACACTGAAGAAAACAACACTGGCCCGAATCAGAGCTAACGATAAAAAATGTGTCCTCTAACATACAGTTAAAATTCTGTCATGGTGCTTAATAAGTTTATCTGTTAAAAAAATATGAAGAGAAAAAAGTCATACGTGACTTTATAAAGTTAATTTGATAGCTCTGTCAAGATGACTGCCCAAGGGCGGAATGCCAATTCAATCTTGGTGTGCAGCCATCCTAAACACAAATGAATTAAAAGTATATTGTAAAGGCAATACTGTATTTCACTAGTGATATAAAACTACTAAATAAGGCTCTACCTTTGGGCATTTCAAACAACCAATGCATTAAATGTGATGTCAATTACACTGAAGCCCAGTGCCAGTTTATGGTTAACACGACTGTTTAAATGAAACGAAATGAGAACTTGGCTTCAGTAGAAAGAGTTGAATGGCTGATTCCTATGGAGAATAAGCAGGGACACTGAGTATGGGCAGTGATTGGTCCTTGTTGTGCGGTTTTGAGTGAGAAACTATAAATCAGAGGTCATCAATCACATTTGTCCAGGGGTCAATTTTTTTCAGCAGACACTCTGAAGGCCAGATGCTCTTGTGAAATAAATGATATTCATTTCATATTTTAAAGGGTCTGTGAAGGCTGTCCAAGTGATCTTGAAAAAGTCTCACTTCTAGATATATGCCTGATTATAATCTGAAACTCAAAATGAGATTGTCACTCCAAAAATAGGCTATTTCTAAATGCTAAATCTCAGCCACCTGATCAGGTCAGACTAGATCAGACTGATTGAAGGGAGGTTAAAAATGTCTCCAATTTAGCCCGATAGAAAGCGTTAATGTCACAGCTACGAATTACAGCTATCATGGTATGATATTAACCACTTCAGGAGCAAGATGTTTGGTTCTGACCAGTTCAGGAACGTAAATAATGGGGTCCAATCCAAAACCGAAAATGTTAACATACTGTTTCTGTTAGGAACAAATTGATTGGGAAAAAATACTGGTTCAAAGCCCTAGTTTAAAGTTTCTAGGCTTTTTTTTGAATGTGTGTTTTGTGCTTCTCCACACAGAATGTAAGCCACTTGTTGTCCAAAGATGTTTCAACTGTGTTTTAGTTAAAAGAAATCAGTCTGTAATGGTTTGAGGCATGCTGTTAGGTTAAGGTAGATAGATGGGTTTCTCCAGCTGCTATCTGTGGTTCTGATCAGCTGGTTTGAGAATGAGAGTGCCATGAGCCTCTATAAGATGACATTAATTATCTGATTTAAAACTGTTGCCAAGAGGGTGGGCCTTAAAAAGAATATTTGCAGTGGGGGCAAGCTTGGTTATATAACACCCCTGAGTGGGGTGTTTTAGTGAAATATTATTTTACTCTTGGGCTTAAGTTGAACAGAAGACAAGCTACTCAGGTCTCTTCAAGGTATAGAGCTATAGTTAGAGAATGACTGTCATGGAGTAGTATAAAAACTGGAATTAGATAGACACAACCTATCAGAGTTAGTTTCAATTTAGACTGAATACACTTCCTCAGCCATTTATTGGAGTCTTTTTTTGTTTGTTTGTTTTTTGTAAAAAATGCTTTTAACAAAACTCTGAGCGTATCTCAGGGTCTACGAGTATGAGAGCAGCTTTGACATCCTGCTTAGCTAAATGCTCGCTTTAACATGTTAATATGCCAATGTTAAGGCTGACAAGGTTGTTTGAATGTGTTACACCAACTTTTTCACATTGCTAACAAATGCAATTAATGCTCCAAGAGAGAACAGATCTGTGCTTAAGCACCTGGGAGGCTGTGTGTTTGTAGGTAAAGCTAATCATTTGAAATGCCTTACAAACTGATATATTACTGCTGACTTCAAGTTTATGTTATTGTCAAAGCCTTTTGGTGTTGAAATCAACGCAGGGAGAATAGATACCAATAGAAACACCATCCTCAAAAAACATCTGTGAAACATGGAATTCTTCTTTTACTCTGATTTTTTTGTTTTCTTTCCAGGAGGACGGCTTTCTTCATGCATGGCTTCCGTTTGCTGCACGGTGAAGAATGTTGTTACCAGGCAACAGGCATAACAATGACACAGGTGCTGCTCTGTCTTCCTCTCTCTTCCTTTCTCTGTCTCTCTCTCTCTTTCTTTCTCTCTGTCTCGCTCTCATCCAGTGTTCATGGGGTTGGCTTCCTTTCCTCAATAATGTTAAATGGTACTTGTTCTAAGTTCAGCATGAATTTGTTACGCTGATAAGAAGGCTGAACCTCGATTACTCAGAACATCATGGTCTGGCTCCACTTTTTTATTATTATTATTATTATTATTTCACTTGCAGCACATGTTGCCTCTTTCTTTCACTTTGCAAAGTTTTCTAACATTTCAAAATGGGAACTTTTGAAAAGTTTGGTATCACTCATTTTAGTATGTAAAACGCTGTCATTTAAAGAAAAAATCAAAACTGTTTTGAAACTCATTGTTTCAAACTCAGTCACTCAGTTACGCTTTTTTGTTGAAAACACTTGTGAGACTTTTGGAGCTAAACATGACTGATAAAAAGATACCTGGTCAGAGCATTTAAAAGTGATTATAGAAAGGAAAAAATAGGTAATCACAAACTTCTATAGCAATAACAGCTTCATGAAACCTAGAAGACCATTGTTCCACTTGCAAAAACAGATCTTATTTTTTTTTTAAATTTATTTTAAATCCAGGCATAATCCCTGCTCACATTCTTCTAAACAGCGAATCACAAACAAAGAGGCAGGAGTGGAAGAAAAGCAAGGGCAGAACTAACAGGCTGTTAACACCAGCCTGAGCCCGGCCCGCTCTCCTCCGTGTCTGCCTCCCTTTCTTGCCTTTCAGAGACGGTGGAGGCTTTGAGCTTCGATAAATTGTCCCCCTGCCCCTCCCCCACCTCTTCCTCTCTCTCTCTGTCTCCCTTTCCCTCAATCTCCTCTCGCTGTCTCTCTCCCCTTCTCACTCACTCTGTTCTCCTCTTCTTCCTCCCCTGCCCCCCCGCTCCACCTCAGCCAGCAGCCCTTAATCAGAAGGCTGCGGCTCCCCGCTCCACCCTCCATCCTTCTCATCACCCCCATCCCCCTTCCTCCCATCCTTTCACCGCCAGCCGTCACTTCCCTCCCAGCACTCTCTTGCTCCCCTTCTCTCTCTCTCTCTCTTTCTCCCTCTCTCTCTTTACATTTTTCCTCCCCCTTCCCCCCTGCCGCCCCCACACACACCTCCTTCTACACCCCTGCAGTTAGCGTCTGCCAAAGGCCGCTTCTGTTCATCACTCACCCGTGCACTTAGCAACAAAAGATGTGTGGTAATTTCCCTGCGCGCACGGCAGACCGCCAGCCCTGGTCACACCCCGGGGGGGCGATGCAGGGAATGGAGGTAGATGAGAGATGAGGGAGGGGTATACTGAGGCTTTTTGCTTCACCGCTGCTCGCTGCTGACCCCCATGTCACGCATGATCGACGTGGGGGAGAGCGGAGGGCTGTGGCTGTGTGACTGGCAGGCCGGGGAGATGAATGTGGTGTGGCAGGGAGGGTGGATGCACGCACTGTCAGAGAGGTAGTGAAGGTGGTGTGATAGTGTGTGTGTGTGTGTGTGTGCGTGTGTGTGTGTGTGTGTGCTGATGGGGTTAGGGGTGTGGATAGTGAAGGAAGGAGCAGTGTTGATAGTTGCTACCAGCCCTGAATGCTATGGTGTGTTTGTTCGAGTGACTTCCTCGTGTGACTCGCTGTTGCACCTGCCTTTCTCTACCTCAGCCTCATTCTTTGTAATCGTACCTCACTGTCAACCAGTGTCCAATGTTTTACCTCAAAGAAACACAGCTTTGTAAAAATCTGTATATTTAATTACTTTAGTCAACAACACAGCTGCACATTCGGATGACTTTTTTTAAATAGGGTGACCAAATGTCCTCTCTTGCCCACACATCCTCTTTTTTGATCATCGCATTATGTCCCAAAAGATTTTAAAAAATAAATCATCAGGTTTTTTCTCTGGACAAACCAAAAATAAACAATTGTTTCTTTTTAGTGAAGCATGTGGACAGGCATTACTGTGGAGGCCCATTTATGCAAGTTAAAAAAACAGAATAAAATGACAACTTTGCTTGTTGACATTTTTTTTGCCCATATCGAGTCAAAATTCTGAGATAACAGTCAAGATTTTGAGATAAAAAGATACAAATTTTATATACATTGTGCTCAAAAGTTTACATACCCTATCAGAATTTTTGGCTTTTTTGGCCTTTTTCAGAGAACATGAATGGTATCACAAAAATTTTCTCTACTTTTCTTTAAATGGGGGCAATAAAAGGCATTAAGAACTGGGGTGTTTAAACTTTTGATCAGGATTATTTTGGAAGGTTATGTTGTCATTACAATTTAAAAAGAGTACACACAGTTGTTTGTCAACAAACAACAGAAAGCTTTGCCCAACCAACAACAATGAGTGGCAGTCATCAGATCATATTCTCTGAAAAATGGCAAAGAAATCCAAAATTCTGCCAGGGTATGTAAACTTTTAAACACAACTGTAAAACATCAACATTCTGAGATGAAAGGTCTATATTTTGAGAGAAAACGTAAAAAAAAAAAAAATCAAAATAGAAGGTCAAAATTTTTAGATAAAAAGTCAACGTTCTGAGAAACAAATCCGACATTTGAAAAGTCAAAATTTCAAGGTTAAGTCAAAATTTTGAGACGAACTGATGGAAATTTGAGATAAAAAGTTACAGTTCTGAGATAAAAGGTCAACATTTTAAGATACAGAGTCAAAACTTTTGGATAAAAGGTTGACATTTTGAGATAAGAAGTCAAGGATTTGAGATAAAAGTCAAAACTTTGTGATACACAATCAAGTTTTTCACTTTTATCTCAAAATTTCAGCTAACTATGGGAAAAAATCTCAACAAAGACAATTTTTCATGTACATATTTGCAACTGGCAGAAATGGGCTTCTATACCTTATTCATTTTTACTTGATAGTAAATGTTCATTGAAACAGAATGGGACTGTTTTTGAATAAATGTATGGGTCGTGAAGATACTTTACCATAATTGCAGTATCTCTGAGGAGCCAGGTAAGGTGTCTTCTTTTGGGGTTTTTAGGTTATGGTCACCCTTTCCAAAGGAAACTTCAAGAAAAAAAAAAAAGTAAGTCTGGACACAAACTGAGATCTTTCCACTTTTCATTTCAATCATACACATGTTGTCTTTGTTTCTTTTTTTATTCTTTTTCTGATTTCTTCTTATTTGTTTGGCTTTTTCAGCTTGATTTGTAACTCTTTCCCCATGTTGTCTTGCACCTTCATTATTTTTTTCTTAATTTTGTTGCTTTAAAAATAAGGAAAAGCAATTATGATCTCAGAAAAAGGGATGAACACACACAGGTGAGTGCAAACACCTGTCGACTAACGCATCATGATGCAGTAAAAGCTAAAAGACGCAAATATGAGGCATGTGTGACTTTAACCATCCACACACAGGAGAAGCATTAGATTTCAGAGTGCAAAG
The DNA here is from genome assembly GCA_008086565.1 of Thalassoma bifasciatum. Classification (NCBI taxonomy): domain Eukaryota; kingdom Metazoa; phylum Chordata; class Actinopteri; order Labriformes; family Labridae; genus Thalassoma; species Thalassoma bifasciatum. The sequence continues at coordinate 646,364 of RPOG01000081.1, forward strand.
CAGTTTCCTGGCAATGAAAGAGTGAAGTAGTGCATGTGCCTGTGTGTGTGTGTGTGTGTGTGTGTGTGTGTGTGTGTGTGTGTGTGTGTGTGTTAGGGTGGAGGGGGGGCCTGGGCTGGTGTGCAGTGAGGGTGCGAGGACACCTCCATCCAATCTGATCAATGGTGATATTAATCTGAGCACGAGTCAGCCCCGCCGCCCCGGCATTTGATTAAAACAGGGAAGAAATATGACGTAACCAATAAATCTGTTTGTCAAAATGGCACGTGGCTCGAGAGGAAAGGAAATACTAGCACAGATAAGGCGCACAGAGGAGAAAGGAGGGAGAGGCGGAGAGGAGAGTGACAGGGAGGTGGATGCAGAGGGGGTGGGGTGCCTGGTGACTGACCTCAGCATTTCCGCTGCATGAGCGAAGCACTGAGGCTGAACCGAATCTTCACCTGCCCGCCTCCCACTGTACTCCCACTGAACCACCTTTCCCTCCCCTCTGTCTCTCTCTTTTTCTTCCGTCTAACTGTTTCTGTCTTTCAGCATCTCACACAAGCACACCAGAAAACAGAACTATCACTGAAAAACTGTCCTGGGAGCCTGGGAGTGTTTGTGTTGTGGAGCAAAGGATCTTCACATCTCACTGATGGGAAACACAACTACAACAAAAGAATTGGCTTAATTGTCCGTAAACATGCAAACCTGCCAACACATAAGACCTTCAGACACAAAAAACATGGAACATTACATTCAGATTAAATACTCTTTGGGTTGATTAATGTTGCTTTTGTTTTATGTAAAGTCAAAAATTTGCTTTTTAATATTTACCTGCTGTTTTTGGGTTCACTGCAGAAAGATATAACCCATCCTCAAAAGACAACCTTCAACCGCTAAACAGAGCCAAATATATGAACTCACATCATGTTTTCAGCACAGCACATTGGAGATCTCCTTGTAGGTACCATCTCTCACTTTTTTCCATTATTTACTATCATCCCCTGTTGCCTGAATAAAATGCTCCTACCATGTTTAAGTCAAAGGATTTTATGAATTGAGCACCAGGGAAGCTATCCAGAATGGCTAGGATAATGGAGAAAGAATGATATAATATTTGCAGGATACCTCATATACCTGCTGTAAGTCAGATGTATGGGATGCAACAGGTGCTCGCTGGTCTGGTGAGTGTGTTCACATAGCTTTGGTAGTGGGCGTGCACTGCTGCTGGCACTGAGCCGAGGAGAGGGAGCCTAGTTTGGATGTTGTGTCTACAAATAGTAACTAAAATTCCTGCAGACCCTACCTTTGAATGCCAACAAAATCAACGACATTTAAATGGATTCTTCACTGTCAAGTTACACTGGTTTACACTGGTGTGGTAAAGTAATGAGAAGTTTCAACACATTTTACTTCTTCTCTTTGTGGCCAGCACCACATGATACAGATGTATGCAGTGGTGAAGTCAAATCATGCAACAAAAAAAGGCAAAATTAAAGAAAACAAAATGCAACAAAAAGGGAAAATTGTGTATTGTATATATATTTGAAATTTTCCCTCTGGGATCAATAAAGAATTTTCATTTAATTTCATATTAGGACATAAAATCTTGGTACTGTTTAAAGTTCTTATCCATGACCACTGTAAACCCTCATTGAGTCTCTCTGCCAATCTAATGCAGTGAGGGTTTAAGTTTTGTTTCCAAAGGCAAGACAAAAACAGGACTGTGGAAAAAAGTTGTTACATTGATTAAATTCTTCTCCTCATGCTCAAAATGCTGTGGATCTAGAGCCAAGGGTTCTGAGCTAACTGCTACACCCATTCTGCTTTCAATACAGAAAATGTGGATTAAGTGAGAGTTAATCAGAACACTAAAAAGTGATATGAAAAAATTGTATTCTCTTCTGTGTTGCTCTCATGTACTTTATCATCTTATGTCTTTTAATTTGAGACTATTGAAATAAAATCTACTTAAGAAACAATACCCACAACTGCCCTTATGCTGACACTTTGATGTTCATTATAAGCTTACATACAAGAACAATGATGAATGACAGATGTTGTTCTTTTCTTTAAATTTTTTTGGTCCTATGTCTCAGGAATTTAGAATATTGGAGATCATTCAGGCAATGAAGCAGAAAAAGACATCAAACACATCTGGAACCTTTTTGGTTTTGCTTTGTTTTTGTTTTTTGTTTTTTTGCAGAGGCAGAAAGATAGTACAGGGTTGGAAACAGTGAGGGTTTCAATTTGTCTTTAAATCTTGTTATTACTAGATGCTCTCTCTGATCTTTCAGTTTTAAGGGAGTTATAGCACATTTTGCTTCTGCTTATGAACTAATCTCTCTATCAGTGTGTCTTTGCTCATCTGGGCAGTAAGTGTAATGACGTACAGGGTGTCTTGACCCACTCTACCAGGACTCTATTCCTCATAACTTGCTAATCACACACTGTATCATGGTATAACTGAGAAATCTTTAGTCAGAGCCACTTCTACCATTTGTGAGAAAACAACATCCCATAGGTATAACTTTAAATTTAAAGTTATAATAGGCCAAATTGGATAAAAGTATCTTCTGAGGAATTTAAATGTGATTTTTCAACAGCAAGCTCATAATTTTATGGTACTGAAAATAATATCAGACACATTATCTTGTGCCAGTTCCTTGGAAGTTTTTTTTTGTTGGATGCCATGTGCTGATGTTTCAAATGTGCAAACAAAACTTCACAGCTGCTGTTTACGTTGATAAATATTGAAATGTTACTCACATTTCAGAAAGCCAGTTTGAATAATACAGAGGAGTTGCATTTTGCCTTTTTAATATACTCACAACCTCCTCACACCTCCAGCACCGGTGTCATGTTAACCCTTCACCGGGGAGCTCACATCGACATTCAGTTGTCATTATAGCACAAAGAAACGAGTCCAGCTACCACAGTAAGTGATCAGAGATTTTCTCTGTATGTTTTACAGTAATGTTGTAAACAGAATTTCACATTTTAATCCTTAAATAGTTGCCCTGTATTTCCTTTCTGTCTAATATCAAACTGTTTTGTCCACTGAGACTGCAGTCACAGACAGTATGTTGTTGTGTAGGTGAAACTGTTAATTAAGTTGAAGAGGGTATGACTCATCAGTAACCTGCCTCTAAATGTCACTCCTTCACTTCTGTCTTCATACCGGTCCCCATGGAAACCATCCAGACAGACGTTATTATGAGACCAAACTTTCAAAGCCTCTTTATCATATTATTCCAAATGGGTGCTTTAAACTTAGAGTTAAAAACATTTTCACTCAATTAGACTTTACCTTTTCTATCAACACAAAGTTAGTATTAGTATGAAAATAAATAAAATTAGTGGAAATAAATAATCAACAAGACCCTATACTGTTGTATTCTTACCCATAATGAGTATACCTATAAAGGAAACATTTAAAATAAAGCAACCTCTGAATGAAAGCAATTAGATCTTAATGAGGAAACACTAGAGGTAAAACAAAATGTAAAAAACCTAAGATTGGAAGTGAAGACAAACAGAACCAGAGAATTGAATGAGGTAAAAACACAAAGGGCCATATCTTCATAGATCCCAGATAACAAGCGCATTTTGTAAGCGCAAACAAAAAAATTGTATGTAAGTAGGCATGTTGATGATGATCGATGATTAAGCGCACAGTTGACAGCAGGTACAAAAGTGTTAGAGACCAACCCATTAAAATTAGCATTTTGCCTGTGCTATTGTCTGTCCCCATGGAGAGTTTGGGGAGAGCAGAGTGGCTGTAAACAAAAAAATGTCAATTGAAGGTATGAAGTTAGAGGTCTTGGTGAAGGAAATGAATAGGGACACAGTCAATGGCACGCCTACAGATATTTTATCTATCTATCTATCTATCTATCTATCTATCTATCTATCTATCTATCTATCTATCTATCTATCTATTCCTCAAATGCGCAATAACTACAGCTCAGACTCTGGCTGCAGAATTGGGGCAGCTGTGATGGCATTCTTTTGACTTCGAAACCTTGCAACGATAAAAGGCAGAGCTACTCTGTCCATTCTGTACATAATCTATGGCTCTGACCCTTGGCACAATAAGAGGACCGCTACCCAGGGACCTGAGGGCTCTCACAGGCTCAAACAACAAAAAAAATCTGAAGAATAAAAAATGAGCAGAATCATTATAAGATTTAGAAAAATTTCACACTAGACATAAAACGGACTTCACAACCTTTAGCAAACTGGCTACCACACATGAACACAAAAAAAACAAAAACAGTTTCAACAAGAAGGATAACAGGGCAGCACAGAGTAGGGCCGTGAGTTACTGACAGCTGGTAAAAAAAAAAAAGCTGGTAAAACAAAGAGAAGCCCAGATGTGGTGAACGCACTTTGACTCTGTATGTGCATTTGCTGTTACTCAGCTGTGTGTTTATGATCTCCATGGCCAGTCTCTTAGCATGCAGGATCAGTCCCAGTGCAGTGATGGGTGAGGAGGGGAGACGCATATCTGGGCCCTCTCGCTAATTGAGCGCATCACCGGACCCCAAGGTCTGCCTCACTGACGCTTTCTTAATCCATGGCTGTTTAACGCCGGCTCTGCTTGAGTAATTAAGCAGATAATCTTCAATTAAACCCAGCTCGACCCCACAACCCCACAACCCCCCCTCCCCATCCTGAGACAGATGGGCCTCAGAGCACTGAGCTCCTCTTCCCCAAGATAAATGGTCTGCTCCCCTGCCACGCAACCCGGGTGCTGCCATGCTTTATGGCGAGTGTGTGTGCCATTATCATTTTTTACAACTGGGCTTCAATATCACCACGTTGACACTTTTTTGGCTTCCCTTGGGGTGTGTACAGTATGGACAAAATTTATTGGATTATGCTAACAAATTTGATTTGTGTATGTTTTTAAATTTTTAAATGCTCATAGATTTAAGTATTTAATAGTGTCTTCAACTCAACAGCATTCATACAGACAGTAAAAAACATATCTTACACATATGATTGGACACACAACTTCTTCATATTTGGTGATGATTGTATTCTATCGTCATATCAACTGAAATGTCTTGAGGCTTGACCCCCAGTCTAATCAATGGTGCAGATTAAAAAGGTATTGCAGATTCATGGTGGGATTTAAAGGAAAGGGATGAAGAAAAATAACACCTGGGGCACCAGTTTGTTTGTTTTTTGTTATTGTTTTTTTTTTGTCAGTGCCTTCATGTATGTGTGTGAGCACTAAATTCACATTTCAATTAACTTTTTATTTGACAAATGATAAAATCCTTTGAACCTGTGAACAGCTAAAGGCTGAAATACTCCTGAGAAAAATCTTAAGACAAGTTTAAATATTGCAAATATTTACATTTCACACCCTTATACCTTTACCACTGTTTACACACCAACTTTTTGTGGGGTGGAATGCAAAGGGTTTTTTAGTTCGTTTTGACCTCTCGTTTACACAGAAACAGTGTTTCACCTACTTAAAAATGGAAACTTTTGAAAGCGGCTTCCAGAGTGGATTACCTCTGAAACTGAAGCTGTGCAAACAGTGAGCTGCCGATGCTTTGAGCGTGAGTATTAAACTTTTATTGTAGCATGGCCATGCACAAACCTGGACAGCAACAGCAGTAACAACAGTAAACAAACAAGTATCGCTGAAACGTGTGTTTCTCTGTTTCAGCATGATAGCATAACTGTTTTAAACTGAAGAAGACCACAACCTAACAGAAATCAGTACAATATCTCTGCAGAGGGCAGTTATAAGATGTTCACCAAGCATACAAATCTGCCCTTTTCAATGAGCCTAAATAGGCCACAGTTTTCCCCTGAAAGCACATCGCACTTACATTTAGGATGCCTTATGGGACCTCTGTGCCATTTTAGCCTCATGCTAACGATCTGATCTGCACATGCATATCAGTGCTGCGTACACTTGCACATAACCCTCAATCCCTCTCCCTGACACACGCACACACACACACACTCTCTCTCTCTCTCTCCATTTACTCTGACTTTCCTTTCCCTCTTTCTCAAGCCACTCCTGTTTCCACGGCGGTAATTAAGCCATCAAAGCGTGCAACCATGCCCATCCTCTGTCTCTAAGGTGAGAATACAGGCCCACATGTCAAGTGGAGCGCAGCCACCCGTGTGTCTCTTTAAAGGGGAAGGCACCAGGGACAGGCAAAGAGAGGTGTGAGTGTGTGTGCGTGTCAAATGTGTGTGTGCGTGTGTGTGTGTGTGTGTGTGTGTGTGTGTGTGTGTGTGTGTGTGTGTGTGTGTGTGTGTGTGTGTGTGTTTGTGTGGCTATCACTACAGCAGCTGCAGTGCGCTGGTAGACAACACAGTGTGACGTAGCTCCACCACACTGTGCTGGAGATCCACAGAGGACTTTTTGTGTTCAGCTTGGTTTCCTCTGCACTTTTTTTTATGAAAGAAGAAAAGTAAAATGGGCAAAATACAGCCTGGATGTGGAGATGTATCAGCACATATAAAAGCTTCTTCCTATTATACACACAAACACTCAGAGACGTACGCAATCACACTCTCCCTCTCTCACACACACACACACACACACACACACACACACACACACACCTGTCCCAATGTGCTCTTTCTGGCTCTTTCATTAAATTCCACCCACACGTACGCACTGTGCACTGCTGTATGTAATCAATCTGTGGTGTTCAGTGCATCCCAGCAGTTATTTCATGTTTATTTCCTTGCACCAACAACCTCTCTCATCTGTGTCAATTTTAGTTAATGATGTCCTGTACTTTCCAGAAGGTCTTTTGACATTTCCTAGATAGTGTACCTGTTGCTTTCAGATCTGGCTGAGTATGTTTAGGTAACAGTGAAGAGAGTTTTGTTGCTCATGAATAAACAGCAGCAAAAGTTACTTTGATTATTCTTGATTATTGCTCCAGCAGCAACTTTTTCACTGACATAAATCACAAACGCGCAGAGGCAATGCACCTCTAAACCACTGGCTTTGTGCAAATCAGTGGCTGATGTCTCAGGCTGTTGGACAGCGCCAGTTACCCACAGGGAGGTGTTATATACAGCTTTAAATCTCACCTCAAAAGGTGCTACTTTATCTAGAGTCAAAGAGCAGTGATTGTTAAAAGATTGGAGTAAAAGGTCAACATTATTAAAGTGAGAGTTATGATCTCAGCCACAGTGAGCTGAGAACTGGTTGTCTGTATTGTTGTAATGATGCAGGAGGGGAAGATCAGCATTTACACAAAGATGGAAAGAAATATATATATGATAACGAATTAACACATGGTCACAGCAAATATGGTTAATAATAAGCCCTAGTGATAAAAGCTGATCCAAGGTGTGACCACAAGTGTGGTTAAAAAGCAAGGTATTAAGACAATAATATTGAGAAATTCAGCCACTACAGAATTTGTGGTATTATCAATGTGCTAGTGAGTCACACTGGGTCATTCAAACCATGCTGTGCTCAAGCAGGACCCCCCCCCCCACACACACACACACACACTGTTTTCTCTCGCTGTTTGGTCTGTGATGAGTACGTTAGGCAGAATGGTTGTCCAGTCACCAGCTGCTGTATTTTCTGCAAGGTCCTGCCTCTGAAAACACTTGCTAGTGCCCCTTACCCAGATGGACTGGTGAAATATTTTCGTGGCAGATATATGAAACTGTCCGTCTGGCGTGTCAGGTTAGCCCTTTCCACCCTTTGTTTAAAATATAAAACCCCAAGGTTAGCGAATCAATTATTCTTTTGTTTCTCTAAAGTTATGTTTTGGGATACAACAGTAGATTTGCCTCCTCCAGTAACATGTTGTGTTTTTCTTTTTTTTTTTTTTGTGGACACTGTGAACAGGTGCACAGGTGCACAGCTCAGTACAGTAGCAGCAGGATCTAGAAACTCTCCTGGCATGTTGCCAAGTTGGTAAACTTCATCTCATCCCAGCTGTGACAGAACATCAGAGGGGACAAAACCCAACAGCCCTCATCCAGTCAAACACAGGCCAGGAGCACAGGGACTGTGTGCAGACAGACATGACACGGACCCTGACCTCAGTGCCAGTCAGCAGTGTGATGTCTGACCCCAGGGCTTGTTTGTGAGGGTACTAATTAATGTGTATTAATGGCACAAATCACAAATGATGATTACAACCCACAACAACTTCTAAAAATATGATTTCTTCTTGCAGTTTATACATAAGTCTAAAAAAACTGTTTATTTCTATGCATAAATGTGCAGTTTAAGCGTGCAATGTGCAATATTTTGTTGGTTTCTCCAACAGACTGATCAATGATGGTGATCTCAGTTCACATTCAGAAAACTTTATTATACTGGAACAACTTCAAGCTGGAGTTAATTCATTAATCCAAAGGGGAATGGTAAGGTTTGCAAAAATACACCATCAAAGAAAAAAAGAAGAGAAAATAAACAATGGCCAGATATCAAACCAAACTTTCCCAGGATCAGATGAGAATCTCTAGGTGATAATGACAGAGAAAAAAACAATCACAAGCACAAACCACAACACACCATGTTTTGAAACAGCCACATGATCAAGCTCGTAAACTTCAACTCAGGTGTAAACTTCCACGTATCAACCCCAAAAAAGTCTACATTATAACACTTATGTCATAAAAAACCCCGGGACTCTCACAGCTTGCACACACACAAACATAGAGTCAGTGGTGGGTTTCAGAAGACTGTTGCTCTGTAGCGGCTGGTTGTGTCCCCTCATGTCAGTGACAGCTCCTAATGGCTCTAGGAGATCTTGCGTAATTAGGAGAGCTTATGCCTGCCATGACGCCTGTCTCTGAGAAGCCAGCCCTCCCATGTGTCCCAGTGCTACCACAAACACACTAACACACCCCCACTCATGCATACACACATCATCATCATCATCACTCTTACACCTCTTTTTCTCCTCGTTGCCCCCTGAATGGCTGCCGTCTGCTCTCTCTGGCACACTGCCCCCGGTGGCAGCATGTGTGGTGTATTTCTGCATATTGGTACCTGGGGGAGGTAATTATCAAGATAAGCGTGAGGAAGGAGGGCCTGGTGTGAAAGAGTTTTAGGATCATATCCCTGGAAGTCCCTCTGTTAAAATTTTTAACATTGAGTCATAATATTGTCCCAAATTTTTTGTCAAAAGCGGTTTCAACCAACGCTCATTTATCTTTCTGTCTGGTGAAAACTGTGGCCTCCAGGTGAGCACTCTGCTCTTCTGAAAGGTTCTTCTTAAGTTCAGAATTGATGCAAATTTAGCAATACAAAAGTCAAAAAGACACACAAGACTACTCGTGGGGGAAAAGTAAAATAAGACATGAAATACTGAAAGAAATGTATCCATAACCATTGTATTGAAATTTTGTTAAATGCAAAGACAACAGCATCTAAAGGTAGGGTCCGCGGGAATCTTCATTACTGCTTGTATACACAATATCCAAAGTGGGTTCCTCCTCTGTGGCTCTGTGCCAGCAACTGCACATGCCCAATGCCTCCAAACTTTGTTCATGTAGCTATGTGGACACACTCATCAGCCCAGCGAGCACCTGCAGCATTGCATTTCTATGTGTGGGAGACTCAAGGGCCTTCCTATTGCTGTATTTCAGTGCCAAAATCAGCCAATTAAGCCATACTATACACCTGACTTCCTGCAAGTAAATGAGGTATCCTGCAAATCATCAACATGCTAAGTCACTTGCACACTGCACTGTGGTTGGCCGGTCACCATGCCAAGTCTCCGCCCAGAAACATCCCAATCAGCACCAAAACATCAACATACAGGCAGAATAGATTACACACATGTATAGAAGCCCAAAGATGACAACTAAGCAGGATTGTTCCAATAAAAGTTTACATTTGTTTGTTTTTTTAGGGAAATCCAGCAAACCCTACCCTCAAACTTGAAAGAAAAACTGCAACACAAAAGGCCACAAATTAATAATGATTACTGCACAACTCATGGCCCATAGGAGGGTACAGTGAAGCTAACAGCAAGACAAAATGAATGAAAAATAATGTGAGACAGACAAAGAATTGAATTTGCCATGTATCTGATAGAGATGTCACAGAGTTATTCAGTTCTGTGTCATTTAAAAAGAACTTAAATTTTTAACTGACCAAATAGTTTAAACGTAAGTGAAGTAATACTCATCCTGTCATCCATTGCCCTTTGTCTTCTATCAATTGTTTGTCTTTATCCTTTATCTTTTCTTGTTGTTAATTTGTGATAAATATCCTGCACTCCAGTATCCCTTGTATGTGTTTCCATAACAGTCTTTAGTGTTTCCTGTTTTATTTTGTTGTTCTTGCTCTGTGTCTACTTTAGTTTTACCTCCTGCCCTTGTGTTCCCTTCCTGTTTGATTGCTTTCGTTAGTTTCACCTGTTTCTAGTCACACACCTGTCTATTTCTCATTGTCCTCTGTGTGTGTGTGTGTGTGTGTGTGTGTGTGTGTGTGTGTGTGTGTGTGTGTGTGTGAGAGAGTGTGTGTTTCCTCCTGTCTGTCAGTGTGTCGGGTCATTTTGGCCACGTCATGTCTCCTTGTGCACCAATATTTTTAACAGTGTTTTCTCCACCCAAGTGTTTTTGAACATGTGGGTTTTAGCTTGTTTTTTGAGTTTTTGTTGAGGTTACATAAATCTTAAGTTGGTCTGCAATTGGATCCTTTCCTTTTCATTGTACCTCAAGTCATGAGACATTCAGAAAACAACACCCAGCAAAATGTTAGCAGAGCTTCAAACCTGCCTGATGGTCAACATACACATGCTTCTGATTTTCACACAGCCTCGGGTCACACAATCTTACGCCAGTTTTCTTGTTTACATCCTGGTATTAGAGCATTAAAGCCTTATGGCAGCTTGCCATATGTGTCGTTAAGCCCAGTGATAGTCTCAATCTGACCTGCAAAAATAAAAAAAATATATGGTACAACACATCTGGGCAACACATAAGACATCCCACCTCGCCCACAGGGGTCAACACAATCAACACAACATGTAGGTTCCTCAAAGGAGCTTAACTGTGCTGTGATCTTACATTCAGCATTAAAGCTTTGGTACTCATCTCATTAGGGGGGGGGCTTGTGGTCAAATAGTTGAAAATCTCACTTATGTGCTCTCATTGGAGGCAAAATGTGTGTTTAAGTGCCCTCTTGGGAGCCAAACTTGTGCCAAAGTGCCTTATTAGGAGCCAAAATAATTGTTGATGTGCCATCCTGGTTTGTGAACCACACTGATCTACCCTTTTGGCTGGTTAAAGCAAGATAAACTGCCCTCCCGTGAGCTAAAATATTCACTTAAGTTCCCTCTAAGTAGCCAAATATGTTAAAGTGCCTTCTGAAGAGCCAAAACTTGTGCTGAGGTTCATTCTTGGGAGCCAAAATGTCTGCTGTATATGCCTTTTTCTTTTCTGTTTTTTTCTTTCTTTTTAGCTCCTGCCCTTTAAAATGTCTGTGCACGGCACTAATGTAATCGGCCAAATTTAACGAGTCCCAAACCACTCACTCACTCCAAATGACATAGGCAACAAAGTTACAATACATCTAAATATCTCTTTATGACTCTACCCATAAGATTGGCATCAAGTGGCTTAGGTAATGTCTAAACCAAGGAGTCATCGAAACAGCAGAGACGTGTAATTATTCTCATCTGTCGTGTGCCCAGAGTCAGGGCTGTGAGTTTTTGATGCCTCATGAGCAAGGAAAGAGGATGGGTGAAATTACACACAAATAAAGAACAGGTTGTCAACAAAAAGAAGCAAATTCAGAGATATCTGGAAGCAGAAATAATTGTCATCAAGTAGGCTTGTCTTAGTATGACCTATTGCTATGTTATCATATGTCTCCAGACTGAATACATTACATGCTTAATCTATGAAAAATTAACGCCACTGGTGTGATTAACTTCTCTCTACGTATGCTAATGATGTGGTGATAATAGAGGAGGTCTGTGGTCTTCGGTCAGCGGCCTGTGGTCCTGAAGGAGAGAGATATAACCTTTGTCTCAGGGACGGCAGATATACGAGCCAGGCGGGCGCCAAGGATTATATACTGAGGTCCTCGCCAGGAGATGGAGGGGGGAGAAAAAAAAGCCTGTGACCGTAGAATAATTTCAGGCGCTCTCCCTCCCTCGAGACCACACGCTGTCTGAGCATACCACCACCACCACCACCACCTCTCCTCCAACCCCGCTTCGTCTCCTCTCCCCCTCCACCACTCCCGCCAATCCCCTAACTGCCTGCTGATGCCGGATGTCTCTTCTTCTCCTCCTCAGCGTAGCAGGGGGGAGAGAGAGGGGGAGGCGGTTGTAGGTGGTGGAGGGGGGTGAGAGGCAGAAACTAGAGTCAGGTTCCTGTGCGGCTGCTGCGGCTAAGTGCTGCAGCAAATCATCCCTGCATTAGGAATATGGGCAATTAGCACTGTGGCACATCCCTCCAGACACACTTGCACTTACGTGTCTGCACACACATGCACGGGCACACATTTACTAACAGAAATATGCCTCTCCTCATCAAAATGCATGATTATTTTGCATCTTTATATGGGAGATGTGTGACCACTGTAAGATTAGTTTCTCTGTGATTTCAGATTTCAGTTTAATTCATATTTCACTAAAACACCCACATACAACTGAAATACAGCTGTAAAACCCTTAAATTAAGCAATTAAAATAACACAGAGCATGCTTTCTACTTATGATAAGATGTCTTAGACAATAGAGTCATATTAAGCATTCAGGTGTATGCAGGAGGATGCAGAGCGAGAGATGCCGTTCCACCTTAAGAAAGGTACCTTAAAAGATTATCTCGGTTATTTCACCGCCACTGAGCCGGCACTAATAGTCCAAGGCAGATATTGAAGAGCAGCGCAGGGCCGCAGAGATCTATTAGAAATTCCCATCTACGTGCCTCATACATATTGATTTCTGACACCAAGCAGCAATGAAAGGCCCAGGGGAATAATATATTTAGCAGGGTTTGCAGTGAGGAGGTCACAGAGTGCATAAAGATTAGCTGCACAGACCCCTGACAGGACCATGTGCGAGCCCAAATTGTAGACAGGCAGGCACGCACTCATGCATGCACTTGTGCACGCAGAAGGGGGCCAACACACACACGTACAAAAACACAGGCTTACATTTTCAAAGTGTACACGCTCAGACATTTTAAGTAGAGAGATTTCATGATGTTAGAGCAGGGCAAGCTGTGGCAGCTCTGCATTTTAAAGATATTAACCCAGCATTGGATGAAACAAGATAATTAAAAAATAAAACAAGAAAGCACATGCTTACAGTCAAACATCCCTGACTGGAAATATTTTTGCTTTACTTCTGATGCAACCTTTTGTCTATTTGCAGAAAAGGGCCCGCTGATAATTGATTCAGCCAATATTCAGCAAGGGTTTTAGAATAATCTAATGTTTCCTTGCATCAATAAGAGCTTTCTGATAAAACTGTTTACTACTGTGTGAGGAAAAGCAATCAGCGAGGTTACTCAAGGACAGTAAAAACATAGATAAACTCAGGAGATGGACAGAGCCAATCACACCCACACAGCCTTATGCCACTCAATAAATTGTAAATGTGTTACCTTTATGTCTCGTGCCAAGAGCCAAAAGTGCAGTGCCTCTCGTGGCCACTTGAGGCTGGTTACAAAAGCAAAGGAAACTCCCTCACATCCTGAAAAAAATGACAAAACATACTGCTTTGTACCATAAATAGATTTGGTCTGTGTGGCTCAAAGCTCATTTATTTTGATAATATTGAGGCTAAATTTTCCGCTTAAATGTGCCCAATAAGAGGCAAGACACATTAACAAAGAGGTAGGTGCTATAACAGTTTTTCTTGGGGCTAAAGATATAGATAATCCCGGTCAGATAGAAAACCGCTAAAAACGAAAATTGCTCATTCAAATTACTACAAAAGTTAGAGTACTGGAGTACATTCGATTTTTTTTCTGTCCATGCTACTGAAAGCATGTCTGTTTGGATATTGTCATCAGAATTCGCAATGCATTTCTGTATTTAAAGGAGCTGTGAGGAGGATCTGTATGACGTGGATTACAGCGAATCCTTTCAGCTAGAGGACTCCTACGATCTGTCTAGACTCTTGTGTTTGTTTGGAAAGATGAATTGATGAATGGAAATGAGGTAATGTATTTATCAACAATTACACAGCACTGCTGGTTGAAACATGAGAGCAAACTTTAAACTGTAGTTTAGTCAATGGCTATATTTAGCACTACTCACAGCCCAGTGCTCTGAGACATATCACTACCGTGTATTGTTACTGAATCTTAGTTATGCCCTATTAGTGCTCATCTACCACACATGTAAAATCACTCTTCACTTTATTGATTGACTCAGGTTTGAACAGATCACTTTAGTATAACATATAGAATGAACATTATCAAAAACAGCTTGACCCGTGTTTTAGCCTTTAGCTCGTGTCTTAGCCTTTGGCTCGTGTTCTATCACTCTCCTGTTTAGCTTTCTTCTGCCCTTCTGTCCCTTTTCTGTCAAATAGTCAAGCTCTTGTGTCCATTATTACTACTAAATAAATTATGGAAAACATTTCAGCCGGTGTGGCATTGTCAGCGATTTTGCCATGCTTTAAATCAATCAAGTCCACTTTGACCTGATTGGGAAGCTAGGAATTAGCATTTCAAAATGACCGTTTTATCACTCGTTATCTCATTTTAAATTGGGGCTTAAGATCAGACATATTTATGTAGATGTAAGACATTTTTAAGACCACTTAGAAAGTCCTCTCAGTCCCTTTAATATTGTTTAAAAACATTCTCCTTGCAACTCTTTGTTGCAACAATCCAGATATGTAAAAGCTTTTTCTTTTTTTCTGTGCAGTCTATTTGTGTGTGTGTTTTCTCGCCTTGCAGTGATACCAGCTCTCAGGGCCACCTAATGTCCGTATCCCCATCTGTCTACCTCAGCATTCAAACTGTAATGGTTCAAACTGAGGTGAATTCTAAGGTCAAAGGTTATGTTTGTTCTGCATTATTTATGTTTTGTTCACTCCTAATTTTGTCAACTCTTCACTCCTGTGTATGTGTTCTAATTCAGAGTCTTGTGTAGCTTGATGGGAGATGGAGGTGTTGGCAATGTGGTGGGGTGGGCCAGAGTGATTCTGTGATGAGCTTGTCCAGGTGAAAGGGTAATTGCTTCGAAGGATATCAGACTGCCAAGTGCAAGGCTGCGACCAGCAAAAGGGAGGGCTCGACTTCTCTGCTAGAGCACTTAACACCGCCTCACAGTCATTCCATCCTTCCTCCACTTCTTCTCCTCCTCCTCCCTGCTCTCACCTAGCTTCCAGCTTGTGCATGCCCAATGCCATCAGCATCTCTCCTTCTACTTTTTTCCCCGGTATTGCTCTGCCCTCCTGCTTTTCCCTCCTTCACAGCAGCACTCGGGAGCCTCTTCAGAAATTACAATCGCTCAGGGTTTAGGCAATTTGACCAAATGCAGGGCCTGCGTGCAAGGATCGGGAAGGGGAGGAGGGGGCGGTTAGGACTGCAGGGTGAGCCGGAGGGGCGGACTGGAATGAAATTACCAATTCAATGGATGAAGCACTGCACGACAGTGGCAAAGTGTGGACATAAAATGAGGATTATCCGATTTGAGGAGGGGGGGTGAAAAGTGCCACAAAGAGTCCCAAGTCTGTGAGAACTAACGCCCCCAAGTTTGCTTTGATAACAGTCTTAACCAGAAATGTAGTCGCTTTGCCAAATCCACTCATTGTTTTGATGAAAAACAAAAAGATTTGTGAGAAAAAATATTCTTTAAGCACCTTATTCATCCTCGTATCATAAAAAGTGTATCATTGAGATATGAGCAGGCAGGGAAAAATAGGTCTTTCTGGCTGATGACATTCGCTCATTTCAGGAGAAATGCATGCACAGAAACAGATCATTTTAACCTTACAACATGAGAAATAAGAGGTGAAGGTCAGGTGGAGGAAACTGACATTGATCTCCAAGAATAAATGCCAATTTAAAAGTGTTAAAAATCATTGAACCCAGTTCCACATAAAGAGACGTGATCTACGGTATCATGGGTCATAAGTGCCTGGAGGAAAACTTCTCCTCTGTGCCATTTGAAACTATGGTATTCAGCCAGCGCTGCCTGCTCCAAGGAAAATACATGATTTCTCACTCCATCATGGACTGGATGGTAGGTTTTGCGCTGACAGTCCATGTCAGAGGTTCCTGTTTCACCTTAGTCTTAAAAAAACTAAAGAGGGAATCATTCCAGAGTAGAGCTGAGCGATATGAGAACAAAAAAAAAATTGAGATACATTTTTCTCATATCATCTGATCTCAATCATTTTTACAATTTTTATATCATTTTAAAACTGCCAGTTTTTAAGCATTCATTAAAATATGAAGCAAACAAAGCAAAAAAAATTCACAGTAATGTGAGAGCCAAAATAAACAAACTGACTCCTCGAGAATGAAAATTCCTTAAATTGTAAACAAAATCATTATCAAAACAACACTGCGTAGCATCTGTTTTGCTGCCCTCAGCCACACATTCAACTCTTGGTCATTCAGTTTACTTCTCTGGCAACTTACAAAAAGAAGTGGAGCAGGAAAAGGTCGACTCTGATTGGCTGTTATCACACACATTTCCGCCGTGTTTGATCAGCTGATCACCATAATTGATCTGAAATTTATCATGAACACAAATCACAGTCGTACAATCGCCCCAGGCTCTTCTGTTTTGCTTGTTTTTGAAGAAACAACGTACACTTTAGCAACCTCAGGTTCAGTTTTTAAACCTTTACCACCCAGAAAATAAATACATTTCAATCACTTGTCTTTACCCATCATCCTTGAGTATGACATCCTGATGAGGCCGGCTGTCACACCTTGATGACAAGCCACACAGTTCAGATGGCGTGAAAAACAAGCATAAGCTAATCCTGATGCAAACCGCTGAATTTGATGAATCGCAATCATTCAGCGCGCCGTGATGAATGGCGATGATGCTAACTACAATCATTCATCAAGCCTCCATCAGTTATCCTAAGGTGGCTTAATGTTTCATCCTCTCAGACCTCAGAGCGAGCGGACAGCCATCCCTCATCTCAGACACCTGACTGCCACAGCTCCACACACACATTTCAATCTTGTCTTGTCATCTGCCCCCTCCGGCGCCGACACCCTCCCTCAAAATCATCATTTTTATCAGCCCCAGTAAACCTTGGGCCCTGGACAGTATTGAAGATGCAGATTTTTATGGACTTGAGAAAAATGAAAATCAGTTCAGTTTAGTGTGTCTGCTGCTGTTTGTGTATGCGTGTTCTTGTGTATCTTTTTTTTTTTTTTTTAGTTGAAGCAGCCAGGATGGGGCTGAAGGGGGTATCTGCAATGACAGGAGGTCTTTCAGCGCGTTGGTTACAGTAAATTAGCATTCGAGCTGCACTGCACGTTTAGCACTTTGCGATTGGGTTCAGCAGAGGCCTCGCCCAGACTGTCCCTGGGGGAAACGTCGGCAGCGCTACAGCGGCTCAATGGGCGGGACCGAGCTGTCAAAATTCGATAATAAAGCACCGCGGTGCTGGCGGATAAATGCGTGTGAGGGGGCATCCATCTTGCAGGCGTGTTGCTGAAGAGGATGCTGCTAAATGACAGTGAGGACTGGTGTGTGTGTGTATGTGTGTGTATGTGTGTGTATGTGTGTGTGTGTTTACATGCATGAGATGACTGCAGGGTACCAATGCGAAACCAACTTTTCTCTGCAGCTCAGTTTAGCTCACTATAAAATCTCATAGAAAGAAATATGATTGAAGTATTTATTTAGAGGGGAAGGAGGATCAGGGAGAGAAAAGAGAAGAAAACATGAATAAGAGGAATACAGAGGTGGAGGAGAAGAAAAAGAGAGATGAGGGAAGAGCAGAGAGAGAGGGAGAGGGAGATGTAGGGAGGAAATTAAATGTCGACCAGGCACTTAACCTTTCCCTAATAATGTGTGGCCTGCTGAACCAGCAGAGTCCCTGATGTTTTATCAATACTTCTAATTAATGTGCGGCTGCCATATTTTTGACAGTATTTATACAATATAGCTGAGTAATGCAATCAATAATATTCATATTCTATACCTTTCTCCCTTTAAAATGTGCATACACTTAAACACTTCTACACTTGTGGCAAACTTCAGGATTGGTCCGGTGACGCTCTTGAATTTCCCAAATTTCCCAAATCCTATGACCAAACCGGAAGGATCCTAACACTGCATGGTGCATGTGAAGGTCTGTTTACATTAACTTGTTGCCTGAAATATTTAGAGCAGTATATGTTTCCCAATCCATTGCTGAAAATAGTCCAAAATAGAGGCTATGCAGGAGATGTTAAGGTAGGTGGAAGTCACTGCAGTTTGATCCACAGAGTGGCAGCGTCACAGAGGAGAGAGCTGTTGTGCTTTGACTGAACAGATTCAACAAGAAGTCAGAGCTGTCTTTTAAGATCAAAAAAGGGAAGAGAGAAGAAAAGTAAATGGATCAGTGCAATTCAGGAAAGTCACAGAAATACAGACACTGAGATTTAGATTAGAGGTTTTGCACTAGGCAGGGTTTCTGGGTTAAATCATACACATTACAGCTTTACAGACTTTTTACATATATAACATCCAGCAAGCATCATCTATCAAGAGTGAAAATCAGCTGTTTAAGTGTTCATATTCTTCTCTTTGAACAAAGATTGGATATCACATTGAAAATTCTGCTGCTTTATTTTGATTTGACTGTTCTGGGGCCTGTGATAGAGTTGTGTTTAACTGTAGTGTATGGTTTTCCACATTTAATGCAAATATCTTTATCATTTATCTGAAAAAAAAAATAGGGACTCATTCTTGTTGTCAAGTCACCTCACCTTTGATTCAAGCTCAAAGCTTAGGTATGCACATTTCACGACAGTGGTGTCTCAATGGGTGTAAACATTCCCATTCTTAAGTAGGGAGAAAACTAAGATCTTCAACAACACTTTTGAGCCTTATATCTTCATGGTCAATTTTAAGTCATTGTCCAACACCAAACATAACTTTTGCTGTTTTTTTTTTTGTTTTTTTTTTAAATAAGGTGTCAACAAGCATCAGCATTTATGATAATGCAAGCTTTCTCACTGGGGTTAAATCGGGGTTTTTTGTTTGTTTGTTTTGTTTTTTTTTGTTTTTTCTTAGGTGCTTGGCCAGTTTTGTGGCGTTTCTTATGCATCACATTTCAATACAACATGGTTTGCATTGCCTTTGTTAATTCTGTTGACCAACCATGTCTCAAAAATCCCAAATATTTCCACAGGGTATATTTATTGCTTAAAAGGGAGTGACCTCAGCTCCATTCTCTTCATTTGAAAACTCAGGATGATTTTTGGGAACACCTGGACAGAAGCAAAATGTCAACACAAAGGTGAATCTTGAAGGTGAAAACAAAGATCAATTTCAAGATTTTTCTTCAGTTTGACTTGATAATTGTTCAACCAGTCAACGGATCTACCAAGGCCCTCTGTCCTTATATCTAAGATGTTTTGTCAGCATTTCAGGAAAAATAATCTGAGCCATATCTGAAACAATCTCTTTGCCTAAAGGAGGAGGCACAGAAAATTAGCAGCAAACTAAAAAGAATTTAGAAAGTTGAACTAAAAACAATGAATTGGTTCTCTCTGCTTAAATTGCACAAACAAATCTAGAGATCGAAAAACGTCTGTTGACTCCAACTGCTTATGATTAAGGTAGATGTGTTTACTTTTTTCCATGCTTCCATGTTTTGCCACCCAGTCAAATTGAGGGGGCATGTTCTTGTTTTAAAGAGACATCAGCATTATCTTTCGAAGCAAGAGGTCATTACATGAAACCAAATGACAGAGACAAAAATGTACAGACCCTCAGTTACCTTATCTTTATTTGGGTCTGATATTTAGTTTTATTTTCAGACGACGGTCTAACTACCTAAGTCTTAAAACAGTGCTGTAAGAGGACAAAAAGACAACCATCAGCTTTTATGTTCAGCCCTTTGTCTTCAAGGCTCCTGTAAGTGCTTTTGGGGGAAAAGATTTGAGCCCATTTCTTCAAAAGGTGAGCTCGCACTCCTAGCTCTTGAGATTTCCTCCTCTGTGTAAATAGAACCGGTCTCTATAGGGCTTCACGTGAATTTAGCCCAGAGAGACACTTCACAAATAGAGATATCTCTCGTTTAATCATCGTCGCTCATACGCCTTGGTGTACATTGTACTCGCCATAGTGAGCGGCAGCACTGCTTCTTGATTAATGACTATTTCAGAGAGGTGCTGCTAATGGCTCTTTAATTGCTCCAACTTTAAAGCTTCTAGGATCTCCACTCCTTCCCCATCCACAGCAGGAAACATACAGTTTATAGGGCATAGGGAGGGAATGGTTTCATATGACACTCCTCTTGACAGGTATGCTCTCATGTTGAAGTGTTAATAACTTGTGAAGGGGCTTCTAAGGGACAGAGTGCCAAAACCATTCTTTGAGGTGCTTGAAGTAAAGAGATTGGTTATTGTATATCTGCTCTGTATGTGGATTGTGTCGTAGAGATCATCACTCAATCTTTGCACTTCCGAAAAGGGGAGAGTTTATGTTTACGCCAAAATGAGGTACACAAACCCTTGTATCTTTTAAACTGGTTACTTAGCCAAAGGAAAACCACTTTGACACTAACGTGACTTTATTTTCAACAAGCACAGTGTTTGATTATTTTCAGTCTATTATCTCAAGGCTTCAAAATACAGTACAGCAGCCACTGAGTTACGCCATGATGGCTACGTCTATTATCTATCAGTACTCACTGATACAAATATTCATTGGTATAGGTTAAAGTCAAGCCCACAGCTTGTTGAAGATCTGCTCATCTATGTACTGAAAACTCTTTTTTGGGTTTTTTAACTAATATGTTTATCTTATCGTGAGGTCCTATGGTGTCTCAAGGCAGAGAGCAGGGAGAAGCAGGGTATGTTGGTCATCTATCACCAGTGCAACGATGCAACCAAAGAATCAGCAAAAACTATTTCCTGTTTTTTAAAGTGCACTGTGGGCTAAACAATCCAGTTGACATTTCTATGACAGACACAGGGCAAGGGCAGGCAATAATCAGCATGCTAATCTTTAGATTCAGCAGCACGTAGCAGCACGATTCCTCCTCCCTCTCTGCTATTGACCGACCGTGGAGAGATATTGGAAATCGTTTGAATGGAGGCTTGTGGTATCAGGTGTATACAACTGCTGCAAACAAGCTCAGTGAGTGATCAGACATGTGAAGGATTTAATCATAATCTGGAGGCAACTCATTAAAAATGGTCCATATCCTGAGTTTATGAGGTGCATTCTATAAACCATGTCAAACTATCACTTTTACATTCAACCAGATAATATCATCCATAAGGTGAGTTTTTCTATTCCTTTTCTGAAAATTTTAACTTAGAGGCCCTCATTTATTCTTGTGAAAAAAAAAATGTGTAAAAAAAGCATACTACAAGTTTCGTGTATAATCTCTAGAACGTGTGTAGGGTCTGTCACAGTTTTGCGAAATCATGTGTTGATATGTGCTGAAAACGATCATAATTTAAATTACTCTCCCCTAAATATTTAGGTTCAGCAAAGAAAGAATTTATGACATGTAAACTATAATAAATAAAAAAAGGAACTAATCTAAGTGGGAGATTGGCACCATTTTGTTTAGCAGTCCAAAAAAGGGTGTTAAAGAGGGTCAGAAAACCCACGTCTGGATGAAATCACTGCAGCACTCAACAGCATGGGTATGACTAAACAACTATTCCTCTCTGTAATGAATGAGTTTTTGACAAATACTGCAGCCAGTCACCAGGGGGAGCAGTTTTTCTGGAACCCTCACTTTAAGCTGAGCGACATGTTTTTCACAGTTTATGGGTGAAACAGGAAGGTAAGGCTATTGGGCACCAGCCAGTCAGTCTCATGAGCTTAGCTGTGCCTCTGATTGGGTGATCTTATGTACTAAATATCTTCTTAACTGCCTAGTTAGAAAAAAAATCGACACCCAAACAGTGCGTGCCATTCAGATGAGAGACATTTTTTGTACCGGGCTGTAAATGTGTGTTCTTCTGCTGTGAAAAAGGCTTCTTTTTTTGGCATGATATCCTCTGCCCATATCCAAATTGAGAAATGATGATCTTTGCAAGGAAATGACCGTACACCCATCTTTCAGTTGTTCGCACATTTCATAGACGACGGCCTGTGTGTCTTTCCAAATACAAAGGCTGGTTTATGTCTGTTATTGTGTGCCAAAAAAAAAAAAAAAAGGTCCATGCTGCCTAAACAGCTATCCATTAGTGACCTCAGGAAACCAGGACAAAGACTGAGGCTGTTTCACTGCAAGCTTTGAGGATTTTTCCGTTGGGTGTCTTCCTGATTGCGGAGGGATTTTGTTATCATTTGTAACGTATACATATACACAGTTAGTACTCATGTAAAACAGATGCTTCTTTTTTTTTTTTAAGTTATCAAAGTATGATCACACACGACTGTGGAAAGAGAGACCCAACCTGTGGAGTGATGTCTGCAGTATTTTTCTGAGTGAAATCCACAAAGCTTAAGCATTGATGGATATAATAAGTTCAGACCAGAATTCTCCTCTTATTCTTGGAGTATATCAATGTTGATAAAAGAAAGTATTTGAATTTCATTACCAATTAAAATTTTAAGAGTTAAAGATTTGAGAAAAATGGGGTGGAAAATGATAGAAAGAACGGAGGAAGGGGATAGAATACAATGTAAAATAATTTGATGTTTGAATGTTGGGTTGATATTGAAAAAGTTCAGAAAAAATCAGTCTCTGCATGAAAGCCAGATAGCAGTGCGAGTGGTCATAGCTTTCCTCATTCCTTTATTTGCAGCTCTCCACTTCATGTTTAAAGTTAACACCCTGTAATTCATTGCTCACAAGTCATTTTTCTACACTAAGTGTAACCTTTTCCTTTGGCCAGTCCTCTTTATTTTCAGATTTTGGTTTCTTTCACTGATACATACTCTGTTGGTTTTGTTTTTGAGTTGGAGTAAGGCGGAGTTTATTTGGGGGAAACCACAAATACTTTGTTTGAAGTGTTCACACTCTTTTTAAGATCCTACATATTAGGCTAAAACATTGGACCGTGCTTATTCATGATTCTAGGTCTTCGTGCCATCTATCCTGCACAAGTCAGGGAAATTACAAGGTTGACACGCTAAATGTCTTTCTACAACTCATAATCTTGGCAAAGTCCTGCACAAACGAACAAAAGATGCATTACAGCACAAAGCTTTCACCACGCTATGAAGAAGGCCTTGCACAGCTATGCGTCCATGACTGCTGAATGACTGTTGGAGCTTTGTGCTGACTTAAGAAAGCGTATGCTCATGTAAATGTCAGTCATTTAGTTGTGTTTCACAACAGTTTGCTTCTTGATAGACTGTTAAAGCACTGTATGCTCTTCATACAATGTTATGTTCTCGTCAATTAGACTCGTGTCTTGCTGACAAGGACACAGGAAATGAACTTAATCTCCTGGATTTTTTTTTACCTTATGTACTCAAAGTGTTCACATTTGACAGATGAATATCAGCTAACTCTCCACGTTATCAACCTTGAATCCATCTCTTGTTTACCTCCACTCATGACCAAGCAGAATAAAAACAAGATTTCTGCAAGTGAAAGAAATTAATCTCTTGGATGTTTATGTAAGCTGGTATGGATGTTTTCCATGCCAATCAATTAATTTATAATTTGCACACTTAAATGTGTAATTAAATAAATGAAACTGTGATTTTTACGGACGATTGGGGTCACCCTCTTGGGAGGTGTGAAGAAACACGTTTAATATAATGAAGGAAAACAAATAAGAAAGGTAAGCAACAAATACAAATGATTCAATGAGAAAAGACGTCTTTGTCTTTGTGTGTCTTTATACAGTATATTTGTATTGTAATTTTACTTCTACGGTTTGTAATGAATAATGTTATTTCTCTTAATGTTTTTTGCTCACACTGACAAGTTATTCAAATAACTAAATTATGCTGTTAAATGTTGTTTTTCTTGCTTTGTGTCTTGTAAAGAATGCTTGACCTGTCATTATCACCAGGTTTCAGACATGTGAATGCACTTTGCTCCTAAACTATTGATCTCTCATCTCCTCTATTGATGTAAGTGGACATCAAGAAGGCTGAGATCGCTCAGTTGTTCCTCCCTTCACATTGTTCAGTCACTGATGACCCACATTTACCTGGATTAGCATGATATTCCAGCAGGTCAGATTTGTTGTAGTTGCAGTATATTTGGAGAGCACAGCTTGAGAGAGTTTCACTTTAAAATAATCCAACAACCTCCACTCGTCCTTGCAAAACCAGGCTCCGAAAAACACTCAAGTGCTTGTTGGTAGACAACAACAAGTGGTAGAGTTGACAGGTGAGTTAGCGGGAAAAAGAAGGCAACATTAGCTCAAATATAATTTCTATCAAAGGATCTTGATAAAAACCTCCTTTTGTTTCTATACTGAACTCAATCTGCAGACTTGGCTTTATGTTGGTACACATGGATTTCAAGTTTGCGCATTAACAGGAAAAAAAATAGTTTGGAAGAACACACATAAAAACAGCTTTGTCCTACTTTTATCATGACAATTCTTGGATGGCACTGCTACCCCACAAGACCGCTGAACCTAATGTTTGATCATCATGAGATCTCACAGAAGTTTATGTGATCAGGAGGTGTCAATGAAATAATCATGGATGGCAAGCAATATCACCAGCTCGCCATCCTGGCATACTTTGGCATAACAAACAATTAAAACGGTAAAGATTATGGGTACATGATGCTAGTTACTTATCTTCTTTTCAAATATTCTATTTAGATCTAAGTATTTTCCTGTCATTTTTGAGCTTTATAGGAAAGCAGCATTAGGTGATGACACCAAGTCTGCTAATCTTGAAAGTTATTGCAAATTCATAAGTTGAAAATGTAACACATCTGGAATAATGAGGTTTATATTAACGTTAACACATGGTATGACTGCAAAAACATGACTTTATGGAACACATAACAACTAGTTGTGACTTCATGGTGAGGGTCTAACATTCAAACACAAAATGCGTTCTCGCAGGAAGCTGAGCCTCAAAATAGCTCAATGAAAACTACAAACCAAAGGACACTGAGAAAAACTCAGCTTGAAACATCTGTGCAGTAATAAGGAAAATTGAGTGATCAGACCACTATCTGTTTATATTGTCCGATGAATTAAAATTGTCTTATCTCATAAATTTATGCATAAGAAAAGTCTGCAATCTTTTTTTTTTTTTTTTTATCCCAGAATTCCTTTCTGGCTTTTGCTGCAGCAAGAGTTGTTTTTGGCCTGGATTATGTGTTTGAATTTCCCCCATGTAGCCATGTTTACGATTGGTCAGACACTACAAACACCACCCCTTTCATACAAGCGAGCTCTGCTCAAGGTGGGAAAATGCAGGTCTCACTTACCAAGTTGATTTCAAGTGCCTTAGTACCATTTATCAGAACTGCAAATGTCTCATTAAGTTAATCCAGGGAATGGAGAGAAATCCAAGATGAGTTAATCCCGTCAGATAATATGTTGCTTTGTTATTACGGTCAAGCCAAATATGATCTGATTTTGACACTATCTGTTTTATTTTGAAAGTCAAAGGCCCTCTAGGTCATTCTCTGGTACTACTTCCTGTCCTGCTTGGTCTTCCCTATGTTAAATTGCGACACAGCTCCAGCATCCAGCAAAAATAAGATTGCTGCGTATCACTTGTGACTTTCCAGACCAGGCAGTCAGCTGAACCACACCAGAACAGATCCAGTGTGAGCTGACGCCTTGACTTGAACAGGAACCTATCTGATCTGGTGCCTTGACAAAGTGGAACGAAAGTGCAGATGCAACCAGTGAATTCAAGCTGTTGGCATTCAAGCCCCAAATTATCTAATAATTTAGTGAGACATTTGGGCTCCAAATTGGTGAGAGTGGCCAACCTTTAAATAACTCAATGTGTGGCAAATTTCAGGTTCAGGTTTAGGTTCTTTTATTGGCACTAGTTGGTGTGCTGCAGTATAATGGCATTTTCACCACAGAAATCAGGCATGATCCTGTTCCAACAGGTGCTTCACAGCACAGGTACTGTCACGCTTTTGTTGAAAATTATTGATTTGAGTCAACACACTTAATAAAAAACATTTGGTGATATGTTAATAGTATGACCTGTTTTAGTGTATGAAACAGATTTTAAACCATTTAACAGAATGTGGTACTCGGTGCACAACCACAACCCTGTAAAATAATGCAATAGCAGCCAATAAATGCTCTATTTTCCAGAGGCCACAATGCCGGTGGTCGCTCAATTCTCCATTTCCATCTTTTTTTCCTGTAACAGGGGGGAGGTTGGGGTGGGCATATCGTTAATAACGGAATAGTGATTCATCATTTAATTATGATTTGACAAATGCTCGCGCCTTCCCCATTCTCGGCATCCTCCTCCCTTTCAATTCTCCGCTCTGCCAAACTGTCACGCACTCCCCCCGTGGGATTAATTCGAGCTGTCTGTCTTTGTGAGGCTGCCGGCGCTCTCGGGGCGGCGGGTGCACGACACTGTCAATGAACAGAGAGCCTGACACTTCCAGGGAGCCGCACAGAGACGCACGCTCCCCCGCTCCCCTTGTTATTGTTTTCACCTTAACCCCTTCGTGCTCGCCTTCGTGCCTGCATGACTGAACGTGTGTGTGTGTGCGTGTGTGTATCTTTCTCCCCTCCCATCTCCTTCTTACTCCCTTTGCTTTCTTGCCCCTGTCTCTCCTCTTTCCTCTTTCCTGTCTATCGTTCCCCATCCTCCCCCTCCTCCTCCTCCTTCCACTCTCACACCAAGGCTCTCTCTCAACCCTTACAGAGAGAGGGACAGCAGCATCAGGGGGAAATATCACACAAAGGAAATGCTGGTGTAGCTCCACTGGAAATGCTGGTTGAACAGAAAAAGTCCCATCGCCTAAATCAATTAAAAAATTCATGAGCCTAAATGCTGTTTAAGACTTGTAATCAGCTCAAAAATATTCAGGATGGAAACTAAAAAAACTCCACAGCCCCTCCAAACCCACATGAAGCCTCCTGCTGACATGTGATGCTAATGGGTGGCCATTAAATCAAGGCATGTTTGAGTTGAACCGGAGCACCCGTGTAGTCAAATCCAGCAGGCCTTAGCCCCAGCTGGAGAGATAAGGTTTAATACCAGGCGCAGGGCCCAGCCTTATCTCCCCTACTGATAGAGAGAGCACGAAGGAGAGGAGAGAGGAGGGGAAGGGGGAGGAGGGAAGGGCAGGCGAGGAGAGAAAACAAGAGGGACAAAAACAAGTGTCTTGCAGGGACGCTGGCTGGCTGGCTGGCTGGCTGCGTGAGTGCGTCCTCCCGCCGTTGGCATAGAAACTAATCCACGTTCACATTTAGCACCTGACTCTTTTTTTTTTTTTTTACCTCTTTCTCGCTCTCGCTCTCTCTCTCCACGGCCATGAAGCAGTGGGAGTTGGGGGAGGAGAGGGTATCCGTGAGCTTTCTACCTCTCATAATGAGGCTTGTAGGAGGGAGGGCAGTGAGGAGGGAGGGCTGAGCCGGCTGACTGGCTGGTTGGCTGACACCCATGGCCCTGAAAATCCAGCTGTGTCTCTCCCTAGGACACAAAACATGCACACACACCTTCATACTTGCCGCTAATGCTGGTCTACATCTTATTACAGCACACCTGGAGAACAGCAGACTGTATTGGAGAAAGTATTGATCAAGCAGGAAAAACACACATAAAGCAGCTGCTAGGAGTCATGAATTGGTTCCGGCTAGTGTTTGATTTTTCCCTGGTGGTTTGTTAATCCTGTCATGTCTCTTATCCGTTCATTACAACACACAGCTCACGTTGTTTTCTTAGTGCACCTAACTTCACCTCTTCTTACGCATGGAGAAACTAGTTATTGTTATGAAAGCTATATTCACGTAATGATTGAATCAAGGTGTTATCTTCATTCACCTGCACCCGTATCCCCAGAGGAAAACCCATAAGATTTCTTTGCAATCACGCACATCCTTCTTGAGGACATCTTCAATGTCTTATATTTTTGTCCAAGACAGGTATGATTTTAAAGGAACTGTTAGAAGCCTCTTCCACACTAGCATCATCTTGGATGTAAGTAAGCATTTGAAATTTTAAGATGTTATGTAGAAGTTTTATTTTTAAGTTTTTCTAAAATTAAAGCCATAATATTGCATTTCTTCTGAATTTGTCCAAGATATCATGAAAGTTTAAAGGATTTGAAAGATAGATTTTTTACAGGGTTTTTGCAGCTTTCAATTACCACAATGTAACATCACTGTAATGGTAATAACAGTAATTGTTACAAGGACTTTTATTCATAGAACGCTGTTAAAGAACGTAAAGACACTTAAAAAGGTACATGATAGAAGTGCAGGTTAAAAACAACAATACAATATCCAAAAAAATGATGAAAATACATTTAGAAAGTAAAAAGCCTGGAAAGGTTTTAAAATTAACACTCATAGACTTCATGAACATGGATGCAGATATACTTTACTCACTGTTGTGCAAGTTCACATCAGAGGGGGATCAGTTTAAAATTAAATTCATACAAACTTACCAAACTTTAAGTCTTTTCTGTCCCTCTGGTAATCATAGCTTTGCATAATTTCTCCCTTTATATTATCCCTATTTCTCTCACGCTTATGTTTTATGAAAAACCTAATTTTAGAGTCTGTTTCAAATGATTCAGTTTAGCTGCCGTCACTTTAAGGCTCCCTAGTCCACAAACCACCTTCCCTCTGATTGGCCAGCCCTGACTAGGGAAGAGGTGTGGGCAGCCTTTGATGTTTGAGGCCGACTCCTTTCACTTTTCATGGAGCAGTAAGCAGATCCTAGCAAGATGACCTCATCAGCAGGTCTTATGAAGCTCTCTGGCTATATTCAGAAAAAAATGTTTTGAGCAGTTTAAAGAAAGATTCAGGGATTTTTACAACATATCATGAATGTGTAGCAGTTTGAAAACGGGCCTTTCTGTATAACTCAACCTGCAATATATGCTTTTTTCACCCAAACTCAAGGAAACATTTGTAAGTGAGCTTGTCAAGCTGCAATATAGGATGATAATGTCTATTTGATGTATGGATGTGGAGGAGCATGGAATCAATTTAGCGTTGTGTGTGTGTGTGACTGCACACACTAAAACACACCTTGGCCGCCTGATGGGCTTAGCTAGGTGTTTATTTCCTTCCCTTGACGTGGGTTGCACTCTAACGTCACTCGGTTTTTTTCTTTTTCCCGATGGTGCAGCTCCCCCTCTCAGCCGCTCTCTGTGACATCAGTCAATGAGCTGGAAGAAGGAAGAGACGAGAGCAGGCTGCTGGAGCACCATCTCGCTTCTACCCCTCCTCTAACCCAACCTCTGTTTCTTTTCTGCGTGTGTATGTGTGCTCCTACACTTGCACAATAGTCTCTTAAGGCTTTTGGAGGACGTTGTATGAGAAGAGAGAGGTGCTTTCCTGTGCCTGTCCTTCAACTCCCCACTTACCTCAGAGAAGAGCTCTCTGCTTGCCACTGCCCATGTCACAGCCATTGTCCCTAATTAGGAATTCAGGACCTGAGCCCATTCAATTAATGTGCAGTCACAATGCACCGCACATTCACCCCACTCTTCACCCTTCACCCCCTCCCTTGTCGCCCTAAAAAGCCCTTTGCAGCCCTTTTCTGCTGCAGCAGTTTAGAGGGGCTGAGGCAAAAGGACATTAGTGTTGAGAGAACGGTAATGATTTCTCACAAACTCGAAGCACCAAAACTGGAGCTGCTTCGGCTCAAAAAGCTGCACATGATTAATTTTGAGGCATAAATGCAGGAATCAAAAAACTAACACACACATCATCACTGATTTGAATCAGCTTCTGCACCTATAATGTGAACAGTGTCGATTTTTCTCTTTGGTACAAGACGGATAACTTGTACTGAAGACAGAAAAACAGCCGACGTATAACACTCAAGTTGCACAGTGAGCATGTAACTATTTCGCCACCAGTCAAGTACGAAAGAAGGAAATGGAAAAGTACTTGCAGCCACATTTCGCAAGGCATTTAACCCCCAGCAGCTCTGATAAAGCAGCTCAGTGACTGCAAACTGTTTATGATTTGTACTTATGTCACTGTGGTCTTTCTCTTTAGCTGACACTTACACACTTACACTACCAACATTAAAAATATCCTTTTTAACCTATGGTCAACTGAATGCACTAGAAAATTTATTGTTCAGACTGATAAACTTTGATCCCTGCAGCATGTTCCTAAAAAGCTGGGAAAGGGTCACTGTGTTACATCACCTTTCCTTTAGAGACACTCAATAAGAGTTTGGAAACTGAGGACACTTATTGTTGAAGCTTTGTTGGAATTCTTTCCCATTCTTGCTTGATGTACAACTAAGGTAGCTCAGCAGTCCTGGGTCTCAGTTGTTGTATTTTGTGCTTCATAATGCGCCACACATTTCTAATGGGAGAAAGGTCTAGACTGCAGGAATGCCAGTCTAGCACCCTCGCTCTTTTACTACGAAGCCACGGTGTTGTAACTCATGTAGAATGTTTGGCATTGTCTTGCTGTAATAAGCAGGGACGTCCCTGAAAAAGATGTAGCTCGAATGGCAGCACGTGTTGCTCCAAAAACTGGATGGACCCTTCAGCATTAATGCTGCCTTCACAGATGTGTAAGTTGCCCATGAAACCATGGGCACTAACACACCCCCATACCATCACAGATGCTGACTTTTGAACTTTGTACTGAGAACAATCTAGATAATCCTTTTTCTCTTTGGCCTGAAGGACACAACGTACATGATTTCCAAAAATAGTTTGAAGTGTGGACTCATCAGGCCACAGCAGACTTTTCCACTTTGCGTCAGTCCATCCCAGATAAGCTCAGGTCCAAAGATGCCAGTGGCATTTCTGGCTGTTGTTGATGTTTGGCTTTTGCTGTATATGGTAGAGCTTTAACTTGCACTTGTAGATGTAGTGATGGGTTAAATCACAATGGTTTTCTGAAGTGCTTCTGTGACCACATGGTATTACCTGTTACACAATGATGTCAGTTTTTAATGTGGTGTTGCCTGAGGGGTCAAAGGTCAGGTGCACTCATTGTTAGTTTCCAGCCTTGCTGCTTACAGTACATGCAACAATTCCAACTGATTCTCTGAATCTTTTGATGATATTATGGACCAGTGAAATCCTTGAATTCCTGTAATTGTACATTGAGAAACATTGTTCTTGAACTGTTGGACTATTTGTTCATGCAGTTTTTTCAAAGCGCTGAACCTCAGCTTGCTTGTGAACTACTGAGCCTTTCAGGGATGCTCCTTTTACACCCAGTCATGACACTCACCTATTTCCAGTAAATCTGCCATCTGTGGAATGATCCAATTAAGTTTTTTTGAGCATTCAGCTACTTTCCCAGTCTTATGTTGCCCCTGTCTCAGCTTTTTGGTAACATGGTGCAGGCACAAAATTCAAAATGAGTGAATATTTACGTAAAACAATAAAGTTTATCAGTTCAAACAATACATATCTTGTCTTTGTAGTGCATTCAATTGAATATCGGTTAAATGGGACTAGCAGATAGTTGCAGCACTGCATTCTGTTTTTATTTGCATTTTACACAATGTCCCATCTTCATTGGAATTAGAGTTGTATGATTGTAAACAAAGTTTTCTTTTTTTATGGTGAAAAAGCTACAGTAGTGTTTATCTTTGTCCAGCAATTTGACTTATGTGCTGGGAATATAAATGTATGCTCTAAAGTTCATACAAAATGTTTAGTTTGGATTCGGAGAGATGGCACCACATGATACATTCCTTTTAAAAGCCTGAGTCTTAGCTCAAACCACGTTTATTGACTAACTAAGCACAGCTGCAGCTGCTGTGCTGGTCAATTCTGTGGCTGAGGATTTGTAGATACTTTGTCTACAGCTTCATTCATGGTTGAACCCATGGTGCTACAAATACCCTATGACTAATCTGTTCTGCTCCTACTAATATTAGCTGAGAAAGCATTAAATGGCCACCCAGGATTTGATCCTACAGTGCTCCTATCAAACATGACAGATGTGTTAGCCATACACCATGGGAGATGAAGAAAACAAAACTTTGAGTGCAATTCTCAGTCAAAACAACCACATTGGTTTAATGAATGCATACAACCCTTTTATGTTCAT
Organism: Thalassoma bifasciatum; assembly: GCA_008086565.1. Lineage (NCBI taxonomy): Eukaryota > Metazoa > Chordata > Actinopteri > Labriformes > Labridae > Thalassoma > Thalassoma bifasciatum. The sequence continues at coordinate 678,614 of RPOG01000081.1, forward strand.
TTTTCACCCTCTCATATAATCACAGACACAGACCAAAGATGACCCCATGCCATAGTAATGGCAACATAGTTAGTTGTTTTTATCAGCTCAATACATCACTACAGTAAAGATCAACTTTTAGAGAGCATAGAAAATTTCACATCACTGCAGGGAAACAACTATCGCAAGTAGGGATGGGTATTGACAAGATTTTATCGATATCGATACCCTTATCGATTCTGCTTGTCGATCCGATTCTCTATCGATTCTCTTACCGATTCTCTTATCGATTCCTAAAGTAGGATTTTACAGGTTTCTTTGTCAGCAAAATTTTATAATGTTTAAAAGTCGATAAGTCTTAAATTGGTCACTGGATCTGGATATCTCAAGACATGAATAAATGAATAAGTAAAAAAATCACACACCATATGACATAATGTATTATTTTGTATTATGTTACTGACTGAAGAAAGATCAGAGATATGAAAAAAGCACTTTCATCTTTCTGAGAGACAAAAATGAATGTTGTTGCACACTCTTGTACAGTGGGTGGCGGTATGAACCTGAAAGTTGTTGGGGTGTGCCATTAATGAAAGAAAGGGAAGAGCCTGAAAAAAACTTTTCTTTAATCCTCCAGTTGAAAAACATCTGCCTATTAGTATTTGGACATTTAGAATTCTCAGTGTTGTTCTAAAAGAGGAATTGTGACATGTTTCTGTGATGAAAGTTGAAATTCTGTTTTGAAACAGAAGCTATATCGATGAATGTTAACTGCTAGCATATCAATAGGATTTCCCATATCTTGCTAGCATCGAGCTAGTGCTATGTTTACAATGTCGTTTTCGGTACATTAGTAGATGTAAAACATGTCAAATGTATTGAATATGAATCGCTTGTGAGACAGTTATGTACATTTCTTTGTGTGTTCAGTTTCTTAAGTAAAACTTCAAGCAGAAAATCCTGAATTAGGATCCTGAATTAGGATTTTCTGAAGCTGTTATGTAGATGCTTAGCCGAGCTAACTAGAACAGAGCAGAGGACGTAAGGTCCGCCTGTTGCGGCGTAAAGAATCGATAAGAGGAACCGTTAAGCAAGAACACTAACGATATCAATGGATTGAACCATTTCTTATCAATTCCTAAGAGGAACCGGTTCTCGATACCCATCCCTAATCGCCAGAACTAAAAAGCTCTTTTTCATAAAAACACTGTTTGGCATTGGCAGAGCAAATTTGGCAAATTTTCCATGTGTACAACGCATACCCAGCATAGCCCTTACAAATGTGGCCCCACTTAAAAATAAAAGAAATTAACAGACTTACTGAGGGGTTGCATAGAAGCATTGTTACCACAAAGGAATCTTTCAAATATGCTTATATGATGATGTGCAAACATATAGGAATGTATAATAATTTGACTCCAAGTGTTTTTCAATCAACTTAATCCTTTGTGCCACAAATGTTTGTTGTCACTGGCTATATATTTTGCAATGCATCTTAAGTTTTCTCTCTGAAGTGATGCTGTAAATGCTGCATGTAGAGGTTTTTGACTTGGCTCTATTTTTCAATGCATCCTCTTGAATCTTTTCCATTTGTCAAGTGTTTTCTACGTAGTACTTGCATCCCACACTGAGGAGGTCACCACAGCCTGACAGTGTCTGTGTATTGTTTTTTTATTGACTAACTTTTCCCCATCTCATTTCATGACATCAGGAAACATAAAGACTGGGCATCCACCGGTTTCTGAAGTTCCAAATCCTCTCTCCTCTGATCAATATACCCAGTTCGTAATATAAACACAAATAACAGAAAACACCTAATACGATCCATTTAAAATCATAGAATTAATCAAAATCATTCACTTCACAGTTAGGTCACTCTATAAATCTCCACCCACAGCTTTCCTCAATCTGTAAAGACACCTCCAACCCAACGATACTTATCTTTCTTCTGTGTCAAATGATCCAATTACTTACACTCACCCAGACAGGAAATTAGGGATTTTATGTATGAAGTATTTGCAGGGGGAAGGAGGCGTGAACAGGCTCCTTAATGAAGCAATCCTGCAGGAGTTCATAATGAAGATATCCGAGGATGGAGGGAATTATTGCAGCCTGACCTGTAAACCTTAAAGAGACATTTACCAACACACACACACACACACACACACTCTCACACACACACACACACACACACACACACAGTGTCTGCATCAATCTACGATGACGATTTCTATGCCAGTCACATCCCCAGATTTAGGTTTTACAAAATTCTACGTTTGGTGACTGAATCAGTGCGTATATTGTTAGAGTCCTAGCTGATAAATGATGAGGAATGTTGATCATACTGCAAAGAGAGGAAACGTCAGATGAAGCGGAATATGCAGCAGATTTAAGGCAGTACGGGAAATGTTTCAAAGAGACAATACACCATATGCAGTGGAACAATCACAGGGATTGGAGTCTGCATGGCACCAACTTGTAGCAACACTTTTGAGGAGTTGTATTAAAGACCAAGTGCATAGACTTCAGCACAGATTTACCTATAGTGTTTACAACAGGGTAAGGCATTGATCATCTTCAGTTCTGAGAAGTCCAGTGATGTAGAGCTATTAGTTGTTAAAATAGTCTTGATTGGTAGAAGTGTTGACAAATGTGAGCTCCTGCAGTGTTTTTCTTTTTTTTTACTGGACCTGCAAAGTGGAGGAGGAACAGCAATGATGGGAAAAACTTAAACACAATGTAATTAAACTTTCTGCTTCAAATCAACATTTGCTCTTCTAAGAGAGATTTGCTATTTAGAGGTTATAGGTAATGTATGCAGTCATTTTGTTGAATTTTGTTTTGCTGTTTACATCATAGACTGTATAATAAGTGGACGTAACGGCATTCGGCTCAAACTAAAGCTTCCAGCAGATGCCCCGAACCCTGGTGTCTGGCTGCAGTATAGGTCATAAGCCCCGCCTCCCCCATGTATTCCAGACATGAGCCGGGAAAACTTTAAAAAAGTACGATACCTGCTAGAGACCTTTCTCTCATCCTTACGCTAAGGTGGTATGATGGTGTAATTTGGCTGCATTGTGTTCAGGTGTTTTTTTACTGAGAAGCTAGTTTCTCATTAGTTATTGGACGTTAAAAACCATGTTATAAGTTTCATTTTACTAGTTGACTGCTGCGGTTCGTGAGTAGTTTTTATTGGTTATATAAGAAACTTTGAGAAAGAGAGCCAAAAGGAGACTAAACCTTCTAAAGAAGAAGAAACAAATATTTCTATTTCTCTTTTTTACATGGCTCCACCGGACTCTGGTGAGACTCTGGCTGCACAATGGCGGCTCCCATGACTGGGGTTTTTGGCTTCAAAATCGTAGAACGTTGACAGGCGGAGCCATGCTGTCCATTCTATATACAGCCTATGGTTTACATACAACATGCAAACTGGGCTTCTCCTCCGTGGCTCAGCTGATAGCACAGTTAACAGACGTAGCTTCATGAACACAGCACAGACTTTAAAAACAGCCTTGCGAGCACCTGCTGCATCGCAAGAGAGAAACTCAAGAGCCGTACACCTGACCTCATGCAGGTAAATGAGGTATTCTGCAAATATTGTGTCATTCTTTCTACGTGTTGCGGACGCTATCCTAGCCACTTGGGATAGTTTCTTCCACTTACTACCAACACACAAAGCCACTTTGACTGGATGATCACTACGGCTGCTCTCCGCCCAGAAACAACCCTGAGTTGACCAAAACATTAAAAAAAAGACAGAGGAGCGGGGTGAGGATGGGGTTGAGGCAAATACAGACACTGACACACTTATATAGAGGCACACTGATGATGATTGAGTGGGATTTTACCTTTAAAAATTGACATTTCACTTTTAAGAAAATCCTGCATGCTCTACCTTTAACTGCATTGTTGAGCGTGATGCCCAGCTACCAACCAGAATACTTCTTTAGCTTCACCTGCCATGTGTAAAGCATCTGTGATAGGTAGCCTTATATTGAACAGTAGAGATGATGTAAGTTTATTTTGATCTTTTTGTAAGATTTCTTTTAAAAATAACAGACAAAGTCAAAAAGATTTGCATTACAGTAATTGAGGTCATCCACACCTTTTTTGATCTTTTACTGTTTGGCATTGCAACCAAACAAAAAATCATTTGAAACTATTCTCCTGTGAAAAATGAAAAATAAAAAAAGAGGTCCACAGACTTTGCACCATGCACTGGGTTGTGAGACTTCACTAATCAGCGGTCCCCTTGATTTTGACTCTGAATTCAGCTGAGAGACTACATCATACATTCAACACATTTCAGCTGTTGTCGTTACATTTCTCAGCTTTTATATTTTCTTCACAACAAGCAGAGGGTAATCGCTTCATTCTAAGTGGAATATATTTATCCTTCACAAATGTCAAACTGTTGTTGTCACAGTGCTGTTGCAACAACAGCCACAGTGTGTGGCAGCCGACGGCCCCATGGGCATATCATACAATCACACAAATGCACAGGCATGGAAACAGCCAGGAATGCCCACACACACACACACCCACACACACAACGCAAACACACCTGTAAACATATACGGTGCGCTGGTATGTCAGCGTCTGTCTCCTCCTCTCATCACATCCGTATGCACATCTCCTCCTCCTTCCTCATCTTCCACCCCACCCTCCAATCCACATGCGCAGCCTCCCCCGATGTTGTGGCCTGCCCGTGACAGTAATTGAGGGAAGCTGGCCGGAACAGTGTGAAGATGGGGGGAGGAAAAAAAGGGAAGGAAAGGAGGAGAGAGATGAGAAGAGGAAGGGAGGGGGGAAGCATTCATCTGAGACCCATGGATGTGGAATGGCATATTACAGGTCTAATGTGTAATTAGATAGATAGGGAATAAGGTCAGTGTGCGCTGAGAGGAGATGGATCTCTGTCAGCACAGTGCCATCTAGTGGTACAGAGTGGGACCAGGGAAGCTTTGACGTAAGGCTAATGGTTAAAGATTTAACGTGGATCAATGATTTGTGCAATATTTTTGTTTGTTTTATTTCATCACTCTTTCCTTTCCTGTTCCAGATTTTGTCTGAAATGCCACCATACAAAGAGACTTTGTCTTACTTCAGCCACATGATTGTGTCTCTGTTGGTCATTTAATTTTACTACTGAAATTTTAAAGACTTTTCACTCACAAGATCAATTATTTGGATGAGCTGAAATGAAGTGATGCATACTTGTTTGAAGACCTGACAGAGAGTCCGAGTCATGAACTCAGCTGTAACAGTCAGGTTCACCTTGTGTTTGTACTTTACGCGTCCCCTCCTGCGTTCAACCTTGTGTTTACATGTTTGCTATGGCAATGCTGCTCTCACTAATGAAAAGTGAAGGCCTATCCTCACTGCTTCCTGACAACAGGTGTTTGGTCCAGACCTCTTGGAGACTGATCACATGACCGGAAGCAGTTAAAGCTGCTGGGCCAGCAGTAAACAGAGAAACTACCATCTTTAATGCAGGGCAACGTTCTCAGCCTACATTTAAAAGACCCCTGTAATATATATTTGTGAAACTTTAAGCAGTTGGTAGAAGTTAGTTCAGAGGGTGTTAAACAGAAAAAAGAGAAAGAAATCATTTCAAGGACTTAGAACAGAGCAGCACAAAGGCATGCATGTTTTTAGGCTTTTTTTCTAAGAATTTGAAATATAACACCAAATGGGAAGCTGGTTTAATCAGTAAAGTGGAAAACGTATATAAAGATGTTACAGTCCTTGTCGCACTGACCTTTAGATTGCCTTCTGGTGATGGCACAATTTTGTCTGATCTTTTCAAACATTTATAATCATGCTCTCTTTTCTTGTTAAGAGTAAAAAAACTTACCCTAAAAAGAATAAATTGTTTAGTTTCTTGAGTTCAGACTTCAAACTTGACTAGATCCTATCAGCAAAGACAAAAGCTCTCACAGAAAAAGTCTTTAAAAGGCATTCAACAGATAAAGTAAGTTTTAAAGTTTTATTTTGATCCTTTGTTCAAGATTACATCCCTAACTTGCTGTTTTTTCACTCGTATTTGCAAACCTGGCATAATCTGCATGCTACAAAAGGTTAAAAAACATGATGATAATGATAAAATGTCTTTTGTGGTCAATGAGCACTGTGAAAGATCAGTAAAAGACATTTTGATGAACTTTCATGAGCACAACAAAACACAGTTACAACGGTGTTTCGTCCTTGAAAACTGAATTTTTCAAATTATTCAATGACAGAACTGACTATGAGAAAAATCTTGATTTTAAAAGAAAAAATTTGGAATTTCTGATTTCTACACTGCTGCTGGAAAGGAAAACACTTGGAATTTGTCGCTTGGTTTTCCTTAACAGCACAATGACAATGCAAGGAAAGAGCACAAAAAAATTTTAACGTTTAATGATGGACTAACTCTTATTTAAAGTTATATTCATACTTTAAGAGGAAATTAACCTTCAAGAATCATCATGCAGGGGAAATACACAAGAAGAAATGAAGAAAAAAAAGTGACAGTTACCAAAATGTATTCTGGACTGTCTGTCACTCTGCCGTCTACACACAAATAAAAACCACTTAGCATATTTACATATAACTTAAAGATATGCTAGTGTGCAATCTTACTTAAGTTAGTATGTGTGTGTGTCTGTGCGTGTGTGTGTGTGTGTGTGTGTGTGTCTGTGCGCATGTCCACATCAGCACACACCTCTATCGTTCTATTACATGGGCCAGTGACTGCGCCATCTCTCCAGTTTCACCCCTCTGCTCTCCCAGACGTCTCATATTGCCCAGAGGGATGGTGTTGATGTGTGTGTGTGTGTGTGTGTGTGTGTGTGTGTGTGTGTTGGGGGGCTGGGGGGGGGGGGTTTGAAGGACTACACATATTATCTGTCTGAGAGCAGTTCAAACCACACGGCCACAGCCTTTATCTCCTCTCTGCTGACTTCTACATCTAACATTTGCTCCTGAAAAAATCTCACATTTCTTATTTTTTTTCCTGCAGACTGGCAAGTAATCACTTTGACGGGCACTCAGACTGCATGAATGGAAGCAGAGCTGAAAGGCACCAGTGTTAGAGTTCTTCAGTTGCTCAGGGTCAGATACGATACAATGATAGTAAACAAAGTAAAATGCATTGGCAGCTACTTTGCAGTGAACAGGAAATCCACAAGTACTATTTGTCAGTTTCCAATGCCTTAGAAATAACTCCTACACATATTTGAGACCTCATAGTATCACCTGAATAGCACCTATAGTCAAAGCAGAACAGCAAAAGAATTCTCTTAAAAGAAGCCAGGTGTCCCAAGTTTAATAAAGAGTCCATTCTGCCCCCTTGTGGTGACATCATAAAATCACCCATAACTGATTCACAGGACGAAATTAAATATTTGTTTCAACAAGGAAGTGGGGCATCACTGTAAAAAGATTTTAAAGCTTCATATATATGGCAAAGGCATAACTGTGCTGTCACTAACAAATTATCTCTGCAAGGTTGAATTAACTGTTTCAAGAGCTGCTTTTGTGATGCTTACTTAAGTGGTACTTAAAAAAAAAAAAATTGTAAGAATGTCAGACTGCCAAACTGCCAAGTCCAAACTCCTCAAAAGTTGGGGCGCCATAAAATGTTGATAAAGATAGATGTCGTGATTTTTACAAATCATTTAAACCTTTTCTTTACTCTAAACCCCAAATAACACAAGCCAGATTTTTAAATCTGTCACAAAATGGGCCAGTCTGTCAAAATACTAGAGATCTGCTTGTAGATGAAGCTTGCTAATGACATTGCATTTTTTAGTGATACATTAAGGCAATGCAGGACTGGCAACCAACTCTAAAACAGGAGGCAGTAAATGTTTATAACAAAATATGCCACACCTCAATCCATGTATTATCAGATTGGATTTATTGAAGGACCTCTCTCTCTATTTCTCTCAAATCAGATTGTGTTACAAGATTCAAAGAGCAGAATACAACAACAGGCCCTCTTGTCATAGTTGATACAGGAAAAAAAAAAAAAAAGCAAGACTGTAAGGCTGGCGTTTGGCCTGGCTAAGTCTTGCATTATGGTTTTTCAGACACATATTGACTGTCATGGTTTAATCCACAGCCTCCGCTCCAGGAACATTTTCTGAATAGTCGTTTGATGTCGCTATTGAACAATTAAAAGTAAAAAGGGGTCTGCAACTTGTGCAGCCAGTTTAAAATGCATACCAAAAACGGAGAATGTGTTAATTTGGACTTGATTCTGAAGGTTACAGACAAAGGTATGTGTTGGTATGTGACTTGCTGAGTTTGAGCTAAATACTAATCATTCTTATTCCCTTTTCCTCCCACCCACAACATTCTTTGGTCGTGGTTTGATCGTCTCTGATCCAGAGAGAAAATGACGCACACTATATCCACTAAACACAGGCACAAAACTAAAAGCATGACCTTTGGGTAGAGGTAGAAAATTGTGGTATCATAGTGCTTTATATAAAAGGTAAGCTTGCCCTCAGCAGTAAAATAATAACCATAAAGATGATTACAACTTAAAATGTAATGACAGTGGCATTTCATACTGATAAACACGGGCTCATATCAAAAAGCTTGTAAAGTTCTGCTGATAAACATGCACCTTATGACTATAACAGCATCAATCTTATGGTTCAAAGTATATCTAAATGCAATTAAAGTTTGTAATATAACCATATCATGTGGTGTTGTGTGCAGGCTGGTAGCTTTCTCTTTCTGTTTGTGTTGCAATTCCCAGAAACAAAACAAGGCCACCAACAACTGCCCTCATCTAAAGAAGCAGAAACAAGAGGATAAAGTATGAGGGCAACAAGGTGGACAAAATGAGAGAATTTTTTTTTAACACAAATAGGTTTTCAATCTGGATCAAAGACATCTCGATGCTTTAATCTTGTCTCCTCATCTTTTTTCCTCTTCTTGTGAGTGAGACTGTTAAGTTTACAAAGGCTAAAGTCTCTTAAATATTTTAAGATTGCCTAAAAGGTATAGGCAACATTTGGGTGCATTAACAGTATTTCTGGTGTTTGTCCCTAGAAGCAGCTGTCTCTGCATCAAAATTGAATCAATCTTTCATGTCTGTCCCATATTATAACCTTAAATGTGCCATGAGTAATCGGTCGAAATCCATTCGGCAAGCGCCCTCACGCCCACTCAATCAGCTGCAAACACACAGGAAGTCTGTAGGCAGAGTGAAACTGGATTTCTGTGAAGCCGTTGATTTTTATCCAAGTTAGGAGCAGAGTCCATTTTATGATAACTATAAATATCAGACAACAGTGTCAACACAGTCAACTCTTCTGCTTAATCTCAACTCCAACCAAAGCAGAATTCTTCATTCTCTGCTCTGTAAATGATGCATCTGCTTTTCTATAAAGTATGTCTGATAGCTGATAGAAGTCACCAGGTTGGTGACACAGCATTTTGACCAAGTTTTTTTTCAATGTCATTCTTGATGAAGCTAATATGTCTAAAACTTTGAACTACCAACCAGGTGCAGACATGGCTCAATTTGTGAGGAAAATCTGATGTGAAGTTCCAATGTATTACAAAGTCTTAACACTTTTGAACCATTGAGGTTGGCCATGTAATGAGTTTGGAAAGGGTTAAACAAAAGCATGTAACTTCACCCCAATTTATGGTAGAAATGTTCATTTTTTGTTTTTATTGTAAGAGTTTTTTAGTGTGGATACCCAGAACTGCCACCAAATTTGAGACACGGTAAAATAAAATGTTAGATGAGCTGCAGACTGTTTCAAAAGACTGATCAGATTCAGTTTCTCCCTTTGCAAATACAGCTTGGTATTTGTCTCTACATGTATAATGACAAAGTATTAGAGTACTTCCATAATGACACGATGTCATAGATGGCTTAACTCCTTTAGTTGGTAGTCCAGTTTAAGTGTGCATATCTCAGGGCGTGTGCACCAATCACTCTGATAATGGGTTGGAATGATGTCACCTCCTACCCTCCAAGTTAATAATTATCCTGGTGTGGAAGTACTCAAATGCTACATTTATTCACCGGGCTGTTAGTGTTTTCATCCTGTCCTCATCCTGGAAAAACACAGAGCTATAAAGTGACAGAAGAGTATGTTTTAGAATCTCTACACAGAAAAACAGAAACCAGATTGATTGTGTAAGCATAACTTTCCTGACTTTGTTTATATTCCATAAATTAGTACAACACAAAGTCAAGTAAAACAAATGGATTGTAAAACTGTTTTTCGCTTTTAAACAGTAGGTTAATTCCCCTTTTCTGCTTTACTCAGAAAGTATCTCAATAGCTGGGAACAGACAAATGTGTGGGTGTTTGTTCTTGTGAGTGTATCAATGCACATGAGGGAAGAGGAAGAAAAGCCTCCACGAATTTCTGTCCCTCTGACCAAGCTCTGCCTTCTCACAGCAGAAAAGTGCAGGAAAATATTTGTACCCTGATATGACATGCAAGTGTGTGTATGTGTGTGTATGTTCTTGTGAGTGTGACCTACTGTGCTCACAGAAAAGAAGCATGGTTGACCAGCCCAAATAAAGCGTTACTTATACACATTGAATGAAAATACTCCATGTCCATCTTTAAACATTTAAAGTAAGGTTTTCCACAGGGAGTATAAAATATAAACTGCATTTGGAAACGTGACAAGATTTAACCTTTTAGTGTAAGAGATTAAATTCTGCTTATAATGATTGTAATTTTATCTGAAATAATCGTTTATAAACAGTGATCTACTGCTCTGCCCAGAGGTAAGAAGTATATTCATCCTGTTTTACATCCTTCAAGCAAAGCAGCTGTGACTTTAAAAAGGAAGTAAGCAGATAGACCAAAGAGGTGTGTGAGCTTCTTAGCATTATGGTACTTTCTTTTTTTTTTACGTGGCCGAAATTTGTTTCTTCCTACATATCAAAACCACATGCATGCACAAGAGAGTCACCTTTAAAATTGTGACTTGAACACATAAAATCTAGACATTTAAAATTATACAATATCTTCATACATCACACCAGATCGTATATCAGACCAGTTAGTGCGCTTGTGAAGCATCAGCTAGCTTTTTATGGGCAACAGTATATCATACTGTTATATACTATTCATACATTAAAGATTGTCCAGGATATGTGAATAACAATTTTGTATGAAGCAGAAAATTCATCTAAGCAACTTTATTGTGTGCACAGGCAGGGAAAAATAGACTACAACTCAGAGCACAGGAGCGTTTGGTTTTACACACATAGATTTATTTTCAGTTTTTGAAAGGTTTGCATCACAGAAAGTCAACCAAACGCTGCTTCTGTAGGGGCAAACATTTTAAAGGCTTGAAAATCCTTAAATTACTCTCATTTTGTTTTTACTGCATTCATGAAATCAATCCTTTCCTGAGAGCCAGATTTATTTTCACAAGCAAAAGAAATACAGGCTTTATAAAAAGAATTGACCTGGCAGATACTAACTGTCCTTGCACAATCTTCCATTCATGAATTTTAGTTTAGTTGGTTTTTTTTTTGGTTTTTTTTTACAGTAGATTGTCTCCTTCCCTTTTCTGTTACATCACAGAGATAGCGGCCCAGTAACTGGAGACAGTCATACGTGTGTGTGTGTGTGTGTGTGTGTGTGTGTGTGTGTGTGTGTGTGTGTGTGTGTGTGTGTGTGTGTGTGTGGGCGTTGAGTATGATTATTTGTGCAGAAGATAACGGAAGGAAAAGAGAAGCCTGACTAGTCTATTCTCTTTGCCCCTGACTACATTCTGCTCTCACGTGAAAATATCTGTTCCTTGGTCCCTTTTAAATAGTGCACCCAGTGTGTGAGTGTGGGAGTGTGGGAGTGTGTGTGTGTGTGTACACAAGTGCCTTGAATAAAACAATGAAGGGAAGCAGAGCGAAAATGAAGAACTAAACTCCAACCAGAACAAAACTAGAAGACTAGCTTTCCTCGACCATGACATTTTTTAGTTATGATCAGCAAGAACAGTGAGTGATGCAATAAGTGAAGGGTTAAGCATGGATTAAGCTACACAGTAATTATCCACAGAGTACAGTTCACCACGCACACAGAAATTACACGCTAGGATTTCTTGTGCTTACAACAATCTGGCTGTCCAAACTTTGTCAAGTCTTTGAGCGTCTGACTTTTTTATTTGACACCAGATTAATCATCAAGATTCATTGATTGAAGGACTGTCATTTACGCGGGATGTATGAATGTTATGTCACTACAGACGTGAATGTGCTGAGAAAGTTTTTTTTGGAGCAAAGAATTGTGTGTACGCGGTATTTTTCTGCTGGTAAATTATTTCACACTTTGCAAGAATCAGGACTATGGCCCACAATATGAGTTGGTGATTCACTTAGATTGTCAAGCACAAGAACAAAGAACAAAATTAAAAAACTGATGCACAACTGTATGATTTCTTTGGCACAAACATGTCTGTTCATTTTTCATGGGGAGGTTAAGAGAAGTTTAATAATAAATCAACTCAACTTTATTAATAGAGCTCTTCAAAAACAGCCACAGCTGAAACAAAGTGTTGTATGTAAACAGACAAAACAATAAATAGATTAAATAAATGTTTGCACTTTTTAGTATGGTAGAACAGTAACCCTTTTGTAAAAAACCAACAACAAGTAGCCATGCTACCTTTAACTTTTTTATGAGCGCGATAATGACAGGCTTCCTTTACCAGAGCAGGAACGACACATTTAACAGTCACTGACATTGAAACATCCTGTGTTGTGCTATTGTCTTACTCCAAATTGGTAAAAGCACATAAAATTGAAGATGTCTGCAGAAAGCTGAAACCACCTCAGCCGCGGAGTCGAGTCAGATTCAAAACATACAAAGAAGCCAGTTAACCTTTCCATAGTGCTTGACATTTGATGCCTGAATGAATGCCTCACTTGAAGCAGGCGATTGCGTATTAAAATATCACAATAACTGCACAAACTTTGAGAGGATATTAGATGTGTCACTGTCATTTATGCTCACACAACAACACACAAGATGATTCACCATTAGGTTTGCAAGTATTTTTCAAAATTGTCTTCAATGAATCCCCTATTTGCAATCGAAAAGCCCAAGCAGCTCAAATAAAACAGCATCAAGGTATGTAACAACTTTTGAATGCAGAAATATCAGAGATTAAGCTCATTCTGATAAATATTGATTTGCCAAGAGGCCTTTTGAATCCAGTACAAGTCATGGTATGATCATCTTAAACATAAAATTGTACCCCTCACATTTGGAGAATCCTAAAGAAAGATCAAACTGATTTTAGATTAAGCTATGAACAAGCAAATGTTGATTAGTTGAGACAAAACTCTGCAACACCTAGACTCCTGAGACAAATCACCATGAGCCAACATCGTCTGGGGTAGGCTTGTACTTTGCTGCAGCTACAAGAAGATAAAAAAAACCTCTTCCAGCTTTGTAAAATAAACAATTGGAGGTGTTTCTCCTCCTTAGCATAGTGTGCATAGCTCTCACCTACTTTAGGAAACAAGCAGCATGAGTACAGGAGAAAGAATGTCCAACTACAGCTGAATGAATGGATTGATTATGTGGGTATTAAAAAGCAAACTCTGCTGTAACACAAACCCCTCCCCTCCTGTCTGGGAGTTAAACCTCGGCTCATTGAAAATGTTCTGACAAGACGACTTCAAAGTAAAACTCCAGACACAAAAAAAAGATTTATCAGCAATAGAGCATACTGGGTTGTGTGTGTTTAACCTCAGTCATGGTTTGTGATGTGCCTTTGATGTGCTGTCTGCAAATAGTGCTCGTTCAAAGTATGGGTCATTTAAGGGCACATGAGTCAAACCATAACAGAAAACTTAACTGAAATGTAGCCTAAACATAGAAACTGATGTTAATATTGATGATTTAATTATCAGTGAAGTGTGAGAAAAGGTCACCACACATATCATCTGACTGATGCAAAGAACAGAACAATGTGAAAGGCTAAAGTATGAAGGGTGGAGCCTCTGCTCATCAGAGCATGGTGAAATACCACAGATTGTGTTGAATCTTCAAAGGAATGAGAGGCTATCTATAGACCTGGGTGGCATGATGTCTCATGGGTGTATGCTAATTTTTCACTTCTTGGGGGTTAATTTAGAAGAAGCTGACATTCAACTTTTTCTACACAAAGTGTCTTGATTTTAAAAATGAGCTTTTATAAAACAAGCTGATTTCTTGGGTTAGAAATGAAAGAAAAGTAAATAGCAAAGAGGGAGAAAGATAAGATGAGAAGTGCCAAGTGTTGGATCATAAGCGCAGAGGGTTTGAGCAATCAAAGAGGCGGACAATGAAACCATTTAAAAGAGGTAATAAACAGGGACTTTCAAATGAACAGTCAGCAGGAGGTGATTTCATTCACCAGGAATCAGGTATTCCCCATGTGATATGGTTTAGGTTGCACTGCTGTGTCAGAGCAGTTCAGCGTGAAGTGTGAATGACACGAAATAGGAAATAAAATGTGGCTTGTAGACAGCGTAAAGCTCTCTTCATTCCTCAACACTGCAACCAGGCTGCAAACTGAAAAATGTACCTCAGAAGAGGTTCTATGAGAAACAAATATGTGAGATAGATTACAATAATGCCCACACAACTATTGACCACTTTTCTCCAAACTAAGCTGCTAAATTTAGCAAGAAAAAGGAGGACTTTTCTCAGGGAGCATTTTTGCTGACCAGAAAAATGTTCTAAATGCACTGATGTAATGAAGTTGAGCCCTTCAAAGACAAACCGCTGACTCTGACATGTTTGATGATGGCCTTGGTTTGTTGTTGAAAGCAGACTTAAATTGCCCCCTCCAAAGTCCCTTTTTTTTACTCTGCAATACTGTGATGTGTTTACTCTTCCATACTTTAAAGGGAACATAAAAGACATGAGCCATAACATTATTCACAGTGCCCTTTTCTCACACAGAACCCTGACACACATTAAAACACACACTAACACACATGTGCACAAACCCAGGGGACTTCCAGACCAACACACCTCCACCCACTCACACTCCATGGCTACAGGCTGTGAGAGACACAAGCATTCCTCACAGATCAGCTCACAATAACACAGATAAAGTGAGTATTAACGCTTGTGACATACACCGTGGTTCTACATTACCACAGACTTCAATATAGTTCATATACCAACTCTCTGAAAACTGCATCGAGTCTGACAGTTTGTCAACTAGCTGCTCAAGGGAAGTCATATGGTACGGTATCATTCATTTGTGCTGTTTCAGTGCCATGACACTCAGTCTTGAGAGCATTTCAGCTTTAAACCACTTTGCTTGAATTAATGCAGGGACTACCTACAATTTTGCAAATGTCTGCCAACTGTCGTATTTGATATTTACACAACAAACTGAAAGAGACAAGCAGCTCCCTAGTATTCGTGACATCAAATTCTCTGAAAGCTTCATGTTCACAAGCTGTGATGTATCTGATAAAGTTTTCAGAGATGGGGATGTGGAATTGTGTTTCATTTCATATTTTGCCTTTGTCTTCAAAGTTTTGAAACAGTTGATGAGAATTTACTACCTCAGCAGCGGCAACGTGTAAAAGCCACATAACAACATCCTTCCTCTGGTCATGCAGATGAAATTTAAACATTAATTTCTCACCTTTTCTGAAGTTAGCTTAAATTTTCAGTCATCAGTTCACTTTGGCCTGGTAAAGATGAACCGACAACACAGCTTGCTGTTTCCACCACTGTAAAAATACATAATGACAATATATTTTGCTACTTTAACACCTGAATTATTCCAACTTCATGCAGTTTAGTGAGTGAATGATCCAACTTCAGAATCATAGTCTTTTTTATCTATTAAGGCTCTATGTTTTAATAACAGCTTTGAGTTGTGAAAGACCTAAAATGAAAATGTCACTGCAGTTGTGGGCAAGTTATTCTGAAAGTGTCACTCAAAATCATTCATTCAAAGAATGGAAACAGGAACCACTGTGCTCAAATATGCTGACAGAAACATCTGACATTAATCACTACATGACTTAAATCGTGAGACATCTTTACGGGGTTACGTTTTGAAGAGATTTTCATATTAGCTTCTCATTCAGAAAATATCAAGAAGCTGAAAAGTTAAGCAGCTTGTTTAAGTATGATTATTTGGTTCATTTCTGTACTAGAGTTGCCAAAATAAAAAACAACCTAACACTTGACAGGAGACACACATGAAGCCACTTCCACCGAAATATAGTGCAGACACAATTCACTTTTGGTGATTTGAATTTCTCACTCCAAGCCCAGATCACCTTAAATCAACCTGATGAAAAACCGAATTTGTTTAATTTTAATTTTGCATAAATTATTCTTTCTAGAGCGAACAGTCAGTTCATCCACCCTCACCTACAACAGCACGTGTCCCATTAACTGATCAGTTATATGGTCACATCACTCGCAGAATGCCAGGTTGTCTCTCTCCCATTATAGCCATGTTTTTTCTTAGAAATCCCATTCAGATGAACATTTCTGCTCAACAGTATGGTGGTTGAGCAGGTTTAACAATGGTGCATGAAGTCACATTTTCCCTATGACATGCCTACAGCTTCCTAATTTAAAACAGCACATTGTATTACTTTTAGTTGTATGTATTTAAGACTTAAACAAAGAAAGACCCCATTGACATACACACACAAGGGGTTGTTTTTCTCCATCTTGAAGACCGACAAACTCAAATGCCAGTCATTATGTGAAAGACTACCATTCAGATTAACAATTTGTTTCCACAAATCTTTTTACATACCACAGCTGGAGTATGTTGACGAGTCAGCAGCCTGTTAAATTTTATTCCAGAGGAATTGCTTTGTCACAATGTTTGACAAGCTTCAAAACAGTCAAATTAGGATATAAGTTTTAGAAATCAGGTTGAGATCTTGTTAGAAAATGTATCAGTCTTCCTGAAGTTTGAGTGGGATTTCTTTTACATTAAAAAAGCAATTCATTCCTATTTGTTAAATATTCATCTTGTTGCAGCCGTCTGGTATGCATTATTTATTACTCCTTGCTATTTGGTATAAATAAGTCCCAATAAATATAAAAAACAAACTTGGTCTGTGTACAGGAAGCTATGGTTTGGTGGGTTTTTTTGTCATAAAGTTATTGTTTGTCAATAAACTGCGTTTTTTCACTGCAATGGGTTTAAAGTTGTGAAATCACCAAAAGATGACGTGTGAAGGGTCTCTAAATGTGGCTAATAGATGAGCTTTGAAAAATGAAGTATCATCATGGGTCTGAGAGGCAGAAATAAAATGTCAACATATGTGGACGATATGATCTCACAGAGTTCAATAAATAAATAGATAGAATTGTGATGGAAAATATAACTAGTTTAGTCGTTAAAGCTCAAAACAGTGAAGATACTCACCATTAACAGCATGTTTACAGCTCTGTAGATGCGGGAAGGAGAAACACTTGGATTGTTTTGAAAACTTTGTCTAGAATATAAGTGCTTCTCAATTACTTTTATTCAAAAAAGCAGCGTTCCTTCTTAGAGAAAAGCCGAATAATACATTAAATCTTGAGATTTTCAATGAGAAGTCAGTCCGTGAGTCAGTTTTTAAGGGCCAAAGAAATCAAAACAAAATTGAGCGTGCAGCACAGAGGGGCTGGACATACGCATGCGCAGCAGTTGCAGTGACGTCGTCCATTGAACTGAGGCAAGCCCGGACACACACCAGCCACAGTCACGGTGAACAGGGCGATGTACCGACTACTGCATCACCGACACAGACTACCGACCGGCCGGGCAGACTGAGGAGCCGTGGACAGGGGTGGGACCGACAACCATACATCCAGACCGAGCCGGGGAATTTCAGCACGTGCTCGCTGCTTATTTTTCAGCCGTTTCTGTTCGCCGTATATAGGCATCATCCTCATCACCTGTCAGAGCGAAGTCTGTCACGTACGCTGCTCTCGCTGCAGACTGCGGGACATGACCATGACTCCAGAGGATAAGCTGACAGCAGCGGCAGCCAGAGGAAACACGGGGGCTGTGGAGGAGCTTCTGCGGAAAGGAGCTCAAGTTAACGGGCGAAACCATTTCGGACGCACCGCTCTGCAGGTCAGTGACCAGACGAGGCCACATGAGCTTCAGCCCACAATTAAACTTGATTCATGGATTCTCAGTTTGAATCATAAACAGATTTACGTGTCTAAAGGGATCCTCAATGAGAGCAAACGTGCAATATTCAATTTCAGGGGGAACAGAATAATAAACGCGCCTCACAGGGACGCGCAGTGCGTCAGCGTGCGCTTTCAAACAAAGTGACTTCAGTCAAAACACGATACAGCTTTCTTTTAAGAGCTTTAGTGGCAACACCATTCCTATTTTAATTCACCAGGCTTACTGAAATGAAACCATGCATTTGTGTTTCCTCTAAAAAGTCACATTAACATTGGTTACTTTCTTGGATTATGCAGCCTACTTTCGATTTGTTTCATTCTAAGTTAAAATTGTGGTCCAAGAAGAATATAGGCTATAATGTAAAAGTTACATTTTATTGTCTTCGTGATATTCAACCGCCTTTAAGTCTGTAAAATAAAATGTGACGCATACATGAAATTTGAGTATTTGACTGTTGGGCTTTGACGGCAACTCACATTGGAGATTAAAATTAAACCAGCTTCATCAGAGCCCATCCTTGCGCTCGAATGTTAAAGTTCTAATAGTAGTTATATTGGACAACATCTTTTTAATTTAAAAAGCGCAAACTAAGGTCCTTTGTGGCTTCATTAACATTAATCCAGCTGATACTGAGAAAAAAACTACTCTCCCTTTCTGTCAGTCATATATAATCTTATTTGTCCTTAGCATGATAGGAAAATACACTGACTCAGTCTTTAAAGGGCTGTATCCATCCGTTGGCATTTAATTCTGCCTTGTTATTGATTCCAGGGACTTATCACACTACCTTTTATCCACTCAATAAAAGCGTCCGAGTAAAGTCCTTATCTTAGGCCTGAGACATTACGCACAGGCAGATTGATATAGTATCTTTAAATATCAATGATCTACTGCTTCATTTTCAGAGCTCCCGACAGTCTACAAAACGAGTGTAACTGTGTTTTTATTTTCAAGTCAGTACGTCTTTGTTATAACAGAGTTTTTAGACAGGATCATATTATTGCGCAGGACGGCCAGACTTTCTAAATCGCAGGTATTTTTGTCTCTGAAATTCTGTAGAAGCAGGTTTTAAATAAAAGTTGTGTTATAACGGTCGTAACCAAATTATCCTGGATGGTGACTCATGGTCATGTTGTTGTGAAGGTGATGATGATTGGCAGCACGCCGGTGGCACGGATCCTCCTGACGCACGGAGCTGATCCTAACCAGGAGGACAGCAGCACCGGACACACCCCGCTGCACGACGCGGCCAGGACGGGCTTCCTGGACACCGTACAGCTGCTGGTGGAGTTCGGTGCAAACCCACAGGCAGTCGACAAGGCAAACTGTCGACCTGTAGATTTGGCCGTGAAACACGAGCACACAGGTGTGGTGGATTTTCTGAATTCTCTTGAAAACTCTCAGTGACGCTGCTGTGATGAGCCGGATAAATCCTCTGCTGCTCCTTCAGACTTTGGACTCAGGGCCCAGAGAAACGGGGCCTTTACGGGGCCTGCTGTCTCAAGCACACGGACTGTTCAGCTTTTACATGTCGTTTTATTTATTTTTCACTTTTACTCGCCCACTTTTATTTTAATATCAACGAATTCGAGACTTTATTTTTGCGCAAGCTCACCGTTTGGACAAATGACACATTTTAATGCAGTATGTCCTCCTTCAATATGCTCACAATGAACCTCTATGTATAGCATTGAATTTTTACAAAATACGCCGTTTTCAAAACAGGAAATATGGTGTTTTATAACGTGATTTCCATAGAATCATTCGTAAAATCCATTTTTGATAGCCTTAAGATGTTTTGCACATTTAAACATTGTGATGCACTTTTTCTTCATTGTTGTATTTTATTAATGTGGGACTTAAAGTTTTATTACCTTTTGTAGGACTTATTCTAAAATCTAAGGAAAAACGTAATTTATTAATTCGTCAGGTATTGTTTGTTATAGTTGTTTGGATGTGAGGTAACTACCCCAAAGGGGAATTACTTATTGGTACCAGAAATAAATGTTTTTAAAAAATGTCTGTGACTGTGCATTTTAATGCAGTGTTAGTGAGTTGGGATTTTAATAGTTTCAGCAAACATTGCGTGAAGCAGATAGTCAAACTGACAAATAAGGAAAAACGTGAACACCTAGGAAATACTTTACAGGCCAAGTTTACACTGGCTACACAGTGACTTTGCATGTTCACAGTTTGTTTCACACTTGAAAAAAAGTTGAACTGAAAGAAGAGTAAAGATCTTTCACATTGAGCGAGTTTCCAAAGATTACTTTGCAAAAAAAAAAAAATCATCCTCTGCTATAGTTGCGCAGCCCTTTTTTAAAAAAAAAAAAAAAAAAAAAAGGGTCCCTAAAACTTGACTGGTCACAAACCCTTTTTTTCACTTCTTAGGATTAATGCAAAACACCCAAAAGCCTTACTTTCATACATTAGCACAGTAAAACTTACAGTGTGTCTCAAATACAGAAATTTTTATGTTAAGGCTGATATAACGTCTAAAACTTGTTTCTCTTAAAAAACACTGTAAGCAAATTCTGAGTGAGTGTGTGATCCTTCAGTCTTTACTGTGAATATACTTTCATTCATCATTCAAATATTGCCTCTTTGTTTAGTGATCAAAAATAATTTCATCTTTTTTTGACGAAAAACTCATAAGCATCCCTTTATTTTCCATACTTTTATTAGGATATGTATGCTGCATCATGCATTCATGTTGAGACAGGCAACAGAGTAGAAAAAAAACAATTGACCAAATGCTTTCAGACTGAGCAGTGACTTGATTCAGTTGAGGCAAACGTGGTGATAACTGGTCCGTCACTGCTACATTATACTTCATCCAAAGCTTTATAAAATGTCTTAATAAATTTATTAGGATATTAAACCATCATTTAAAAGGATTGTTTTTTTCTATTAAAAATTGTTGAACAGTAAGACTTTTGTTAGTGAATGGTCCAGAAGATGTCAAACAGCCATATTACTGACATTTACTTACTAAGACAAATAAACATGGTAGATACAAAGCTAAAAACAAAAAGTGACTAAGGCATTCAGTACTGCTGTGCTGCATCCAATGAAATGTGTTGTACATTGATTAAATATCTATAAAGACAACAAAGCAACAGTAAGACCAGAAATGTGTGTAACCATAAAAATATTATGCAGTTTATTCTCAGAAGTTTTAAATCTCTTAGTTTTGTGAAAAAATGAAGACACAAGTTCAGTTATAGAGGACTTCTGCTAGAAAAAAAATTCTTTTAACGGCATCTGAGGAAATTATTGACCATGATTTATTGTGAAAACTACAGGTGATGTGTGCTTTGGTTAGGAAAAAAATAATAATACAGTGAGAATCCAGCTGAAGATGGTACGTGCATTACTTATGTGAGGCACTTTCTTGTTGTTCACTGATGAGGCAGAAGTGAGTCCGCCGTCCGTGTCGGTGCCAGAGAGGTGTTTGTCAATCCTTGTCAGTCTCTACTTCCTTGTTTGCGGCACACCTAGTGTTTTGGTAACATAACTGAAGATTGTGCTGTTGACTGAAACAGAAGGAACAAAAAAGTAATCAATAAATCACAGATAGAAACTTTTCAGATCACAGTGGGGCTGTCCACTGCATTTTTCTTTAGGGAGTTTGAACTATCAAATGAGGAGTTACATTTTTTGTAATGGTAAAAACCTGCCGAAAATTATTTTATAAAAAGATGATAGTTTTTCAAATAAAGATGATAATACTTGTTGTTATTAACAGTAATAATCATTATTGTTATTATTACCATGATAAAGCAGGAAAAATTCAGGAGCTCAAATTTAACCTTTTCCAGGTGGAAACATGCCTACTTATTAAAAAAAAAAAAAAGATTTAAGTTTTTCCTATTGCTTTTCTGCAACCTCATACTTTTAGCAGATTCATTTACATTGGTGCAAACAAATGAAAATTATGTATTTAGTGCATAACCACTTTATGGTCGTGTTATGCATTTATTAAAATATATCCTTGTTATATTCTTACTCCTTATAGCAAATTAATTCAATAGGGTGAATTCAATGTGTTTTTCCCCATTTATTTTGAATGGTTCTCCAAACAAACCTAAACCAATCAAGTTTATATTTCTGGAACTCTATAAAAACTTCAAAGCTCAATGAGTGATAGCGATAGCCCTCAGATGAAAGTAACTGCTCACGAGTGGCAGCATGGCTATCCAGTATCAATCACCCTCATAAACAGTTGGTGGATAGAGACCGCTTGCTTCATAATGTTAGATTGTTCTTTTGAACCACACTTTCAGAGACAGAGGTGAAACATAGCTGAGTTGACCTTAGAGGGTAAGCAAACCATCTTTCATAACAATCCCCATCACAAGGGGAAACCGAGGTGAATCATCATAATGCTGACAACTTACTTTCAAGGTCTTTATTGTCTGAGCCCAGTCCATCTGACTAATCTGAGGAATGGCAGTGAGCAGGATACTGCTGGCTTTGTTTGCGTTCTCCTTCATCGTCTTTAGTACATTGTCAACACAGACCTGGGGAAGGGAAAGAAAAAAACAGCGGTTTGCTGATAACGTTCACCTCCTCAAAACGTTGTAACAATCAGTTTGTGGTTGCAAAATATGAACATTCACATGTGTTGTTATTGCTGCTACATACAATGTACACATTGTAAATCCAAATCAGTGGATATTTCTCACAGGATGACGCAATGAAGACTCCTGCTTTTAAAGTCTGAGTTGCTTATGTGGCTTGAATAACAAATATGGAATGATATCCTCTTTGAACTGATTTAAATGTGAATGTTATAGCTGTTAACAACATGTTAATGATTTGAGAAGTTAGAGTTTCTATAGGCTACATAGAATTTATAGTTATAGTAGCCATGAGGAATATTTTAAATTCTATTCCACTGAAACCCAAGTTATAGAGAAGTAAAGAATAAGTCAGTGAATAATCGAAATCATCCCCAAATAACTACGCAGTATGTCAAAACAAAGTAGACAAGGCACACCTACATAAAAATCACACAAGCAACTAAAAGTGTGATTGATTCGAATGAACCATTTGCCTTCAGGTGTTTAAAAACAACATCTTTTAGAGTCCTTTTTTATGTGTTTCTGCTGTAGTGGGAGAGTCTGAGGGTGTTTGTTTCATTCTGTGTGTATGATGAGAACTGGGTGTCGATTTAAGGGCCAGCGGAATCTGGAGTTTACGGTTTGTACTCATCAGACAGGTCAATGTTGCACTTTTTTGATGACTATTAGTGTTAAAACAATTTCTTCTAGCTTCAAGTTTTAAAAGGTGACTTTGTAAACAATTCTCAAATCTCTGCTTTTTTCTACTACAGTTTTTAATGTTCAATCCTGCAGCATATGCACGGTTTTATGACTGATAATCCTGAGAAATGTAATAATAGCCTATATCACAGACATAATGGTTACAAAGGACTCAGTTATTAAAGACAGAGCTGAAGGTGAGAAAACTAAAACTAACCATCCTATTCATCCATTTTAGAGCCAATGACTTTGTTTCATGCAATTTGGCAAATCTGCTGGAAAGTGTATGAAGTGACCATAGACCATATGAGAAAAGTATAAAAACGTGAGACGCTCCAGTTCCATTTTCATTTCTACCTCCGGTTGTCAACATTAACCTCCCTCCAGTCTTCTTTGTTTTCATGTCACACATGGCTCAGTTCATGTTAATGTTTTCTGGTGTTTGCCAGGATGAAGACAGCAAAGCTGATGACTCAGAGTGACTCAACCTCCTCTGGCAAGGCTTCCACCGGAGGCTGGCAAACGAATTGACCGAGGGAGGGGGGGCAGGAGGTAGTATTAGACTGGGTGGGAGGCGGAAGGATGTGGCGAGTGCTCTGCAACAGGAGGGGGAAGAGGTCAGCTCCAGGAACTCGGAAGTGGAGTTGTGAGTTGTGCTGGATCCGTGACAAATATGCCAAAACTCGCCCGCACAGTTCATCTACTGCTTTATCAACAGTGTCTGTCTGAGGTCACTCGGAAGCCATAAGAAGCCACAGATACTCAAGTCTGCTTACGAAACACAGATGGTAAAAATCTCTGTTGAGAACCAAATGTGGAAGTAAAACAAACAACATCTGGGCTTCTCTTAAAAGTTTTGGAGGTGAGCAATTTTCACTGCGTAACCTAAACTTTTTGGTTATTGGGAAAACAATCTTTTGTTCCTGGTAACTTTTCTCTACACTGGCTGAATATGTTGTTATTTCCTTTACACCCAAACAGTTTGTGACTTTGTGACTTTCAGTTCAAACCATTGACATGAAAGCTCAAATAAAGTGTAAGAAGTGCATTTTGCACCATGACATTAAGTTTCCTGCAAAAGGAAAAGACTGATAACTGTGGTTTTATAACAAACAAGCTCTGTTATTACAGACAACTCCAGAAATCTCCCTTCTGCAGAGTAGGAAGTGAAAAGGGCTATATATAATTTAATTAGTCAAATAAATGAGGGCAAAACAAAGGTACTAATAATCAAAGATAAAATAATTGACGAGATTTGTAGTGGGGAAAAAAAGAACAGCCTACAACTCCAATGCTTCATTCACAGCCATCAAATACTCTGTCTTGCTGTGTCACATTCAATTTAGAGTGAAAATAAGAGGATCTTGTGATTTAGCAACCATTGTTGATTCATGCACTGGGCTTTAACAAAAAAGAAAAGAAACTGTTGACTACTGTGATGAATACAGTTTATACAGAACGTGTTTGAAAATGTATGTACGATCCTTTAGAACAGCTCTTCAAATTTCTGTGGTTCAGTATCGCAAACAAAAGTCATGATTTGATTCAGGAGAGCGGATGTTGAAGTTTTGGTTCTCTTTCTCTGCAATGCTCTTATGAAGCGCTTCAGTCCTTCCTCAACCAATTTGTTAGCTTTCCACTGCTGCCAATAAACAGACCCTAACTCATGAGAGGGTAGCTTACATTTAGCAGATGTGAATTCAACCAATTAGAAAGAAAGTGAAAAGACTGCCTTTATTTTCAGGGCTGCGGCTATTAGGCCAAAAATTTCAACCCGTGCTGAGAGTACAAAAATGTCTCTTGTTTATGGCACTTCAGGCACTCAACACCGCAGTGATGAGAAAAGGTTTTTGTGCATTCAAATGGTGCAGCACATGTGAGAAAAATCTTAAGCAATCCTTGGTCTGACCTTAAACAGGATTTAATAGACTGGTGAATGTTGTTTTGGGTTAATCTGCTTTCTTGTTAAAAGAATGTGGTAAATAAAGAGGGAGAAATCCCAGGAAGATTTTTTTTGTACAGTACGGAAAAATCCCTGACACTTTTATGAAGGCTGTAGTATTTCAGTTGTGAAACAGCTGTATTCAAGTACAAAACAAAGAGAAAAGGCTAGGATAGAATTGCAGGTGGATCATCCATAAAGTTGTACATTGAACATGTGTTTTCAGCCTGATGGATTCTTGTTAAGAGCATAAATGATCTCAAGTTGACTGACCAAACAGGAAGACAAACAACTGGCGTTCCATAAAGCGCTCTGACCATGTATCAGCCCATAATGACTCACACACGGCACAAACAAGGACGGAGAGACATCAAAGACAGAGAAACAGCTGTGATGAGCTCCAGCCCGCCACTCACCGCCTCCTCATGTTCCTTCCAACAGTCGTAGTCTGTTGCCATGGCGATGCTAGCATAGCACAAGCCGGCCTCCTTGGCGAGGACCACCTCTGGCACGGTTGTCATATTGATAACGTCAGCGCCCCACTGGCGGAACATCAGGCTCTCGGAGCGGGAGGAGAAGCGTGGCCCCTCAATGGACAACATGGTCCCTCGAACATGACACTTAATTCCAAGGCTGCGGGCCACCTCCACCAAAACCTGAGAAAGTGTGAGAGAGAGAGAGAGAGAGTCAGTCCAAACATGAAGAAGGGGTGGGGCCTGACCAGAGTGATTCATCAAAACATCAAGTGTACATGCTTTTTCACAGGAGACATCCTGAATCTGGCACCTTGACTTAATGAGCAATCACCAAAATTAAAGCATAAATGTCATGTCAACTCAGTTAAATGTGCTGAGCTTTCAGCTCATCAGACCTTCATTAGAACATATAACACTCAAACAATAAATAATAGGACCTTCCTACTTGGAACATAATGGCTCAGTTTGGGTCTTACCATGTTTTGTGGTCACAGTTTTCGGTTAAGTGTAAATTGTTGTTGTTTTTAAACACCCCTGAAATCCCCACAAAAAAAATCAACTGTTTACATTTTTTATGATCAATTATGTCACATTAAGTCATGTAAAACCTGAAAGAATGAGGCAGTTTGCTGTTTGAAACGTCAGTAAAGCTGTGACAGTTGCTAGTTTTGACATGCCAACTTCTCAGTAAGGATAGTTGCTACTGGCTGTTCCAGAAGTTGCTAAATGACGCCATACCCTAATTTGCAAAATAAGCCATTTGCATGATTTTTTTCCCATAGTATCAACCCTCCCCCTTTACCGGGCTTGTCACTGGCAAAAGTGACCCAAAAGAGACAAGTACATGTGAGATTCATTTGCGTACAGCCACCTGTTCTGTCTGCAGCTGTGTGGGACTGCTGCAAGCGAGGGAGACTTGTCTGTCTGGGGGTATTTTGGAGAGAGAAGGAGCTCACGGAGAGTAAGATCAAAACATGCTTTCACGTCAGAGTCCCCAAGCTCCGGGAAAGTCACTAGATTTGTCCTGAGGGGTCTGAAAAGTTGCTAAATATAGCAACAAAGCTGCTCAGTTCTCTAACATGGACTGTTTGTCTTCTTTGCTCACCATGTCCACAACACACCCCTCCCTTCTCTACTGCTGCTAAAGTCCTTAGCCTAGAGTTGCACATGCATGTGATCGGAACTGCACACTCACCCCAAACTGAGCAGTAAAACAAAGAAATCACGAATCAGCTTAACCAAACGATACAAATATTTTTCATAAAAACCGTTCCATCCCTACTTCTTTCACAAATCAGTAGCAGCATGCAATACACCTGTATGCCCACTCTGGTTGTGGAGACACCAGCCTCTGGGAGATAAAGTTTAAGGTCAAGTGTGTGCTGTAATGAAAGCCTGGCACACTAAAAACTCAGCACATTAATCGTGAAATACACATGTGATTATCTGGCACTCAGCTTGTGGCCTGGTGCCTACAAACTAATCACACAAGAGCTGATATTCATCACAACAGCACTCCCTGTCCTGTGTTATTGCTAAATTGTTTGCACTCACGGTTCAACTAATAAAACTTTCTTCACTTGTATATTTTGATGCTCCAGCACCTTACAAAGTTCTGAGTGAAGTTGAGCACTAGTTTTCCCACTGTGTTGATTTTTCTTAGCCTAAAATAACTTTTTTGAATTTGCAGAAAAGGTGGGGTCCTCTGCAATGGAGGCTGCCATCTTGCACTGGCATGTTTCTACTGTGACAAAAAATGGACAAAATGAACGTTTTTATACTAAGTGAGTTGTATTGTAGTCATAAAAATTGCCCCAAACTAAGGCCACCACTGCCTTTGATTTCAATTGGATTTTTTAATAGTACTAAGTATATCCATTTCAATTTTAACCTTTACATTTTGATTTGAGTAAAAACTTTCTAAATAAATTGTTGGACAAAAGCCCAAATGGATGCATGAATTGCATGTCTGTGTGTTAAAGGACTGACCTCTCTGCTTCTGTTGCAGAAAGGCTCAGCCATGGGGATGTGGCATACTCCTGGAGGGCTGGTGGGCTGCCCATCAAACAGAGTCTGAGCTCTTTTGGTAGTCCTGTGATAAAAGAGAGAGAAATTTATGACAACCACTGTCACCGCATATCACACTAACTTCTAAGCAACTAAGTGTTGCTTAGTTAGCAGAATATACAGAGAACAAATTCATACTCATTGCAAAGGAACAGTGACACAGTCTACACACATTTAACTTTCACTTTGACGACGGGGACAACACAGCTTCTAGGAATCGCCGTCAACGTGAACACCTCACGCAAGTATTTAAGCCATTTCAAATATGAAAGACTCTGCCAGCAACAAATACAGTCTTTGAGGATGATGCCCTACCCTTTCTTTGATTCAGGCAGAAGAAGAATTAAATTAATGTTGTAAAGGAATGAGCCAACCGCAGCCCCACCCTGTTGACAATAAATGGCAGCAGTGTGTGAAAAATGGAGTGGAGTATGTTGCTATAGAAATTGGGTCATTTTGGGCTGATCGTTCATCAGTCAGGTCGTTGCAGGCACATTATTGGAAAGAACTCATTATTCTAATCATGCAGAAAGGAGATGCTGTGGTTTATGGTTTAATTTAATTCTAGTTTTCACCACAAAAATGTGAGTATTTTAATAGAACAATTGAATTCATGGTCAAGATATTTAAAGAAGTAGTCTGAACAAAGATATATCAGAGCTTTAAAACTCTCTGTTGAGGTCAGACCAATGCCATAGATTGTCAACACAGTGATGTAACACACAACAGAAATGATATGAACAGTTGTTTAGCGATTTAAGGTATGTGTGTAAAAGATGCACTGCTAACATGGTGAGAAGATAAAACGCATCTCATCGCTAGCACACCAAAGGCTTTGTGTTGTTTGTTGCACCTGGCAGCTATACCCAGCTCATCCAGTCTGCATGACTAAGTGTCCTCAGGCAAGATACCGAACCCAAAACTGCTCCTGAGGGCACAGCAATCGGAGTAAGCATGAGCGTGAGAGACTTTGTGTAGATCCTGATGGGCAGGTTGGCACCTTGCATGATCATCAAAGTATGCAAAGATGTGTTTTTAATTATGGGGTGTGGTGCTCACCACTGAGCAGACAAAACACCGGAAAAGGGAAAAAAGAAGTGCAGTTTGTTACAAGTCTGTCAACTACAGTTGTAAGAACAGTGACAATCTATCTGCTCTTATACAACAGTTAATTTCAACAAAGTGATTTAATTGGACAAGAGACATAGATGAGTGCTGATATAGAGTACGACAGCACTGGAACTTTTACACTCAGCAGTAAAGCTGTTCTAATAACCATTAATTAAGGTTACACTACTTGTAACTATCTTGGATTGAGGCAAACTTTGTCCCAGATAGTTGGACATATTTCCACAAATAACATTTG
The DNA here is from genome assembly GCA_008086565.1 of Thalassoma bifasciatum. NCBI lineage: Eukaryota > Metazoa > Chordata > Actinopteri > Labriformes > Labridae > Thalassoma > Thalassoma bifasciatum. The sequence goes on from RPOG01000081.1 coordinate 707,863, forward strand.
CTCTAAATTAAATGGTCAACAGACGAACAAAGAGGAAGTACAGAGTGATGGAGCAACGTGCTGTCTGATCGAGCCGTGATCAGACAGCACGTATGATTATCTGGCACTCAGCTTGTGGTCTGGTGCCTCAAACGAATCACAGTAGAGCTGATATTCATGACAACAGTACTCCCTCTCCTGTGATATTGCTGAATTGTTTGCATTCACAGTTCAACTAATGAAACTTATAGAAATCGGTACTTGTGCTTTGTCACTGTCCTACATTGACTCCTCAAACTTGGCAAAGCCCACAGCAGCATAGTAACCAAGTGTTTGGTTAAGAGCAGCAGAGGTGACATAACAAAAGTGGCATCAATTGAGTGAGGCCTTTGAAAACATGCTGTCACATGCTGCAGGACAAGTCTGAACAAGTCCCAACATTCAACTTCCTTCTTTCTGATAAAAAGATCTTGTCTGTGCTTGTTATTTGTAGTCGAACTATTCATACAACACGGGCAGGAAAAGCTACAGGCACTATGACGCAGGCAAATAGCCGTGCAAGGGAACACACTGAAAGGACTGTATGAAGGCAGTCTACAACGCATCTCCAACTAACCACCGTAAGCTATAAAAAAAAACAGAATATTTGATGAAGTTTGTGCAATGAGCTAACTGAAAGTAAACACATCTCCCTCAGGGTCACACTGCCTGTGAAGTATGAGAATATATTTACACCTTGAGGCCAGACACCTCTGAGAGAAATTCACAGGGTCACCTTCCAGCGTGTTCTCAAGGAAGGATGAGTGTAGGTTTCTGATGACCTTCATCTAGAAATGCAAGATCTTCTTTGGAAATGTCCATCAAGTAGAGTCACCACATTTAAGAAAATATGACTCAATTCCCTTACAGAGTAACTTAACCGAGATTCGCACATTTTCTAAAGATGCAAATAAGTCTAGCAGTCACTGATGGGAATTTGAGGTCAAATCTCAACGTACAATATGAACCATACTCTCATTGTTTTCTGACTTTGAACTTATAGCTGGAATTCTGACAAATCAGAGAAAGTGAAACACGGACAAACAGGAAGGAAACCTGCCTGTAAACAAAAATACCTCAGAGGTAAGGTTCAAGAACCAGATGATCTGACTTCTCACCTCTTTTTTAAATGTCAAGTCCTCTCATTGTTTCACAGGGCAGTCAGCTCAACAGTAATACGAGTCCCATCATTGAGAGGTGTGGGAAAGTGCTGACATTGTCATACAACACACCACATGTGATGCCCTTTCTAGAAAGTATGGGTCAAACTATTCAAAATAAAAATTCACACCATAAATACAGACAATGTGAGTCTGCATGACTATTGAATAGAATTACGCTTCCATTTTTGCCAATGCACTCTTAAAAGCATTAACACTATTGGAAGGGGAGTGCTGGAAACAAACAGACCAATTACATTCGAGTGAAGCCATCCCATGTGACGCTTCTCATCCAATGAAGGCTCTGCAGTGAAAGTGGAGGTCTAGTTTTGTATAACTGCTTGTACAGACAAGCTCTCTAATGCACAAAGAGAAAAAACTCATTTCTTATACACAAGAAAAAATCATGGTTACACACTTAATTGTTGAAAAAAAATGTTTTCATTTTGGATAACAATTTTCACTTAATAAAATTGTAATTTCTTTTTGCACCAACAGCTCTGTTTTTATTCATCTACTCATTATAGTTAAAGCAGCCAAAAATCAAGATAAGGCCTGCCAACCATAGCCTTTACAAAAACACTTAAAAACAAAAACAGCTTTTGATGATATAAGCAATCTACAGTCCTGCACTTTCTTGGAGAAAACATCAGTAGCCATACTGTTCAGTGCCCACTTACCTGTCTATAAACTGATCTATAATGACAATGTCTCCAGGCTGAATCTCCTCCCGCAGTGAGCCACAAGCTGTGGTAACTAGCAGATGTGTGCAGCCTTCCTCTCTCAGAGCCCAAATGTTGGCCTGGTAGTTCACATTGGATGGCATTATGGTGTGCTGCCGCCCATGCCTGTGTGAGGAGAATATATAACTTATAATTATTGGGAGAGAAAGTTGGTAGTGCCACATAAATAGAACTTGTGAGGTGTTTCCACTAGATGGTGCTGTTTGATTCACTTTTGAAATGAAAGTAAAACAAGTTATCCTACCTTGCAAGGAGTACGCATTCCACGTTTTTTATCTTCCCCAGTATCAGAGCATCTGATGGCTGTTTGAGATGAGCACAGGAGTTCATTCAGAATTCAAAACATCGTGTGCTATTAAAGCATATATGAACTTGGTTGACACTATTACTTACACTTAAGTAATTTACAAAACAAAATCTCTTCTTTATTGACAGAGAAAATAAAACTGACCTTTCCGTATGGTGTTTCCACATAACGCTCAGTCCTTCCCTCTAAGATATCAGGATCATCAAGGCCTGAACCACCAATGATTCCAATCTAAGAAGAGAAAAATCAACAAACTTTAAGAAACTACTGGAAAAGTTTGACCCAAAATTAAAAAAAGAGTATCCCTTTAATAAATGTGGCGTTCAAAACTCCATGTGCCTTCTAGACAACAGATGCTCATTCATTACCTAATGACTAAAACTGTAATGTTTGCAAGTAAACATTTCCCCTGAAGCTGTTTGTGTTTTAACAACTTAACTGTTTGATTTTAAACAGTCAGTTAACAGGTAAGTGTATTTACGCAGATACACAGATGTACACTAGAAACAGTTTATATTTACTTTCCTGATTATTATGAGTTAAGGTTAACAGTAATGCTGGAAGGCAAATGAATTTGAATACTTATACTTTAGGTGCAACTTCATTTATTTGATAGCTGTGACCAACCCTACAGATAACTAAATACTAAAGATTTCACTGAAAACAAAACCCAAATAGTAATTATAAAATATGAAAAACAGCCATAGCTCAAATGACTCTCATGTTATTTTGAAACTGCATGTATACCAAGTTGCAGCAATAAAAATGCAGCAAAATGTACATGTTGTATACCTAGCATGTCAACATATAATTCTGTCAACTAATTTTATAGATATTTTACAAATAAAACAATGGATCCAATGAAATGTTTCATATTCATATGTATGTATTTGTATGTATCATTATAGCCACATCACCAACTTATTTGTACTTTTGACAGAGTGAGCAAAGTCCTGAATGAAAATAAAATCAGCATCAGAGGAAGGAAACATGAAATTTTCTAGTTAATGGTTACATTGACTCATTAGTTAAAAAAAAAAAAACACAGTGGAGGAACCCCAGCAGATGACATGACACCCCATCCCTGACTGTGAAAACTTTACACTGAATTTCAAGCAACTTTGATATTGTGCCTCTCCACTTTGACTCTAGAACCTTAATTCTCGAATAAAATGTAGAAATTATTTACATCTGAAAAGAGGCTTTTGGAGTACTGGGCAAGAGTTGTAGCCAAATGTGTTAATATGTGTACTTGGTGGCTCTTGCTGTGGTGACTCCAACCTCAGTTCACTTCTTGTGAAATCCCTAAAATTCTTGAGTAGGTTTTGCCGGTCAGTCCATTCAAGGTTGAAGTTATCCTTATTGCTTGAGCATCTTTTTCTACCACACTTTTCCCTTCCACTCAGCTTTTGAATAATTTGGTACATTTTGATTTGATATAACCCTCTGTGAACAGCCTATCATCATCAGATACCACTATATGTGGCTTCCCTCTTTTTGGAGGATTTCAGTGACTGTCTTGTTGACAAGTGTCACATCACGTCTTTCTCATGATTGTGTAGCTGCTGAACCAGAGTAAAGAGCATTAAACGGCTCAGGAAACCTTTGCATGTGTTTCTAGTTCATTAGCTGAGTAATATCCCAAAGCTGTCACTATGCTGAAAGTGCATTACAGCTGCGCAGGATGCACTCCACACCTGGCCACGTGCAGAATAAACTTAAGAGGGTTCTATCTGACAGCAGAGCATCATAACAGTTAGCTTTAGTGAGCACAGAGCAAAAGGTTGCAGAAAGATTACTGGAGGAGTAGGAGCAGTACTGATGAGATGATTTTAAAGGCTTTCCCCGCACTTTCAAGTCTGTCAAAGCTAAACTTGTCAGGAAATTACACCAACTAGCTAAGATGTCTCATCAATTCTCCTCCTTAACTATGCTCTAATTCACAGTGAACACTCCTTAAAAACGTCAAGGCGTTGAATAAAGTCATACTTTACCTTAATGGGCACAGAAGAAGCCATACCGACAGCGTTTCTACCTCTAGAATAGAAAATTTGACAAAGTAATTGAACTGCACGTTATATAGCTGCAACCGTTAACATCAGTAGGCGACACGCTTCAGACACGCCCCTTTCCTGTTTATCCTCCTTCAAAATAAAAGCACAGGTTTGAACCATCTCTGCATGACATTATTGGAGAACATTTTAGATGGACAAAAATAATATGAAGCAAATTTGTGTTCTTAATACCAGAAACACCTGACCAACTCCAGGAACCCCAGATCATAACTCCGCTCTCATAGGCTTGTACAGTAGGCACTAGATGGGTGCATCACTTCACCAGCCTCTTTTCTTACCCTCACGTGCCCAAGATGATGCTACCCCACCATCCTTTCAGTTTAAAGCAATTTATTGAACAGTTCTTAACCCAATTTTAGTGGTTTCAACAATCTCATTAGATGTTTTCTCTACTTGAGTCATGACAACGATTTGACCCCCCTAAACAGACTAGCATCTTTTCCACAACCTCAGGATGTGTTTTTCATCATGGTTTATAGATGAGGCTTGTGTGTCTGTGCTTGGTTCAATCCAGGTGTTTTTGGCCAGGTAGTGTATAATGTAGGGCTAGGAAATTAATTGCAGATAAGATTAAATCACGATATGGCCTGGTGCAATATTCTGATGAAGACGGTGAAATATTTTTTAACCTAAAATATGTCAGAATACCTGATACATTTTTTGCAGATGTTTTATCCTCTACACCAGAGTTACTCAACTCTGCCCAACCAATGAAACAAACTGTTGAAAACTACCTTTGCAAGAGCAGCAATCTAATTAGTGGAAAGTGGCAAAAACAGTAAGAGGCAGCCATAGAAATAAGTTTAAGATGGCAAAAAAGTGTCAAAAAGCAGCTTGAATGGGTAGAGAGGGGCACAAATAGGGATGGACCTGGGAGAATGGTCATAAAGTAGCAAAACTTTGCTGAGGCCTATCATTTCTGTTTTAACTATCCCTTTTTATTCATCTTAGGTCATGTTCTAATTTTTTGAGAGACTGAATTTGAGGTTTTCATTCATCTGTAAGCTATTATCATTGACATTTCAAGAAATAAAGGCGAGAAAGAAACCACTCTCTCTAATGAGATTATACATCTGGATTTCACTTTTTGAATTGTGGGACCAAAAATATTTCACTTTTTCATGACATTCTAATATGTTCCTGTATATGCAAACACATTTTTTTTCCCAAAAGTCCATCTTTTCTCTCCACTATATGTTTTTCTCATTCAAAACGCTAAAAGTTATTTAAAAAACACCCACTTCAAAATAGCAATTGATAACACATAAGTCAGGAAACCTAAAGTAATAACCTAAGAATAATTGCAATATAGGGGAAAATAAATGCAATCTGATTAGTTTTGCAAATTGTACAGCCCTACTACAATAGCATTAATGATGGAGACTGACTGTAGTATTGGAAGGCATTATTTCATTAAAAACAGTCTGATGGGATAAAGAAGGCATGACACTGGGTAAAATTTTGGACTCAGCATTGTGAAGAAGGCTAGTATTTTAGTTAGGATGTCAAAAGTAGAGCAATAACAAGTTTGCTGAACACAAATCTACGACCTTCACTGCAGGAGAATTCATGAGTACCTATATAAATTAATTCTACCATTCTATTTCACTTTTAAAGATGAGACTTAATTTTCAAATGTCGGCTTAAAATATTACATACTTTTTCCTCTTCTTGGAGAAGTCTGCAAATTTTGACTCATGCTAAAGAAAGAGAATGAAAGGTAAATATTTAAAACTCAACAGTAAACACACATTGGTCACAGCGGGGCTGAGGGATGTCCGAGATGTTAGCCAGGGTACCTGGAGAGAAGTCATATATGCATAGGTAAGCCATGTAAACTCCTCACTGAAAACCTTCTGCTTAGCCAGGAATTCAGTCCCAGTTGCTTTGAGGCAACAGGGATAACCACTGCCCCCCTGCACTTCCAGCCTAGCAACTTATTGGTTTACCTCTCAATGTATATGAAAGGACTATAGACAATCACCAGATCTGCATCTATGTTACAATTAAAAACATAGCACACAGTTTTGCTCAAAACAATTTATTTTAAATAAAACCCAATACAAAAGAGCCCATTGGACAACCTTGAGACAATAAAAGCTACTCAATGAGAAGCAGGTGGTTTTGATCTCAAAATCATTGTTGACTTCCATTCATACAAACTTAAACTAACATTAAAAAATATCACTGGTATAAATCCCTGAGAGCACCTGAGAAACAAAATACATCTCTTAAAGGAAGAGAATCTCCAGAATCAAAATTAATTCTTAAAAGGATTTGGATAATGATGGTAGAACTTGGCACAGACATGAGTGTTGTTGGTGCAGCCAACAGTCAGGACATCAAACATTAAGGGCCTGAAATGGTCTTTCTTTTCTTTTTCTACCAATAACTTCACAATCCAGGTCAATAAAATGTTTGGTTTTTTTGTCCATCATGGAAGCTGCTCCACTGTTGCAGCTGCTATGAAGTTTACAAAGGGATATGTGTATTCATCATACCCCGAGGTCTGATGACCTCAAACATAATATTGCTGTGGCCTGAATACTTTTCACAGACATTTAGCAGCTGAAGACAGTTTCAGTTGTCAGTTTCCCCCAGGAATCTGATCGTTATAACTATGCATGAGAGTGAGGGGCCTGTGTGGCACCACAGTTGGCTAAAGAATCAGTGTCACTATCAATAGTAATAACAGAAGGCGAGTGTTTTTCCTTGCGTTCACTACTCCTGTGTCTTTTGCTCTTCTTCTTATGTTTCTTCTTTTTCTTATGGTGCCGCTTGCTTCTCTCATGAGAGTTCTCTTCATTGACCAGCTCTACACTCAGACTCCTGCTAGATTTTCTCGACGTCTCTTTGGTTTTCTTATGATGCTTCTCTTTCTTTGTGAGAGTAGAACTTTCACCGTCAGCATTTAAGTTAGAGAGGGCATTGGATGGTTCCTCCAAATGTCTTGTTTTGTATTTCCTCTTTCCGCCAGGCTTGTTATGGTGAGACCTCTTTTTTGGCAAAGGGGAACGGCTGCTGGAGTAAGACCTGGATCGAGAATGTCTCCTGTCCCGTCTTCTGGAGTCTTTGCTGCAACTCCTGGAGCGGGAACGGGTGTGCCGCTCTGAGCGCTTGCTAGAACTGTAGTAATAAGAGTGCTTCTCTGCGTAATGCATCCTTTTATCCTTTCTCTCTTGGCTGTACTGTCTGTATGTCTGATAGCTGCAGTCGACGTCCCTCCTTTTATAGTAGTAATCCCTGTTACTGGAGTAAGGATAACCTCTGTCTCTGGAGAGGGTGCTAACACTTGTATGGGAACTGGATGGACTCCGGCTTGGGTGTCTGCGCTCTCCACTTCTAGACCTCTTCCTTCTCCTATGGTCTCTGTCCTTGGAGCGCCGCCTCTCTCTGTCTTTTCTGTCTGATTTACTTGACGTCTTGTTTCGGCTAGATGTTGAGGAGCCACATCTTTCTTTTCTCTGATAATGTGCTTCTGTATTTTCAGACAGCCCAGCACCACTGCCCTGTGAAGCTACAGGACTGAGACTGGTAAAGCGGATGTGTTGAGGCAAAAGAGGCACTTCTTTAGTATCTTCATCGGCAGACTCATCAGAATCAGAGGAGAGCTTCACCAGCTCTGGAGTCCTATCTGCTGTTGCCTTGACATATCCAACAATGATACAGTCATCACTGTCAGAGGTCAAACCATCCTCTGTGTTTAATTTATCCTGTGTTGTATCTGTGTGTGTATGGGGACTCATTTCGTTCGCAGAAGCTCTAAACTCTTGCGCCTCCTCCTCCTCCTCACTGCTGTCTGAGTCTGAGTCTATGACAGAAACACACTCTGTCCTGTTCTGCTCTGCTGTTGTAGAATACGAAGGCCCTGGTGTCTCATCATCCCATGCAGACTGACTCAAAGTAGAGGTGGTGTTTCCTTGAGGATCCAGTTCCACAGAGTGTTCCTCATCCTCTGAAATGGCAATTACAGAAGAGTTGGCGCTGCTGTCTTCATTTGAAGATGGTGCTGGGCAGTCGTAGACAGCATGTTGATCATAGGCCTCCATATTAAAGGGAGATTTTGCAAAACTGATGAACTCATGCAGAAAGTGGTCTGTTCGCCCCTGGAGGAAGGGCCTGAGCTCCTCCTGAATAGCACCATCTTCCATGTCATAACGTGTAATCCGGGACATGATGATGTGTTGCACTATGTTGACCAAAGAACCATGGGCTCCATAAAGCACGATCAGTTCTCTTTTCAGCCAGGGAACAAGTCTATGAAGACAGGCAGGATTTCTTCTGAAAAATTCAGCAGTGGTGTCTCTAGAGCGGCCACCATCACGAACACCTCGAATCCTCACCCCTTGTCTATAGAGTTCCCTCCTGAAGTTGATCATTTCCTGCTCCCTGACATTGTTCACCACCCTGCCTTCACTTGCAGCTCTCCTCTTTGCTGCCAATGTCATTAACATGCGTCGAACGTAGCGGTCCTGTGAGCGGTGAGGACGGTTTGTCGAGGCCTCAAACATAACCCCATTATCTGGAGGAGGCATTGATCGGCGGACCTCTGTCAGAGTTGTGCGGTATCTAAACCGCACTCCCCCAAAAGTTCCAAAAGAGCCATTATCCACTGGCTTCAGGTCGTACTTCTTAAAGTCTTGCTCTGATTTTATGGTGTGATAGATCGAATGAAAAGGCTGTTTGCACAGCGGGCACTCTGCTTTGTTCTTGGACCATTCATGAATGCAGCGGAAACAGAACTTGTGCAGGCAAAGGTCCAGGTAAGAAATATTGTTGAACACATCCAAACAGATGGGACACTTGGAATCAGGCGATGCCTCTGCAGACATTGTCTCAGAGGCTTTCCCTCTGCCACTCTTCTGGCGCTGCTGCAAGGCAACTTTGATTGCTGACATGATCTGAAATGAAAAGAAAATTTGATAAAAGTCCAAACTTATTATAGTATGGCAGCAATGTAAATAAAAATTGAGATATGAATTGAAGCCTCCTTGTCACTTGCCATAAATTTCACGACAGTACAAAATGCTGGAACGACTACTGTTGGAAAAAAAAACATTGACATTAATATTTACTTTTCTCTTCCTTTTTTTTTTTTTTGCTCGTGACCACTTGTTGCCCATTTTCATCACATACCACTCCTTTTTGCCACGTTTGGACCATCTTTTGCTATTGTTTGACCATTTTCAAGTTTCCCCCCCCATTTTCTTTACTTTTTTTTTTTTGCTTTTTGGGCCTTTTCCCACCTTCGACTTGCTACCTGTTGGTGTTTATGCCACTTTTTACCACTCAGACTGTTTCTCTTACAAAGTTAGTTTTCAAAAGTTTGTTTCTTTGATTGAGCAGGGTTCAATAACAGTGGTATAGAGCATAAAAAATCTACTGTGAAACTTTTCATCTGATATCCTGACACATTTGAGGTTAGAGAAAAATTGCACTGTTTGTGATTAGAATATCACAACAGACCGTACTGTGATTTAATCTCATTTGGGATTATTTGCCCAGCCCTAATTCATATGTATCAGATTGTATATTTGTTTGGTTAATAGGATACTCAAAATGTGAACAGTGACTTCCAAAAATATATATTTATTGCTCCATTTAAATAGCTTTATATCATGTCATTTTGAATCACTACCACCGGTGTCATTTCCATGGAAGTGGTCACAGCATGTTTCTCTCTGACAACATACTGTAATCCAAGTTCCATGTCAATGATTGTATCTGTGTGGTATTTATGACTCTTGGAACGAGAGTAATTATCCCAGCGTAAAGACACTAACTGCATTTCCCTTTTCTTCAACTTCGTTATGAACATTGACTGTATATAGTCTATGGTTGTGAAACATACCCTATGACGTTATGACGTACTTACGTATTATAAAAGCGCTCGTGTTTATTACACATGCCAAATACATACATTTACATGCACGACCTATCGAATACCCCTGCATCTATTCCCAAAAATCACACGACACTATTCCCTACAAACGGTTTATTCACGATGAATTACAGTGTCTCATAGTGGCAACAAAGAGTCTCATGTCATGCCAAGACAGTCCATGACATATTTCTACAATGACGTTTCTTGGTCATCCTGTTAACACCGACCCCAGTAATGCCTTACTCTTTATTTACCAGCTCTGGCACAGTTATTTCTCGACGTAAAAGAAAAACTTGACATTTCATCTTAAGCTGACATCGGTCCTTCCTACTTTTATCAGCATTGTTTTCTTCCAGTTAGCTCAGTGGTCGGGTTAGAGCTGTGCATTGCGCCCTGTGTGTTCGCGTAACGTGTCGAAAATCAAAGATGATACAGTTCCTAGTTAAGGTAAAATTACACAAACGGATAGGTTGAATCATCATTTATCTACTCTGAATCAACACAAAGAAATAGAACAAGTTCACGTACAGGAGAACTTGGTAAACCAGGAGCACTAAAGTAGCACTGTCAGCTAAGACGTTAGCTTTGGAGTTACCAAACATAGAAGTACCGAAGCTAGCGGGTTAGCATCTCTACAGCTAGTTGGGATGTTGAGAAAAGTTGTTTATATTTACCTCTTACTTCCTCAGACACTGCTAGGAGTAGAAACCGGCCATCTCACTCCATCTGCTTGAATGTGATCCACCTACACGCATAAGTGATTCAGGGGTAACTGTTTACAAGACCAGCTCACTGGCCTCGTACGACTCCATAGCATTTTTTTGAAATGCAACTAAACGCAACTTCCGCCCTTCAAAATAAGAGTCATTTTCTTATTTGGATAACCTCAAAAGACCTGTCAATGATCATCAGCCTAAGATCAGCCTCACCAAACATGAAGAATGACCCCACCTTACACTTGGAATATTTATAAATGTTAACGACGTACTTACTGTCCCGTACGACTTAACACAGCTCCATGCATGGTGTAGATCTTTATAATTTATGTGACATCCTACCAGAAATGTACATAAAATTTTCTGGAGTAGGTACACTGGAAAAACTTAAATGATCTGAACATTTCTTAAAGTTATTAGATGGACGACCTCTGTAACATATTAACTGTATGCGTACATCATAGACTGTTGTTGATGGAGTACATCAATCACTAGATTTGTTCCTTTACTTTTGTTTCTGATTAAATTTAATTTCCTAAAAAACTATCCCAAAGATTCCTGTCAGTCTTCGATAACAGTCAACGATAAACAGTTGGAGAAAAAGCAAGTTCCCCAAACCTGAGCTCTGACTTTTGTTTATGTGACTTCACCTTTTTTTAAAATAATGGGTGGTCAGGCTCAAGATTTCAGTCCTGTCACACTAGAGAAACCAAGGAGAAAACATTAAGAAAAACTAATTTGTCTGAAAAGTTGGTCTTGTAGTGAGAAACACTCATTTGAACATAGTATAATTTCATTCCAAAGAAACTATCCTATCATTTTGACAATCAGTATAACCGTCACATTTTACCATCCAAGATGACAGATAAGTAAAGTGATCAAGGAACAAAAGCAGCCAGAGGTGGGAAATGGTGCAAGTGCTACCATTTGTAATTCCCTTCTTACAGATCAATATTCAGATCCAACAAATAAGTAAATCATACATATTCCAGTTGAAATATACATTTCTGTTAGAATAACCCTCGTTATACGAAATAGGAAAGGGATTTTTGCGATTAATCTGAGTTTTTATTCAAATAACATTCCATCGCCCTGTAAGCTTGCATCATATACATATAGGGCAACTATGGTCATCTCTTGTTAATAGTGTCTGCCATGACACCCAGGCTTCTTGACATAATACCAAAATTGTTTTTGTCTGCTTAGGGATTCCAGATTTTTCTCTTCTAAACTAAAGAAGCAAACTAACTGAATGCTTGTTCAAATCCCATTCCCTGCTATTAAAAAAAATTTAAGAATGGTTCATTCTTTGAACTAGACTTTGAACTGTTGATTTAAAACATCTCAGCACTTTTCATAATGTCATTATCTGTTTCTACGCTGGGATGTTTATTTTGCTACAGAACCTGTATTGTTTTAAGGTGCCAGAATAAATAATATTTACTTAATTATCATCACAAGCAATCTTGTTGTCACTTAAATCATTTAAAAAACACACACCACACAAGTCGAATGACTTTTGTAAGAGCAATAACAACCCAGATGACATTCTATATTTATTGAGTTTATTGGCATATACACAGTTTTTACATTAGAAACTCTGAATTATTGAAATATTCATGATTCAATGATGACCATTATGATCATGGCTCTCAGGAAAGTCTGGAATAACTTCACCCGTCTCCATAATGGTGTCACCCTAAACACGAAGAAGGACTTGTAAAAATTCACAAGCAATCATACCTCAGGGAGCAACTCTTCAAGAAGACCATAAGAGCATCTCAGGACAGCTGATGTTGTTGTATGAATCAAGTACTACTGTAGTGCTTCTAAAGGAACAAGTGTGTACAAGTGCGTATTTATGGAAGGGTGAAGATTTACGAATTATCAATTGAATATGAAAAATGTTAAAACTTGGACAGAACCTTTTAACAACTATGCAGGTGTGGGTACCCTGTTCTGGAGGCTGTCATGTTATATGATAGTACAAAACAGAAAAGCTAGAAACAAACATGCTTTTGAATTTAGTAGGTGTTCATGCAAAGTGCACTAATTGAGGGAAGGAAAAGAGAACAGTTGTTGTGCATAAAAAATAGGATTTGGTAGATGTTAACATGTAACAGGAACATGACAGGTAAATTGCATGAAGTTAAAGTCATACTCACTGGAAATATCTTGGGTTTCGATATCACAATACCATATGGTCTTTCCTGTAAGGGACAATGACATAGTAATTTGGTACATCAGATACAGAGAATCTTTTCCCTGCCAAAGCATTAAACCTGAAGCAAATGACTATATAAAATCTCATTTTAAGATAAAACATTATTTTCAATAGATCATATTCATAAAAGGGTTAACTGTTCACTTACAGACATGTGGTACTTCACATAGTAGTGGACGATCCAGGCAGGTATCAACACGTTAGCAAATGCAAAGACTCCACGTTTGTATAGTTTGTGGGTCTGTAGTGAAAAAGATACACAATTTGGGGAAGTTAATACTCATGACAGTGAGTGGATGATGACAGTGCTTATCCTAATGGCAACAAATGGATGATGCATATATTAATTCATAGGCAAGAAAAAGAAACGTGAATTTCCCTTGGGATCAATAAAATATCTATCTATCTATCTATCTATCTATCTCATACTGTTAGATAGCCACATATTAAATTTTCCAGGGTCATAATCATATTAGTTGATGCCATTATAATTGATAAGTAATCTATCCTACCTAATTTGGTTTTCCTGAAACTAAGGCTGATGACAATGGTTGTTTCATTTCCATAGTCTCAACTTCTTAAAAACTGATAATCACATTTACACTGTACAACAAACGAGAATAGAGAAAACGACTAATGACAAAATCTTAGTGCTAGGGCACAATCTGGCAGCCCTGTGGATTATGATAGAGTGACAACACAAAAGCCATAAACCTGAAAAAACATTCAATATAAGATCTTGAAAAGTGAGAAAATTGTTTTGTTCTGTTGAGACCACAATTTCAAAGAAACCCTTAAAAGTTGAACAAAGTATGGATTTTGAAAAAAAGGGAAGTAATCCTATTCATAATAATAATAATGATGATGTCAGTATTTTGGATTCTTTCATTGACCTCTGTAAGCAATGCTGCGTGAAACATAGACTGTATAACATAATTAAAACACCACAACCATTCCTGTCATACTTAGTGCTGCATGATATATAAACCAATAAGCGCAAGTTTTTATTTTGTTGTCCAATACAGAAATTATACCAGACAGGTTTTTTTCACTCACAAAGCTGTGGTATGTAATACACAAAATTAGAGTTTACTGAAGGCAATAGTTACACAGGCCAGTTATCATCCTGCGTTTGATGCTAATAAACATTTAGCTTAGCTGTACTGCAGCTCTGAAAACATGAACCTTATAATGACAACAGTGACACTCTGAATACCGTTTTACTGCTGGTGTTTAACATTTATACACTGTATACTGCTCTCAGTGTTATTCTTTGACAAAGCTAAAGTAATTAAGTCTTTAGCTCTGTTTCAGCACTCACGTAAAGTCTCCACGGGGTCTTTGGCTCCAGAAACTTGGTCCAGAACCTCGCGATACGCCCGGGTGGTTCAGCGGGAGGAAGGACGGGCTCTCTGGGGCTGAGCTCCTGGTCCTTCAACCACTGTCTCCGGAGCTTTGTGAGCTGATCATAGCGGAGCTTCTCGTCTGGTGTGTACCCAGACATTTCTCCTTTCTGTGTCCTCAGCAAGGCCTTTCAGCAGCAATGACAGTATGGAGGACACTGTTCTTTGCGCCGAGGAAACAGGCGGAAGCAGAAAACAGGAGGAAGAGCTCGTCACAGTTTACTGCGACCTCGCGTGGACGGGAAGACTTTTTTTTTATTTTTTCAACACAGCATCTGTTCACAGACTCAATGGACATACTATATTGACTTTTTGATATGACTTTTTTTGTTTGTTTGACTTATTTTCTTTCCTTTTTTTGGGGTAATTTCATGAACAATCTTTTTGTAATGCTTTGCGAATTATTTTAACCCTCTTTCATCAATTTTAACACTAAATAGTTATAGTTAATTAGCTTTTTCACCCTCAAATGTTTTTCTGTAACTTTTTCAAAAATATATATACATATGTTTGGAAAAAAATGAAAACATTTTTTCAGGCCCTATGGAGAATAAAAATATCCTGACACAGGCTTGTATAAATTTCCACCACATGAACTATTGAATTTTGGAGTAAATAACTTGTAAATAGGTATCCACTGTAGTGACCACTATGCACCACAGGGTTAAATTGTTCTTCCACAAGTTTCCTCAATTAAACAAATATATTCGAGGTTCATAGAGGACCTTCTAATAGAAATCAGTCTTTATAATTATAGTGTCCTAATCAGATCCAATCCAATACAGTACAACGCAGCTTTATTTATAAGCACATTTAAAAACAACATCATTGACCAAAGTGCTTTTCAGTACCAGAATGGTGGCTATGCTTCACCACCTGTGAAAGAGATGTACACTACTGTCTGTCCTAATCTCACTTTCTTATTGGTAATTTACTGAATCCTCATATGTGCTATTTGAAGTTTTAGTATTTTATGAAGAAAACTTGTCCAATCACCTGTTTAGTCAGGAGACTTTAACCATCAAAGACTGAACAGACTGGTCAGGAGGGCAAGTTCTGTCCCGGACTGCTCATTGGACTCCCTGGAGGAGGTGGGTGAGAGGAGGATGCCAGCAAAGCTTGCATCCATTATGGACAATCCCTCTCACCCAGTGCATGAGACTGTGGGGGCTTTAAGTAGCTCATTCAGCAGCAGGCTGAGACTCCCACCCTGCAAGACGGAGCGTTACTGCAGGTCATTCCTTCCCGCTCCAGTAAGACTTTACAACACAACAAAATTGACAGTTTGAGACGGTCACTAAGTACCAGTCTACATGGAGCCATTATCAACTGAGCTTTGCTTGAACTGTGTGAAACAATGTTTGGAATGTTAGTAACAGGTTTGAGAAAGTGGAAATTCTAAATTCTTTGACATGATGACCATATATATATTTTTTCAATTCTTCCATTTCATCATTCCATTTAATAACCCTAATGGCAGCAGAAATTAATAATAATAACAATATCTGTATTTATATAGCACCTTTCAAAACAAATGTTTAAAAAGTGATTTGACACAAAGCATGGCAGAGGATTGAGGAGAAGACATAAAATATTTTAAAAAGGGAGGCAAGTTATGAATTAGTGTAATATAGTACAGACAGTATTAAAAGGTAAAGCGATAAAACAGAATAAAATGACGACATCACATGGGTGAGAGAAGGGAAGGGATTGTGAGAGAATGAAATAAAAGAAATAAAGTCATGAAGCAACCAAAAGACAATTAAGATAATTAAAAATAGATAAATAAATAATATAAAATGAATTAATAAATTAAAAATCTACACGTACATATGCAAAAATACATGTTATAAGTATTAATGAGCAAGAAGATGAATTGAAAGAACAGTAAAAACAGATGCATTGTAATCAAATGAATTGCAAAGAAATAAAAACATAGTCAAAGGGGTAAAAATTCGAAGACCTGCAACAGCAGAGAGGACCCTTCAGAAGCTCACTGTGGATTGTTTAACATTGGTTACTCGCAATTGGAGACATTATTTAACGGTGAATTGATCTTATGACTTTGGAGCTGTGTGTAGTGAAGGTCAACAATCGTTCTCTGTCTGAGAAAACTGTTTTTTTTTTCTCTTTAAAAAACCGTGACATAATTTTGTTACATAAAAATTTTAGACATGACCGTAAGCATTGCTTGAGCTTTGGCAAACCTGCAGACTGGAGGTCTTCGTAAAGTAGCGAGGCTGGTAATATCATAGACATTGGGTAATATGACGTAAATTATGGAATGATGTTGTACACTCCCGTACAGTAGGTGGCCACACAGACGTTTGTGTTTTCAATGTCACACATTATTAATCCACGAAGAAGAAGAGGAAGACGTTTTATCAACAGCCTTCCTGCTCCCTAACCTGCAGGTCACATGTATTAATATGTCAGCATTCAGCCTCTACTAATTCATTTTTAGGTGAAAGACATCACAAGACTTTTGACAGAAGTTTTATGCGCGTGTTTTTCATCACAAGTGACTCCAGGTAAGACATGTCTTAGCTCTGTGATGGCTAATTAGCTCCCTCCTTAGATAGCCTTAAGGTTAGCTGAACTCTAACTACATAAGTTGACGTCTTGATGTGGTAAGCTAGTCAGCTATCAGCTCACGATATGATATTTATATATGCTGTATTACTCAGTATCACTTTCACTGTCAGTCACAACCTGTTATATTGTGAAATTTTTCTGTCTGAAGAAGCCAGCTAATGGTTAAACTAGCTTTCTAGGAAACTACTTCACTGTTGACGTTACGTTTGGATACACTGCAACTGACGTTACAAGGCAGTGTGGCCAAAAGTCTAAGTCCCTTATATTCACATTATGAAGGCATCAGAAATGATCTTAATGACTGTTTGAATAACTGTACAGTGCAAATAAACAGTGTTAGTGAATAGTCATCTTTAACAGTGTGGTGACTATAAGCTGTTAATACAAGTTGATGATTGTGTTATGGATACATTAGTTGATGGACAGTGTAGAGCCGAGGGCATAACTGCTGTTGGCGTAATTTGACTATGTACACAACAGTAATACACTACCGGGCCAAAAAGAAGTCGCTATCAAAAAAAAAGGTCACACACTAATATTTTGTTGAACCGCCTTTAGCTTTGATTACAGCACGCATTCAGTGTGGCATGGTTTTGATTAGCTTCTGAAATGTCACAAGATTTATTTCCATACATGCTGTACAGCTAGGCCTACAGTTCAGTAGGTACCAGGCATGTGGTGGGTGCATAACTTCACCTGTCTCTCTTCTTACCCTGATGCACCCATCACTCTGGAACATGGTAAATCTGGACTCATCAGACAACATGACTTTTCCTCCATTCCTCCAGAGTCCAATCTTAATGCTCCTCAGCAAAGTGAAGTCATTTTTCTGGCTAGCCTCACTGATTAGTGGTTTTCTTAAGGCTACACAGCTGTTCAATACCAATTCCTTGAGTTCCCTTCAAATTGTGGGTGTAGAAATGCTCTTACTTTAACTATTAAGCGTACTGATGAGTTCTACGCTAGTTTTTCTTCAATTTAATTTAGCCAAATGTGTAAGTGATCGCCAATCCACCATCATTCAGGATTTTTTTCAACCACATTTGTTTTGCTGAGCTAAATCCAGGTAGCGACATTTTTGGCTATAAAGTGTATCTTATCTTCTTATCGCTGTCTGTACCATTACCTTATTCATTTCTTGCCTTCCTCTGATAAATATTGATTGTCTTCTCCATGATTCTCTGCCACATTTTTACTTTTAAAGGTGCTATAAAAATTAAGTTATCATTATAATTCTAATAATACTTTCATTTGTTGCACATTACTTACATATTTGTTCTCATTGTGGACTTAATTAAGACCCTTGCAATAGCTTCACTTTCCAAAATGGAAACAAAAGACACAATTAAACAAATAATTATTTGCAATGAATAAAAGCAAGTATGTTTCTCTGGTAATTTAGGGTTTCAAAATATCATTTTGTACATGTTAACTGAAAATGTGAAACTGTAGTTGTAGTGTTACAAAAGAAAAGTCTTTTTTTTTTCTTTTTTTTTTACCTTATATTCTACCTATTGTTGAAAGATTTTAAAAGTCTTCCTTTTGACTTTTCCAGGACTGTGCCAGACTTTGGATGGAGTCAGTACCCAGGTTCTTACTGACTTGTGTCATCATTGCGAAGTGCCACAGGGTTGGGGATTCATGCCATCCTGTACACAAGCGAGAGAAGAATGGTCAAATATTTCTGTAATAGCATAGACATCAGGAGCACGTGGGACCAAGTTGTCTCTGCTTTTTGGCAGCGGTACCCAAACCCATTCAGGTATTGTGTTTTTATTTCTCACTACTTTAAATAATTATCATAAATGCTAGGCTGCACAGCTGTGTGTCAGCCCTGTGATTGACTGGCAACTAGTGCAGGGATACTCCGCCTCTTGCCCCAGTAAGATAACTGGGATGGCATACCCGCGTCCCTGAACAGGATAAGTGGAATACATAAACACATACATATAGATACATTTTGAAGATCCTGATTACACACCTACTTTGTGTTGATCAGGTGTGAGTTCTAAGAACAACACCTGAACAAGCTGAAATGCATCAATGTCATTTGAGATGACAAACTTCAAAAGAGCCTTGTGTCTTCATAAAGAATGAGTGATACACATTACAGAAGTAGCACCAAGTTATTTCTTTTCTTTTCTTGTTTTATAACTTGAAACCAGAGTACTGCAAACTACACACAATTTTGGATATTTTCTACAAAAAAATATCCGCAGGGTTCTACAAAATACTATATGAAAGTGCTGCAGTGTTTAAACCAGTACTGAAACTATTCACAAAGTGATATAAAACCTGAAAACAAAACAGTTATTTTGGGCTGCATATATTCCAATCCATTGTTTTTTTAAATGGGTCACACGGACATTTACACTCATTTTGTGTACATGTATCAATCCTAGTAGCCAAACAAAACAAACAGCCGTCTATGTTTACTTATACCAGAAGCTTTGGTCTTATTCCTTCCAGAAAGAGTAACAAAGTTTGCCTTTGGCTGTTCAAATAATGTAGGTATCCTCCAGGTCTTTTTCCCTAAACACAACAAAACAGCAGTTTGAGCAGCTGTCAGAAACTGGAGGTGGGGTTTTGATGCTTAGGTTCAAGGAAACAGACGTCTTGATGCTTAACAGCAGGAACTATTGTAAAATATAATATAGAAACTTCTACAATACATGTCATACATCAGATCTTAATGCATCTTGTGTATTTTCAGCACTCATGTTCTCTCTGAGGATGTTGTGTACCGGGAGGTGACTGAGGACCACCGGCTTCTTTCCAGACGCCTCCTGATGAAGACCAATCGACTGCCTCGCTGGGCAGAGCACATCTTCCCCTCCGGCATGTCTCGTTCTGTGTACATCATTGAAGACTCCATTGTTGATCCTGTAAACAGGAGCCTGACCACCTACACCTGGAACCTCAACCACACCACTCTCATGGTACACTGTCTTCAGTTTCTTGAAGAGATACAGTAATCACATGTTTTTTAGTGTGACGTATGCATATGCTGCTGTGACTTTCAAAATACTACTACTACTCCTCTACCTGAGCAGTCTCTTTAAAAAAAAAACTTTGTGGGAGTGCTCAGGTATTTCTTAGAGGGTCGTCAAAGAGCTGTTAAGATAAATTTGCTGGATAGTCTGTAGGGGTCAGTCATGTACATCAGTGTTGGAGAACAAAATAAGTCTCTACTGCCCCCATGTGGTCTCAAAAACAGTTTTACTGGTTTGGAGAGGAAAATTATTCTGGATTCTTCTTGTTTTTGTTTTGCAGATCTCCAAAGATTTGATTTATATGTTTAATTTAGAGTTAAGAAATCAGTGTATTAAGTCCTTATTTTGCAGTAACATGGGAAAAAACTTGCATAACTATTGTATGCCTGTTATATTTTCACTCTTTAGAACTAGCTCTTATTTAAGTCCCAGATTTTACCTCCTCAAGTGCTGCATGTTTTGTAAGTAGAGAGAAAAAGACTGATCTCTGCGCTGTTACTACACCATGCACTGTACATGTGATTCTGTTTCTTACCTCCAGACTTCAAGTTCCTTAAGCAACTCAAAAATTAAGGGCAGAGTTTTATTTCCTTTTTTTTTTAAATTTATGTTATGAAAGATAACCAGAGCTACTGAGCCAGTCATATTCACAGGGTTTTTATTCAGGGGTACTCATGGATATGAATGCAGATGACCAAATAGATGTATTTTTACTTAAGTCCCATTGAGATTTCCACTGGTTGTGAACTTATTGAAATTGACCCTTGTGTTATTTTATTATCTACAAAAGCAAAACAAAACATGAATGACAAGATCATTGAGTTCTCTATGGCTGTATTTAATATTTTTGATATCCCTGCAAGCCAGTAGGTCTCAGGTAAGACAGTTTACAACATGCTGAAACGGCCTTTATTCACATTTTTTCAAGCAAATTTGTCATGAAAGGGTGTCCTTGCATCCTTACAAAGTCTTAAAAATTCTTAAAGTAAGGCCTTAACATATATCAAATTAATTAAAAGTTTGATATGCTGGTCTGAAATATATCCTCTGAAAGGTCTTACGTTTGTCAGAGCAGGACCAGGGCATGTTATACATTTTTTTCTTTTCCTCTCAGGAATTTTTCGAGAAGGAGCTGTAGACAGGCTACTTTCTTGCTAGCTGCTGATATAAATTATCTGCATGCTAGCTAGCCATTCTCAATACATATGCACCTAAACTGTACTTGCACATACAACTATTGAACCAGAGAGCACTGAATATCACCTCATGTTAAATAAACAGACAAAAAGTAAAGTTGAATGAGTCTCATTGAGTGATGAATGCTATGCATGGGTTGTAACACAGCGGGATCCCCAACTGTTGCCTACATTTGAAGAGTTTAAATTTAAAGAGTTAGATTTCAGTCAGTGGCATTGAAAGGTCTTTAAAAGTCTTAAATTTGACTTGCTGAAATCTGCAGATACCCTGCATGATAAAGGACACATTTTACTATTAACAATAGTATCATTTGTGTACAAATTAAAGACAAAGTGATAAGATGCACACCTTTGCCCACAGAGGGGCACCAAAATCATCAGAAAGTTCCCTGAAATGTTCATGGAACTCTAACCCACAACAGGAGCTGACAGGAAAGGAGATTGCCCACTAATTTGGCAATACTTGTTTTTGAACAGCTCAGGAGAGTTTTCATAACAGTAATGATCCATTTGTTTTTCTCTGTCTCTGGTCTACACTTTAAATTACCATTCAGCCCTCCACAGCTTTGACCTTTCTCTTAACCCTTGCGGTCATTTTGCTCTCTTTCATGTCAGTCTGTTGAAGAGCGTTGTGTTTTTCAAGACTCTGTGGAGCAGCCAGCCACCACCCTGCTGAAACGAGAAGCATGGATATCTTCAAGTGTGTATGGATTCTCCAGACCTATTCAGGTAGTTCAATCCTCTGTGGCTGAACATTTTGAAATATACTTAGTACTTTTTTCTCTCTTTTATCTTATTTTTGTAGAAATCTATTTTCTGCTGCAGCTCAAGTCATCAGGTTTTCTTATATTGGTTACACAGTAAACATACACAGTAATCTCCTATTTTTAAGACCTCTGCTGGATTTGTAGGTCAAAGAAAAAGAAGCAGTGGCGTGGGAGTCTGTGTGTGAGTGCCAAAATAAAGAAGTTGGGGATTTGAGAAGGGGAGTGAAACTGTGCCAAAAACATGTCAACCTAGAACTGTTATTATTAGATGTGTTGGGAGATGCCAAGCTTGCTCTAGAACCCTTTGAAAAAAAGAGAATGGAGTTTGGTAAGCTCAGTTCAGAAGTTTTCATTCGGTAAGCCATTTCCTGTTTCTTCCTGTTCCTAGGAGTTTGGATTGGCTCGTTTCAAGAGCAACCAGGTGAAGGCCATGAAGGGGCTGGAGTACGCACTCTCCAACTTACAGGGTATGTACACGTAACCAGTGAGGGCAGGGGAGGAGAAAGGGGAAAGAACTTTTTGTTATTTCTTATGAGACGGAAGGCTTTTGTCCGATAAAAACTGCTGTGAAGCATTGTTGTATTGATTAGTATTATAGCTCCATATATGCAGTTCTCAAGACCACCTTATAATATACCATCAAGTATCTGAAAAGAAAAGATGCTATACACATTTTTACTTTTTCTTCACTGTTTGTTAATGTGAAATTGACTCGTGTTCACAGTTAAAAGCAGTATTTACTCTGTGATTTGTACTTTTTTCAAAGTTAACCCTCCTCTTAATGTCAAAAACCCTTTAAATGTTTGCTGAAAATTACTTCACCAAAAAAGACTAAAGTTTCTTATCACTGATAGTCCATCTGTTCATTGAGGCCATTGTTGTTGGGTGCGATTGCATGCAGCATGTGTTATGGATATAGTCACTGAAGCAGCGACCTTGAGTTAGTTTCTTCTATTTGCCTTTTGCTGCATAAACAGCAAACCTCCCTCTATAAAGGCATGGCAAAACCTAACTTAGAAAACACTTTAAAAAGAGAAAGAGGTAACCTGTTAATTATTTCCTTAAGTTTATTGATGGATTGTTTGGTCTCTAAAATGTCAGAAGTAGTTTGGAGTACCAAAACTATTTCATAAAGTCCAAGTTGCCTTTTAAATTTAGCTTAAGGGGAAAGGTACCAAATTAGATCAGAGTATTGAAATTTGACAAGCTTGAAGAGGCAAATGTTGAGCTTTGAGTTAGTCATGCACATAACACTTTGAGGTAAAACTGTTGATTGCATCTCAAACCATTTCATTTCAAAAAGTTTGTTGTATTTCCTTCTGAGTTTAGCTCAAGTCTCATTATCAGAGAGAAGAAACGCCTCTTTGGGTTTGTGCTCTGTCACAAACCCTGCAGTGTGTTGATGTAGCTCAGCAGTGCCTATAAAGACGTTTTCCCATTGTTGTATTCTGTCCTGCTGCTTCTGTGTTCATGCCACTGCAGGGATTGGCATCAGGCTGAGCGTAGTGGTAAGTAAGTTAGCTAAAAGGATCCACCTGCCATCCAAGGCCATGCCCAGGGTTTGTCATGTGATCCATATATAGGAACGTTGTGCAGTAGATGGCATAGCTGAGGTAGTGAGGTGGTCTTTCCTCTGTGTTGTTGTGAGAACAGTTGAACAAAGACCATTGGTAAGGAAGTAGGTAGTTTAGTTATTAGTTTAGTTGGCCCCAAGTTTCTTGCATATGTCTATCTTTTTCATGTTTTGAATTCTCTCATCTTTCATCTGCCTGAACAGAGTGAGTCTCTGGCAGCATGTGTGGGGTGAATTTCTGTAATGTTGATTGCATTCAAAGCATGTGTGGGATTCTTCAGATTCTAAACTGAGGTTTTACTTCTTCTTTTTTTTTACTTTCTGCTTTCCTAAATTAGATTTCTTGTCAGATGCAGCACTCATCAAATACAGTATTTGCAACATTTAGCTCAGCCGCCTTTCTCTGATCTCTCCCTGTGTGCAAATTGTCAGTTAATTACTGCTATCATCAACTCCTAGCAAGACCTCTGGTGAGGGCTGATGCAAAACGATGAAACTTGTACACCACAGATTTCAGAGAAGGTTGTTCTCTTGTCTCAGATATTTTGAATTCACAGTTCATTTGATGCATCAGGAATTTGACAGAATCATGGCAACTGTGACTCTCATGTCAGCATGTCAGCCTGACTGATGTTTGCTCACAATAGTTACAAAATCATGTGGAGAGAAACCATCGTTAGTCTATGGCTAGAAAGTTTGTGTGCATTTCAGTGCATCAAGAAGTGAAAGAAGGTAGTGTTTTGAATTTTTCTCTGACATGTTGTGATATAATGAGTCTTTATTTTTCTTTAGACAAAAATTTCTCGCTCTTAATTTGTGTTTTGAAAATAAATTAAGATGACACTGAAAACATTTAAACTATTTTTGACATCTCTCCTAAAACATGTTTTGAAAAGAGGAAATGTTACATTTATGACTTTCTGGCCTTTAGCCTTTGACATTAATGTCAATCTTCAAATGTGAACAGGTTTGTCCCTCAGAAATCTTGCAGCCTTCCTCTGAACAACTTGATAGTATTTGCTGCTTAGTCTGAAAATGCTACAATATGAAGGAAATGCTCCTCTCTGCTTTCTTTCTGTGCCCCTTAGAGGAACAACTCTGTTGCATTGTGATCCAGGTTGTTGTTCTCACCTGCTGCACTTAAACTGCAGGTTCACACTGAGGTCAGACACAAATAGACCTTTCAGCATGCTGCATTAAATCCAATATGAGGCAGTTCATAAAAGTGTTTGAGACTTTCTTGGAAAACTTCTTTGCTTTTTAGTGGAGAGATCACACTGATTTCAAACCTCTTCTTTTCTTTAACCTTGTACTGTTCTCTACTTGAATGCTCGGCTAAAACACAGGCTGCAATGAGTTAAATTACTCAAACTAAAAGAAATACCCTCATAGATCTTGACTCCTTTTCCTGCAGTTTTTAGTTTTTCTGAATATCTTCAGTTGAATGTGTGTGTGTTGAGGCACAGCTTCAAAAATGGTTGTTTGTCCTGCACCATTATCAACATTTTGTGTAGTTAGTGACTTCTTAGATCGACAGTCTTTTATAGCTTACATTGCCAACCACTGCCTCTGCTTTTAGTTTCTTTTTTCTTATTTTTTTTCTTGTTAACAATAATAAATAGATGAACCACAGAGGAACAGTGAAGTGTTACAGAAGTCAGTATGAAACCCTCGGATGTGGCCTTGTGTTCATATGTTTGCATGTTCAGACTCAGCCCTGCCGCTTACAATCAGGAGCCAGGTGAAGAAGCTTGGTCCCCAAAGTTTTCAAATGACTCCATAGAAATCTAAAGTCTGTTATGCTAGCACTGATTTACATTTTATGTCCAAACTTTACTTAAGTAAAATTTGTTAGCATCCTTATTATCACACATTTTCACATATCCCTGTCTTTCTTTGTGCCCATGTGTGCTCACAGGAGAGGCGCCCCAGCGGCCGCTCAGAGACTCAGTGAAGGAGGCAGCGAAGAGCCTGGCTTCAGCTGCTGCAGCTCCACAGAAACCTCAGCAGTACGTCTAACAGGATGGTGCATGAGTATAAAGAACTGTGCAGGTGACAGAACTCAACACAATGCCTCTATGATCATCTCAATCATCTGGACTGGACTGAAGTGGTCTGGGATCACAGCGATGACTATTCTCTTTTAAGCTGCCTGTTTTTTCGTCAGATCAATCTTTTTTTTCTGCTGTTCTCAGATCTCTGTCTTAGTTTTCATTTTACTCAGGTCCTCAGTTTCGTTATGAAGTATATTTTGCCTTCATAGAAGCGTTCAGATTTTAACCTGCAGCACCCTTAAAGGTTAGATCTGTGTCCTGAATGTTGTGTTTTGCCATATAAATTTTACTCATATCTCTATTTTCATTACGTAAGGTTAGAAACAAAATTAAAATTCTCCTTAAAGAGCTCAGCATTAAGACTCTAATCTATAGCTGTGGTATAAGGTCATTCTATGATTATGCAGTCACATAAAGGCAAATCATTAACTTGTGACAGTTGAGGCTGATTTTGAAATTAAGGAACTTTATGCAAGAACTGGCATTTTGGCATCTCCCACAGTTTTTTCATAAACGGGTAAAAGCCCCCTTTGTGTTTTTGAAAATGCTGAGAAAAGACACTGAGACTCGTTTTGCTTAGTCTGTCTCAAATTGCGTACCTCTGCAAGTAGACCAACATGAAATGCACTGTGTACACTGCACTCACTAAAATAGCGCACAAAATCTTACAGGGTCGTATTGTCACAATCAAACACTTCAGCTTCGCTTTTCTGGGAAATAATGATCGCATTTCATAGGTGTTTTACCGTTATTCATTAATTGCAACAATCAAACATTGTTTGATGTGTACCCGCCCCTTTCTCTATGCAGCTAATGTGGCGACCATTGAGGATGAGAAGTGTCCAGTTCCACACTCAGCTTTTTGACGGTTATGATATGAGTGCGCCAGCTGAGAAGTCAAAATGCACTGTGTTTTTACATTCTGTCAGTGTGAATACAGTTATGGACTCAAAATGATACAATACAGCCAGGGCCTCATCAACAAATTTTAAGCAAGATCTTTTCCAAGGTCAAGCAATAACACAATATTGGTGTTTATTAATGTGCACATAGAAATGTATTCACATCGACAAAAGATGGTAAAACAGAGACCCGGGTTGCATGTTAATTGTATCTTCATTGCTGTCTTTCTTTTTGGACATTTTCCAGTTTGGACTCTGTAATTATATGTGTTGCCAGTTTCAACACAGAAAACGTTCAACAACCCCCAAATATAAAAGAGCGAGGGTGCTGTGTACATTTGTCGTTAAAAACAGAGTTTGATGGTTTATAAATCATTTAAAATGATATTTGATTGAAAATATTAGAAGGGCAATAGAGTAGAATAAAATGCTGCTGCCACAAAAGTCAACAAAAGTCAGTGCTGAGCAACAAGGTTAATAAAAGGGTTTGAAAAAGGCTGAGGCTGTTTTTCCAAACCACCCTCTACACTAGCAGTGCCTACTGATTTGGCAGAAACTCAGTATGTAAGTAGTAAGCAGTATGCAAAAACTTCAGAGATCTGCACTATGAAGTTGTTAATGTATGAAGTTAATATCGTTTAAAAATTGGTTATAAAAAGTGAAGAGAGAAACAAGTTTCAGCTGCATTTATCCTGGTGTGGACTTTAGTCACATGTAAAAACGTGACATTTTCTAAAAGTGGAGACCTTAATCTCTGAAAGGTGTCACTGATGAATTTTGACCTTGTGGTACTACAGTTGTAAGCTCTGAAACATAGCATGGTGAATAGGCCTGAATTGGGTGGGATGTAAGGGGTTGAAAAAAAAAATCCATCAGCTCCACTTCCAGAAACAGAAAAACAGAATAGCATACTACAAACTAGACCCAACAAAACAGGCATACTACATACTACAGGCAAAAGTGGCTGGCAGTATGTAGTGCCTACTACCTACTACCCTCACATGTAGTAGGTTGTAGGCGGTTTGGAAAACAGCCTGAGTTTCCAAATTTAAGTTAGGAAGAGGTTCACAACTCTGTGACAGGCTGCATAGGCAAATGATTCTACATTTCTCTAAATTATGGAGGACTTTTTTTTTTTTTTTATTAAAACCAGCTACATATAGATATGATTGGACTCGAAACCACATCCAAAAATCAATGTGAACAAAGTTGCCACCCTATCAATCATTGCAGGTTAAAGTTATAGCACTGGGAGAGAAAAATGACCTCTCATTACGACCAAGGTTTGAAGAAAAGAATCTCTTAACACGTCCAACCTTGAAGCAGGTGAGCTATAGCAGCAGAAGACCACACCTGACGACACTCCTGGAAACTAATGCTACAATTCACCAAAACTGGACAATAGAAAATGTTGTAAAGATGTTGCAATGAATCCATCCTGCTTTTTTTTTTTGTTTTTTTTTTTTTTTTGTTTAAAGCTCAGGCTGGTGGTGGTGCTGCTGAATTACTCACGTTGAGCCTCTTAGTACCAATTGAGCATGGTTTAAACTCCACTCTTGTAGCCCACCCTGTCCATCCCTTCATGACCACAGTTAGTTAGTTGAGTTATATAAATTCTGAGGCAAAAGGGGGTCTTTCAAGGTATAGGTGTGCCCAGTAAAGTGCCTGAGTGTATATTTGTCAGAGAGCAGTGTAAAAAGATAACATAAATGATTAAAGGGTTTAAATGATTTGCAAACCACCAAATTTAATCTTTTTTGACATTTTAAACTACCTCCTAACTTTTTTTGAATTGGGGTTATGTAATGCGCACAAAAATGTAAACTGATGATATAATACCACTGGTGACTGACTGCTAGCATGGCCTGTGCTTGCATGAGGATAATTCAACAAACCAAAGTGACTTAGCACCAAAAGAAGTCAAATACAGGAAACCTCTCACTCTTGAGCTCTGACTGTGATGCTGTAGCTGAGGTGCTGAAGTGACAACACATTATATCACATTATTTCATCCTGCCTGCTGATTTGAAGTTGTGACAATATTGTTAACATTTCAGTGACTGCATTCCCTTTTTATATAGAAGTGTATGAAATATTTTACTGAAAGACTTGAATGATGATATATTTTGAAGAATTATTTAATGTTAAGAAGCATTTTAAGAAGCATTTTATGACATCGTTTGGGTAGATTTGTTTTCATCATGTAGTAGTAGCATGTTAAAAGCTATTTTAAACAAGCAAAATACATTAGACTTTGTATGTTTGAGCTTGTTATGCAAGTTATTGAAGGTTTTTTTTCAGTCTGCTACAATAAAACCTTGAATTTGCACCATTTTCATGCATTTCTTCTTTAACTGTTTTTTTACTGCGGTAACTGCAACGGAAGCTGAACTCTGACCTTTTCCAGACTAGAGCTCAGTTTCACAGCAGCACAAACCAAACAGGAAGTGCTGTGACATCTCAACACGTTCCCTACACTGCCTGGCCAAAAAAAAAGTTGCAACCTGGATTTAACCAAGCAAATAGGTACAATCCTCCTATTGGATAATTACTGCCAGGGCACTTATCTTGCAGCTGGCAACAAGTTGTTTCGACCCAGCTGAGCCCCATGCAATGAGTAACTTCTCATTTCTTAAAAAAACATGGAGAGAGACGTGAGAAAGATGTTAGTTTGTTTAAGAGGGTTCAATTGATTGGCATGCTTCAATCAGAGAAACCATCTAAGGAGATTGAAGAAACTACTAAAATTGGGTAAAGAACTGCCCAACACATTATTAAAAATTGGAAGGTCATCGGCTTTCACTTCAACATTTGGCCAAATCAAAGAAAAACAACAGTAGAACTCGGGAGTATATTTAACAGTGAAAGTAAAAGCATTTTACATGCCCAATGCGAAGAGAACTCAAGGGATTGGTATTAAACAGCTGTGTAATTTTAAGAAAACCACTTAGCATTGAGGCATAATGGAAAAAAAGGCTTCAGTTTGGACTTTGGAGGAACCGAAGAAGGTGATTTGGTCTGTTGAGCCCAGGTTTACCCTGTTCCAGAGTGATGAGCGCATCAGGGTGAGAGGAGAAGCAGGTGAAGTGATGGACCCATCATGCCTAGTGCCTAGTGTACAAGCCTACAAGATTTTGTTGAAAAATTAATGCAGCACTGGATAGAAATAGATCTAGTGACATTGCAGAAGCTTATTAAAACAATGCCACAGAGAGCTGTAGTCTGTGTTGTAGTCAAAGCTGAAGGTGGTCCAACGAAATATTAGAGTGTACAACCTTTTTTATTTTTTTGGTGACTTTTTGTGGTCAGGTAATGTGTTTTCCTGTTTTGTGCTGTTTAAGGTTTCACAGAGGTCTGTGCTGTGTAAGTTCATATGATGTTTCACAGGAGTCAATGAGGAAACTGCAGCAGCTTTATGTATAAAACATTTTAATTATATTACAATGAGAGAATACACAATACCTTCAAGTGTTTGCTCAAATGTAGCCAGCACCAGGTACTCGTGTACACACGCTCACACGCACAAAACAAAAACATAAAAGTAACTTATATAACATCTTCTGAATGCATATTACACATCCACAAAAAAGGAACATATTCACAGGTCTCTGGCACAGAACTCTCCCTACGCAGTATATCAGCCCAACAAAGTGCCCCTATTGCCCGCTCAGTTATTTAATCCTGGCTAACTCACCCTCCTCTGCATCCTTGAGGTTTGAAGGGAAACGATGCGACACCCGTCTTTGACATCAGGGTGTCATCATTGCACAAAGATGTAATATAAGGAGAAAATAAAGACAAAAAACAAGGCGGTCAGGTGTGGAAAGCAGGAAACCTACAAAACATTAAAGCTATTTTTCTTGAAATACATAAACAATCTAATCATTCGGCATGGAAAGGTAAAAAGTGACTTTATTTGGCAGGAATAATAATTCATGGAAGTCTTTGTGTTGATTTTTAAAAACAAGCACCGTTACTCAGAAGGCAGAGGATGGTGTCTTCTACTTTCATCTGTGTGCTCAGCCTTGACCCTGCGTCCTCAGTCGCAGCTTCGCTCTCTATCCACATCTCTGTCGACATCTCTGCCTGCTGATGCTTCCAAACACCACACCGTGCTTTTGTGCTCTTAAAAAACCTAACACGCTGAAGTAAATCTCTGTGCAACGGCAACATGAAAGCGAATATCACACTACTCGCTGTGAAGTCAAACTCTTTTTTAATCTGAGCCCCCCGTTTTCTGATGACTCTTAAATTACGCTTTGATCTCAGCTCAATGAAGAGTTTTTTCAGCTCCTTGACATAAATGTTAACCTTTTTTTTGCAAAGAAGGAGGAGGCAGTAACATCTTAAGCTCCCTCTTGCAGGGATTTTACAAATAAAAGCAACTGAGACTGATTGAACAGTCTGGATTAATTGGTACAATCTCTGCTTCTTTTTTTAAGAAAATAACTTTTTCCAAGGCACATCATTAAAAGAATTTCCATAAACACCGTCCATCCTTCGCCCAAACTAAATGTTTCCACGTCTAATTCCTCGATCATTCTGAGTCAATGTGTGCTATGTACATTTATCAATGGTGCCACTGAAAAATTATAATCTCATATCTGGCCCTCAGCAATCTCTCTCACTCTGTCACTTTTCTACTGGGAGGTTCTGTGCAAAAGAAGAACTTTATGCCATCACTGTGGTTTATCAAAGTTGTTCATGTGACCAACAAAACAAAAAAAGGACATTTTGCTACAAACAGTCATGTACAAATCTTTTTGACATGAATGTAAACTTTCAATGACAAAAAGAATCAGAACAGCTTTTTCAAAATAAAAAACAGGAAAATTTTGTTAGTTTATTTTGCCCTCCTGCAGTGTTTGGAGAGAGTGCAGATAGGAGGTCAAATTCATCAAAACAAAATATAGAGTTGGTCACCATAAAAATGCATCACAGAGTCAAAAGCAAAAAGAAAAGTTAAACCACCTGCTTGTCTTAAAAACCCTGCCCACCCCTCCCCCTCCCTTGGAAAGCACAAGATGGTAATATTGCTGTGTCTCAAAAGGTCCCCTGATTTATGGGTAACACTATTTTTTTGAGGGACGGACCACCAGGAGTACGGAGGATAACACCTTAAGCTGCCATTGATTGGATTATTTCTTTATCACTCCTCTCCCAGTGACTCCCATTAAACAAACACAAAGTCAACATACAAGAAATTAAAATGACAACAAAAAAAAAAAGATTAACACGCTTCAAGCCCAGACGGTTTTTCAGCCCTGTTGGTGACCGCTCAGGGCGACTGGAAGCTGCCATGGGAGTTAACCAGTGTGTGTGTGTGTTTTTTTTCTCTTTACAATTTTTCGTGAAAGAGGCGGCACTGGCAGACGGTGGGCGTCAAGACTGCAGGGAGCGCCTGGGTGAGGGTCTACAGCAACAGCGGCTTTTCAGTAGAGACCAAAAGGGGCTTAATTTTCTTTCCTTTTTTTTTTCAATCCTGAACTCTTATGAGGTCGTCTCTTCAGGTCCCCCTTTTGCTTATGGAAGTGTTTTGGCATGGTTTCAGCCCCGCCGAGGAAAAGCTAGGGGAGGATGAGATTAACAAGAGGAGAGGAGTGTGACCTGAGAAGGGGTGAGGGAGGGGGGAGAGGAGGGAGGTTGAAGGCTCACCAAGGCACAGAATGACAGCAGGAGAGTCACCCATGGGAGAGGGGCCAGTGTATCAGTTCCCCTGCCCCCACTCTCCCTTCAACAAGCCTGGCCTCATGTCTGTCTGTCTCTTATATTTATATATTTATATGTTTATACATATATATAGATAGATACTTGCTCTTTTTTGTCTTTTCATTACAAGAGAACATTTAGGAAAATATAATACAAAATTTAATACAAGAAATATAGACTACACCAGCTAGTTTCACTTGAAGTGACTTGTAGCTTTTTTGTACGTTTTCATTCTTTTTGTTTTTTGTTTTGTTTTGTTTTTTTTGGTCAGACCGGCTGTGTTAGACTGGCCTTAGTTTTGTTAGATATTTGGATGCCAAGCTCTAAAGACTGCTGTAGACTGAGGCCTAATGAACTTTTACAGGTCAGAGAGCGTTAGAAGCGTCTCCTCCGTCAATAGTGACCATTGTGCATAAGTTAAAAAAGATGAGAAACTTTTTTTTTATTATTTCACTGATTTTAAATTGAAGCTGAATCTCAAAGAGAACACAAGACTGTGAAGCTAAAATAAAATCAGCCTCGTTAAAGAAATGAAACATTAAACTGAATGTGATAGGAAGCTAAGTTAGCGAACATGAACACCTCTACCGAGAACAATTCATTAGAGCTGGCTGATTTTTTTTTTCCTTAAGATATTTTTTTCTCACACAGGCAGCTTTGACTTGTTCACCAGAGTTAAACCAGGCAAAGACACATCATTCAACGCTTCTTAAAAAGTCACAGAGCTGTGGAGAAGTATAAATTCTAGGTGAATGGCGCTGAGAGCGAAGTGGAGGATGTGTTAGTGAATAAAAAAAAAGGTCCACCCTCTGTAAGCACCCAGTCGCTCTCCCCATCCACCAGAATATTTTGGACACCTGCCTCTCGTATTTATTGCTACATCAATTCGCTACTGAGGAGGAAACATAAGATTCTCATCAATCTTTCCGGAATAGAGTTTAATTTCTGAGGCAGCTCCTCACGTTTTTATTCCTCATAGTAGTCCATCCACACCATGAGTCTTTATAGTGTAGTGGTCAGTAGTGTGGAGTAGTGGTTAGGTGACCCAACCAGGGGGGAGGCAGGGGGGTTTGGACAGTAACTGTACATCTATATACATGCTCCACTCTCTCATACAGCTCTGTGACTTTTACACACACACTCAGGACTCTGCGAAGGAGTAGCTTTGGCCACATGGAAACGTAAAAAAGCTTCAGGAAAATTAGTTGAGAGGATTGATACCACCTTCACGACTATTTATGTGGTACAAAACTACAGCTAGCAGTCAATAGCTTAGCTTAGCTTAGCGTGGGGACTGTGCGAAATAGCAAGCCTCCATCTGTCTCCTCGGTTAAAATAAGCTTTCTAGCCTTTGTTAGCTCCAAAAATATCAAAAATAATGTTCTTTATTTCATTCTCCTAAAGCAGAAAATTTTAATGCAAATATTAAAACATCAAAGTACCAATTTGTGTCACTCTTAATCAGCAAAGGGATGTTTGATTCTGTAAATGCTTACACTGCAAAGAATAAAATCCTAGCAAGTTTTTGTCTTTTTTCTTTTTTTTTAATCAAAAAATGTCTTAGCAGACTTAATATGAGTCACATTCACCTAACAAATCCAGAAAGTGTCTTACAGCAAGATATTAATAAAGAAAAATGCTGTCTGAGTTGTTTGTGACAAATAAAAAAATCTGCCGATGGTGTAAGAAAAAAAAAATCTTTTTTTTCTGATGTCTTAAAATTTTTCTTATCCCATGAGAAGATTTTGTTTTTAACTCATTTTAAGTAATTCAGGCATTACTTTGTCTTTTCATATCTTGAATTGAGACATTTTCTTGACTTGTCAGGTGACTGTTGCTCATATTAAGTCTAAAAAGACAATTTTTACTGAAAATGTAGAGATGTAAACACTTGCTTGGACTTCAGGTTTTGCAGTGCAAGGTCCCAATACTTTGCTTAAGCCCATACTTAGATTTTGTCTCCTCTAGTACTCCCTGAGGCACACACACACACACTCACACACAGTCATCAGCGCACTCTGCCAAATCCTGTCAAACAAGTCAAAGCTGTCCACTACGCCACAGAAGTCCCCATTAAAACCACAAATTCTGCTCTGCTCTCTCTGAGCCTGTGGTAACACTCGGTCTGGGTTGTAAGGAGGGCAGTGGAGGGGCAGGGCATGTGTGGAGAGGCAGGTTCAGGCAGGATACAGTAGGGTGAGGTAGGGTCAGTGGTCGGGGTGGTTGGGTGTCAGGAAGCTTTGAGTGGCAATTCAGCTCCGTTCGCTTCCTGGAAACCAACGACAAAGAAAGGAGGAGGAAGAGGAGGAAGAGGAGGAAGAGGTTGAGGTTTCACCGCCATGTGGGCCGGTCTGATGTAGGTAGTAGGCGGCCTTGGCATTTTAGAAATGGTCAGGGGGAGGTGAAACGGGGTAAGCATGGAGAAGGACGCTGGTTGGTAGATGGATGGCCGCACAGTGTCTAACAGTGGTGCGGCTGCAGTCTGTGGGAATGTGTGGCTGTGTAGCTGGTGTCGCTGGAGCTGCTCTGGAGGCTGTAGTGGTCCTCTTCCTCTTCCCCGTCGCTGATGCTGTCCACACTGTCAGCCTCGACAGGAGTGAACTCCATACCTTCAATGTCCACCTCTGCAGGGAAAGGGAAAAAACAGAGCATTTGTATCAGAAATCGAAACAGAAGAGGAAAAGAGGGGGACTCTTGATTCTGCTCCATGGGGAATATTTATTAGGGAGCCTGCTGCTCCGCCGGTGGATTAAACCAGGATTTAGTCTGACATTAACTCAGGGCAAACTGTTGGATCTTTCTGCTCACACGGCTAATCCCCATCCATTGACAAACAACTGCATGTGTGTTTACCTCATCCTGGATTAGTAATTGTCCTAACCTGGCATTGCAGGAGAGTCTGTGACACGGGTGTGCAACAGATTGCACCTTTAAGCTCAGGTTGGGCTGGGGAAGAATTGAAGCATTCGACACCTTAAAGACGCTCTGAATGGCAGCACTCTAACAGAGGGCATAATCTCCAGAAACCTGAGCTTTTTTCGGGTGTGAATTTTGTACTCCTCCTTGCTATTTGTGATAAGTCAGAGCTAACACGTATAATACACAAACTTGGTCCCTGCGCAGAGAGTTTGGTTATTAGTGTGATGAGTTTGATAAAGTCAAAAGTCTGGATCCAATGTGAAAATGAAGAGATGAAAAGACAAAATTATACGTTTAAAAATTCCAAACAAGGAGATTTAAAAAGTCAAAATTAGGAGATAAAAAGTCATATGTATGGATTTAAAGTAAAAATAAGAGACGAACAATTTAAAATCAAAAGATAAACAGTTTAAGTCAATAAACAGTCAGAATGTGGAGATAAAAGTCAAAAGTATGGACAGAATGTCAAAACTAAGCAGAAAAAAACATCTGTGGGATAAATATTTGAACTAACAATTTAAGATTTTTAAAAAGTCAAAAATAGGTAATGAAAAGTCACACGTAGGCATTTAAAAGCAAAATAAGAAATTAAAAGACAATGTCAAGTTAAAGAGATAAAAAGTCAAAAGTACGGGTAGAATGTCAAATTGAAGAGATTAAAAAGACAATAATGGGTTAAAAATCCAAAATAAGGAGATAAAAAATCAAAATGAGGAGGTTTAAAGTGTTCAAAAGTACAAGATAAATTGCATAAGCATGGATTAAAAGTAAAGGTGAGAAATAACCAATTTTTAATGAAAAGACAAAAAGGTAAAATGTGGATACAAAAGGTTAATATATATATATATATATATATATATATATATATATATATATATAGATATATATATAGATATATATATAGATATAGATATAGATGTCAAGTTGAGATATCACCTAAAATGATGTGGGCAGTGTCTCTTAATGTGGATAAGAGGTCAAATAAAAAAAATAAAAATAAAAATAAAGTATCATAGGTCTAAGAGGCAGAAATGTGATATGTGGTCTGAAGAGTAAAAAGCCTGTTGTTGCCAAGCAGAGAGAAGCATGATAAAATGTTTACTCTGTGAACAACAGTCCAAGGTTGAAAAGAGTCTCACAGGGAAGAGATCATAAAGATTTGTGAATCTTCTTTTCTTTTCAAACTGCTTGTCCACTCTCTGTTGATGTAGTTCCACTGTGCACAAGTAATGCCCTGCACCAAATCAACTTTTGTATTCAACATAATTTTGCCATGACCTGTAAAAACATGTAACATGGAGTCTCCCATAATCAGTAGCTGAAGAGGAAAGTAGTATTTCCTTATCTGCACAATGAGGTGTTAACCTTTGACCCCGCAAACAGGGCAGCTGCTAATCATCGAGCAGCTTTTCACCTGTCACACAGTACAGATCAGAGTTTATCACTGAGCGAAAACAAACATCTAAAAGGGTTTATATTAGGAGAATAGCTCAAGTTGTTTGATGTGACGAGCGTTTGTTTTCCAAAGGGATAAAGCTCCAGGATGTTCGTGTCATCCTCTCCCTGTGTGCATGACTTGGTGGGGATGGTTTTGCATTAAATGTGGAAGAGAGCTACATTTGATTTACATTATTGTCACAGTCATGTAAAGATCGAACCACAACAATGCCAACTACCACGTCGTAGCCCTCTTACACTGATAGCCCAGTGGTCCCCAGCCTTTTTTGTACCACAGGCTAGTGGTGGCTTCAAAATAAAACTGTACACCAAGCATATTGAACACCTGGTGCATAAAACCACCACTCGCCCTGAGGAATCCTGAGCTTGTTTCTCTGCATTGAGTTGATCCCAACTCTGAGTGATGAGAGACACACAAGTGTTCCTTGTGTCCTGTCTGCTGCGTAACTTTGTTTTGTTTTAGCTAGCAGGGAGATGGCTTTGGTGTTGCAAGCTTTGAGCATATTTCCTAGAAAGGGAATTAAGTGGTGCTTTTCAACTTCTTCCTGTCAGTGTACCTTGCTCAGAGTCGGTGGAGATGGTGGAGCCCATGCTGTCTGTACGAATACGTTCAACCGATCCGGACACAGAGAGCTGCTCCAGACGGCGTTTGAGGTAGCGGTGCTCTCTCTGCAGCTGCTCCTTCACATTTAAAGCCTTCCTGTCCTGCTCCTCCAGCTTCTGCACAGACACACATACAAGACAGGACATGACAGACACTATTTAGAAAAGAGCTCAACCACATTTTCACACATTTTTGACATGTATATTCTTATCGAAAAATCTTGCTTAAAAGACCATTCATATGAACAACAAACACTCATGACCACATCCAGAAGTGTTCACGTTTCTGTGTGTGCTTTGTCAAATAAACTTTTAAACAATAGAATTTTGAAATACACTTTATGCTCATTTTGATTTGAATGTTTTTGATGATGAATCAAAGTCACTGCACACGTGTTTCCTCATGATACAAGGAAACTGCACTGTCGAGAATAAGCTGCATTTGCTCAAGCATGGTAAACAGGAAATGAAGGGTTAAAACTTGCATGTTTGGACTTTTCACAAACCACACTACTGCTGAGTGTAAACAGCAAGATCAGCACAGCGCGGCCTGAACTCCACTTCTACTCCACTGTTCACCCTCAGACACGGAAACAAATCCTACAAGCACTGATATGTGAATCTGTCCCAGATTCTCATTCAGGGATCCTGATGTTTGAAAGTCTTAATGTCTGTACAAACTGAAACAGTAAATGACCCGTGAATGAGAAGTTAAACAAACTGATTATCTCATTTCACGTATCTAAGGATCAGCTTCTAAATGCTGTGTATTCCACTTTGTTGACTCATTTTCTGGCTCTTTTTTTTTTCCTCTTTGAGTCATTGGAGCATTTTTTCAGGCAGGCCCTGAAACGCTCTGATTGAAAGATTAGAAAACAATATAACACTTAGAGGAGGCAATGAAGAAAACCAAACAACTTGGAGGAATGCTGGAGGCAGAGAAGAAGTTGTTGTTTGGGAGCTTTTCTAATGTTTGGAAGCCCAAATCAACAGTATTGTTTATTTTTTTCTGCATTTTGAGAGATTAAAAATGTCTGAGTACGATTACAACAACAGATTACAACAAAAAATGTCCCTTAGAATTTATACCACCAGAGCCTGCATCGATGCTGTGAAAATGTTAACTTTACAAAAATGTAAACCAGACCACAGCTGCTGAATCATAAAATTTCACAAGAAGAAGTATTGAATGTTATAATATACTTCTATGCTGTTGTATTTGTACCTTGATGTGCATCTTGGCCCTTTTCAGCAGGCTTAGTGTGGTGTGTCTTGTGCTGTCCGGACCTAAAGGCACCAGCTTCTTCAGCTGCTCCAGGTACAGCCGTAGTTTGGCACGTCTGCAAACACACAAACACAGAAAGCGTGTCAGCAGACTCCCAGCAGCAGGAAAAGAGATGCTCCTTCACAAACAGACTGACGGGAGCTTATGTGCACACACACACACACATCCCTGAAGGGCAGAAACTAAACACTGTGACTGTCGTGTTCTTTTTCTGTACCAGTACTACATGCTAAAGTGGTGAGAAGAACAACATGACCAGGGCTGATGTTTTGCAGGTTTCTGTTGTAACTTTAACCTTAGGAGTCTCACTGATATCACATGTCAGTGCCTGTAGCTGTAAGGAGCTGCAACATCATCATCATCATCCTGCAGTGTTAACACCAACATTACCAAACAAAAAAAAGAAAACCTACTTTTGTTACTAAACAAAAAAAAAAAAACTATGCCTGCCGTGTGCACAAAAATTAAGGCAATTTTTGTTTGGTATAATATTTCTATGTTGTGTGAACGCTACTTGGTAATATATCACTGGTAGGGATTGATATTGATAAGATTTTATTAACAATAATGCCTCAATTTTGCTAATAGATCTTATTCTTTATTGATTCCCTCATCAATTCCTCCTGAATTATCTGTTTAGAAAGAGTAGACTTTACAGATTTTCTGTATCAACAACATTTTATTTCATTTATGAGTATATGAAACTGGGCACTGGATTTAGATATGTGTGAATGGAAATAGATTGAAAAAGTATATGTGAACGTATTGAAGATGAATTTCTTGTGAGAGTGTAATGTACATTTCTTTGTGTATTCATTTTTATAGCTTCTTTGGTAAAACCTCCTGAGTCACATTTTACTTGAGAAACTGTCATTTATCCGCTAAGCTAAGCTAGTTGGGGCAGAATAGCCGATGTATGGTTGGGTCGCTCCTCATAATGTGAGGAACCCATAAGGGAATCGTCAAGAATACAGGCTTATGAAGAGACCTGGTTCTCCATACCCATCCCTATTCTTTATGGTCACAATACTCTATTCCCACAGAGGAAAATGAGTGTTTGCATCACAGGACCTTCAGTCAACTGGTGTGAATTTTCAAAAACATGCAGAAACCTGACCGATGAATGTGTTCTGACTGATATGTTTTATGTGTGCACTCTCTGCTGGTACTTTATCTTTGTCCATCTCTACCGCTCATGAGACCAATTGTGAACCCTGGTCGAGACAGTTGGTACACGCACAGTCATTAAGTGCACAAATCATCTCTGACTGAAATGACAGCCTGGAGAAGTTTGAACTTAAGGTTGAACTCAAGATGCATACTGTGTCCCCGGAAAACCCATCATCCCTGCCAAAGTCCCGCAGGCCAACAACCCCGAATCCGTAAGTAAACAGCGTCTCACTGGATGCACAATTCTGATGTTTAATTCAAAGATACTGAAGCCAAAGTAAATCTCTGACTTTGAATGGATATTGTACATTTTGTCAAAGGGCTGCTTTTATTCACAACATTTTTCATCAGCAGATTACCACCCCTGTCTGTCCTTGGTCCATTCAGATTTGTTCATAAAGGCCTCTCAATCGTCCATTAGTCAAGCTTGTCCATGAACCGCTTCTTTGTTCCCAGCTCGCCTTCCCCCCTTTTTCTCCCATTCCTTTGGCTAACTCTGTCTGAACGGTAAACAAACTCCAACAATGCGAGGTCTCCGTTGGCCATCGCTGCGACCACAATAAACCTAATCAGAGAAATGAAGCTTTCTAGGGTCGACTCACAGGGGGACACAGCAAGTACACGCTGTTTACTCACTCACAGTCTGTCCCTGTTTCTCTCTCAGGAAGGGCGTCGCCTGTGTTTTTCTCATAGTCAGACCCCTCAGCAGCCGGGTCTGTTTCATTGAGACGTCTGCCAGAGATGGCCTCAGGGCATCAAGACTGTCTCATAGACCAAATGTAACTACCCAACTCCTAAATGGTTGTAGCTGATGCTTTCGAATGCACATGCAAAGAAAGAAGCTGCAGATTTTAAAAAACTGTTGTAATAGAGGAGCAAAAGTGCCCTGGAACCACCTCTACCTCTCTACAGGTGCACACAGGCACTCCCAGGAAAAAAAAACAGGGCGTGTGAAAGTGCTCTCTCTTTTATTTCCTCCCCTCCCAGGGGGCAATTCCGACTACCCCCTCTACCCATGGACACCCCTCCATTCCTCTGCTCCACCTTGCCAACACCAACACACCCTCGTCCCACTGGAAAACAAGTGTCTTCTGAGGACAGGGGCGGGGGCCACCTCCAACCTGCTCCAGTCCAGCCACATGAAGCAGTTGGAGAGCAGCCAGGGGAAGCAGGCAGGAAGGAGCTGGGGGTCTGCAGCAGAGGGGGAGAAGAGTGTGTTATTTTTTTCTTCTCTTTTTGGAAAGGGATCGGGGGGTCCGAGCTCGTAGATGACTTTCTCTGGGGTTGAAAAAAGGGCTTCTTTGAGTGCAGTGTGCTCAGCTGCACTAGGCAGCGCTCCACACGCACCATCCAGAGGGTAATTCGAGCCAATGGGCGAACATCTTGCACCCCCCTTCCTCTTGTAATGAAAAACAAAAACAAGGCGTTCCCCGAATACTCTCCCTGACAACCCCCTCCCCCCTTTCCCCCACAAGAGAACTTTTTACAGACTTACTCATGTCAGGCTCCACCTGTGTGCTCACCACATATTTTACCTGGCATGCAGAGAAGAGTGAAGTGCACTTTCACCA
The DNA here is from genome assembly GCA_008086565.1 of Thalassoma bifasciatum. NCBI lineage: Eukaryota > Metazoa > Chordata > Actinopteri > Labriformes > Labridae > Thalassoma > Thalassoma bifasciatum. The sequence goes on from RPOG01000081.1 coordinate 749,188, forward strand.
TTGCTTTTTACCACATGAAAACAACATGAATGTCTGCACTGTGTGACACTCGAGCCTTCAGACATACCAGCTCTTTATTTCACCCCAACAGGCTGCTACTCAACATGACCCAGAGGGAGACCATGGCAGTGCTTTCCATAAGTTCTAATACAGAAAAAACACATGAACCAAAACATGATTGACCGCTCTGTTGACAAATGCAGCTCCTTAGCATCCTGTGCTGTAACAGCAGAGAAGAGAAGAGAAGTGTGAGCTGTTAACCAAATCAGCTATGCAGACAGGAGACATTTTTTGTATCACTTCAGAGATATGACATCAGCCCCGTATCTCCTCCAGCCATATCTACCTTGCCTGCAACAGAACGTCAGTACCCCGTGATGTGGGCCCTCTGCATACAACAATGTAAAATCCATCAAACCAATTTCAAAGTGGCCTAAACTTTTTTTAATTTTTACTTTATTTACTGTTTATATCACAAGCTTCAAAAAGCCTGTGCCCATACTCTTTTCCTTTGTTATGACGCTCTGGAGGAGACACTTCTGATGGATATAAACGCAACAGGACCTGGATTAATCTGGCAGTGCTGCACCCCCCCAGCAGCACGTTCCCCTACCACAAGACACACTCACTTTTTTTACTTTTAGAGCTTACAGTTGATCTGTAGTAGGGTTAAGACCCTCCCTCACTCACGTTTGTTATTTCTAAGCCAAGCCCTTGTCACGCGATGTTTATCAGATTGCCTGCAACAGCCCTGCAAAGTGTGGCACCACATGAGTGTTGTGTCCGTGAAGTTGAGCAGACAGTCTGCACCGCTGGTCCCACGTGTTTCTGAATCACATTAAATTTTCTCATTTGTTCTGGCTTCAAAACAGTCTGTGGGTCATGAAGAGTGTCATAGTGTGAGACTTTTGGTGTGTGGACAAAAATCTCCTGGGATATGTTCAAATGATCCCGACCCAAAAGAAGCAAACATTTCAAACTGCGCATTTCATGTCGCAGAGGCACTTTAGCACGGTGACATTGCTAAAAGTGAAACTTGCTCACTACACAAACAATTAGTCTTTCATTTTCCGCAGTGGAGGCTCAAATACAAAACTGCAATTAGAATCTGAAGACATGTCTGCAGGGACATGACCACCTGACGGTTCCCACGTGCAGAGCACCACGGGATGATTTGTGTCTGATCTGCGGCCTTCCTTCCCCTCCTCCTCATCCTCCCGTCGCTCTGCACCAGTGCCAAAACAAAGCCACGGCAGAAAAGCAGAGGAGAATAAAAAGGAACTTTTACTCAGAAAGCTTCACGCTGCTGAAACTGGAACAGACTGCTAAACTGCTGACTTGTGCTCTGAGGTTACTGGGTCCACATCAGGCCTTTCCCACAGCTGTGAAAGAGAACAGCCCTTACATGTCTCCAGTCTGTGTGTCTGCAGCATCCTAAAGGAAACAAATGTCCCAAAATGTATGTATACGTGCTGCAGCAAAGAGACATTTTCATAGTGTCCGTATAATGGGTTGCACACACTGTCCTGGTGACAGCTGGGTCCCACGGGCTCTGTGATTGCAGATCTATCGGTACACAAAGAGCTGCAGGGCCTGAGAAGGCGAGCCAGTGCAAACAACGGGCCCTCAGCCCTCACTCACTGCACTGTTTAATGAGCTCGCTGCAGCCCAGCGCATTCCTCAACCCGTACGCACAGGACTGAGTGGCTTGTCTGGCAAGAACCCAAAGCCGCTAAACTGAGGTCAGAGGTCGTCAGAAACACCACTGCAGTGTTTCCTCTGGCTGCAAGAGCTGACTCGGTTCGTTCCCTATCGGGGGTTTAAAGAAAAGAAAATGTGATAGCATGTCTCCGGTGTTTTGACTCGAGCCCACAAGACGTGAGCGTGACCGATCCACAGTGTGGTCTGCTGGCTTTAAGAAGGCACGATAATGAAATAATTACACCTCAAAACACTTGGAATCAAGAAGCAGTGTTTGTCACATGACATGTTCGAAAGAAGGCTGTTTTCATAGGCCTCAGGGATCCTCCCAGCTCATTCTGACTTACATCTCGTTAAAAAGGGTTTGGCTTCATTTTCATCGGTAATTATCGAACTTCACTCCTCATGTTTACTGGTCTGATCCAGCCGCTACAAAATGAAATTTAACCTCCTGAGTTAAGCTGGAGCATCTACACTGTAACTTGTTGTTTCATCAAAATATGATGTAAGGGGCTGCCTTAAGATAAATATGTTGGGTCAAAAAAAAATATTGTTGGTCTGACACCAACAGAAGTTATCTTGATTAAATAAAATCTTTTGGGTCAACATTTTTTAGACACCAGAGGTTGCACGTTCAATGTGTTTTTGTAATGATTCTTTTTTTTAATTCTTTGCTCCGGTTTGTCTCCTTTTTCACGCATTGGAGGCAAAAAAAGCACGTTTCCCAAAGCTGAAACGTCTGTCTCTCTTGTTTACAGCAGACTCGGTCATGTGCAGTGAGAGTGTGGCTGCATTGCGTGAGTGTGGGTCAGTATGCTGAGGTGCTGGAATTTGGGGGTTGCCAGTCAAGTGGCTCCACATCTGGCTGGCAGGTTCCCAGAGAGTATGGGGCAGATGGAGGACTTGCTGAAGCAGTGAGGGACCCTTCCCAGGGGCCAGCCGGTGCACACAGACACTGAGGCTTTCAGCAGCCCCTCATCAGTCTCCCTGTCACCCTGCTGCCCTGCCCTCAACATGTTTACATTTAACAGAGATCTGTTGCTGTTTGGAAAAAACAAGAGGGCAGAAAAACAAGACAAGCTCATGTGAAATTAGCAGTGGTTAGCCACGCTGCACATGTCAGCGACACACGCAGAGGCAGACGAAAACATGTCTTTGATCATGCTGATATGAAAAGTCTTCATAATCTGGATTTGTTTCTGTCATTAAGGATGCCACGCCCGTCCTCCTCTGTGTGTGCTGACAGACAAACACAAGCCCCCCATGAACGGGCTTTCCTCACGGCAGGAATATGAAGCTCTCTCACATGACTCTGCTCTCACGCGTGAGCTGAAAACAACCACTACAGCGGCACAGCAAGAGGGAGGCGCCCAGTTCTTCCACTACTCACAGAATGAGCCCTGCATGCTTTACTGCTGATTAAAACACAGGAAACAGCAGTGGTGTTTTCTCCTCATAGTAGTATTTCACTGCCACTTCCACTGGGCATGCTCAGGAATGCCTCGCAATTAGATTCATTTGATTTTTTTCATGTACTGAAACAATCCCCTGTGCAAGCACGGATCATTACAAAATCCCTTTCTGAACACAGCCAGCTCTCACACAGAAACAGATGTCGGATAGAAGTTAAAGAGCAGAGCGTGTGAGTAAACAGGGAGCAGGATCAAGTAACGTTTCCGCACGCGTCTCTGAGTTGTCTCAGGACTCTGTTGGCAGTGCTGGACATTAATTGCCTTCAGCTTCGTGCATTGAAAAGCACATCTGCAAATGTTGGGCTGACTAGCAGAGACAAGTTCAGTCAGCTCAATAGACATGTTACCCTGACGAGGCAAGATTTTGTAATGAATCCCTGTCAATGATTAGCAGATAGGAATCTGGTGGTAAGAGAGGCGATTCCATATTCAGGTTTATAACCATAAAATTTGTCGACTTCCAGAAAAGCGTTTTGAGGCTCTTCACTAACATCAGACATTGTGTTCCCGAGGGGACACACATTTAGTCTGACTTGTCTTTTAGCTTTTAATTAATTCTTTCAGAGACAAACATTAGACGCCAAAAAAGACAAACTCATCACTCTGTATCATGTCCAACAACAGCACACTATCAATGTTTATTTGAGTAATCTGCAGTGACTCCATGTTTGGCACACTTTTCATGCTGCAGACCTTCTCCTTGGCTCGCTCGCTTTTCTGACCCCCCTCCACACACCCCAACCGACTCTCTTACTTAACTCGACATTCCAGCGAATGTGTGCATACTCTGCTGACCTGAATTTCAAGCTGCCTGCTCCACACACACATAAACACATACACACACACACACACACACACACACACACACACACACACAGCCACATCCTACACTGCCTTCCTTTTTGTCAATACATAAGAATGTCTCTGCGTCTTTCTGTTCCTCTGGGCCTCTTGGACCAAGCTTAAAACACTTTGCTCGCCTTTCCTGCTTTCAGTGTTTTTAACTTAAATAATTTCCCTCTGCTTTGACTCTCCAAAAAAAGCCAGGCACCTTGTTAAACTGAATCCCACAATGCTGGTTTTTATAAGCATCAGCTGCTCTGCACAACCCAGAAATGTGGTGCACCCTGCAGCAGAGACACCTGAGAGGGAGCACAAACAGTAATGTAGGTCTGCAATGGTCATACCCTACCACTGAAGCATCTCTTTGTGTCAGAGTACGAAAAGCCAGGCCTGATCTACACACAATCATCCCAAGATAGCACATGTAAGCCATTCTGTAACAGCAGCCAGACGTGACCTGAGTGAGTTTCTCAAGGCTCCTTGACCTCAGGGTGCTGAAATTCCACATGTGACCTCTGCCCCTGACTTCCAGCTGTGGCTTCTTTATTATTCTTTGTCCACATATTGACTCTGAAAAGTTACAGCCCAATGTGTCCTGACTGCAGTGAACAACTTGTACAAAACCAGTCAGCCTGCAGGTCTCATAAGGTTGTGTTTTATAAAAGCAGTTATACTTTTTTGTATTGTTTTTAAGAAGTTTTAACCACTTTCATTTAGATCCTGGAGCACTGGAGCATTATGGTAGTTGTTATTACCCAGAGCTGCAGCCCCAAGTAGCGGTGGCTGCCTGTATTACAGCTTGGACACATCATATGACCTACATTTCAGGCCTTTGAAAACAAAGGTACCACTCTCTTGCTTGAAGAGGCTGTGAGGACTACATAGAAATGGGTAGAGTTTTTCAGGCTAGAGACTCCATTTCCCATGAGCACTTTCATCCACTGTAACAAGAACGTGACACCTGCCAAGGCAAGCATTTTGTCTGAGGCAAATTCCCTACTTGTTAACACTACTTTTCTTTTGTCTTTACAGACTCTGAAGTTTGAATAGACCATTGCACTTTAACTGCAGCATGTGGGTTGAACTGAACATCATCACAAACAGCTTGGCCCATATTTCAGCCAGTGCTCTATCACTCTCCTGTTTTACTTTGTTCTGCTAATCTGTACTTTTTCTTTCTGACAGTTTAGCTGCAGTGTCTATCATTATGATGAAATAAATCCAAGAATTTTTTTTCAGCAGAGAGGAATACAGATCTGGCTTCTCAGGGCCTTTAGATGGACTGTTTTTTCTTCAATATTCCCTATGTAAACTGGGACTGAAAATTATACAAAAATAATCTGATTGTGGTTATTTTTATTGCAATTGTGACTAATTGTGCAACTATTTTAGGTCCCCCATCTAAGGGGTTGTTAAACAAACACATTTTTTAATATGAACACTGACTTTAATTACAGCTTGACAAAGACCCATTATTTTTTTCTTGCTACTCATGACTGTTTTTGCCAATTTTAGTCACTTTTCCCCTTTTGGCCACTTTAAATTTAAAAAAATTGTATCTGGTTTTCTCACACTTTTCAGGTTAAAGATGCATTGCATTGTCTAAAATTGGAATATTGCAGTGGGCCATGTTGCGATTTAATCTTGTTTGGAAAAACTGCCTTGCATTCCTTATGTAAACATAGTCTGTTTCATGCTTACATGTGCACACATGTAAAGCACCTCGATGCAGAATATCAGTGTGATATCGATGATCCATAAACTTCAGAGAAACATGATAAGTGCTGATAATAAACAAATACCCCCGATAGCATTTTTTTCACACAGCACAGACTCAGCAGACTTCTGTCAACTCTCTTTGACTTGACATTAAAAACACGTCACTACAAATTTGTTACTGTGTGCACGTGTCTTTCTGATCAGTCTATGTGCAGGAGATCACTCATTACTGTGAGTGATTAGCCGCCCATGCAGGCCTAATGACCTCAGGTCTGCACACACACACATGAGGAATGTAACAGAAAGTGTGACATTTAAGGAAGTGAAGCCACGTGCAGTCATGTGGGCATGTGAACGCCAAACTCACACTGAAACTTAAAGGACATTTTTTGATCTATGTGACATTTACATGATCTTAAAAAAATTAAATCTGAAAGCAGGACGTGGACTTGATATGACCTTTGCTTCACATATTTACAATTGCTGTGCAGTTTATAATCCTTATTAAAATGCAGATAAACAGGATTAACAGGCCAATCAAACCCTGGCTTTCCTCCACATAAAGTAGAGAAGAATTAGACCTGAAAAGCAGTCAGACGAGGAGAGATGAGTCCAAGCAGAGGGACCAGTAAAGAGTGATAAAGGCCCTCTGTGTGCAGGCAGCTCTGCCTTTCTGCCTCAGGTTTCTGCTGACTCAGACACTTTCAGAGGGCAGAAAAACAGGCCAGGAAAGGAGAGTGGAGGGAAACATAACAGAAAAAAACAGATGTGGTCTCTGGAGAATGAAAGAGAGCAAGATGAGGAGTAGAAGGTAAGGGGGCGGTGTATCATGGGCTGTGGACTCAGGACTCTCCCTCCTGCTGACACGCACGGCCATAACTCATACACTTCAGCCCGGCTTACACACACACACGGGGGCTTCACTCCAGGGGAAAGAGGTCCTCAAAGCCAAATAAGTCATTCATCACAGCTGGGAGTAGAAGACACTGGGAGAGTAAATTTAATTAGAGAGAAGATTAGAGCATGACAGAGCGAGTGCCTGCTCCTGTGTCCCTCACATGCATGTCAATTCAAAGCCAAGCGCAGCACGCTTCAAACACTCCCTGTTCTCATAAACCTTATTTGAAATACATTCTAAGTGAATATTTGCAGAAATCGTTCCGCAAACTTGGTTAGCAAGAAACGAAAGTGAGAGCACCTGACAGACACGGGCGGTGTTTGTGTCTGCTGAGGTTAAAAATAGATCTGCAAATTCTTTTTCAATTGAGGGAAGCAACACAAACATGCCAGATAGCAGCAGGACTCAGATTTCCCGTAAACAGGTGGTAAGAGGAGAAACTGCCTCTGTAGTTTCTCGAAAGGACACAATGTCGTCAGAAGCGATACCAAACGTGGTTAAAGAGAGAAGGGGGAAGTAGGCAATGCCAGCACAAGCCAACCACACAGGGGCATTGAGGTTTTCACATGTCAGCCTGATGATGATGCAGCGTGGATGTAATGACAAGGATGAGAGGTTTAAAAAACACACACAAAAAAAAGCAGAGTCACGGCACAGAGCTGTGGCGGCTGCGCTCAGGCAGCAGAAGATAAGCGGGTCGAGTCAGGACAGACGAGCAAGTGGGACGCTGCTGGCAAAGACCCAGACGTCTCTCTCTGATAACAGGACACAAATATATGCAGGGTGCCATGTGAGCGGCTGCCCAGCGCGCATGCAGGGGATCCACAGGAAGGAGCCAAATGAAGTGTTTTTTTTATATTGTCTTCGGCTAAACTTAGATGTTTGTTAATCAAACTTTTTACAGGAAAAGAGGGATGCTGGATCTCCTGCAGATAACCCGCTGTCCTCAGCCCCACAAACGCTCACAAAACACTGTTTGACTATTCACGATAAAAATCAGCGCCTTCAGATGAAATTGAACATTAATCAGCCACCTTCTTTACCACGTGAACGTACAGTACAAGGATGTCCCTGTGCTGCACCGAACACACTGGCATAAAACCAAACAAAGACAGTGAGTCAGGCCTCAAACAGCAGCAGCACCTCCCTGCAGCGGCGTTTCAGGGCGTGAGGGAGGTCCAGCCTTTTTTTACGAAGCGATACTATGACTGCTGGAGATTAGACAGGGCTGACACTCTGGTCACACACACTCCTGGAAACTGGTTGAACAGGACAGCTGCTGCAGACTAGGTTTTCTTGTGAGTGAGCAGCAAACACACAAAGATCATGTGAGGACAGTGGCACTGATGGATTCACTGTGTTGAGAGGTGAACATGAATGCTTTGTTCTCTTGCCTGACATAATTACTAAACACAAAACGTATTCAATATCAATCATAGGTGGGTCAGAGCCTGCAAAGAGTCCTCATATTAGAGATCCCAAAGCTCACACAAGTCTTGCATTTCTCATGATAAATTCAACATCACTGTCCGTTTCTTTCCCCTTGACTGATAAATAATATCAGCACTTAATAAAAGTGGCAACACAACATTTTACACAGCAACTATAGATTAACTGTGCTAAAACCTGATGTCACAGTTTCGACTCTTAACACCTGTACATTGGCGTAATGAGCGTGTAATTTCCAGCCACAGGTCCAAACGGGTTGAATTAGGATGTTGCAATGGATGACAATAATACCTCGTCACTGCTGAGGCTGTCATTACTAAAGAGAAGGTAGAAATTTAGCCGTACAAACACTGGTGAGTAAACAAAAGTATTGTACCGGTATCTAATCGTAATTCTGTGTTTAAAAGCTCTTAGATCATAGTCTAAAAGTGCACGGATGGGTAAGATAAGTCACATGTTTCATCATCAGAGTCATGACACAGCTCTGAGTTTGAAAAAAACTCTTCTTTTGGAAATTTGTGGTTTGAATGATGACACAGGAAATGCGTTGAGTGATTATGAAAAAGCTTTCCTGGTAAATCTGTCAGTTTGACTGGACGTCACCTCCACCACACCCGTCATGGGACATGAGGTAACTTAACTGTCTGAACACCTGCAGTGAAATCAACCCATGTCTCAGGTCAGAGGAGGAATATGTCTCCACTTGTCTCTTTCTGTGGTACACACAGGCATTACTTACTCCCTCTCAGACATGTGACTGGCAACCCCAGCCCCTCACTGCGAGTGACAATATGTGTGTGTGTGTGTGTGTGTGTGTGTGTGCGTGTGCGTGTGCGTGTGTGTGTGTGTGTGTGTGTGTGTGTGTCATGCACATGCAGCCTTGTAAAAAAAAGCGCACACACACTAACACACACACACGCCCATACCAGCTCCTGCTCACATGCTGATAGCCACATCAGCTGATTTGTAAAATCCATGCTGGTGGTAAGCACTTTTTAAGAAACGGACCTTGAAGCAAAAATATCACAAAAACAAAACCTCCCCATTTTGTTGGGTTCTGCATTGGATCACTTTTTGGAGAATCACGTCACGATTGGTTGTAAGAAAAAAAGAAACCATGATGTTTTTGAGCTTAAGTGAGATGCATGTGAGTTTGTTTGTGTGTGTCTGTGCCATCTGTGGGCTTCTCAGTTTGGACGAATGACAAGCGAGGGCTAGATTTTACCCCGCCTGCGCTCACAGCGTCAGTCTGGGCAGGATTATCACATTACAGACAGGATTCCCTCTCCATACAAGGCAACGAGTTTTCAAAGCGTGAAATGGAGACAGATCTAATCAACGTGAGGGTGCACTTTAAAAAAACCAGCTTATTATCCGTTTTCAGACACAAGGAATTAATTCAGCGAATGTCTTTGAAGATGACCCCTGATCTGATCTGATCTGATCTGATCTGATCTGATCTGGCGTAAACCACCTTGCACATTCTATCGATAAGTTTGTTGTGACACGTGTCAACAAGACAAACGTGAGCATTGTTGAAGTGTGTGTGTAAGAGGGGGTTGTTGTCAGCTCACCTGTGTTTCTCCAGCTCATTGTGCGATGATCTGAAAGGACAAACAAACAGAAGAGAAGGATGAGTGTCGAGGGGGCATGACTTGAAAATACAACTTGAAAACATCACATCATGTGACACTGGTGTAGGGCTGAATGATTTAAAAATCTGATTGTGATTATTTTTCCCTATTTTGCAATTTTAATTGGTTGTGCAATTACTTTTGGATTCCACAATTCATGTGTTGTTAAAAAAACGAAAGCAATGTTCATTTTTATGAGCGCAATCCTAATTTTGCTACTTGTGACTGCTTTTTGCCCATTTTAGTCACTTCTCATCCATATCATTTTTGCTGCTTTTGGACCATGTTTTGCTACTTTCTGACCTTTTTCCAAGTTTTCTCCATCACTTTTTTCCCACTTCCACCCATTTTTGGCAACTTTTGACCATTTTTCACCACAAAACAATTTAGCTCTTTGGTTGGGCAGGGACACTGGTGCAGAACATAAAACATCTACTGCTAAAACTTTTTTTCTGGTATTCTGATACATTTTAGGTGTCCGAAACATTGCAGTGTCTGTGATTAGAATATTGCAATGGGCCATGTTGCCATTTATTCTGATTTGGGATTGATTGCCCAGCTCTACATTGGAGGAATGGCTGCAGTGTGTTGAACAATCTCAAGGTGAGAGCTCAAATCTCAAGATGTCGTCAAAGAGTTAGAGGAAAAAGGAGCAAAAACTTCAAGCAGAGGCTTTGACTGTAACTTGTTTTTTTCTGTTTTGCTTTGAAATGCTATGACTGTCATACAAGCTGCTCAAAACAGGATTTACTCTGAATTTCACATTCCCATGAACGTGCAATGGAATTGGGGGCACAAAAACAGGCATTTTAGAAAAAGACATTCTTGATCTGTGCAAAAAATAAGCCTAGTTTTTAAATCTTTCTTCACTTCTGTGAGACATCTGTCAGAAAGCACTCAGCATGGGGCAAAAGTGACCCCGAGAGAGATCTGTGACACCACACACCACCCATCACCCCTCCCTCCTTTCCCCCGACTCACTCTCACACACACAAACAGCATGCACACACACTGCTGCTGCTCTTGTTGTTGTTGTTGTTGCGCACTGGCGGAGAGAAGCATGCACACAAGCTAAAAACACACTCAGACGTTTGGAGGCCTGGTAGCCGCTGCAGAAATTCCTCAGCGTGTGGGATATTACGAGGAGAGCCCCTATCAGGCTGTGTATCGAGGGCACTGTAGTCTGTCTGAAACAGGCCCTCTGTTCATGAGACCGTCATGGATACCACGGCAATAAAAACAAAAACAGCAGCGACAAAGGCCCAGACTGACAACAAGTCTTTTCAGTTTGGGTTTTTTTCCCCCTTACAGTTTGAGAGCTCTTGTGCTGGCGAAGCAGTGGTTCCCACTGCTGGGCTGTGGAGGTGGCTGAGGTAGCAGCACCAAAAACGGTTACAGCGGGACATGGGTGAAGTGGCATCTGCACAAAATGAACCCACAATGTCACACTGCTGCCATCAACCCCTAGACAGACATAAGAGGAAATGTTGCTATTCAGAGTAGATCATGCTAGGGAAAAACCTGCCAGACAGAGCACAGGGCTTGACCAGGAAATCATACAACAGCCTGCAGAGGAAGGGAATGCTCACAGACCTGTAATAAGAGCAGGTTAGCACACACACCTTTACCTGTTATGTAAAAGAACAGTGTGGCATGCAAAGGAGTGTAAAGGGCTGTCATGAACTTGGCTCTGATGATCAAAGGCCTTACATTTGCCTCATATCACTCTTTTAATTGACTGCCAGAGCTTATCTTCAGAGCACACAGTGTGTGTGTTTCACTGCTGTTTCAAAAAATAATTCAAGGATACAAAAGAGGGTTTTCTTCTCATTTGTGCTATTTTTACATTTAATTCCATACCTACAGAAAATGGGAGGTTAAGCAGGAAAACTTTCACGAGTTAAATTCCAGGTTTCCCTCTTCTTGATTTAACAACAGCCCACGAGTTGTAAAGTAAACTTCTTCTGAGGTTTCAGAAATAGACTCTCATGTGTGTATTTATTCATTTTTTTTACACACACTCAAGTTTGCACCATGGCAAAACATATTAACCATTTTGAGTCATGGATGTGATCCTGATTTCAAATATCGTAACTTCAGATTATTGGTCCAACAAAGCAAAGCATTGTGAGTTGTTTTAGCTCACAGCCAGCCTCTGTTGAAGTAAAAATACAGTTTAAGTTCAAACATGAAAGGTGTTTTTACTCCCCTCCCCCTGACATCCTGTTGATGCTTCTTAAAAAAAAAGAGGGATATAGAAGAGCTCTGGGTGAGTATAAAGGGAATTGGGGATTTTGCCCCGAAGTGCAGTCACAAGAAAAAGGAGGGAAAAGCAGGTGTGGTGTGAGAAGCCTGGTGGTGGGCTGGTGTTCGTCACAGTGTGTAAGAGTCTGTTTGAACCACCACACCCACCTGCCACATCCACACACACACTCACTTGTGAATACATAAGTCTTTCTGAGTGTGTATGAAAAGAACATGGACAAAACTGTGTCTCCATGTGATTTTTTGTAAATGGACAAAACTCCACACTTAAGAAATAAAAGTTATTACAACATTCAGAGCATACAACCAGTAGACATTCTTTACGTGCTCTGACGTAACTCTCAGACTTACTACTAAGGAAATTGTGCTTGCCTAGCTTCCCTAAACTAATGTGAGCCAACAGGAAATTTTACTTTTTCAGTCATAGTTTGACGTTTAAGTCCTGTTGGGAATATAACCAGGACAAAGAAGACACATCAAACTCCTCCACAAAGTTTCTCTGAAAACACTTTTGGTGTTCATCACATGTAGTTATGGCAGCTCATTATTTGCACACCAGATAATCCTGCAAACAACATTGCATGCACTTGCATGCATGTAAAGGCTCCAGACTGGGGTCACATTGTGTCAAAAAAAGAGGGATTTCTGATGAAGGAGTGTCCCACACTGATACAATCAATTCAACTCATCTGACAGAACAACACAGTGTTGTGTTGAAAACAAGCAGAGAGAAAGAGTGAAGTTAAATAGATGAAACACAGAGTTGAGGAGATTTGACCCAGGAATAGGTAACTAATAATCCAGGAAAAACTTTGACAGATACACTACAAAAAAAAACCTGACATATAAGCAGTGTTTACGTCTATTTTTCAGTAAAACTTGTTTTTTTCATCTTGATATGAGCCACATTCAACTTACAAGTCCAGAAACATGTCTAATCACAAGATATTCAAACACAAAAATGATGTCTGAATTACTGATAATAAGTGAAAAAAAAAATCTACCAGTGGTGTAAAAAAAAAATCGCCCGTCAGGTTTTTTAAAAGTCTCTTCATACAAGACACTTTTTTCTTACCCCATTTGCAGATTTTTTTCCTTGTTATGAGCAATTTAGACATAATTTTGTCTTAAAATAACTTGAAATGAGACATTTTCCTGGACTGATTTGGTAAATTTGGCTCATGTTAAGTCTAAAAAGACATTTTCCACTTAAACAAGACATAAACGCTTGTTTAGGTTTCAGTTTTTCTGCATTGTAATCAATGTGCTCAATAATAACAACCCTGTTTGTGGCTTTTAATTGGCCAACTAAAATGTTATTTAACAAACCGAAACTGAAACTTAAATAGATGATTGTGTCATGCACTCATGATCCACTTTATGATCTTAATTGCATCCCTGCCTGTATAAGTTGCAGACTTTGACATCATAAAACTGGGGTCAAACTCAGGGGAAAGCCTTAATTTCAGTTTAATGAGATAAGAATGAAAAAAGAATCAACAACAGGACCAGCAACTGAAAAAAAACACCCCAGCAAACGTGACAACAAGTAGATCAGTCAGATGTGAGGAAGTGGAAAATTATCGCAGAGAGGGTACCCCATGAAAGTGAAATACTGCCATGAAAATTACATCAAACATACACCACATGAGAATAAGAGATCTGAAAAAGGTTTCTACAGGTGACAGCAACAGTGTGAGACAGGATGTAGAAATAAGAGGATGGTTGTGTGCATGTGAGAAGAAGTGTGTTTATTTCAAAGCATGAGCAGGGTTGGAGGTAGGAGAAGGAGAGAGAGAGAGAGGGAGAGAGAGGGAGAGAGAGAGAGGGGCAGCAGCAGAGTTGACAGTGTACGCGTGGCAGTGTTTATTGGAGAGACCAAAACAGTGAGAGAGAGAGAGAGAGAGAGAGAGAGAGAGAGAGAGAGCCCAGCCCAAGCAGCAGAAAGATGGCAGTGTGCACGAAAACAGCTCTCCTCTTCCACTGTTTGAGTGTGTTTGTGTGTGTGAGAGTATGCATATGTGTGTGTGTGTGTGTGTGTGTGTGTGTGTGTGTGTGTGTGTGTGTGTGTGTGTGTGTCAGAGTAACATTTTCTTTTTAAAGGCAAGGGTTTTTCTTTTTAAATACCTATTGTTCTGAGTTTTTCTGGAGATTGGCGATGCTTTCGTTTTCTTCCTGGAGAAGTCGCTACTGTACGGTAATACAGACGCATAGCCGTGTTCTGCCTCTATACAGAAAAAGAAAAACGAGACAAAATCAATGACTTTAAAGAAGAAAGATTCAGAAAAATTCAGAAAATTAACGAAAGCAGGAAGAAAATAACCTTCGGACGAACATGTCATCAAGAGGAAACTAATGTGATCATCGTAAATGCAATCGCTCCCTGTGCGTGGATATTGTCCTGCACAGTCCATGATACAGTCAAATTATTCTACTTGACACTTCACGATTATCTGTCATCATGATACTGGCTCAATGTCACTCTTGTTTACTCATTTCCAAAGAGCTTATCAAACCCACACTCCACTCTGAGCACACATAATACATGGCCTAAATACTAAAAACATGAAAAAATAACACCTCATATGTAAATGATACTTCATATAATATCACTCCACATGTCGAGTTGCACCCATCGCCTATTGTCTGTAAAGTGACATCATACCTGCACTATGACAGGGCACGTCCACACACATCATATCATGATAAAATAACAAGAACAACAACTAAATCCCATCGATTTTCAAAGTAAACGTTAGCCTACACATCCTGTCAACTTGTCAATGTAGCTTGAAAATACCTCTGTCTCTTCTTTCCAAGTACTCTGCAGCCTCCAGCAAAATTAAAAGAGAATTAAGTTCCATCTTGTTGTTGTCCTGTTATATAAAAATAGAAGTACTCTCTTTACATGAATATACACGTCATGAGACACTGGAATGAAGGTTTAAAAGTGTTCAGAGCGATGTATGTGAGCCGCTAAATTCACTTCTGAGTCTGTCTGACTCCAAACTACAGTATCAACAGCACGTAACTAAAACTCAGGGAATTGAGCGATGGAAGCTTTGTCCAATCAGAAAAGCTTAAAGGCGGGATCTTTGAGGAGGTCTCACCCAATCAGCAGGCCTGGATTGATAAGGCGAGATTTGATTGGCTGGAAGGACCGAAAGTCATCAGGTACATGCCCTAGCAACAGCCTGAGTGACACGCCCCCGCGCAGCTGATTGGCTTGACATGAATACAAACCGGATCTGATTGGTTGAGGGGAATCCTGGGCGTGGGTCAGAGTTGAACTTGGGTTGTTGTTTGGGTTGAGAATCCGATAACTTCTCAAAAGTATGGTTTTGGATTTGAACCGTGAAGTACACAACAACAAACGACCATTTAGCCATACAGTCAGTCCCATATGTGACAGAAACTCCCACGGGATACTGTGACATGGCAAATTCACCCACAGAGTTTGGGTCTTACTCATCCCCAGTCATCTTGCAAGTCGTGAAGAGTTACAGAGACTGAATTGTTTCCTTGATCTGACGGGTTTATTACTTGCAGCGTCTTTTACGAGGTGTCTGGGACATCACAGAGAGGACACTTTGAGTTAAAAAAAATACTTATCCAGCCTAATTTCAATAGCTTGAGGAACTGGTAGCAATGAAGTTACTGATTTTGCAGAAAAAGTTCAAATAAAGTCAACTTCTGGACCTCATGTTTTATAGCCTTGAGTTATGATCCACCCAATTTATTGAGGTTTCCATTTTTAAGGTTTGATGTGACAGTTTCAATATGCAAGAATTTTAATTCTAAATTTTGTGGCTGTAGTATTAACAGAAATAAGTAGATGCCATGACAATTTATTCAACTTTATTGTAGTTCTTAAAATCCTAAATGTCCTACACATCCAGAAGTAAGAACCCACCCCCCTCTTTTTTTTTTAGGTTTGATTCATTTTTGCATCCTGCATTAAAAGCTCAAGTTTACAGGACAATTGAGTCTTTGTCTGGTGTGCATTTATTTATTTCTCCTTGCAATTTGGGATAAGTGAGTTCTAATAAGAATAAAAACTGAACCTGGTCTTTGTACAGTAAGTTATGTTTTTAGTGCTGTTTGTTATCTATTAGAGTTATTGTACATAACTACACTGTTTTGTTTTGTTTTTCACTAAAATGGGTGCAAAGTTCTGATATTGTTAAATGATGATGTGGGCAGAGCCTCTACATGTGGCTCATAGGTCTGAGTTTTAAGAAATAAAGTATCACAGGTCTGAGAGGTGGAAATATAATGTCTACATATGTGGATGCTGGGCCTTCAGAGGTTCAGGGATGATATGTTGTCTGTTTGCTCTGCCAAATAGACCTTTACTTATTGCCGTTACATAAATTAGGTATCACTTTATGTGCAGGGAGGGAAAATATGAGACAGGCTCAAACTGGAAAGGTTAAAGTCCAAGTGAAGTCACAAGTCAGCGGTGTTGAAGGCAGAGTCAAAGTGCAGTTTTAAATCTTTTTATATTTTTCTTGAATCAACAACAATTTTAACAGATCAGTGACTCAGGCCTGACTCAAGTCCTTGCCATGTGACTTGAGTTGACGTAAGCCCCTGCTGGGTCCATGCTCACTTTTAATGCTTCAATTCAAAAGACAAAACCACAACAATCAAGCTTGTAATGTCAATTTTTACACAGAGAACCCTCAGCTGTTTGCTTGCAGCTGAACTGTGGTTATCTGAGCAAAATGTCACTTTGCAAGGCAGAACGTTGACATCGCTAGCAGCCAGATGTTTGTGCTTCAGCTTATTGGAGGCTTCTAAAGAAATCTCTTAAGAAGGAAGTGTCTTAACTTGTGAAAGATGAGCAAATGCCCCCAGAGGACCAGAGCCACAAACATTATATTTGTTGCACTTTACTGTCAGTAAGTGTCACACAGGATTCTCCTGGGACCCATGTAATTTATCATACTAGGAGAGTTAAGACAGCTTAAATTGCTATTTAGATCTGCTGCTATCAGCCTCTCTGCACAAAAACAAGTTGGCAAGAGCAGTGAACAAATTACACAAAATTGGAATATGTGACACTGTGAGTTAATACATTAGCAAGAGACAATTGAAATATGTTTGGAACAAATGTTTTAGCGCTTAAAGTAAGAATGATCACTGTCAAACAGATTTAACAAATTAGTGAATTCTTATATCAAAAAGAGAGTTTTATTCCAATTCTGCTTGATTGTAGCTAGCTAGAGTTTTAGATATCAACTGTAAAGTTAATGAAAATATTAACTTTGAGTGCATAAAAAACATCAACAACTTGTACTGTTGTTGGATAGAATTGCTTACATTTTGTCCTCTTTACTTCAGCCATGCAGAAACCACACTCTATTTAAGAATTTGTTCATTCACTCATTGTTGCAACACATCATGCAAACTAGATTCTGCCCATGGTTTCCATACTCCGCTAGCTTGCTTTTGTTTGCCCTTTAAAACCACTTGAGAGGCAAGTTGCTAAGGACTGATGATGAAAGATCTGTCCCCCACCATGCCGTTCTAATTAACAGCACATTAAAATAGGGGGATATCTTGCTTTTTTGTGTGTCAATTCCTTTTCATATGCAACTTATATTAAAGGTGGTTTGATAGCTTTCACAGGAGACCATTGTTTGCTTTCCGGCCTGCATGCACAGTCTACGTGGTGACTTGAGGACACGTTGGCTTGTGCACAGTCATACTGAGAATATAACTGACACACCAGCAATGCAAGTGTTTCACAACAACTAAGTTATTATTTTTTCCCAGGTCAAGTTTGAGTTGTGCCACTTCTTATTTAAGTGAAACAGATCAATCTGGCTCCAAGCTTTGAACATCTGTAGCTTATGTCAGACTGAAGCATAGTTTATGAAGTCAGTTTATGGTGCATTTGTTTGACCTCAATGGAGGTCAATGCAATCTAGCAAAGCCTGTGAGAAAGTTGACCTTGACCCTGCAGGGATCTTTTATGTAAGCAAGCATTCATCACTGCATGCATGTTTCTCTGTCAGAGGTTGTGTTTTTTTAAGCCATCTTTTTCCATTACTTTGCCGTTTCTCTGTGCCAATGCAGACGTTGCAAATGAACAGTTACATGGTTTGACTATCAGTTCAGTTACAGTGGTGGCTTTGGTAAGGAAAGTGTAAAGAAATTAATTTGTAAAAAATGCTGAAAAGGCAGATCTGAAAAAGTCATATCATTTGTTCACTCAGAATTTCTTAAACTTGCAAAACATCATGCTGGGTTGAATCAGACTTTCTGGATATTGGTCTGTATCTCTGCATGTGTGTTTGCAGCATTATTCAGTTGTTTGTCTGTTTGTTGTTGTTGCTGCTGCTGTTAATCTGTTTACCATTTTTTGTACAACTAAATAATATATTTATGTTTTCAACTGCGCATATTTATTTGATCTAATGATATATTCAGCTATAAATGTTGTGGTTTTTTAATTCCGTAATCATTCCTGTACATTTCATGTCATCAAAAAATGGAAACTGCTGTGATAACCAGATAACCTAAAGTGCTCCTTACCGTCAGATATTCGACCTGCTTTTTGCATCCTATGAAAGGAAATAGCCTTTGTCCCTCCCGCTGCATGCATCTATTTATAGACTTATCATCTGCATGCTCTCTGATCATAGTGGCTCAGGCCTTGCATCGCTCATTGCCTCGGGCCTGTCAGCCAAATGGCTACTCTGCCTCCACTCTTTCTTTCTATTCCCCCAACCCCAAGCTCCATACTTGGGAAACATCTTCATCTTGGTCCTGCACACCCCAACAGTAACCAATGGTATTGTGAGACTTATCACTGTCAAAATCTTGGGCTTGAAGCATGATGGGCATCAAATAATGAATGAGGAATATCTTTTGATTATGATTTTGTCATTTAGAGTTGGATTGTTTTTATTTTGTTTTGTAACCTGGTTTATACAGTATATTTCAGTACAAAACACAAACTCTCTCTGGGCTCCCTCCACTTTTGTTCATAAGTAGTTTCTTTAAAGAGAGAGGGAGAGAGAGAGAGAGAGAGAGAGAGAGAGAGAGAGAGAGAGAGAATAACATAAAATTAATGTTTGGGATGTAATTTCTTGGTCTTGAGTCTAGATATTCTTCACTCAACTGAAACTGCAGTCCTCTTTATTTTGGGTATTAAAACCTCTTCTCTGTCCTCTTTAAATCATCTTGCTTCCCCTTTCCCTCTCTTTACAAGTGAGCAACAATATAAATCAAGTTGGTTACTCACATTCATACACACCAATATAAGGTTTCTACTGCAACTTTGGAGAGGTTTTGGTCATTGACAGCATGAAACGTGCTCTTATACATTTAAAAGTAACTGCATTTCTGAAATGAAAATACACTGTCTTATTTTCCGGCACTGGTCATTTTCCATAACAAGAGCATGACGCAGGGAAAAAGTATCAGCAACATATGTGCTCTGCTTCCTTAGCATCAACAGGCCGTCACTGAGCGATAACCCCCTCCAATGGAAGTGATGTTCGAGTGAAATAAATGTGCCTGGAAGGAGTCTCAGAAAAGACTCCTCTGTCTTACTTTGTGGGCATTTATAGAGAAGATAATCCTTCATTTGCTCCAAATGATCGTGAGAATCGATCATGAGGATAGAATAATAATATAAGTGCAACTAGTAAAATAGTTTCACAGATCAATTTAACTTCAAGGATCATGTCTATCAATATACAAGTGCAAAATGTGACTGATGACATCAAGTAAAAAATATATACAGAACAATGACATGCACCAGAAATAAAAACAAGTCTGCGCACCTCTGGAGGATAGAGCATTTCTGCATCGACAGGAGTGCATGTGCTGCTGGTGATTATACGGTCTGATTACAGTTAGAAGAAAGCTTGCAGTATCTCTTGAGGAGACACAGTGGCGTATGTGTCCCATGAACTCATCCTCAATAATAAACAACCTTGAGATTCAGGAGATAAGTCTGAAGCAAGTTTGGATCTTAAGTGACCTCTCTATGATCAAGACGGTCACGTAAGATCCAAATCTACTGATGCTGGCTCTCCTGTTATTCATGAAAGCTAATAAGAGATGGAGGGAGAGAAACTACAAAGACAGGGAGTTGTTCATGATGTTGACCCTAATTGTTTGCAGAGCGTCTTGCTCCCATGTGTAAGCACCCTCCGCTCCATCCTGTAGGCCAAAGGTCAATCACTGAAGTCTGCCCTCCACCATCTTGGTTTCACATGTAATCAGGATTAGGCCAGTTAATGCCTCTGTATGTTCTGGTGTTACTGTATAAAGGACAAACAACAGGCCTGGGATCAGATTATCATTAAAGGATTCAAAGCTTCTTTTAAATACAAATCAAGCTGTGCAAGTCTGGCCTGCGTTGAAATAGATGCTAAAGCTTTTAGCAGATTGAGTCAAAGCCTATTACAAGCTAAGATCAGAAACCTAGCATTCATGCTGAAACTGAACAGAGGTCACATCTTATTAGCATCGACAGGATCTGATTGGTCTTAAGGAAGGTCTCGAGTACCATGTCATGTTCAGGAGACTAATTCTACCCAATTATAAAATCTACTCCAGCATGTGCTATTTCACACCTATAATTCATACTTTCTATTCAGTTTGATGCATTAATCTATGGGCTCTCCTTATTCTAGACAAAGACATAAATAGCTTTACTCACTGAAATAACATGTCCCATCATCTTCCTATCCTCCCTTCTTATTCAAAACATCCTGTGTGTCATGGATGGTGACGTAGCAGAAAAATACCAGAGTGAACTGTCTGGAAATGTTCCTAAAGGGCGAGGTGGGGTGTGTACACAACAGGGGTTAAGTCTATACGCCTACTTACAACCTTACCCAAACACACGATCACGTGACCAAATGTTTGCCAATACACCTAACAGCAATCCATGACAAGCGACAAATTGTAGAAATTCGCTACTTTTGTTTGTCCTCTTTGGTAAATATTGGATTAAAAGATAAAATGTGTCTCGACAGACAAGCACAAAGAGTTACTGTTCATTTGCAGAACTCATTGCATCATGATTTGAAGACAGGGGGCTGTCATGTCATAGCTGCCAGTTTGAGCTTCATCTCAAAACTTCTGCAAGCTTCACTCTCTTTTTAGCCCTGATGTCAAAGCTTTGAAGTTGCCTGGCTTCAAACCTCTGTTGGGAGGCATCTCTTAATCAGACTGCGTATATGAGGCAGTCCTCACACACACACACACACACACAAACACACACACACACACACACACACACACACTGATACTCCCACTTACACATCGGTCTGCATTCAGTCTCTAAATTTTCCTTAAAATAGGCTTGATAGCATTATGCATTTTATGGTCATGATTTTTGAGGATATGTTGTAATTTCTGTGTAATGTCTGGTTGAGTCATATCTTGTTCAGCCATGCTTATATCAGCATGCAATGAGCACATGACAAGGATATTCTGAAATCACACTTTGGTGGTTTTTAGGAGCACACAAGGACAAATGAAATGGTTTAAACCAGTGTTTCCCAACCTTATTTGGGCTGGAACCCCATTTCTATGTCACAATTTTCTGGCGACCCCTAAATTAATGTCTCAGCAATTATATGCAGCTTTATTTCCCTAGCAATCACATAGCTCGCCTATAGGACGCTTTCAGAACCGCTCATTAACTGTAATAACCAGTGGCGTACTCAAACATTTTAAAGAGCAGGGGCAAAAATAAAACAAAACAGTACAGTGCATGTTTTGACTCCCAAGAGGGCACTTTAGTGTGTGTTTTTATTCCAAAGAAGATAGTTTATCATGTTTTAACCAGACAAGGGACAGAATAGTGTGGATCCCACATGTGTAAGGCACTTCAGCATTTGTTCTGGCTCTAAAGGTAGTTTAGCACACATTTTGTCTCCTAAGAGGGCACTTAAGAGGACAAATATTATGTTGTTTGAGCTAGAAAATTTTGAGACTTCTTTCTTGAAAATGTATTTGTTTCATTTCTTCATGTGGCCTTGAGGCACCGTTGTAGTGTTTCGGTTCCTCTTGGAAAGAGGCTGAACAGGTGAGGAAATCTTCCCATTGGTTTTCTGTTTTATCTACTGACTGCAAGTTTGTTGATACAGATTGAAGGGAGGCTACTCAAGTAGTAACTATGCAGTTATGTGATCAAGTGCATCAATCAAGATGGGCCCGGCAGATGGTTTTATATGCTGCGTTTCATTTGAACTTGATCCAAGAAAGTGAAAGTGTAGAACACAGTTGTTTAGGATTCCATATGTTGTTTTAATTTGACAAAGAATTATACTTATTTCAGTCATTTTTTCACCAATTACTAGACATTACAGTTGAGCCCATTTGAATTGCAGGCGACCCCACATGGGGTCCCGACCCAAAGGTTGAAAAACACAGGGTTCACCAGATGAAGAATGTGTCTCTGAGTCAGCTAAATCCTCGAATGTTTTGAATAAATATCAAGCATGCTTAACCTCTGGTGTGTACAGGTTACAAGCACAACGCATTAGCAGTATTTATCAAACTATGTGTGTTATTTTTACCATTCGTTACATTCTAACTCACTCCCCAGTCAAGATTTGGGGCACCCCCACGTGGCATTTTTCCTGAGTTGTAAGTTTTGTTTCTTCAGTTTGCACAAAGTTGACTGGGCATATTTAGGGCTCTGTTTGTAATTTACTGTGTTGTGCATCTGTGTAAATGCATAAACACACTGTGGATTCCTTTTTTTCCCCCTCCCTGTTTCCCTGTCCACCCGTGCATCGTCCCATATGTGTCTCTTCCTGCATTCTGTATCTGTTTGCTCTCCTGCATGTGGAGCAGGCGGCTGTTCACTCAGCAAGAGGCTGAGAGGTGAAAAACTATTTGATTATCTTTTGTCTCCGTCTTGTGGTTCAACTTTTTTTTTTGCATTCAAGAGACTTGAAGTTTTTTCTCCGCCTCTGGCATTGGTCACCTGAACTCTTTCCAGGTTGTTCAGGTTCTTCACTCCTGCCTTTCGGGCAGCGCTGCAACAGTGGGATGATTTTGCCTCATCCCTGTGGTCCCATGATGGTAACATGTTGAAGTGGCATATGTCCTCCACAGGAACAGGAAAGTCAAGGGATTCTTAAGCATGAGTGCACAGTGCTGATTCATTCAAATGTTCAGAGTGTAGACATCATGAAAAGTCCAGAAAAGAGTCAGTAATTCTCAGTTTAGGGGTCACTGTGTTTTAAACTTTGATATAAGATCAATGTTGATGAACTAGGAAAGTAACAGCAGGCTGAAATCCAGACATCATCACCACAGGAAAAAAAAGCCACTCAGACCCAAGTTGGTCTAAGTGGGGGCAGGGATGTGTTTATGTGTTTCAATGGGCTCAAATAAAACAACCATACCCGTGACCATGGCAACTGGTGAACTTGAGCTAATTCATACACTCAAACAGCGGGTCTCCAACAACAAACATCCTCTCTATAAATATGCAAACCGGGCCTATCTGCTGTTGTGGGTGGGCAGCAGAAGAAGAAGAAGATGGTGAAAGACCACCCACCAGTGGACGTGATTCTCCTCTGATAAGGGATGAATATTGGAGGTGGAAAGCCCTCGCTGCATGAAAGGAGATGCAGAAGAGAAGCTCCTGCCCTGGTTTAGTCTGATATCCCGCCGAGAATCCTCGTCAGGATGTCTGGATTTACAAGTCCCCGGTGTGCCATTGCTTGTAACCTTTGTGACTTGTTTACTCTGCTTCCGTGCATTCAGTTGCAGTGATACTCCACCCAGAATCTGTATTTTGAGGATCACAGCATGAAGGCTTGAAAGGCACTATGAAAGGTATCAAACTGCTTTTTAAAGTTCAAAGAAACACCTAGTTTCAGCGGCATCACATTAATGTCTCACACTACACAGAAACCAGAATGTTAAATACATCAATTTAAAGTTTGGAGAGGAGTTCTGAGGCTTACAGCTGTTCTTGGGCTTTTTGTTAACATAGGTAAGTAAACTGCCAACACATTTAATGTGCTCTAGATCTGAGGTTTTAACATTTGTTTGCAAATATATGTACTACAATCATCTACAAACAAAGTGTATCACTTTACATCTCCTGATCACAAACCAAGTTTAAAAGATACATAAATGTAGGTTTTATGGTGAGTTGAGCTTGTCTTTGAGCTAACTTAAAAGGACTGGGGGGTCTTAGCAATCTTGAAAAAGTCTCAAATCAAGATATATGTACCTGAACATAATCCACAATTTAGGATGAGGCTATCAGTGCTAAAAAAACATTGTTTCGAAATGCTAAGGCTCAGCTTCACTTACAGATGGGACCAGACAGGTCAGACTGGGCTGGATAGATTAACGGCACAACAGAGTCTCTATGACAACACCACGCCGGCTGACAAAGTTTAGCAGTGAGAAGAGAGATCTTTTTTTCTGCTGGAAATAGTTTCTGTGATTTATTAGCTATAGTGGAAACAAGAGCTGGATTGTCTGCCAAATAAGGGACAGAAGAGCAGAAGAAAGCTAAACAGGAGAGTGATAGAGCATGGGCTGAAGGCCAAAACATGAGCTAAAGGCTAAAACATGTGTTAAGCTGTTTGTGAATATGTTCATTCCAACCCACATGCAGTATTTATACTGCAATGATCTGTTCAAACCTGAGAGTCTATCAATGAAATGAAGAGTCAGGTTAAGTTTGCTCTGTTTGGTAGATGAGCACTGGTAGCACATAAGATACACTTACATTACATGGGTCTGATATGTCTAAGAGCACTGTGCTGTGAGAAGCGCTACATGTAACTTAACTACGGTACAATCTCACAAAGTTTGCTTGTTTTGTTTTTTTTTGTTGTTTTTTTAAGATAGTTGTAGGGGTTTTTCATACCTTCAATGCAAAATAAAAGGACAGTGGATTGGGCAGGAAACAGGGAAAGAGTGAGGAGTGACATGCTGAAAACAGGTCACAGTCCAGACTTAAACACAGACCACCCGCGCAAGGGTAGATCTCATGAAGCACGACCACAAGGCCATATATGCTCCACAAAGTTTGCTTTTCTTCATGTTTCAAACAACAACACTACTTAACTGTCGATAAACACCTTACCTGTTTGCATTGTCTCCAGTAAAAAGTTGTCTTGAACAAAGAATAGCAGTATTAAAAGAAGTTCCAATCTACTACTGCCACTTTCATTTCCAAAACAAGTACATCACAACAGTTTGCATGAGTCCTCAGGCAGAGTCACGGCAATCAATTTCATACAGATCCTCACAGTCACTTTGAGAAAACTTGGGTAATGTTTTACAGTTCCTTACTGTTGACTTCAAATGGCTTTCAAAGATTCCTAAACCACAAAAAAGGTTTATAGACTTTGCATTTGGTGTTTGAGAGCATTGATGTACGGGTAGAGTATGAAAGGCACCTGCCCAGCCAGGGAATCTCACCAGGAACCTTCATACGGTCAAACAACAGCAGTGACCACTGCACCATAGTGTGGCCTCCAGGTTCAACTCAGCATTTTTTTTTAGAAAAAGTTGGGGAAAAAATGACTGTGGCACTCCAGAAATTTATCACAGATTGCTTCCATGTGGCCCCTCACAGCCTATCAGGCAGCAGAAGACACAGCTTAAGCCTCAATGATGAAAATGTATTTGCCAGTTGTGTTGTTTAATATAAGCAGATTTTTTTTGTTACCATCAAGCCACTGCGTTCTGTGGTCTTTTTGTTCTCAAAAATGAAATATGGTTAAGTAACAGAATTTGGACCATTACCAAGAGTATTTGGAAAAGGATCTTCTCACATGCTAACTGTGAGCCTCGTGAGGAAACATCGTTTTGAACAGAGAGACCTGCATGTGATCTTAACTTGAAACACCTGATTATGTTTGCAGGAAACTGTGAAACAGTCAGTTTATCCTCTCACACACTAACTCTTTAGAAGTATTTTGACTTTAGTGATTACGCTCACAGTTTGAGATGTTGCCAGGTGTTATTCAGACATCTGTGAATTAAGTAAGTCTGAAATTTTCTGCGGTGACAATCTGCTCAAACTTTCATAAAATCTCTGTTGGAAAAGGTGTACAAGCTGTTCCACAAAATCCCAGTACAATTACTGGAACTGAGGGGTCCTTTAATTGATCATAAACTTATTGGAGGTCAGCAGTGTCCCAGGACTACATGATCTTGGCAGCGATTCATTTTAGAAAGATTGGTTTGGAGTTCACTCAACTTAACAAATTGACAGAGACAGATTCTCTACAATTTCTTGAAGAGTCTGACATTTTACTCTGAAGTTTGCAGTAGAGGCAAAGGAGACTGAATCTATTAGTAGGTTTCCTTTGAATACTATCTGTAAAATTGTGATAGCATCATGAGGATTACATCTACCAACACAGCCATATAACTTAAAATAATGTGAAAATTCATGATAATGATATATAAGTTATGAGAAAGTGAGATGCAGCTGCCTCCAGACTTTCTGCTAACATGAATGCACAAACTCACTCAGAGCTCTTGATGTAAGAGTGGTGTTACATTTCTTATCTGACTCCTAATTAGATAACAGAAATATCAAAGAAATGATTCAGTCACAGAAACAGTTGGAATCAGCTCTGCAGAATAATCCAATTTTCAGTTTGAATACTTGTGCTTCTTACCAAGATATGACTGATTATGCATAGAAAACAAATATAGTTAGGCACAGTATCAGGTATCCAAATAAAAAAGCCCTGACTAAATATGGGGCTGTAATTTTAAGTTATTTTATTCACAGCTCTATTACTCGTTAATCTCCAAAAGCTTTTGTTTAAAAAAAGTACACACATACTTCCAATAATTAGTTGCGCGTGTGAGAGAATACCTGCATTACTTCCATGCCTGACTTAAGTCTTTCATCAGCCAACCCACAAGTGGTTAAAAGGCGTGGTCAGGACAAATGTCAGAGACAACACACTACAGTAATTATAGCCTTTGAACAGGCTCATACACACTCTTCAACATGTGTTTTTCAGACGCGCTGCATGTGAGCCTTTGTTTATACTATTTGTATGCTTGCACGCATACTTGCATTGTGACTCTTCTATATGTGGATGTGTGTGTTTGGGTGTCTGGGTTTGTCTGTGTGCATTATTTTGCCTGTCTGGCATTTCAGGTCCACAGCTGCAAGGTTCAGGGTTTGGCTCATATCCGGTGTTGAGCTGGCAGTGAAGGGAGGGGTGTGAAAGGGTCCCAACTGTGGAGAGTCATCCCGGCTCTTTGCTTGCTGTACTCTTCCACTGCTTCACTCTCATCCTATTCAACTGCAGTTGTGTTTTCCACCCTCGTTTTAGGGAGGAGTCCTGTGCATGCTTGGAACATGCAGGAATTGATATCAATGGCATTCCTCTCAAAGAAAAGAGATATTCTGACCCACTCTGACAGGTGGCGTCCCTGTGGCCTGTGGCAGTTAATTACTCCGAGTCTTTTTGTGTGTACATGTATACATATGAAAGAAGGCAAAAAGGGCTGATCCATACATGTGAGTGTTAATGTTAACTTCAAGCTCATCCTCAGTTTTGATCCAGTTTAGGTAGGGTGACCAAACTTCCTCTTGCCTGACATATCCTCCTTTTTGGCAGTAAAATTGTGTCCGGGGGGATTTTATAAAGTTCCCCAAAATGTCTGGCTTTTTCTCAGCTTGTTCTACAGTAGATTGATATTTATAATAAGTTGCTGCACTGGGATACTGGCATTATTCTGATACCCCAACCTCAAAGTCAAAATTATGAGGTAAAAAGTCAAAATTTTAAAATCGAAGGTCAAAGTTATGAGATAAAAAGTCAAATAATGAGATCCAGAGTCAAAATTTGGGGATAACAAGTCAAATAATGAGATGCAAAGTTGAAATTTTGAGATAATATAGTCAAAGTTATGAGGAAAAGTCAAAATCTTGACATGAAGTCAAAATTAAAAGAAACGTCCAAATTTTCACATAGAGGTCAAAATTTTGACAAGTTAAATTTTTTGAAATAATTAAGTCAAAAACTTTGTGTTATAAAGTGAAAATTATGAGAAACAAGTCAGTATTTTGTTTTTATTTTTATATTATTCTGACCTTGTATCTCAGCAGTTAAGCTAAACAGTAGAAATCTTGACGATTTTTTCTCAACGTTTTGACATATGGGCAAAAAATCTTACAGAGTTAGTTTTTTCGTTTTTAAGATTTCAAAATTTTAATTTAAAACTTTATCAGCTGCTCATCATTATTGATACTTACATTATAGAAAAGTGTCTCTTCAAACATAAAAGGATTGTTTTCAACAAAAGTATGGATTATGAAGCTACTTTGCTGCCTTGGAGTATCTTTGGGTATTTTTGCAGGATCTCCATCAGGGGGTCCTCCTTTGGGGTTTTCAGAATATGTTCACCCTAGTTTAGGCATTTACTGGGTGGTTCATTTTACATATCAGCTATTGTGCAGTGCAGCTGGAGGGAAACATACTGCAGTTGAGCAATGTCTTCATCAAAAAACAATAGGCCGAACCACAAATATGCCAGCTGTTTTTTAGAGCTTTGAGAAAAGAGGGGCAATGGGTCTCTTGGGTGTTTTTATACAGGCATCAAAAGAGCTGTAATAAAGAAACAATCGTGTAAAGAAAGATGAAAGTATGGAAATGTATTTTTATTTTTTGTATGCAAAGACATTCCTCAGGAAGCAGCAACAGGCTTATCAAGATTTGATTGCTTTAATTCCTAGAGCACGTTTCATAAGAGTTGACCCAAACCCTGAGTCCACACGCAATTCCCTTATTCATCACTTTTAGGAGAGGAAAGTGGAACAAACTGCAGGAGTTTTCGAGCAGGAGGGGAGTGAGAACAGTGGAGCTGGAGCTCAGTATGGGTCGGTGATGGCTGCTGGCCTCAGCAGACAGAGAGAATGGCCCACAAACGCACAGCTGTTTCTAATCGGTAACTCAGCACCGATGGCTGACCTACATTCTGGTGCTCGCACGTCTTTGAACCCGTGGCCCTGCCAGACTCAGGCATGGGGGAAGGTAGAGTGAATGAGGGAGAAAAACAAGAGGGAGGAGAGGCGGGAGTCAAGAGGGGCCAAAGACACAACAAGGGGAAAAGATGACAAAAGATATAAGGAAAAACATAAGTCTTCACTTTTTCTTGTTTTTCTTGAATGGATTTTGCAGGCATAGGTCTAACACAGGTTGCACTACATGTATGCATGTCCAGTGGCATGGTTTGTGCAAGCCAGAGATCTGTGTGAGTGTCTGTAAATGTTTCCACAGGCTCAAAGTGCAGCTGTGCACACCTAAACCGAAAAAATATATATTTAAAAGGAAAAAAAAGAACTCATAGGAACCTGCTGACTGTCATTTTTCTGGTCCTCCGGTCCAACTGGTTATGCTTGGAAAAGAAAGGTCTCTTTTTCAAATTGCTTGTCCTTGTCAACACCCTGCTGTCTATCAAACTCATGAAGTTCTGCTGTCTGCATCAGAATGAGTGCCCCCTTTCATTAAAGCCTGAGTGCATCTAGCTAGCATTCCTTGCATGCAGAGGAGGGGTACAGCCGAGTGCCAGGGGTCCCCTGGTAATGACTCATAGCAAGATCCCTATCCACTCCCACTTGCAAACAGGACGCTTCCCCGGGCCCTGCCGGCAGAGTAGGGGTGGGTGTGTTGCAAGGGTGGAGGGGTGGAAGGAAAAAAAGAGCAAAAGAAAGGGAGAGGGGGAGAGTTCTGGTGCAAAAATGCAGCAAAAACAACAAAAAAAAAACTTTTGGCCTTAACATTTTCACACATATGCACACAACTGTAGAGAGAGGAAGGAACTAGAAGTGGGTCACTGTGTCTATGACTGCAGAGAGAAAGATAGAAAATAGGAAGCATCAGACAAGACCGGGGGAGCAGGGTAACTAAGAGAGAGTTTATGGTGGACACACTGGATTGAAATACGTAACAGCAAGTCTGACAAATCCAGAGAAAAAGAAAAGCTGATTAGTTTAGCATTAATTCACTTCCACTCTGTTAAAAAAGAGCATTTTCTAAACAGTGATGTTTTTAAATGCATTTGCAAACTTTGGCGTTGTGTCACTAGAAGCATTTGTAAGTAGAAACATCCAGGTCTATGAGATGGGGTCAATAACCACAGGAAAGAAACTTGTAATTCCATAGTGAGGAAAGAGGTCATTCATCCAAAAAAATGTGGAGGAAAATGTGTTCTAAAAAGAAGAAGAAGAATGAGGTCAACTGTTTAATATATGCTCAGTGTTGGCATAGGGGAAGTTTAAGCATTCAACAGGTGTTTTCAGCTAACTTTGCTGATGAGCATTAAAAACCTCCATCAAAACCGAGTTTGTCCAGCTGTATTATTGGCTTTCCTGGCACATGTCTTTATCTTGTACAATTTGTGCAGCGTTTGTCTCCTCAGAAGCTGCTTTTGGTTATTTTTTTCATGTTTGATGTCCATGGATCTGTGCAGTTGTGATTAAAGGCAACAAGTGGCAGTCAAATTGACTTTATCTGACTAATTACATTCTTAACTGTTTCATTTATGATTGAGTTGGATAGATTTGGGAGACTACTACTGTATTAATCATACTGTCCCTTTTGCTGCTTTATTGACATTGCAGATGATGGGGCTTAAAAGTCTGGAGCCAAATACTGTTGTCTAAAGATGCATGCAGAGCTTACTGTGGAGTGGCAGTGCTAACAAGCTGACAAATTTGACTTCTTAACTTTCCAGTTCATCATGGCACTTGAAGAGGTTAGTCCAAGTAATGATGAGAATCAGCCAGAACCTCTGGGCTCCACATGGAAAAGGTCTCATCCGGGACTTGAAGCCAGGATTTCCAGTAACAGTTCAATTCACAACATCGTTTGTCTGTTTTGCAGTGTCGGCCTGGTTCAGTTTTCACACTTTCCCATACTCAATGGCAACTTAAAGGATGATTAAGACTTACAAATTACCCCTGCCTCTGGGAGAGAGCTACCATCTGGGATTTGATCCTTGAACCATCTGACGACATCCCAAACTGCTGCATCTCAACTCTGCCTCACTGTAGCTCCCTGTTTAGGTGTCTCTATGTTTCAGTCATTTTTTGCAATTCAAAAACATGTTACGACTGAAAAGTGTGAAAAACAATCCAAGCTAGATCATCAGGGCAAGGCCTAATTTGATATTTGAACCATTAACCATTTTTGTCAAGCAATCCTAACAATCACTCCAAAGTCTTGCGCTTAAATGTTGTGGAGTATAAAACGCAGATTCAAAAGTTAGTTCCAAACCAAACAGAAAATAATAAACTATTCGAGATACTCCAGAGATTCAAGCTGTGATGCATCCCTGCTAACTACAACAACTAACCTGCTACAAGCATTATCCACTTTATTATGTTCATTTTCTTATTGTGGCGATGCTAGATTGCTGTATCTAGCAGTACCACTATAAAGTACAATACAGTACAATTTCTCAAATTAAGTCTGAGAGGGAAAATCAAACAAAAATATTCCCTTCAGTTCAGGACCCTCTCTATTCAGGCCCATTCTCTATATTGGCCTTCAGTACTCAGTCCCCCCCCAACCACTGCACTCATGAATGTGACAGAAAAGTGAAGTTACGCTTCAGAAGTTGTGTTCAAATTGCACAACGGGTCATGTTATCCGGCAATCCATTTTTAGACACTATATTAACAACAGAATCACACAAAAGGCCGCATATCAAAGAATGCATGTATTTATCTTTGTGCACGTTTCCGTGGCTTGATTCATTTAGATGTCTTTCAACCAGATTCAGTGAACTCAAATAAGACATGCAGATGGGGAAACAGACACGTGGCAGACAGAACCAGCTTTTCTGCTTATGCCAGAGTTTCCTCTGCCCCTCTGCTGACTGGCTTGCAGTCGCGCCACTCAGTTTTTGTGAACTTATTGTCCCTTCTAATGCTTTACTGTTCCTCTCCAGGCTGCGATGGTCCTTTGGGTTCCTCTTGTTTGAGAGACAAAAAGCACTTCTGTCAGCAGCACTAAAAAGGCCCCTTAAGGTCAACTTTGGAGGGGTCAGTACCAATAATGGCAAACAAGCAGAAATACTGGGGATAGCTTAAACTTTGAAGTATATTTCTTTCTCTGCTTTTATTCAGTTCCTTTGATTCTGAAGTCCTTTTTAAAACAGTTATTGACCATTATGTTAGTTGTTGACTTTGACCATACACCTGTCATTAATTTGAGAGAAGAAAAAGTAATGAGTGATCCTAATTGTTGTTTTTATTTGCTTTTACTTTGGTTTATTCTCTCACTGCTGTTTATTTCACTGCTGCCTGAAAATTGCAGCATGCAGTCATTGACACTATTTCAACTTATTTTTTGATTCGTAAATACAAATGCTGTCTTTATGTTTGTACACTTGTTTCTCCTCAACTAATACAAACAAGTTATTTACTCGTCACTGCAAGTGGTATGTTCTACAGCACTAGTTGTACATTTCTGACAGTGCTGCAAAAATGGGCATATGTTCAAGGGTGCATGGGGCTGTAAATCCTTTTTTAACATGCAGATACATAAGAATATCAAAAAGGAAGTCTCTGGATTAAATGTCTTACTTTTTGTTACTTCAGTTGTGAGACCCTGTTGTGTAGCTATTGGTTTAAAGCAGCAGTGTGAGGTAACCTGATGCAAGCCTTCTCCTATTTTTTCTTTTGATTATTTCACTCAACAGCAAGAAAATCATGTTTGATAGCGTGCACTCTTTTTGCAGATGTGAGTGTGTGGAGGTCGCTACCACCCTCATTAAGTTTACTGCGGATGACTTGCCTAGACTTGTCATGAACCTCTGTTTGGCCTGTGGTTCCAGACAGCGTGTTTGTGTGTGTTTCTATGTGTGTTTCTAAGTGTGTATGTGAGTGTGGTGGTGTCTGTGTGCGGGGAGGAGGGGCAGGGCCTGTCAGATTAGTCCACAGTCAAACAGAGGAGCAGGAGAGCAGGGGTGCAAAACAGCCTGTCAGTCACGTGTGCCCGCTCTCTCTCTCTCTCTCTCCCTCTCAGTCTCTCTCTGAGTAAGCCCCAGTGTTTGTGAGTGACATATTTGTTATGCTTCTCTCATGTGAAAACAAAACTCTCATTGATAAATTAATTTGATAAAGACCAAATAATGCAGGGGAGGAGAATGTTGGAACAGGATATTTTTCATTTGTGTCTGTGAGAGTTTTCCGCTTTATTTTGTGTCCAAACAGCACAATTTTATTGCCTGCTGATAATTCAGCCTCGTCAGGGTGTGCTCTCTTCCCCCCAAAGATAGTGACTCACATTGATGCAGCTGCTGTTTCTCTATAAGAACCACAAACCACACACTGATTGGGCACACATCAGCAAAATAAATGGTTCCCACGGAGAACCTGATGATGTCTAATCACATGAGATAAGGATGCATAATAACTTTTAAAAAGCAGATTTGTGCATCCACAGCAAGACATGCCATGTCTGTCTTGACTAATAGAGTGTTGCACTATACTTTTTTCTGTTTGCATGTGGTTTGTGTTGGGCTGTACCACAAAAAGTCAAATGTTTGCAACCAGATTAGTCCTGTGATCCCTTGACAAACATTCGAGAGATAGTTTTGTGTTTCCATGTAGTTGCATTTGGCAGCTGTAGTATATTAGCAGGGGGACAGCCGATTTACAATTCTGAGGATAACACTCTGTCATCAGACTTCAAACAAAGAGGCCACAGACACTGATCCAGTGACTGCCTTTGCCTCAGCCAGTGACAGCTGCTGGAGGATCTTCAAGGGGGCAAATGAAGGCCTTGTATTGGCTGTCTCGTGTCACCAACAGGTATTTGAGTGATGGGACAAGTGATGACAAGATGTCTCAATGCTAGTTTTGCTCATAGCAACCAAAGAAAAAAAGATTTATTTTGTGCTCTTACAGTCACAAGTTAATACGTCATTTATGTCACTGAGTTGTGAACCAAACAGTTTCCAAACATTAAACCAAAACAATTTCTGACCTTAATCAAAGGTAATTGTTTGAGTTGGTCACAAGTCTCGAAGAGCAATACAAGAAACACAAGACGTTACTTCAGGGGCAGATCAAGTCAAAATATACAGTAAAATGTTACTTAGTTTTTCTCATATTAAAAAAATGACATAATGAAAATCACACATGAGGTGAATTGATGGACAACACAGTACCTCTTACAGCAGCTTGGTTTCTGCAAAAGTCAAGGGAAAAAAATAGTAGGGTAGTCAAACTACTTCTTTTGTTGCTGTTTCATCCCAACAGCAGCATTTGCATATTGCACTCTACAAAGGTCATACATTTGGTTTTGACCGTCAAAAATTCTGAGTTGGATAATAGTCAACAATATGAAATTTTGTAAGTGACTCAAATCTAAAAGTAGTGAAACCTTGACAGTTGTGCTCTGTGATTTGTCTCTAGTCTTTGATCATTTTATCTGCCATATCCCCCCTCTTCTATTCTGTCATGTTTTTCTCATTTGAGGCACAACAACTCAAAACAATGCAAAACTTTGATGCAACCAAACAATTAAAGACCATACGTGACCTTTATGAGAGTTCATGAAGATGAATAATCAACAAAAGTCTCTGAATTACAAATCTATTTCATTCTATGAACTTTTAGGGTCCTGAAGTAGCAATAGTCTCCTCATCCAATGCTGACGACCCACAGTTCTCCCACTCCTTCCTCCCCTTGTTATACATATCACTGTCTTTTTTGTGTGTGTGTTTCTTAGACGGGATGAAACTGAAATGAAATTTCGTTGCTCTGAAACATGTGCAATGACAAATAAAGAAACCTTGAAAATGTCTGTTCATTTCTGTCTTCCTGACAGACAGAAAGAAAGATATAGATTACTATCAGAAAGACTTATTATCATTGTCGCGCAGACACTGTGGCTTCCAATAAAAATATCTCAAAGCATTTTTTTTAATGGCAAAACAAAACCATTTAACTGTCGATACCTTCTCTCTCATCAAAGTGTCAAGAGATGATTGTGATTGCGATTGTGCTTGGTCTGAAGATGTCTGGTTGGATATTTTAGTGAAAGGAGAACCAGTGTTTTTGCATGTATTTGAGTCCACTGTAAACAAGTGCAGAAGAAGAAACAACATAAAAAGAAAAGGGGTCAACTTGCAAGTAGAAACTTCAGATGTTCTGCTTCTGACATGCACATATATACTAGAGTCATCGTGTGACTGTAATAGAAAATGCACACCAGTAAAAAAAAAAAGTTTTCCTCATTGGATTGGAAAATAGCTGATAACAATGCAAAATAAATGAACTTTTTCTCTCCTCCTTGGGGACCCATCTTGCTCTATGCTGTCATTTACTGTGACATTTTTAAATGTCACATGTCCACAAGGCACAGGATGTGACTTGACAATGTGGTAAGTGCAGGGAGGTACATGTTGTTTTTGCTGCACCAGACCAGCATTAGCAAGCTTGAATCTTTGGTGGTTTATCTGTACACTTTCTGTCAGGCTTGTATCTTGAGTTGCAGGAAGTTTGAAGTGTCATGAAGAGTGTGTTTTTTTATTGGCTTTCCAGAGTGGCATCATTGTGAAGTTTACTGTCGGTCATTTAAATTGGCAGGTTTCATAATGAAACAGAAACCAGGGTTTGAGGCCACAGGAAATATTCTCATGTGTCTTAAGAGGGCTTTGTTTTGACAAATACGTCAAGATCACCAGAATGTACTCTTGAGTTAGGGCCCAGGCTGCTTCTAATCTTCTACTAAACAACCCGTTTTTCCTCCCCCAAGTAGTGACACGTTGTCCATTTTGTGTTTTGTCAAAAAGACTTGACTGTAAGCTCCACATATGATGGTGGATACAAGCACTTACAATATGGTGATTGTATAAGTGAGAAGGCCGGATGAAGATGTATTAAAATGTTTTTTTATATATTAAATATTTCAAAGCATTTCAATAATAAAAAAACAATAGTTACATCAAATTACTAAGATTCTGTAAAATTGATGTAGACATGATACTATCAATTCTAAGTGTAAGGATCAAGTTTGATTTCGGAGTATTGTACTTGCTAATGATTAGAACAATTAAATCAATCACTCTATAAAGTGGTCACTAAAAAAGGTAACCTATTTGGACTCAAACTGAGGAACAAACCAAAAGTTTGAGTGTTGAAAAAAGACAATTGATTGAGGTATTAGACACTGAAAATAATTTGAAATAAAGTCTCTCTTTTAAAAAAACCTTGTGGAAGTGTAGTTGTTCAATATCAAGTTAAGGTAGATTCCTATTTAAGGTGTCATGTCAATGTGGATGTGTTGCTGCTCACATACTGCATCATAAAAAAAAGTTGAGGACTCTGAGATGAGATAAGAGAGGCAGAGACGTGCTGTAAGGCCACATCTCACTTACTGAAAGCCTGTTGGCAATTTGAGGAACCCAGAAATTCCTCCGCCTCTGGTAATAACATAAAGTAATTAGCGTGAGAAATTGCTGCATAAATCACATGTCAACCCTGACTATAGAAAGGAATACAAAACAAAGTCTAAGTTTCATTCTGAGTTCCCTCCAGCCATATTGTAGAAATGGAGTGCTTCAGTCTAACTTGCTATTTGGGACAATACCGAGCTAAAGTCTGATAGCCTGGTGTCTTTTCTATGAATTATTGTTCAATTAAACTTATACATAACTTTAATCTTAAGTATCATTTATTTATAAATACACACATAAGTGTGTATTTCCAGGACTGGGTGATTACATGCATACTAATGTGCTGCTACAGGGGAAGTGTGTTTGGTCACATTGTGTCATTGTGTGAGTAAGGTGACAAAAGATCAGATGATGATTACAGCAAATCTGAATACACTGCAGTGAAATGTTTAGAAGTTTGGAAACAGATTTCCAAACTTCTAAACATTTCAATCCAATCCAACATTTATCTTTCTGTTAAAACACTGAGGGAGTTTTTTTTCTCATTTAATAATAGCTGAATAAAAACTAAGGTCTGGAGATGAACTTCTCGCTTTCAAAAACTAAAATGCATACAAAAAACAAAAAGGTATCCATTACAACAACTGAACAGAATGGCGTGTATAACCTTTTACTATATTTATGTATATATATATATATATATATGTATATATATATTTTACTTATCTTTGTTATATTTATTCTGTCCCATTTTTTTCAAGCAATCATTAGTTAAGAAGACTGTAAGGACTTTCTTGGTGATCTTGAAATAGTTTAATCCCTAGATATATGCCAGACTGCAATCTACATCTTGAAATTAAATTATTACTGGCAAAATGGGTTATTTCTACAAAATTTTGGACTGGACAGAACCAGATCGATTTCAAGCGTGTCATAATCTCTATGACAACACCATGCAGTCAAAGTTTAGTGGTGAGACCTCTGTTTTTTCTCTGCTGAAAACAATTTCTTGGATTTGTTGTGTATTAATGGTGGACACCGGAGCTTGATTGTCTGAGAGTCGAAGAAAGCCAAACAAGAGAGTGATAGAGCATGAGCCAAAGGCTAAAACATGAGCTGAAAGATAAAATACAGTCAAGCTGTTTATGATAATGTTTATTTTAACCCACATGCAGCAGTTATACAACAGTGACCTGTTAAAACCTAAGAGTCTATCAATAAAATGAAGAGTGACGTTATGTTTGCTCTGCTTGGTAGATGAGTACTGGTGAGGCATAACCAGGATTCACTGATGTTACACGTTACCTTTATGTCTTGGAGCATCGGACTGTGAGTAGAGCTAAACATAAATGGCTACTAAACCATGTCACAAACTGAGATGAAAAAGTTTGTTTATTTTCACGTTTCAAACAACAGCACTATGTACCTGATCATAAATACATTACCTCTTCACTGTGTGTCTGGTAAAATTTACCTTGAACAAAGTAAAGAACTGTTAAAAAATCTCCATCCATTTTTCAAAACAAACATGCCTTAGAGTCGTGTCCCCACAACAGTGTGTATCAAGTGCTCACGGAAAGTGGAGCATTTATAAATTCTCACACCCCCTTCAAGAATGGTGAATAGTTTTTTTTACTTAACAATAAATTTTTACCTAATATGGCTCATTGACATTTTGTGAAACTATGATGTGACCAAGCAATTCATACCCACTGTTGTTGTGTTCCCAAAGAACTAACTTTAACACCCCTCCTTTTTTAGTTCTGCCCTCAAACCAGGTGTTTTAAATGATTTCCATTTAAATTTACAAATACCACTAGTGAGAAAGGATATAAGCTTTTATTTCAGTGTTGGAGATCTCACCATATGGAAGCTGTTGAGAAATATAGGTGGGGCACTGAGTCTGCCAACGTTTCTTTACTTCCTTGTAGTGCAGTGGGTTAAAAACCCATGCACACAACAGATGAGTTAATGAGCGGATGAGTATTCTGAATTAAAATGCAGTTTCTGGATTTCAGCTTGCACTGTACGACTTCTTCTCTTCAAGAGTTGTGATCTGCATTATTTCTGTGCAACATGCCTTTCATATAGCACAGAGCATGAGTTCAAAAATGTCACTGAAATGCAAAAGCCTGTACTCTGCTGCCCTCTCCTGATGAAGAAACATATTACAACAAACCTGGATTTGTGCATCTACCTGTAGATAGCTGACAAATGTAAAATGTCAGCTAATCCACTTCTTAAAACATTTCTGTAACATGCCACTTGGTGCATGAACGTATGAGTATATGAGTATATGAATGTACTTGTGCATGTATAATACTACTATTACTACTACTATAATAATAATAATAATAATAATAATAATAATAATAATAATAATAATAATAATAATAATAAAATGAACAAGTCAAGTTTATACAAGTGTCCACATAATAAACTGAAGTGGTCTGACAATCCAAACCGTCTGTTCAAGAAATGCCCTCTGGACCCTGTGGAGGAGGTGGCTGACAGGAGAAGGATGGCCAAGCTGTCGTCCCTAATACACAACATGTTCCACCTCATTGCAGGAGATGCTAACGTCACTGGGCAGCTTGTTTGGTACAGACTCCTTCACCTGCAGTGTCTCACTGAGAGATACCTCAACTCTTTACTTCCAGAAGTGGTTAGACTTTAAAATCACCAGGAACACTTTCACTCCTGAACATGCTGAAACCCTCTGTGTTAAAAATGTGACATAACTTCTTCTTCTTTCTTTATTTCTCTTTTGATCACTGGTGGAATTTAAGGCCTTAATATGTGAAATACCTTGGCACAATGTTATTGCTCTGCATATTGTTTTTTCCTTGTAATGTTACCAGACTGCACATTTCATGTGTGTATTAGTTGTACTTGTTTCTTATGGTTCTATATATCCTATAAAAGTTATATGCAACTTTTTTGTCCAGCTACATGTATTACATTATCCTGTTTGTTTTGTTTGCTTTATAAACACTGCCTGTTTACCAGTGTAATTTTTCAAATTCCTCCATTGTTGGATGAATGAAGAGGATCCAATCTTGTCTTATCTAACAACAGTGATAAACTCCTGTTTGCATTTGCATTTTGCAGTCAATTAAGGAATTGTAATCCCAGAGAATTAGTATTGAACGTGAGGCTATTCGTACAAAAGCATTAGCACAAGTGGACAAATGTGTCCAGGGAATGTTGTTTGAAAATAACTTATTTGCTTAAGGTGAAATAAAGAAAGCTGATTGTTAGTACTGTTGAACATAAAATAATCTGCAACATTTACTTTCCTCTTCACTACTTATTATTCCTGGACAGAGCTACAAGGTTTTAAAACTATTTTCAAACAAATATAGGTTTCTGCAGAACAGTATAAGGAGATGTAAAAAGAAATAGACAAACACTTTTTTTCAACAATTTAAAAAAAGGAAAAAAAACATTTTGCCTTTGAAAAATATAAATGCAGAGGGCCAAAAGGACTGAGTAAAATAATTCCATAATTGTTCAGCTTTTTGAAACAAAAATATTAAACCAATGGGAAAAGGACCAATAATAGACTTTTTTTGTCAAAATTTTGACTTTTGATGATGAAAGTCTGACTTTTAAGGTCAAAATTTGATTCTATTTTTCCTTGTTATTTTGGTCTTTTATCACAGTAAATTGACTTTTTGTCTAAAATTTCAAACTTTTCATCTCATAATTTTGACTTCTTAACTGAACATTTTTTACTTCTTCATTCCAAAAATTTCACTTTTTTGTTTCAAAATTTTGACTTTTTGTCTCAAAATGTCGACTTTTTTCTTATAATTTGGACTTATCATATATTAAACTTTTTATATTAAAATTTTGACCTAATGTGGGCCAAAACAAAATCTTAACAAAGCCAAGTATTCATTTTTACTAACCAGCAGAAATGGGCTACCATAGTTGCAATGGTATATTCAGAAATAAAAAGTACTGAAAATTTTGTTTCCATTTTTTTCTCCTTCATTTTCTATGTTATTATACAGCAAGGTTTAATTTGAGGCACTTATAAAAATGCTTTTTTTAAACTGTTTATGTGTCAGGACAGTGGCTGAGACAGAGAGCTGTGTTTTACGCTAAACTGTGATTAATGAAGCCGTGGTGTGTGTGTGAATAGAACCCAGTCGAGGCTGCCCATGTGCGGCTGTTGCTGGGAGCTCCGGCCAATCAAAGCCGCAGCTCCCCCATACAAACACTCAGTGGGCTGTGGCAGCATGACATCATGCTCAGCTCCGACCCTCTCTGCCAAAACAAAGAGTCAAACATCTCTCCTGTCACATTACACAGAGACAACGTGACAGGAAAGCCGTTTTCACTGTGATAATATGCGTCTTCATACACCAAACACATCTGGCGCGTGAACCTGGTTCCCCCTCCGTCAGTGCGAGTGCAGCGGCGTCTGGGAGGGGCGTCTGTCCGTCCGTCCGTCCGTCCGTCCAGGCAATGGCGGATGAGGTGGTTACCGTGTCTGTGGAGCGGGACGGCGGTGATGGGGGCTTAGCAGAATAACCTCCCTCTCCTGCATTCGTCTTTTCTCTGTTTAGCTTGGTGTCCAGCTCTCGCCATGGATCCAGAGAAAACGCTGACGTTCTGCCTGGGGCTGAAGGCTGAGGAGGTAACAAACACACTGACTGCACAGCCTTCTTCCTTCCTTCCTTTGATACAAACACTGCTTCAACAGCTGGGCTTCACTCATCCTGCGGAGCAACATGCTTCTTCCCTCGGCCTCTCTAGTTGTTGACAAACAAAGACCACAACTGGCTCCACATGTGTCTGTCATTTCATCCTGAGTCGACATATATTTTTTGACACAATTGCAGAGGTAACAGGGGCACTTTTGCAGCACTGCAGCAAATGTTTTGTGACCTGTGAAGTCAGTCAGTTGTGTGGTTTCTGTTTGCATCAAGTCAGTGAGAAGGCTGGTTGTGGCTGTGAAGTTGATGCAAAAAAAGGACAGTAAGTTCAAGAGGTGTCAACCTTTTAATGCACTGCAAAATTCACATCATTCATTCATCATTCTTTGAAGTTGTACTGCATTTCGATTTTGGTGGTCTGGTATTACTCCCCAAATTCATATTTTTGTTAAAGTTTTGAATTTAGTAGTAGAAATGAGATGTGTTGAATTGTTTTGTAAG
This sequence comes from Thalassoma bifasciatum, assembly GCA_008086565.1. Classification (NCBI taxonomy): domain Eukaryota; kingdom Metazoa; phylum Chordata; class Actinopteri; order Labriformes; family Labridae; genus Thalassoma; species Thalassoma bifasciatum. The sequence continues at coordinate 790,736 of RPOG01000081.1, forward strand.
ACGAAAGTAGGATTTTATGATCATTCTAGTTCTAAGCAGGGTGGATCTTTTTTTAAACTCTAATTTATGCTGGCATGATTACAAGAGCTCTTGTTGCCAGACACTTATAGAATAACAAATCCAATGTACAGAGGCTTGTCCAACAGGAGAACAGCATACTGCTGATTCAGGACACTGCCAAGTGCCTACTCAATACTTAAGGTTAGGTTTCCTCGTTTCAACTCTGTTGTACTCTGAATGTTTTAGTGTGGGTGCCACACTATCTTTATTTTTGAAGGGCTTCAGTGTAACAAAGAAAAAATGTTTTACTGTCTTGAATTCAGTCTTCAGCAGTGAGGATGAATCTTTAACACCCATATGGTGACACTTTGCTTATTTGTAATAAGAGATTGTTGTGGAGCTATTGCAAATTTTGTGTGGCTTAAATCCCGCAGCCTTTCACTTTGAGCTTCCCTATGATTTTCCATCCAGTGAATATTTATCTAATTAGGGGGCATTCCGATTTTAAATTAAGATAGTCAAACTCACCTAGAGGTTTCAAATCATCTAACCCAGTGTCACAGAAAATGTTTGTGGCGCTGCTGTTGAGAGGTGTAAGTCCCCAGGGCAGGAAATCATTTGTGGTGAGCCGGTGGTCTCTGGGGAAGTCTGAATGATCTCTTCACAGTCAAGTGCGAGCACTCTGTACCGCGCACTGGGTTTACCACAGGAACTCAGCCCCCCTCTTTCCCAGCTCAATGCTGTGTTTCATGATGATATATAACCTAACCAAAGAACCACCTGAGGTTTTACTTGACCTGTCAATATGCAGCATGGTTTTTAGGTCAACTACTTTTTCTATAGCAATATATTTATTGATTAACACTGATGAAAAACCATACCTTGCTTGATATTCTATTTATAATACAGTTTGTGTAAAATACGCAGGATATAATCCCAAATTGTGAAGTAACCACATACATTTCTGCAAGAAAACTGCTCACTTCATGAAGCCGTCTACCTGCTTTGATATTATTTAAATGTGAGATATTGTAGAAATACTTTTCTAAAGAAATCTGTCAATATTTCTCAAAGGCTGACAGAGAAATAACAACCAATACTGCAAGAACTTAAATTGAAGTGTTTATTAGTGTTACTCAAAATTTGGTATTGACCAATGTGAAGTAAATAAAGGCTCAGTATTGCTGATTTCAATACAGATACAGACACTTTGTTTATAGGAAAAAAAGTGTCAAAATTAGTCAACAATGAAAGACAACCACTGAAACTAATTTTTGTGTTCATGAATAAAAGTAAGAAACTAGTTTTTCAATCAGAAAATAATCATGTGCTTGAATTTTTTCTGCTCTTTTTGAAAACAGTAAATTTGAATGTTTATGGATACAAAAAAATATTGTATTTTAACATTTAGCATAACATTTTGATCGAATAGCTTGCACATACTAGTAGATGTACTGTAATAGAAACAAAATAATATTTTGAAAATCAGCAGTGTACTAATGTCTTAAAGAATTGATCTCATCGTGCAAGTGTTGTTGATACTGATGCCAGTGTTGGTATCGTTATATTGATATTTTTGATTGATCCGCCCACCACCAGTACCTATGTCTTATTTTTAGACTAAATATAAGCCGTATTCAACTGACAGGGTAAAAAGCATCTTACTGAAGATATTAAAAGGCAAAATCAGGCCTAAATTTGTTGTGAAAAGTAAAAGACTGAGAAATGGGAAAGGATAAGTGTACACATTTAGTTTTTTGCGTCAAAGCATTATTCATAAACTTATTTTTTCCAGTTTATTATTATTATTATTATGCAGGAAACTGTTACCCTTGGGGTTTTTTACCCTTGGGTACAGACCTTTTACTTTTTTTCCAAATAATAAATCAAAACTTGTGTTTGAAATATGTATGCACACCATAGTCAAGAAGTGGTTGAGAGGTGCAGTGGTAAAACATTTCAGCATGTTTAAGTAGTCATAACTATTATCTTCTACTTCTTTCAAAGCCTCTCGTCATGTGTGGAGTGAGCTCTTAGTTTCAGTTTTACACACTTCTTTTTTCATAAATTGACACTATTGACATTATTGACAAATTGACACTAGCTGTAATCCTGAACCTGATCTGTGTGCACTTGCATGAAGACACTCACACAACAGTCTGGGGCCAGCATTTTTCCCCATGCTGACTACATAATCAGAAGCCAGTTTGTTAACAAAGGAGGTCTCATTTACATGGCTGCAAAGCTGTGAGCTCCCAGTGCGCCCACATTGTTTTTGACAGTGGGCCCACATCCAGCCGCTGACACACACAGGTTTTTTTGCACTTAGTATGGCTGTGTGACATTTACAGAAGCGTGAGTGACACCCTGATTTTTAAATCTGCACTGTGGTAGGAAAAGATTTGAGTTGGGTTATTGCACATATTGTCCAATTTTTAGATAATATTGGGACTCAAAGCATCACAGCCATTCTCGACTTTTACTGTATGGTGGCACTAACATGTTACATATTTGTGGCTACGCAAAATAGACTCTGATACTTAATTAACAAAAATGTGTTTAATTAAGATGAATAACCTATCTGATGCTTTCTTTTAGAGGAAATGACTTGAATTGTGTGCTTCTTATTTGTGATAAGTCCCTTGACTTCTGAGTTCAACCTAGATCATTGGAATTTGTTTGATGGAGTGTTTGAATTTTAATAAGTCCAACAGCTGGACGTGCCTTTTCTGCTTTTGAAGTGCAAGTGCAAGTTTTGTTAACAAAACATATTGACAGGCAAAAGAAGTGACAGAAATAGCTGACTTTCTACAATTATTACAGTTTTTGAGATCTACTTTTTGGTTTCATGCAAACATCTGACAGAAGAGGAGCGGGGAAGAGGATTCAGGAGTTGGTGCCTTTTGTCTGCTGTTCTGACCCACAGGGGAGAAATCTGTTTTGTTGAATAGCCATTAATCTTGTCCTCTCCTCCAGGAATCAGGAGTGTCAGGCAAACAGAGTCTTCAGAGGTCTTAAAGGACCTCTTTAGTCATACTAGATTGACATCAACAGAAAAACTAATTCTGGTGAACCGTGTTCTCTTGCCAGTTTAAACAAAAAGTGCCAAGTTTTTTCATTTCTTCTGCTCCCCCTGGTTCCTGCTCCATCTCAGTCTTTGGACTCTTTTTATTTTTCAACAGATGACCATGTCCCTGCAGGGGCTGGACGGGACTGAATCTGCCACGGTAGGTAACTTGACCTTCAGCCACAACTCAACATTTCATAACACTGGATAATACAAAGTATTGTCCACATGAGGAAAAGCCTCCAAGCTTAACCACAGTAGTTGCCATGGCAATCCATAATTACTTGCTAGAAAATCTCAGTCTGATGTGTGGTAACTATGTACATAGCAGATCCAGAAAGCTCTTCTTCTGCATTATTGCTCTGGTTTATCCTTTGCTTCATCTTATATTTGAACTCTTCTCCCTAAGTATTGAAATTCGACATCTTTTTACACAGTGCACAGTGTTTAATATGAAGCATCATGGTTAAGTTTCTCACTCTTTTATCCTTTTTTGCACTGACCTGCTAATTACTAAGATGCTGCTGTAGAATTTACACAGGTACTTTCATTTCTTCTTTTAGGTGTCTGTTTCTCAGAAGGAGGCTGACATGCGCACAGTTAATAAGGTTAGAGGGTTTGCTTACATCCAGCCTGTTGCTCACAACACACTCATCCGACTAAATAATCTTTATGTTTCACATATTTTATGTCTATTTTTCACAGCCAAACAGGAGAAAGATCAAGTTAGAGACTAGGTGGTGGATATAGTAGGTCTTTTAAAGATACTGCAACTTGTTGATATGCTAGAAGCTAGCACTTTTAAGAGTGAATGTAAGACCTGCAATACCTCAGTGTTGATATGCATGTCACGACTCTATGTTTTTAATATTGAATTAAATGCATCATAACCTCAAATGTTTCACAGCAACTTGTTTCTCGTGATACATGATCTTCCCTGCTCAATCTTCTGTCTCCCTCTTCTATACTGCAAAGTACATGCATAAGAAGTCAACTCGTCTTAGCACCATACAAATGTAATGCTGTGTTTTGTCCACTAGGTGGTGAAGCATCATCCAGGTTCAGCTAGTCGACCTGTTGTCAGTCCCAAGTACTGTCCTGGGGCAAACAACAATCCAGGTTACCTGTGTGAGACAGGACACTGCTGCGGGGAGACGGGCTGCTGTACCTACTACTATGAACTCTGGTGTGAGTCCACTGACTGACCTTGCCTTATTTAAAATGTGTAAAGAGTATCCAGGGTTGAAATGTTTGGATGTCTGAAGACTCTACTACAGTGCAGAAACGGAAATCTATGCCAGTCTTGTTTTAAATTTGTGTTGTATGTTTGGATTTGAGGAGAAAATAGTCTTGTCAGACTGAATATGAGCCAGATTCACCAGGAAAGTTCAGAAAATGTCTTACAGCAAGATAGTAAAGACAAAACAATGCCTGTATCACTTGTCAAGAGCCAAAAAGGCTCCGAAAAGGGGTTAGCTTTGTGCCAATTTAACACTTCATCTAAATTCTTAGACACAAAAAAAACATCTTCCTCTGAAGAGTTTTACTCAAGAGATCATGTCGTTAAGTTCATGAGTTGAAACATATTTATGCAAACCTTTCACTGCAGTTTCCAAAAACACTTTGAACCACTGCACTGGGGATTAAATTGGACGAATTTTCACCTCTTTAGCTAACATCAAGTTTTGATACACTGAGTGTATTGATTTAAAGTTTGGATGATTGTTTATAAGATTTTTAATGAATTTGGCTCTAACTGATCTTGTATTTAATTATTGCCATGATAAAAGATGTATGTATATGAAGTGGTAAATGATTGTTTTAGACAAAAATGTTGCATTTGTTTGTGATTGGGATTTTTACTAGTTGAAAGTAAGTAATTTTCACCACCCTGTCGTCAGAGCAGGTCAGAGTTGTAGTTTAGACAACGGTGCAAACTTTTATTGTTATTGTTTCCCTATCACAGAACCTCAAGGGTCATTGTGGGTTAATTTCCTGTTTCTTGCAGGGTTCTGGCTGCTGTGGACAGTTCTGATCCTCTTCAGCTGTTTCTGTGCTTACCGCCACCGTCGGGCCAAGCTGAGGATCCAGCAGCAGCAGAGACAAAGGGAGATCAATCTGATCGCCTACAATGGAGCATGCAACTACCCTTCCTCTATGCTTGACCTCAGTATGTCTTTTCATGGTTCCACTATTAACATTTAATGTCACTACTGGGAGGTTATTAAGTCTTTCTCATATTTGCATATAAACCTATTTTTAACTACTGTAATGTACTACCCACGGTTAGGTGTCATGTGGGATGACCACCACAAAACTGTGAATAATAAGTTTTATCTGCAAATCAATAAGCCTGTCCTTCTAAAGCTATTTATTTAATCACTAATACTTGTTGAACTGTCAGTAATGTTAAAGAAATACATGGATTTTCAGACAAATATTACAACCCCAAATGACTTCTCAAGGCTGTTCTTTTAATTCAACTTTAAAAACACTTCAATCTCTTAGCTGTGTTTTTTTTTTCTTCTTTTCTTCTTCCTCTAGAGTTTTCAAACATTGCCTATTCAAAAGTCTAATCTGTCAATGACCCTGAACCATACTTTTTTTCCCCTCAGGTTTTCTTGCTTCCTTTAAGTTGCCCTCCTATGAAGAGGTGGCGGCTCAGCCCACCACCCCTCCTCCGCCTTACAGCTCCGTCTTTGCCTTGCAGGGAGGCTCCATGGGGGGACCTAGCTCCTCTTATCTCCACCATCACCACCACCGTCACCCCTGTCCCCCTTACTTGGGCCCCGGCCCGGGTCCCAGTGCCCTGACTTCCTCCCAAAGCTCTGATAATTACACCAGCTGCTCATGTGAGTCGTGCTCCCTCACCTCCCCCTCCAGCACCTCCTTCTCTGTCCAGGTGACGGATGAGACGTATGACAGCAGCCGCATGTCTACACCCAGTGACGCAGGGGTTGACTGCAATATAATTCCAAGAATTGGGGCCAATTTTGCACCAACTCCTTCCCCACCACCCCCACCTGATGTGATCCCTGCAGTCACTCCAGATGTTGTACCCGTGCAGAGACGGTCATCCAATGCCAACGAAGGAGTCTCATCTTTAGCTCCACCTCTGTCACTTTCTTTACACTCTCGTCCTTCACACCCCTCTCGTCTCCCTCTCTCTCCTCTTATCCTACTATCTTCCCTCCCTCCTGATCAAGTCCATCCTCTTGTCTTCTCAGACCCACTTGGAGCTCATAAAGTTAAAGAGGAGGTTTCCCCCTGTGCTCCGACACCCAGCTCCATTGTGTCTCTGCCTACACAGGCTGTCCTGTCCTCGAGTGTGGGTGCTTTCATTCAGTCCAGCAGCAAAGAGGCGCACAAGCTAGAGGAGGAGGAGGAGGAGGAAGAAGATGATGATGATGAGGACCATTTCCGCCATCGTCGGCTTACAGGAGACTCCGGCATTGAGGTGTGCCGCTGCCATGTGAAGAGAGAAGCTGAGGAAGAAAGGCAGAAGGAAAGTTCCGGCAAAGGAGGAAAAGTGGCTTTAAAGGAAGTGGAGAAAGCAGACATGCTGCATGACAGCGTTGACTGTTCTCTTCAAAGGAAAGCTGCTGCTCAGTCACCAGTGCTTGACGGTTCCTCATCCTCTCATGTAACTAAGAAGACATGTGAGGCCTTCATCGCCGTGGAGACATCTTAAACCCACAACACCAGACATGTAGAAGTAGAAAAAGTAAGATGTTAGCACTTGTGGGCATCCTCATAGATCAAGACTAGTAAGTGAAAAGTTGAATCACCGAAGAAAGTCTGGTCTGTTTTGAGCAGAGAGACCAGAAAAGTGTTATATTCTCTCAACCTCTGTTCTATTTCAAACGAGAAACTCAAAGAGAGGCTGTCATCTGAAAGACCATGCAGAGTTGATTTATTTGAGAGGAAGGCACATCATTTTTGATGCTCTTTTCTCTTTCTCTGCCTCTATTTTGTCTTATGCTTAGCAAATCAGAATCCAGATCAGCTGCTCTTTGAATTGTCGCAGACTACACACAATAACTTATTTTCTCTCTTCTCCCTGTAAGACACAATGTGGTGGAAAGAGCATTTAAGCTGTTTGAGGAGAAATTCCTTGAAAAATGGCATGATCGTTTCTAAACGTTAAGGTCAGGGCAAAGTAAGGGAATGGGGAGATAAATTGGAGGAGTGATATGTGTAGTTACAAAATAAAATAAAGACAGACATTTTACCAAGAAAAAAATCTATCTATGACGCTCAAAACACTAAAAAGGTTGAGAACTATTTTCCTCATATTTCTTCAACCACCCTTATTTCATTTGACCTGCACCAACAAAAGAGTAAGACTTAATAATTACCAGACATCCTCTTGCCTTGAAAAAAGATATGTTCTTTGAGCAGTATGAGGTTGATTTTATGAACCTTTATTTTCACCGGAGCAGCTCTAGCATTATGTCTGGGTCATGTTATGTGACCTTAATTTATCTCTACCTTTTGAAAAAGTCAACAACTATTAATCATTCAGCTCAGTGACATGATAGTTACCTGTGACTTTTTCTTATGTGTGGTGAGTGTTTGCTTTCACCAGCTTTATCACTCTGTTAATCAGCGGATGTGATCTGAAAAGGCAACCGTTATAGCTGATTAACAAAGTTTCTGTTTTATAAATTGTGTCTTATGTTGCTCCATATAGAAGAATAGGGGCATATTGATATAAAAAGTGTTGGTGGCAAAGCTTTACGATGGTTTGTTGTTTCAGACTGTTACATGATTATACTGTTCATCAAATGACTGTTGACTTTAGATTTAACATGCTCGAACATGTCCAAGCGGTCGCTCATTGCCGTATTTTTAAAGCGATGTAAATCTGTTTCCTCTATGGACAGATTGATTGTTGACTTTTTATAAGGCAGATTCTTTTTGATCTTAATCTCATCATCGATAATGAATGTAAACGGTTATGCATTGCAACAAAGAAATATATACTCATGTTAGCAGAGAATTTTTATAGCATGTTGCTTAACCGAAAACCTCCAGAGTAGATTCCGAAAATGCAGCAAGGGAATACAGTCTGCCGTGAGTGGGGTTTGAGCAGACACTTTAAATTGAAGTGCTCATTGTGATGTCTGTCTGAGTGTAGTAATGCTTGTGAAATATCATAGATGTACAAAACGATGGTTTAAAGTCACACTAAGAATAATGCCTCTTTTATTGTTGCTGTGGCTTACAGAGACTGTTGTCTTTCGGTTCGTCCTGATTGTGTGTAAAACAGTTCGTCCTCTGATGTCTCGTTGTTTGGTGTCTGTCATTAGGGAGCAGCTTCTGCCTCAGAGGTGGGGGGTTGTGAGGTTGATACCCTCGATTGTTGCTCTGTACATCCTTTGATTAGATCAAGGTAGTTGATCCTGGTCTGAGTCGGAGGAATGTGCACAGAATGTACTCTTTAATCCTAAGTACAAACTGTGCTGAAGCTTCAAAGAGACTGTCTCACATCCCTTTTTTTGTACATTTGTCTTGCCATGGATATTACAAGTCAAATGTTGCAGCGGGGGCCACTTTCTTATATCTTCTGCTTTGTGTTGAATCGACTCTGCTGTCAGATGCATGAAAGGGAAAGCTTTCAAATCATTTATAGTTTTATGAGCACAAAGGTGGCCTCGTGTTTGCTCAAAATCATTTCATTTGCCTGAAAAGTGGTGTGTTTGAGCGCTGATTTTATCGGGAGGGTGAGCTAGTTTGTGGTGCGGTCTTGCTTTGCCGTGAAGTTTATCTGAGAAACTCTTTTCAAAGCTCACAGGTGTGTGATTGAGGTGATCGGTCTCGGACATTGACTGCATCCTTTGGCCGTATCAGAACAAAAAGACCTGAAAGCTGCTTTTTCCATTGGTTTAAACTAATTCTGGCTGGTCAAAGTGTATGGTGCCTGAATTTAGATTTATGTTCTATAGTTTAATGCTGCTACATGTGAGAGTGTGTTTGTCTGTGTGTTCTGTAAATTGTGTATATTTGTACATTAAATGGTTAAACATTTTCTAGCAATGCTTAGCAGTTTGTTTCTGAAATATAAACAGCAAATAGTTCACGTGATCTTTGCAAAAATAGTATTTAGCAATAGTATTCACACTCTTTCCTTACTCTGGTTGATGCTGGTTTATAGGAAATTAGCTGTTGTTAAAAAAAGGCATTTACCTCTTTATATGGGCTGAGGCCCTTGATTGTACAAAGCAGCAATTTAAAAGCCTATTGGCTGGTGTTTCTCCTAAGTGCAAACTCAGATTATTTGGTTTTTTCACATGTAGCCCCTGTCTGTGCCTCTCATCGGTTACTGCTACTTTAAGACAAAGTCTCTAAGTTTTCTCGTAACAGTTACCAGGCTATCCTCAGTCCTTCTTTCTATCAGAAAGTGTTAGCATTCAAGAAAATTGTTGAGAGGGTTTCCATGTCTTCACTGTGTTTCCTATTACACCCAAAGATGGTGGCAAAAACGGAAATTTCACTATTTTTAAGCTTGATCTTTCTTGTGTAATAGAATGAATATGTTGTAGCACAAATTGTTTTGTTTTTCTTTCTGTAAAAATCACTCATTTTTTCTGTTGCTTTAAAAAAGCATTAGGGGATGAAAATTTGAAAATTTTGACACATTTTTTTCAAACTTGGTATGTATTTTATACCTTTATTTGCTCTCTTTTCAAATATAACGTTCATTACATGGCACACTCCTGTTACGGCAATGTGGCACAAACAGGGACTAGTTAAATCCCAACTCTAATTTCACATAGACGCCAAACTGATCTGAGTTCAGTGTATATAGACTTAATTCAACTTTATTTTGCCATGTCAGCAGCTAGTATGTACAGACAAAACGCCCAAACTCTACCCTCATTGTTACTGAAGGCCAATGCCTGATTTAAGACTGTTACCTCGCTGAGTTTTGACTGTAAAAAGGACTGTTTACTTCTGCTTATCAAGATAGTAGTTATTCTATATTTGTACTGACTTGATTTTGTAATGCCAAGAATTTAAAAGTCGAACTCAAACACAGAGCCCACATCACTACAACTGAACTTGTTTGCCAGGATTAAAAAAAAAACAAAAAAACACAACAACCTGTCAATTCAGGTTTATAAAAGACTGTCTGCCTCCCAGGAAACTAAACATTCTCCTTTTCCTCCTGCAGCATCAAGACAGCAGGGTTTATACGAGTATCTGTAAGTGTTCTTTTGTGGAATAGTTCAGCTTAATATTGCTTCAAACTGTGGTGTTCTTTTATGGTATACTCGTGTATATATTTTTACCTGCAGCTTTTATTGTGTTGTAAGTATGTGTGAGAGAGTTACCGTCAGCTGTATCGTTGTGTCGTCAAATCATTGTTGCTTATTATCAAGCCAAAGTTAAATGTTGTTGTTAACACGATATTTGTCAATATGAATATTCAGACATTTTTATGTCATCATGTATACTGAAGTCACTTTTGTACCTATGTGTATAGTAAAAGGGAATTATGATGTAAAATCCAAACAAAGCTATGCTCTTACATATGAAACATTCATTTGTTGCTCAATCCTGGTGCTTTTTTTCCTCTGATAAGTAGCTTTGTATTTTTTTAGATAGCATTTAAGTTTTTTCCATTGATGCTCATTTGTATTTAATGTCGGACCCAGATATCTGCGCTACCTTATTTGACAGAAACCGTGGATTTTGTGTCAAAATAAAAAAAAGTGCAACACGCCTCTGCTTCTCTTAACATCATTCACGTTTGTCTTTGTAGTTTTGAAATACAACAATTTAGGCAGGAACAAGCCACCCACACACGAGTAGATGTCCCTGTGACTCAGGTTGAATCATCAGGCACTCTGAAAGCTTTCACTTTTGTTAAAACTATGATCATGTGTAGTGGACAGCACGGTGTATAAAGAATGACAAACGCAGCACACATCAGATGTATTAAATTACTAATCTATCCAAGGTTTGAGTCTGAAGTGCCAAAAGAAATATTCTAGGTCTGACCACACAGGCCATGAACTGTTACCCAGCAATTCTCTACCTGCTTTAAGTGCAGGTAAATTATCTCATTTTTGCGATAATGCAGTTCATAAATTTCCTCTCCATACCCTTGAATTGGCCAAAAAGGCTACCAGTAGGATGATGACCAGCTACAGATCCAAAAGTGCAAAAAGGGTGGGAAAACTATCTGCAATGTTACCATCAATCATCCAAGAGTAATCCCAATGAAAAAAAAAAAACTGGAGATGCTGAATTAGCATCCAAACAAAATTATATAAGCCTACTGTTGGCCTTTTGTTTTCAAGACAAATTGTGAATTCTCTCTTTCAAGCCAAAGAGTGACACAACTTAATGCAGATAGAGTTGGCATTTATGGTAGCTATCAGGAAGTGTATAGTCGGTTTAAAATAATGATTGTTATGGGCTCATCAGCTGTCTCTATTTTTAGAAGTCTCATGTACTTCTAGAAGTAATATGGGCCAAATTGTATGGCAACACAACAACAGCCAGAAGCTTTTGTATAATAAAAAAATAAGACAAAACCTAAAGTTACACAAAGGTGGAGTCCCAACATTTAAGTGTAAGGATGCAGGGATCATATAGGTAACTACTGTCAATATCTCTTGAAACCTGAGATTTTGTCTGGTATGCATTTTTATTTCTCTTTTTTGCAGGCAGTAAAATCTACTAAGTATAAAAACTAAAACTGTTCTTTGTACAGGGAGTTGTTTTTAGTGTTGTTAGTCATAAGTGTTATTATTAGTAATTTCCCTTTTTTTCACTGAAATGGGTGGAAAGGTAGTGCAATGGGTAGCACTGCAGCCTCAAAGCAAGAGGGTCAACGGTTTGAACCCTGGTCGGGCAAGGTGGAGAGTTCACAGACCAAAAACATGCCCATACCAGGTTAATTGGTGATTCTAAATTGCCAGTCGGCATGAGTGTGTGTGAAAGGTTGTCTGTTTCTTTGTCAGCCTCTTGCCCGATGACAGCTGGGATAGGCTCCAGCCACCTGAGACCAAGTGGTGAAGAAAATGGATGGATGGATGGATGAATGTAAAGTTGTGCCAACTTGGGCAGTGTCTCTAAAAAGTAGATAACAGGTCAAGTTTTAAAAAAGAAGTATCATGGGCCTGAGAGGCAGAAATGTAATATCCACAAATGTGGATGCCAGGTCTTCTGAGGAAATTGTAAAAATCAAAACCTTTTATACCACTTATATGAAAAATATTTGCAGCCCCATCTGGTGGTGAAAATTTATAAGACAAAAATAAGACACATCAACGTGGATCTGGGGGTTTTTTTCTCCCCATATTTTCACTGGAATGTCTCTTACACTAAAGAAAAGCAGCCTGTCATTGTGTCTGGAGATGTTTCTTCTCTTTTTTAAAGGCATAATAGATACTGTATCTAGATGTCAGAGAATGGGAAAAACAGGTTCAGATAATGACCCCAAATAAATTAACCATAATGTGGAGTATATGACAGAAACGGGTCAGGAACATCAGTCATAACATTAACAGATTCCTCCTTCGAAAAAATTAATGCAGACATTTTATGTGATGTGAATTGTGTTCAGTGCACTTGATTTTGATGGTGAATTTAGCCACATAAAAAAGAAAGACAATTAACTGATTGACATTATAATGAAATAAAACCACTCCCATGATATCAGAGAGAAGACAGTATTTATTAGTAAGGAAAAGAGAAATGTTGCTTGACTCATCCTTAATTACTTTGCCCTGAATAAAAGAATATCACAGATAAAAGCTATACATTACAGCAGACGGGTTTATTTCCTGCTCTGTGATTGGTCGGATCAGACCAGCACCCACCCCCTCCACCGACCACTCCCCGTCCGCGTTTTCCTCACGTGACCGCGCTGTGCTCGCTCCTGCAAAGTTAAAAACAGACTTTGTTTATCTTGAAGCCTGTTTGTTTGAAATGCTCTCCGACCTACCTTTCTTCCCCCCCTACCTTTTCATTCACTCCTAAACTTTTACTTTTCTCAGCCTTAAACTGCTGAGAGGAGTTTTACAAACCTTAGCATTTCGCATTCACGCTGTAGCATTTTCTGCTCTCTTTGTAATTTATCTGGACCTCATTGTTTTGCATTTTCTTCAACTGATAACGTGAAGAGGAGGAGGCTCTGGATCTAAGATTTTTCACCTCGTTTGCTTGTCTCCAGTTCACAGTGCTCTACATTTTCTCCGTGCAGACCAGTTTCCTGTCATTTTTGAAGGGATTTGTTGCAGCTCGACAGGAGGAGAGAGCATTGTGAGGGATTTTTAAAACCAGCATTTGGTGTAAGCGCCATGGCGACTGATGTGGATACGTGGTCCTCCGCTCCTAAAGCCGACGGTGAGTGATGAATCCAGCCGTGTTTCATGCTCCATGTGTTTGTGCAACCCTCATGGAGCTACCGTGGGGCCTGATAGCATGCTCTCTCCCGTATCCATTGTCCCAGCATGGGATGGGCTGCAGCAGTAAGCACTGGACACGCTCCACCATGTGCTCCGTTAAAGCCTCACACACACGCACACACACGCGCGCACACACAAAAACACACACTCAGAAATGTCGAGTTTAACCAGAGCTGCAAACACGGCTCCAGCTTTGCACCACCTCTACGACACAACACACCGACTCTGATACATTTGGATGTTTTATCGGATTCAACGCAGTTTGTCTTTGACTTCGTTCACATTTAACCCTTTTTACGTGTCTGATTGGAGGAGGACACATTGCTCACTTCCGCTTTGTCAAGTCGTTGTTTGCACACACTGAAGCAGCCACCAATGTACTCGTTTTATCTAGAGGAAATCTTTATAGGCCAGTTATTGTGGTTGTTAGAAGACAACATGAGTGAGCTGATGTGCTTGGTTCGTGATTTATGTGATAAGCAGAGTGTACTGTTGTTGCTCATCAGTTTATTCGGTGTCAACACATTTTATACACATTTTTAGGGTAGAAAATGTCTTTTTTAGGTTGTATTTTGACCTGCACGCTGCGTAAATCTTACCACACGTCCCTCCTCTGCATTAAATTATACATCCTCAATGACGGAATGCCTGCAGGGCTTCAATGCCTTCATTTTAAACCCTTTAATATACACATTTATGTTGCAGTCTTGTTCAAACTTGCACTTCTAGAGCTCCTCGGGTGTTAATATTGACCATGCATGCGTCCTGTACGCATACAGTGGACGTGCAGCCCTTGTTTTCATTGCGCAGTGGCTCTGTTTGATACTCCAGCTCATGGCACACCGAGTTCCGTGCTTTGCTCGCTCAGACAGCGATGACGTCGACATGTATAGCCTAATATAAGAGCCAATTGGAGCGCCTTACATAATCTGTACACTACCCGTGTATTTAAGGTTACATAAGAAGTATAAATGTTTCGTAGACGCTGTAACCAGCTGTGGCTTTTGACATGTTTTGTGTTGTTAATACAGAGGCAAATCTGTGCACGAAGACAGTGACACCACGTGGTTTATTCTACTGCTGTTGGTGGTGTCTCAGTGCACAGATGGGCTCTTCTGCATGAACTCTGCAGGCCCTCTTTCTTAAGAGAGGTTGGCCACGCTTGATTGGGCAGTAGTCTGTTGATGAAGTGGTCACACACTTTGAAAGAGTCCATTGTTTTGAGGGGGAAAAACAACTCCTCTATATGATGCGGGTCAGTCCGAGCATTGAACTCTCACTCAGCAGTATGGAAAATATGCAAAGTTTGCATCATAAAGAAGGGGATGCACAGTACAACTGGCATAATATTAGTATAGAGCCTAAAGATAAAGCATATCATTTGCAACTGCTTACAGGTTTTGTGGTCGCCAACGATGAGTCAACATTTCTTGGCTGTATGGAAGTATTTTGAATTGTTGCAGACAGATGGCAAAATAGCTATTTGCAGTGTCTGTAAAGCACAAGTAATGAGAGGAAGATTGAAACACTCCTTCAACAATTTGATTGTAAATCTCAAGAGCTGTCATTTACAGGCACCAAGAGTTTCTAAATAGTGGAAGGAAAAAAGCATCTGTGCCAGCAAAAACATGTAAGTTTGAAAATGCATTTATGGATATTTTGCTCTATCCATGTACCTTTTATAGTTTTTCCCTTTGACACTTAAAAACACTCACATGTTGGTTTATGTATCTGTCATATTATGCACAGTCTGTTAAAGAAATATAGAACTCCTTCATCTTAGACTAAATATTTGAGTTCCTTCATTTCAGTGTCCTACTACTCAGTTAAAATAGACCATAGGAATTGTAGTAGTAATACAAAGGGGGTTATATCTGAGTGTATTTAAACAGCGTTTCACCTCTGATAACCTGTTGGTGTGTGGGCGAGTCTGTGGATTAACACAGATCTTGTGTTTGCTGTGATGAATGTCTCACTGCGGATGCAGATTTGAAGCCCAGTCAGCTAAGCATGTTTACAGTCATTTTTGGATAAATACATGCATTAAGAACCTGAAAGATAAATCTCCACTGCCTTAAATGTCCAGCCAGAGCTCTGTGTGGCCCTCAGAGCACACATTATGAAATGTTCATGCCTGTTAACCCTCCTCAATCATGCACACATTCATGATCACATGTTTGCATAGGTGGGTGGTTCAATTCAAAGTGAAATCTTAGTAGAAACGGATCAGATGTGCACAGCAGTTTTGCAGCGGTGATTGGCTTAACATTAAAACTAATCTTTTGTGTGGTGTCTGAGTTGTGATTGGTTTTCATTATCTACTGCTGTCAAATGGGGAAAGTCAGCTCATACAAAATTAAGTTTTTTTTTCAATCCCTCTCTGTGCTCATAGAAAATAACCAGGGCGATAGTCTCAGATGTGGTGACCTTCATCCTTGATTTGGCAAGTGTGTGTGACCAGCTCCTGTACTTACTGTACCCTCCACGTGATGCATCTTAAACTTGTTTTGAAGTCAAATACTGCCTCCTTTCATTTAGTGAAATGACAGTTTAACCTCCAGGACATCCACACCCTTTTGTTCTTTGATAGATTATCACCACAAGGCCACATGCATCTGGACTGCTTTTTACTTTTTGTGTCCTATATCATTGTACAGACTCTTGTCCTTGCACACAGGATGCCATATGTTCTCTGTATGCAAACCTGACAGAGGGAGAATGAGTTGTGGTTACATTTTTCATTGGCTTACCTTTTTATTGAACTTTAAACTTAGACTAGTAAGAGGAATGAACAAAATAAGTAAATGTATAATAGTAAAAGAAATTGTCTGTCCCAGTATGTGTGTAATCATATCAGTTTTCCCACTTGTCTGCACAAACTATCACCCAGTTTTCATCCAACGCTCATTTAACGCTGCTTGTCTCCTTAAACTCAATGCTAGATGCAGTTTGTCCTCAGTCTAAAGGGAACTTCAAAATATGTACCAGCTTCATATTTTTTCTGTTGTGTACAATAAAATTGAAGCACTCTGAAGTTTTATTTTTGGGAGATGTTTAAAAAAGTACAAATCTGTCATTAATACGAAACTGTAGTTTCTCGAGGTCTAGTTTTCATTTTTTGGTTGTTCCGCTTCATCACTGGAATTTTTTTTTTTTTTGTCAAACCGAAAAGGGGAAATAATTGGTTGATGAAAATTTTAATTAGATAAAAAACCAAGAATGTGACACAAAACTAGCTTGTACACATCTCAAATGTAGGTTTAAGACCCACTTGGAGAATTTGTAAAAAGCATTGTAGTGCTCTGTACATTGAAATGAAAAGGTAAGACTAGACGCTGTATTTGATTTTCAAAAGTTCCGTCGTACTCACAGGATGTTTAGCATGTGCAGTTGTGAACTCGAGGTCTGTCCCTTGGGAGATATGTGAGATCTGTGCTCCACTGACCGCCCTCACTCACACTGCTACTGTACAGACACATAAAACTGAATGCCTCAGCAGTGTTTCTGCCTCTCTCAAATGGGAAATCTCCCACACAACATGTAGGGCAGAGGTCTGTGCTGGCTTGCATATCACTGTGTGTTATGGCAAAAATCAGTTAACAGCATGGGGCCCTTTTAAAAGTGTTTGCATTGAGTTATTGTTACACTAACTTTATGGGATCCTGACACACAGACACACTTTCTGTGGAGTTCAACCTAGAAACCTGAAACTAAAGTTTCAGTGTAACTCTGCATTACAGATGTACTTGATCTCTGCTTTTTCTTCTGCTTGTTTTGCAACTCTTGACTTGGCAAACAACAGTAACATTTACTCCCTTCCCATATTTCTGCTCCACTCCAATTGGCCAGTGTTTTATTTGGCCACTTACCATTGGTTAGTTCCTTATTTACTGCGCTGGCAGCCCCTGTGACCTACATGAGTTAAAGAGGAGGAGCAACAAGAGGAGGAGATGACACATGGTCGGCTGTTTACAGTTTTTGAGGGCCAAGGGTGTGGTGCTGCACTTAGTGCAACAGGTTAAATCAGGGAGGGCCTAGGTGCTTCCTTTTTCACACTTTTTCATTTTCCTGAGCAAGCAAAAGCCATCAACAGTTACAGCTGATCTAAAGATTCCTGAAATACTTACCTGGTTGCCAAATTTTGACAACCACAACTTTTTGCAATATTTTTTTTTTTTTTTTTTTACCTTAAACTAAAGTTTCATGTGCAACTTGGGCTACACTTAGACTGCTTGCTCTTTTGACCAGTTGTTTGGATATTCCCTCTCCTTCTGACTGTTTTTGTCCACGTGTCTTGTAATCTATAGGCTCAAAAGTCCTCAAATTGCCATTTGGGGAGCGTGCATGAGGACTTAGAGTATTCATTACACCCTCAGACACTCCTCCTCCTTCTCCTGCTCTCGCTCTCTCTCTCTCTCTCTCTCTCTCTCTCCCTCTCCCTCTCTCTCTATTCCTCTCTCTTGTTTCCTGCAGCTCTATCATGTGACCAGTCATGGACCCAACCAGGCCATATGTAGTCAGGTCCACTCTAGCCACTGCTCGCGAGAAGACAGTGAAATAAAAACTGGTGTCAGCATTTCTGCACCATGCTTCTCCATGCTCCCTCCCATGCCTGCAGCTCTCTATTTCCACTTGTTGTTGTCAGGCACTGAAGCAAAACAGGCACTGCTTTTCTTTTACTAAACACAGTTTTTTTTTCTTTGAATGCACGGAACTAGCATAATTTCATAGACCAAATTTTAAAAATTGCTTGACACTTTGATCCATCTCATGGCTGCTGATAGAGCCGGTGAGTGTTCCAACTTTGCACGTGGAGAAATGCACTGTTGTCTTTTTTTTGTATGCTTTGAGGTGTGCAAAGCATGTCTGGGGCTTGTGACACATGGAGGCTCATTTGACTTTGAGTGTCTCTATGTTAAAGCTGTTGAATGCACCTGCTAATTATCTTTACTGTTTGAAGATTCAATAAATCTCACATTTTTACAATAGTTGCAATCTGTGAGATGCATACAAAATCTTTTATGCAAACCAGTGATGCCCTTTTCATCGTCTTTCAGATTATGAATTGCACTGAAACCTACTTGCAAGTTCAAATGGGATCATATCTGCCTTTGAATAATAAAAAATATAATGATCAAATGAAGATTATTTTTTAAGTCATAAATCTTTTGGGGGGATGTTGAAATCTAAAACTCTGTTAACACTTTTCATGATGTGGTTTTTAACCTTTTTGTTTCTTAGAGGGGTCAGCCCTGTGAAGTAAAATAGGCACATGCCACATTATATTTGGACTGTAGATGTAGTTAAATTATCTGTGATTTTACCAGTTTGTCTTGCATTCATAGATAAGTTAAAGTTCCCCAGTGAAGAAAGCAATGCATGCATGCGCACACCAATACCCCCCCCCCCCCCCCCCCCCCCCCCCCCCCCCCCCCCCCCCCCCCCCCCCCCCCCCCCCCCCTCAAGCAGCCACAGCTCATGGACCTGCTCAGCCACATTTATCTGACTGCGTTCCTGGGACTCAAGATCTTACTCCTGAAATATGGTTAAGATTACGAACCCAAGCTGAAAACTCCTACAGTTCTTCTAAGCTTTCAACATCACAGTACAGACTTTTGCCTCGTGAATGTGTATCAACCCAACTCCAAAAGTTTGCCATAATATTTTTAGCATCACCTGTGCTTAATTGTCATAATCGTCTTCAGTATTATACACCTTTACCTGCATTCTAACAGTATGACCCACCCTCATCTATCCTAATTTTCTGCACACAGGGATGTTTTCTTACGAGGAGAACCTGGCAGAAGCGAACCGCCCCTATAGTGGCGAGGAGGACCTGTTGAATGAAGCAGAGGTGAACGGAAACTGGACGCCTCAGGAGAAAGCGCTGCACGAGGCACGACTCAAAGCCAAAGCAAAGCGACGCCTGCGCAAGTCCTCATCCCGCAACTCTACCAGCGAGTCATTTTCAGAGTCGGGGGATGTGGCAGGAAGTGACCCAAACAGTCCCAAGGGCAAAGTCAACACCAATGACCGCAAGTCCAGAACAGGCAAAGGCAGAGGCCTGCCAAAGAAAGGTACAAAAGTGCGGAAGTGGCGCGCAGAAATATTCTGGGTTATTGTTTAGGAGCTGCAATGACAAAAGAGGGGCATTAGTTAGTTAGTTAGTTAGTTGGAGTGGCACTGAAAAACCATGCTTCCTCTCCTCATGAAGAAATGGAAAAATAATACAGCTGTAGAGATGCTGTTCAGCAGGATAAAAGTAATGAAAATTTGTTGAGTGTGTGGTTAAATATTACTTGCAATCATGTATGTCTGTTTGCTTTGTCACCTTTCTGCAGGCGGAGCAGGCGGCAAAGGAGTTTGGGGGGCTGCTGGGATGGTTTATGAAGATGAGGAACCTGATGTACGAGACCCTAACTATGATGAATCTGCTCAGGTGGGTCAATCTGAATTCTTGGCGACCTCAAGGATGTTGATCTGCAGAGGGTGAGAAATACATTGTTGAGAAAATGAGAATTGTCATACAAACACATTGATGTTTTATGAGTGATTTAAAACCTACTTAACTTCCGAGTTAGAAGGAATATGAAATCTCAACAGATGTTGGGCAAATTGTAACAACAAAATATTCTGCAATCTATGCTTCCAATGTGACTTGTTTTTACCGCAAATAAAACAGCCTGTCCAGCAGGGTTGGTTGGTTGACTACAGTCAGAACTGCTGTGTGGAGCAGCTTTTTGTTCCAAAGAGGCCCACCGATCAGAGCTGTGGACCCCTTTCATTACTCGTGTCAAACAGATCGTGCTGATGTCGTTGCTGAAACAGTAAAAATAAAAAGAGGCTCCATGAGTTGTAGGAAAATTTGACAATGCCAGTTATGGGCGTTCTAAGACATCGCTGCCTTTCCTTGTGTCCATACCGCCATTTCTACGCCATTCTTCCTGCTGGTTACTTCACAAAAGTCGCCACAGGTGTGGAGGAGTCCTTTTAAAACTGAAAACCCACCACGCTTTACCGCTTCACTGTTGCTTATCAGGAGGTTTTTCATTTTGTTAGGTCACGTTTTCTTGTTTTTATTAACTCTTGTCTCTGTCAAGGGTTTGTCCTAACCGTTCTTAAAGGTGCTTTGGTTAGGACCCTCCAAACAAAAGACCTATTTGATGCAGTTAAAGACATTACAGAGTCAAATTCTATCCTTGATAATTCCATTCTGGTATCAGATCCTGACATGACACCGAGTCAGCTCTGTTAAAGGTGCACATTGACATTGCCTTGCCTGTGGATGCTGAGAACTGCTGTGCTAGTGCCACTGGACCTCCCCAGCTTTTGAGACAGTCGGTCATGCTGTCCTTGTGTCACATGGCCAAGAGCAGTATGCAGGCATCCATGGCTGTTCTTTGATGGTTAAGGTCTTACCTGGCAGATAGAAGCTCCTCTGTGATGACTGGTGACCTCTACTCACCACAGGGATCCATTCTTGGCCCGATCCTCTTTGCCTTGTATATGCTACCATTTGGATCAATGATAACAAACCATAACTCGTCTTTCCATTTTTATGCAGATGGTTTGCAGTTATTTTGGTTTTGAAACCCAACAAAGACCCTGCACTCAGAACCTGCCTAATGCTAATGCAGCGAGTTGTGGCACTCCCTTCTTTAAAATACAAATGAAAAATCTTAGCTTTGCATTTGACAATGGCTTGAAATTTGAGAAACAAGCTTTTTTGGCTCCATCTCTCGGCCAAAGTGAAGCCTGTTCCCGATTGGCAGGACCTTGATAAAGGAATTCATGCATTCATTAGTTCGAACCTCAATTACTGTAATGTCCCTTCATGTCAACTACAGCGAGTCTTCTTTTCTCGCTTTCTGCTTGTACAGATTGCTGCTGCCAGGTTTTTAACTAACACATCCAGACATGACAAACTGAGCAGCAAACAGTTATAGAGAAGTTTGAAAACTACAAAAACATTGTAACTGCAAAATCCAACACCTAACTCCAAAATCTAACCCTGGTTGTTTTCAGTAAAATTCCTGAATGTACCATCCGCATGTTACCAAGAGTTGCAAAAAGATGCAGCAGACTCTGGTCTAACTCTTGAGAATGACTTCTAAGTCTAACTAGAGCTACTCTGTTTTATATACACACTCTTTTCTATTCTGTTTTATGTCTTCTGAAAGGCTCTTGATACATTGCAGCTGAATCCCACCTTTGTATTTTTGTGTATTGTTATGTTTTGTTTTTATGGTACTGCTTGTATTTATGCTGTCATCTCTGACACTGCCATAAAGCACTTTGGATACCTTTTTGGTTATTGGAAAGGCTTTAGAAATAAACATTTATTCATAATCACGGTCCACTCTCAGACAAAAGGCACTCAAATCTCTGACTTGTACAAAGAATTGTGAAATATGAAATGGCACAAAATCAAAGAACAGTTTAACATTTATACTGGATTATTATTGCACTCTGAAATTCTGGACTATTGTATCAAAGTCCACATGATTTTAGCTGCTGCTCATTTAAACACGCCTACTCACATGTTTTTTTTTTCTCTAGTCCAGATGGCTATGTCCCATCACAATCAACAGTATCTTGAATCTTTAACCCGCTTATCAAACAAATGCTCCAACCAAGTTTTGTGTGCTCCTCTCTATGGCTGTGTTGACTGAATGGCAGAGTGAGAACGGGGCTTCTGTGAGTAAGATGTCGATAACAGTTGAGATGGGCTGGTGTGATTCGGCCTTGACTGTGGTGGAAAAATGTTAGTGTGTTAACAGGGAACTGGGTCAGAGTGGTGCAGGAGGAACTTAGGGGACATGTGCAGATGCTGACCTTCAAATCATGATACTGATAAAAGATTTCCAAATAGTCCAGGTTATCATGTCCCTGCGGAAAGCTACACAATGTTCCACTGAATTTAGTAGCTGGTTTACTCCCACCTCCTCACAAATGTTTGGATTCATTAAAAATCGCCTACATGTTAAGGACTTGCAGGAAAAAGAAAAAAAATTGTTGAGATGTTGAACACTGGTTTATTTTTTTGCCTGTTCTTGGCAGTAAATGGTTGTTTTGGTTCCCTTCCATTACTCTGTAACTTTAACAATCGCTTCATACAACCATGCAAAACACAGGAAAGTGAATCAGCCTTTTGACTGCTGGCTTTTTTCCCATTGTTAGATTCACATTTGTTTTCCTGTTAGAAGAACCATGGTTTCTTAAAGCACTTCAAGAGCACAATTGGTGCTTTAAGGTGCTACACTTTACACTAACCTATACTGTAAGCATCTTTTGTCCTCTTTTTATGAAGTCAAAGCAGTCAGTCTTCATATTTTTAAAATTGCAATTCCTTAATCTACTCCTAATCCACTCATGCTCATGTAAGTTGAGAGGTTTTAGAAATTACAGTTTGAAGTCACTAGCTTGTTAAGTTTTCCTTAACTGTTTTTCTTTTTTCTTTTTTTACGTTGTCTTTTACAGGATTTCAATGATTCACTTCATTCAATCATTCTTTTCAATCTATGTGCTTGATTTCCCTTACTTTTGTTCTCTGGATTAAACAAACTGCTAACCTGGAAGTAAGTGGGACCTGTTTATGACCCACATTCCTGAGAAGTAAAGCAGAGACAGAGAAGAGAAGTGAAAGAGTCACTGAAAAACAGGTTATTCCTAGAACAGATTGTGATCTCAATTCATAGGGCCCTGTCATAACTAATAAAAGTTATGACAGTTATAACTTGGATCCTTGATAAGCTCTGTTGTTGTTTTTTAGACACTGTCAAGTTTGCTGTTTGCTGATCTTAGGCATTTCATGAACCAAAGAAGATGGGAAAGTTAAAAAACTGAAAACTTATTCTCAAGTAGTAGACTTATTGATATTTTGGCAATTTATGTATGTATTTGTGGACTTTTTGAAAATGATGTTTTTGTCCTTTAAGGGAGACACAGTCTATGCAAAAGTTGTTCCTGAGGTTGATGAAAAGGAACTAGAAAAGATGGTCAACCCCATCGTTCAGGAGTACTTCGAACATGGCGACACAAAAGAGGTCCAGGTAAACAAAGAGTTCAGTTATCTTTCAGTTTTTTGACTGATTTTTGTAGAACTTAACCAACAGATAGAATCAGTATTCTGATTCCTGTCTGGTCTGATTGATACCAGACAGTATTTTAAGCCTTTTCCTTTTTCTCTCTCTTTCTGGTCAGACATTGCTAAGGGAGCTGAACCTGGGTCCACATAAATATGAGTTCTCCTCCCTAGCTGTGTCCCTGTCCTTGGAGGGAAAAGCCAGCCACAGAGAGCTGACCTCCCGCCTGCTGTCAGACCTGACGGGCAAGGTGCTGTCGCAGAACGACATGGCCCGAGCATTCGACAAGATCCTGAAAGAGCTGCCAGACCTTATACTGGATACACCAGATGCCCCACAGGTACACTTAAAGCGGGCTTAACTTCAGATTTCTGCTGATGAGAAATTGAGTTATGAGCACAAATGGATCACACTTCATCATTAGAAAAATAGTCATTTAAAAACATTTCTAAATGTTTGTAGAAAGAGTGTGCTTGATTATGTATCGATTAGTGCACAACATGACTGCACATATTGAAATTCGAACGTGGATAGATCAATAGATAGACGGATAGAGAGCTATTGATCCTGAGGGAAATTCAAGGCGTCTATTAGTACGCTACAAAGACGTACGTGACATGAAACATAATTACAGATTAACCACAAAACCAATGCCCTCATTCCACATGCCTGTTTATCAATTAGAAGCAGACTTACAAAAAGACATCAAAGGTGTAGAGATGAATACAAATATTTAATGGTATTTTTTTTTTCTTAGATGTTGGGCCAGTTTATAGCCAGAGCCATAGCAGACCACATCCTGCCAATGTCTTTCCTGGACTGTTACAAGGGTAAAGTGGACTGTGAGCATGCCAGGTGAGCCAAAATGATTCATTTCTTCATTTGTTTTATTTTAACTTTTTCATTTTAAATCACAGTCTAAAAAAAAGCAGATGCATTAAATACATCTTTGTATACTAACTCACCTCCATTGTTAGGGCTAAAATATGCATTGAGATTTTTTTGGCCGACTTTTGCTTGCATTTCAGAAAAAAACCCACAAATATAGCGTTAAGTTTTTATTGCTGTTGTTATTCATGGATTTGTCCTTTCATCCCCCTGTTTATTGCACCACTGCGTACCTGCAGTTAAACTTTCTCCTTTTATGATCATCTGTAGCAAGTGAAGAGCTGAGGAATTTTACTTTAAGGCTCCTCCTGGAAAAGGTTGTAGAGTCAATTTTAGAGACATGAATGAAGTGCTGTTTGTTTTAGTGGCATCCGTCCAAACTTTTGTCCTGTTTGCTCATTTTGTTGCTAAACAAACATGTTTTGGTTGGTTGTTTTTCTCTTAGAGTGGCTTTAGACCGAGCTGCAGTGCTGCTCACCATGAAGAGAGAGATGATGCGTCTTGATAACGTGTGGGGAGTGGGTGGAGGCCAGAGACCAGTCAAACATCTCATCAAAGAGGTGAGCTCAGGTCACACAGGGAGAACACTGTTTAAATACTTACTGGCCAGCTTCTCTCTATGTTTTAGACATGAAATCTCTGGGTCATACGCTTGTTTAGTATTTAGTAGCAGCCCTGTGTCTTTATTGACGGTATACTAGTGAACAGAAGGAAGGAATTCATGCTGGGGAGAGAGCCACAGGACCAGCTCTGTGCTGTATTGCTGTGTCAGCAAAACACTTTTCTCTCCCTGAGAGGAGCGAAAACCAGGGCACAGGAGGGGCTAGCACAGATACACACCCAAACCTTCAATTCACATACAAACACACACTGTTTCATTGTTCAATACACACTGTATGATCTTTACTTCGTGTTTGTGTTTTTAATGTTTGATCCATGATCTGGATTTTCTAAAATTCTTTGGTGCTGATGTGGGAGTGGATAGTGTGGGAGTATTAACAGTACATCTTGTAAATTGTGCATTATGCAACATTAGGAAGGGCTTTGTGCACGCTTGGAAAAGAGTGAGAGTGGTCAGTAAGTGTGAGAGCTCTCAGGCCTGGAGGCTCTCCTGTCCACTTTTGATTTCCTGTGTGCTGCCTTGGGATGGACACACTGAACTGCAGGAGGCTTCTTTCAGGTCTTGTTGTTGTCCTGCTCTCATTTTTAACATTTTCTTATGATCCTGTCACTCTCCTCCTACCTGTCCATAAGCATCTCCTGGTGACATATTTTTCAATCCAGCTCTTAGCAACCACACACACTTTTGTAGCTCAGTGAATGAGACCCAGGTTTGACCCTCAATTGTTTGCTTTACATCAAGAGTTTTACACTTGTTAAATCAATCCTGCTCCCCTTCTTCTCCATCTCTCTTCTTCTTTCGTTCTTACTGTTAAGAAAATGTGTGACATACCTAAGCATTGCTGACAAAAGACAAAAGAAACTCAAAACTTTTTACACTGTTCTGGCTTGCATCTTTCAGGGGTTTCTTTTTCAGAGGTCAGACTCCAGTGCAAGTTTTTATTTCCCCAGGAACTCAGGTTATTGCTGGAGTAAATCCCCCAGTCTACAGTGGATTGATGAAATACTTAGCTGGTTTCTTTCTTACAGGTGCTGTTGAGCGCTCTGTTCACCTCCTCTCCTCTGTCTCGATTGATTGCCCAATGTGTCTTTAAGATTTAGGAACAACTTGAAATGGTCCAAATAGTTGCAGTGTGGATCAAGATCTTTCTTTGACAATGTGTCAGCAACAAATTAATTTGAATATCTGCCTTTAAATACAAAGGTATTATTTACACGCAGGAAGACCTTTTGTTTATGAATTGTGTGTTTGTTCTTCAGATGAACCTTCTGCTAAAGGAGTATCTGGTATCGGGTGATGTGTCGGAGGCAGAGCGCTGTCTGAGGGAACTGGAAGTCCCACACTTTCACCATGAGCTGGTCTATGAGGTATTGAAGATGCAGATCATTGTGGCAATCTTTGATTTCATTATTATCAAAATGAAAAGAAAACAAAAGAAAGTAAAAAATCTCTGCAGATGGCACAGAGTCAAACAATTAAAAGGTATAAATTTTAGCAGAGTAGATGTATTGTCATCAGAATTTTATGGCAGTTTTTCCATATACAGATCCAATGCACAATAATAGTAACACACAAGATCATGTCAGCACAGTGAAACATGATTTGTCTTTCTCTTTTTGGTGCCTGGTCAAGTAGGCCACATAGAAAACTGGTCACAGGAAAAAAGACTGCCCGTCTCAGTGACTGCCATTTCTGTAATCTACTAAGAATAGTGTGTATAGTGTTGGCAAAACCTTATCTAAGCTAAATGTTTAAGCTGTGGATCCCTGAGTCCAAATTGACCTAAAAAATGGAGCAGCACATTGTAAATCATGTACCTGCTTAGTCTCAATTTACATGTTAATGTTCTTTGATTGTTGTATTGAAATAACTTAATCCATTAGGCTGCTTGCTTGTTATAAAGTATGGAGAAAGTTTGATGCATGATGAACTGATAACAGTTGTTTATATTTATTATCCTGTGTTTGGACTTATCAGTTAGTTACAGTGAGCACATAACTTTAAGACTGTAAGAGAGTTTGTATGAGTTATAAGTCCAACCTTTTTGTGTTTAAACAACATGTGGCAAATATTGCCACCAAGTGGTAAAAATATGAATGTTCTTATTTCTAAAGACTTGATTTGATCATGGCTCAGTGATTCTGCTAGAGTCAAGTAATTGGATGACAGCAGCCAGTGCTCCTTCTCCCTCATATTTTGTGTTTGATTATTGTCCTATAGGCTATAGTAATGGTGCTGGAGTCGAAGGGAGACACTGCCAGTCATATGATGGTTAAGCTTCTGCAGTCCTTCTGGAAAACAGGCCTAATCACTGTGGATCAGATGAATAGGGTTTGTGGCTTTTTCTATTTTTTGAATCTATTTAATATGAATTGATCTCTCTTGAAGACATGAGCATAACATAAACATTAAGTCATAGTCTCACTGTCTACTGTGTATTCTGTGTTCCTTGCAGGGTTTCCAGCGTGTCTATGACGAGCTCCCTGAACTCAACCTTGATGTGCCCCATGCTCACTCCATCATGGAGACTTTTGTGGACCTCTGTTACCAGGAAGCTGTCATCACCAAGCAGCTGATGGACGCCTGTCCCTCTAGGTTAGTTCTCTAGAAACTATTAATCACCATGTCAATAATAAATTTAGATTATTCTGGATGGTTAGTGGTATATTCTATCATGAACAAATGCCAAAAAAAGAAAAAACAAACAAAATTGTTCATTTGCCTCTCATTACTCTCTGACCCCTACCACTTAATCTGTGGCTTTCCACAATTTTATTGTGTAAATCTACAAAAAAAAATACACCTAGAAACTTTTTCTCATGAAGTCTTACTTGAAGTCTAGATAGTGTAATTTCTGCACTATTTTCAGCCATGAATTGAGACACACTTGAAGAAAAGTCAAGCATCAACTGTTACAGGATGAAAGTGTTGGATTGAATGGCAACACCCATGTTTGGCATCAGAGAATAATGTCAGCCAGTGTCATTGATGTGCTCTTAATAGTTTCAGATAATAGTGGAGTTCTGTAGCATCAAAAATAGCTTGGACTAAAAAGGGTGAATTTTCAGTTTTGATGTTTTGCAAAGCATTAACCTTTGATGATGTTTGATGCACATCATAACTACCTTCATATGTTTTGTACTCTGTTTCCTCCACTAGGGGGCGGAAGCGTTTTGTCAGCGAAGGAGATGGGGGAGTTGTCAAGAGCTAATCCACAAGGGTACAGGGAGGAGGAAAAAAAGGGGGCCGGGGTGGGGGGTGGGGGGATTGTACCTACAGATCATGCACCATGTTTCTGCCCCAGCTTGTCCCCTCTCTCGAATTGGACATGCTGGCAGCTTCAAGTTTCTTTACTCTTCTTGAAACAGTGTCATTACACAAACCAGCGTTGACGTTTGGTGAAAGCAGACTGGGGAGTGGCTTGAGCGTTCAGTTCTCTTCATCTTGTTAAGCAATGTTTTTTGAGTTTGGGTTTTTTTTTTGTAAGAATATTCTTTGTTCTGGGGTTTGGTGTGCCCCTCTTGCCACAGTCTTTGTTCCTGTTCCTGGAGAAAAGTTGGGCCAGAGATGGAATTACAGGCTGAGGATTGTGAGAGATAAAAATTGGGGTCATTTTCTTTTTTGCTTTGCTTCACCTGTTGTTACGTCTATTTTCACGTACCGCATAATAAATGAAAGCACTTAAAAAAAAGAGGTAACTGTACGGTCAGTGAGCCTGTAGAAACTCAGCTCAACTTAATTTTTTTTTTCTGCCACAAATGATGTGAAATTGTATCAAGGACAACATGCTTTGTAGCTTCAAGGTTCAAGTGGTTCTATTGATCCTTTCTGAACAATGATTTTTTTTCCTCTTTCCTTGGTTCTCAGTCTCTGAGGCCAAATGCTCACTTTTGTGAAGCACAGCAGACAAAGCAAAGTGTTTTGGAACAGGTTTGGGTGTTTATTTTGTACAATGCATTAAGAGCAATACACTTTTTGAAGTCTAAAGAAACACATGAGGTTACTATGCACAAAAGTAACAAATCGGCTAAATTTGAGGATCGTACTTTGTTTTTGATTAATGAATATACAGCTCACAAAGAAAGCATTTTTTTGCGTGTACAGGTCTAAATAACAGTTAAAGCAGAGTCTTTCTTGAACATTGTCTCTAAACCTGTTTAACAGCCAACCGTTTTTCTTTGAAAACAAGTCGGGCATACTCAGACTTTCCTGCCACTGTTTGTAAAAGTTTTACATGTTGACCAAAGTTAAATATGTTGCTACAAAAATATATTTCATTCATTAAAAAAGGCAAAATCACAAAGTTTCGTGTTCTTTTTTTTGTTCATAAACCATGGCAGGACTTGTGAAATTGTGCAATTGCATTTTTTTAATCAGCAACTGTCCATATTTTTTGTCTGTCACTTGTAGCTTTTTTTCTCCATCTTTCTTTAACTCTCAATGAGGGCAGGTGTTAAGTGTTCAGATTTGCACCAGTCCCTGTGCAGTTGTTTGAGGCTAAAGCTTAAAAAAATTGCCCCTATAAAAGCTCTAACTTTTGATCCCAACTTTGGTTAGTTCAAGGTACCCTACACTGTGTCAACATAGGATAGCTATGAGATGTCTAATGCCAAGTGTAAATTACTGGTCAAGGGAAATGATGTTAAATGGTTTATATTTAGAGATAGATGTTATCTGTGGGACACATTCATGCATGCAGCCATCTTCTCCACATAGAGGCTCTAATGTTGATGTTTTGTATTCCTACAGTCATCTTTGTACAATTTACACATTTTTCAATTAGCAAACTGTTCATAATACACTCCCAT
This sequence comes from Thalassoma bifasciatum, assembly GCA_008086565.1. Classification (NCBI taxonomy): domain Eukaryota; kingdom Metazoa; phylum Chordata; class Actinopteri; order Labriformes; family Labridae; genus Thalassoma; species Thalassoma bifasciatum. Next base: position 820,630 of record RPOG01000081.1, read on the forward strand.
AAAATCCTATATATTTCAATAAAATTACATATTTCCCTCAAAAAGTATTTGATTTGGGTGTTTATTCTAATGAATTTATGTTTCATGCTGTAAAAATTGATTATCTGTACTTTTTTTTTTAAATCAGAGGATTGTCAGTTATTAAAAACAAAGAGACATTTGCACCAATGTTTTCAGTAAAAACAAGTTATTTGTACATAAAATGTCAGAGTACATCATGAACTGTGGACAGATTATTAGGAACAAACATATGACTAGCACTTGTCCATCTTGGCAATTTCAGAAATATTTCAAATGCATCATTATAAGCTACCAGCAACGTTTTCATTTTCACTTTACTGTAGTTGCACCATAAATGAGCAACAAAAAGTGGAGTACGGTAGGTTTGAAGTAGCTTGAATGTTTAGCTAATGGCTTTTCAAAATGCTTCATTAGATAACAAAGTTACAAATAATTTTTAGTGATAGAAGTTTTTGATGATAAAAAGTTGACAGAGCATCATGCTCATCATACTTCCCAGGAGCTTTTTGTACTCACTGGCCACCATAACTTCACTCACTGGAGAGGTGAGCGAAGGAGGACTTAAATTTTCAAACTGACCTCTAAATACTCTGACTGCTACTCGCTGCACCTTAAAGCTCACAATGCTCATGTCACCCTGTGGTGCAGGAATAAAATCTATATGCTTACATTTTTGTAGTTATGGAGGTTATAAGCAGTGGATGTAAAGGGTAAATAATAGCTAACCTTTTATGTTTTATGTCCAGACACTCAGAATTTCATGTCACAATTGTATAAATGGGTGCTGAACAAGGTGTCTCCAGTCATAAAGCCTGAATCTGACCCTGCTGATAAATTTTTATTATTTTTATTGTTTCATTATTGTTATAACTTAATTTATACAGCATCTTCCATAAACAAATATTTTATCAAGTGCTTCCACAGTTGAAAATGTGGCAGAGAATCGAGGCGAAGACAAATATTTAACAGAGGGAGGAGAGTGATGAATAGGTGTAACATAGTACAGACAGCATAAAAAGATAAAACAATGTAGAAAAGAATGACAGTCTCACACTGGGTGAAGGAGGAGAAAAAATTGTGAGAGAATGAGATAAAGGGAATAAAATCATTTAGCATCCAAGCAAATAATTGGATCATCAAAAATACACCCTCACATACATACCTACACATACATATAATGAATACAGATGAAAAAAGGAGATGAAATAAAAAGAGAATAAAACTCTGTGTAAGGGCATACAAAGACTGAAATAGATGAAATTAGAAATGTAAATAATGCAACAGGGTCATTGTGAGTTTCATACAGAAGAGGGCCACAGAAAAGGAAGGTCCGATATATTTTTTTAATCTTGTTTATCCCAGGAAGAATTGTCAGAATTCTGAGAGTCAAGTCACAATTTGAAAAAAAAAGTCAGAGTCCTGAGATTTAAGTCACAAACCTGGGATTATAGTCAGAATGCTGAGAAAAAAGCTAGAATTTTGAGTTTGAGGTAGGCAAATGGCATGCACCATAGTCGAAAGTGACACTTGGATTTTCATAAAAAGTCAGTTTGATATTAATATGCTTTAATCTCAAGATTCAGTCTTTTTTCTTAAAATAAGCTAAAAAAAAAATATTAAACTTTTTTTTTTCCAATGGCCCTAATTCTCTTCCGTGGTTTTTTGATCACTTTTAGGTCAAATTTGTTTGATTTGAGTCAGATCAAACAAGAAGAAGGGTAATAGATGACGTCACACCCTTACGCTGAGGAGCGGACAACACGTCAGTTGAACCAGTAACCAGGAAGTGGCTAGGAAGCTAGCAACGGATAATGAGCAGCTGAGACTCTGATATTTTGACAGGTCAGAAACCATTACTGATTTTATCTTAAAATTACAACCAGGTGCTTGAGTCGCACTTAATTAGCACCCAGCCTCTCAAAATCACGTTTGTCTGTGCGAGAGTTGCCCGGTTACGCTTTGTCTGTCATCCGCGTTACGACCACACTGGCGAGAAACGTGCAGCCTGAAGGCAACGTTGCCTTGCCGGGGCTTAGTGAGGACTCACTTACTCAATCTGTGCAGGAGAGAACAGGTGTTTTTGTTCGCTTTTCATTACAGAGACTTTTTGTGGAGTTTGACGTTAACCTGTCAAATGCTCAGGGGGTAATTTCGCTGTTCCTGCCATCATGTGTGAGCGCAGGTTGACGTGTACTTTGGCCTGACTGCTATTTTTATGTAGCTTGACGTTGACTTCTTATGCGGAACACGGGGCTCTTTCAGGGCTCTAACCAGCTATCATGTAGATACAACGCTGTTAGATGTTTGGACGAATGTTGTACTGTAAACACCCCAACAAGAACTGTTATTTTAGCAGCTTGGGTCAATGAATGAAACTCCCTCAGTGGTGAGTTTATGTGAACAGTGGTTTCTTCACTGTAGCTGTGTCCTCTGTAAAATCTGTTTCCTTGTTAGATCCTTCCTCATCACAAATGTCAAGTTCAGATTCTGACACAATTTCCTGGTGCAGTAAGCAGTGACAGGTCTTGTTTGAGTATTTCTAAGGCCAGTCTACCTGAGTGGGTTAGGTTTTAAGAGACACAAGTCCCAGACTCTTATGGTGTTTATCCAGTTGAACTTTTATAAAAAAGTAAAACAGTAGGCATTCAATTAAAAGACAATTTTTGTGCTTTAAGTTCCCTAATTGGATTTATAGAAAGAAAATAGAGAGGCATAAGTGGTTCATACAGTTTAGAAACTTCACATTCTGAAACTATATCCAATATGTTCTTTATGGGAGCCTAAATGTGTGGCCACATCACGTAAAAAAACTGAGATTTTAATCGAAATTTTGAGATTTGAAAAAAGAAAAAGATAAAATTCTGAGACGAAACATCTAAATGAGGATGTAAAAAGTCCATTTTTTTAAAGTCAATACAGTAAAAATTTGAGAAATTCAAAATTTTGGGCTATTTAAGTCAACATTCTCTAAAAGAAAAAAAAGGATAGAAAACTTGACAAAAAGTTGTCTATACTGTGTAAATAAAAAGTCAAATTATGAAATAAAAAGTCAAAATTGAGGGAAAACGTCAAAATTTTACCCTATGAAGTCAAAAAAAAGAGAAAAATAGTCAACGTTATGAAGCAAATAGGTCAAATTTTTGAGATTAAAAGTCATAATTATGAGGAAAAACAGTCAACATATGAGATAAAAAGTAGAAATTGACTTATCTCATCAATTTGACATTTTACTCCAGAATTTTGACTTTATTATGGGTGAAAAAGAAATCCCAACTAATCCTTTTTTTTTTTTTTTTTTTTTTTTTTTTTTTTTTTTTTTTTTTTTTTTTTTTTTTTTTTTTTTTTTTTTTTTTTTTTTTTTTTTTTTTTTTTTTTTTTTTTTTTTTTTTTTTTTTTTTACTTTTCAACTGGCACTAATTATCCTTGTTTGATTCTGTTTCACATTCCTTTTTTCCTTGTGCCATTGTTGCACTACTGACATGACCCATATCACTGTACAGGACATGTTCACTTGTTCTTGTGCTAATTTCTGCACAGGGAAGTTATGAGTTTGTAAATTATTTTTTTATTTATTCATTGGAATAACTCTACCCTGCAATAATCACAGTGCTTTTTTTTTGCTCATTTAAATGCACTTTTTAAAAGTAAAATTATTGTTTGTCCTTCACTTATGTCCTCCAGCTTCAGAGGGGCAGGATGGGCAGGCAGAGGAAGAGGGTGGTGACCAGTGAAGCCGCTCCCCCTCTAAGGAAAGATGAGAAGCCCTCTGTGTTTCATCGCAAAGAAAAGAAGAAGAAAGTTGACATTGGAAAAATCTTCATCAACATCTCCATTGGCCTCTGCATATTTAGTTTGATTTGGTTCTTTTATGCTCTGTACATGCGGTCCAGCCTGGCTAAACGGGTGGTCACACTGCATCCGTCACCTTCTGTCTTGGACGCCAACAGCAGCAGTGCAAAGGTTTTGCCTGAGAGGTTCTGGGGCTCGTATAGACCTCAGGTCTATTTTGGCATGAAAGCCCGGAGTCCCAGATCCATCGTAACGGGTAAGCTGACATATTTATGGCTCAACTGAGTAACTTAAAGGCAGAAGAGTGAAAGGAGGAATCAGATTTGTAAAAATCTTGAAACAGTATCATATTTGTTCAATATAGGAATCCAAAATCATAGCAAACAGATAAAAACTAATCGCTTTGGTACACAAGTTTATTAGCTGTGGCTGCTAACACTAAAGTTAACTAGGGTGACCATATTCCAAAGACCCAAAAAGTGAACCCCCTTCCCAGCCTCTTGAAGATACTGCAAAAAAACCCAAAGATGCTCAAAGATGACAAAGCAGCTTCATACTCATACATTTATATAAAACACTACTTTTCTTTTTGGAGTGAAAATTTTCTTTTATGTCAGCGTAAGTAATGCAGAAGCCAATTTCTACCAGTGGAAAATACAAAGATAAAAAAAAAAAACTTTTGAGATAAACTAATGAGATAAAAAGTAAAAAAGTTTGACCAATTTTTTATTTCATCATTTCTTCTTGTTTTGTATCAGAATTTTTACATCAACTTCTCAATAATTTCACTTTATTTTCAAAGAGTTGTGACATTTTTTTTCATATTTTTGAGTCTGAATTGTAGAAAAAAATTGAAAAACAAAGCTTGTTAGCTGTAAAACATTTCTTTGAAGTGGAAGGTTTGTGCCATGAAGTGCACAGTTTGAATTTTACTCAAGAGCATGCAAGCATAATTGGGCTTTAATTTAATTTATTCCAAATGGGTGCAACAATACTTGAGCTTTATCATCATGTATATACATTATTTTGCATATTAGGAAGCTACAAAAAAATAAATCCCTTCATAGCCCACAAAAAAAGATGAAAATAACATAAGAACTGTTTTCTGTGAAGTGAATAATTAACAAAATTATACTAAAATCTTAAATCACTTTGGTTTTTGGAAGGATCTTCCTTTCAGTATCTAATCCTTCACTTTGACAAAATATTTGCTTTTCTGTTCTAACAAAGTCTTCACTGTTTAATTGCACTTCATCAGTGGACAGGTTGGGAAAAAAGCCCAGGCACCTGTCAAATTCAAGTAAATTTTGGCCCCAATTCCTAGCACTGTTTACCCTGACAGCCAATTTGGATGACCAATATTGTTAATTAGCTGAAAGCACAAACTGCATCACATTTTCCAATATTGAGTTAAAACAGATAATTAAGCATTTCTGTGCTCAAAATCCCAGCTGGTTGGTGACATAGATGGTGCATAGATCCACTTTCACTTGACATTTTTCTAACCTTTTTTTGCTGCAAACCATAACGTTCTTTCTCTCTTGATTTCATTTCCCCAGGCATGATGTGGATGCGTCAGTTTTCTGACATAGATGTAAACCTGAGGCACACTTGCGAGCAAGGAGATCGTTTGCAAGGCTATGGCTGGCTGATGCATGATGGGATCACATTTGGGGTCCAGGAAATCCGAGACAACGATTTCACACTCACCACAGAGTTTGTAAAGAGGATGGGAGGAGAGCATGGAGGAGACTGGACCTGGAGGATAACTGCTAAACAGCATGTGAATACTGCACAGATATCACTTCAGTTATCCAAACATAAATTCAGTGTGGTAAAGATTTCAAGACATTAAGGTTTATGCTTGTTAATAGCATGTACTGAATATTTCTGTTTTGTTTCTATCCTGCAGAGCTCAGCCCCTCAAGCACCAGTCATTTCCCTCATGTTTTACGCAGCAGCAGACACACAGGGGTCACTGGAGGCTCACATTGAGGAAAGAAATCGCCTCGCATCCATCACTGGTGTCTCAGAGGAGCTTGGCAATTTCAAGATTACCTTTCGAAAGCCGGTTACTGGGGAGTTATCCAGCACTAAATATGCCAGGTACTGGTGTGAATGGTCAAGTCTGTAGCAGTGAAAAGAGAGAGAGCAGGGGAAAAAAATGGTAGAATTACTGCCAGTGCTCAGTTTAGTCACGCAAACACCTTCAAAAAGTGGAGATGTCATCATGAAATTGCAGCCACAGAAGATAGCTTTTTAAAATGCATGTTTAAAACATCCATACACTGTGTTTCATGAGGATGTGTATGGTGTGATGAAGCACAATCTTTTATTCTCATAAAGCCCGTCAGAAGGACTGACTCTTCAAATGCTGAAATCTGTTGCAACATTCTTGTTTCTCAACATCGGACGTGAACTTTGGATGACACTCAGAGATCATGTCAAGTCATATTCTAGCGTTGCCAATTATTATACAGGGATTGGGAGAAAATCTCACCTCTAGATGGCAGCAAAAGAAGAATTTTCATCCTTTGTTTCTCTGATTTGCTGGTCAGAGAACAGAAGAATTAGGAGAAATGATGCACAAGTAAATCAAAATTTTTCAGAGTGTTGTGCTCCAGATGCTCCAGGTCTAGCTTTATTCTTTTCAGAATCAGTATAAAATAATCTTTTAGAGGTAGCAGTAAGCTGTTGTTTCAATCAGTGTTGGTGTTCCCTACCTCATTACAGTACTTCTGTATTGAGTAGATTAGGATTTTCACAGGGAACACCAGTATTTTTGCACAGTCACAAGGGCCAGAGAAAAGTATAGGAAAATAAAAAGGTACAGTAAGTGTTGATATAAATAATGAGAATTGTTCAAAGTACGATTTATTATAGGTACCAGGATGATGAAGTGTAAGTGGGAGCTTAAAGTCTGATTTTACTGTGACTGGTCACCTCACCTCTGAGTCAGCAGTACAGTATGAGACTACAAAGCCTGCATCAGGCCTTCAGGCTATGACACAATGTGCTTCGGCTCCACAAACATAGCTAGTGCAGTTGAGATCACCCTTGTGTTAGTATGACTAGAACTCCTTTGAAGTTTTGTGCCACTGCTTTGATTTTATAGATTGTGAAACACAGAGTTGTTAAATATAAAGTTCCTTGTCTTTTCAGCTATAACCATCTTCAGACAGTCTCCCCTGGCTTGGAGAAGCTGACTGACATTGTGAAGCACAGTTTGAACCGCAGGTTTGTGTACAGCTCTCCTTCTGGTGAGAAGAGGCATTACATAGCTGTCGACACCTACAAGCCCCCCCATCATCAAAACCAACAGAAACCTACAGATACGAGGAAAGAGAGCGACTTTGTGGTCCACCAAGTGACCGTCCAGACACCGTTCCAGATTGAAGTCCTGTTTGAGTCCGGTAGCTTCCACAACCGCCCCAACCAACTTGTAGGCTCTGTAATGACTCAGGAGCTTGAGAAGAGGAAAGCGGAGTTTGATGCAAAATTTGAAAAGACTTTTGGACTTGAAAGCAAAGGCTATAGCTTGTCACAAATTAAATTTGCCAAAGCAGCGCTAAGCAACATGCTTGGTGGGATGGGCTACTTTCACGGCCAGTCAATAGTTCAGTCAGTCTACAATGAATACCCGCTTCTGTACCCTGAAGGGGCTTTGTTCACCGCCGTACCATCACGCTCATTCTTTCCTAGAGGCTTCCTTTGGGATGAAGGCTTCCACCAGATGCTGCTCAGCAAGTGGGATCCCCAGGTAACCAGGGAAGCCATTGCTCACTGGATAGACCTGATGAATATTGAGGGCTGGATCCCCAGGGAGCAGATACTGGGAGACGAGGCTCGCAGTAAAGTCCCAGCTGAGTTTGTGGTGCAGCGTAATGAGAACGCCAACCCACCAACTCTTTTCTTGGCTCTCCAGGAGCTTATTGAGCAACTCACTTCGAATCCAGATAACGCAGCATCTCAAGAAACCCTGCCTTTCCTCAGAAGACTCTTCCCAAGGCTGAAAACCTGGTTTGAGTGGTACAACACGACACAGACAGGGCCTTTACCAAACTCTTATCGCTGGCGCGGACGGGACAAGGACACAAATCTGTTCCTGAATCCAAAAACCTTGACTTCTGGACTGGATGACTATCCTCGGGCCTCACATCCATCTACAGAAGAGCGTCACGTGGATTTGCACTGCTGGATGACCCTGTCCTCAGGCATCATGGCCAGTATAGCCAAACTTCTGGGCGAACCCCACGATGACTATGAACTCACCCACAAAGTGCTCAGTGACAACAATCTGCTGAACGAGCTCCACTGGTCAGAACAGCTCCGTGCTTTCAGTGACTATGGAAACCACACCCAGGCCGTGTTCTTGCAGCAGGAGAAGGTTTACGTTCCACCTGGACAACCTCGTCATCAGTTCCCCGTGGCACGCCTTGTGCGCTCAGTCCGCAGGGCTCCCAAGGAGCAGTTTGTTAAGGCGTTAGGCTATGTTAGCTTGTTCCCTTTCTTACTACACATTCTAACACCAGACTCACCCAAGCTAGAGCACATCTTTCGTGATATGAGAGACTCCAACAAGCTGTGGACACCCTACGGCCTGCGATCACTTTCTAAGTCTGATCCGATGTATATGGAGCGAAACACAGAACATGACGCCCCGTACTGGAGGGGTCCAGTATGGATTAACATCAACTATCTAGCAGTCAGGGCCCTACACCACTACGGCAACATAGGAGGACCATACAAAGAGAAAGCAGCTGTTCTTTATGAGGAACTCAGGACTAACATTATCAATAATGTTTACAGACAGTATATGGAAACGGGCTATATCTGGGAACAGTACAATGACAGCACTGGCAGGGGCCAGGGAAGCCACCCCTTCACCGGCTGGTCTGCCCTGGCAGTACTAATGATGGCTGAACAGTACTGATAATGTGGATTCATCTCATTTGTTCTTTGAGATTTGCCTTTATTTGATCGAAAAACACAACATGATCAGGTGTTAGGATGGCTATTTTTTTTTTTTTGGTTGAGGAAATTCTCAAATTCTGTGTCTTAGCTTAGAACCTCTCACTTCATACTGATTTCTAAAAGCTAAATTCAGTGTTTGGAAAATAAATGGCCCATCAACACAGTATAATGTCAGAAAACTCATCAGAGCATTGAGACATACGACATAGCAATTCAAGACCTGACAGCTTGCACCACTTGCAGTCATAAGGCTTCTAGTTCAACATGATACACAGAGGGTTTGAGTACATGACTGGGATGTCAAAACTTAATCATAGTATGTATCATGAACTAAAGTCTTCTTTGTAAATACTGATGTCGTAACAGATTCCACATGGCTACAGCCATTAAGTTCTTACAAATGTCTCAATTGCTCACAGATGGCATCTCTGTAAAAAAAAAAAAAAAAAAAAACTTTCCCCAAGTTAGATAAATATGAAGTTTGTCTGAGCAGGAGGGGAACAGACCAGAAAGTTCTACCAGAAAGTTTAAGAGTCTGACCAGATTCAATTGGTTCCTAATCTTGAAAAATGAAATTTAGGATCTCATTTCTACATGGGACCTTGAATTGAATCAACCTGTTATTTTAAACAAGTGATAGTGCAGCTATTCTTATTCTGTCTCTGCTGTGTGAGGTGCCAAGCACTGTGTGGTGCTTCACTTCACTCTACAACAACTCATAATTTTCACAAAGCTACACACACAGGATATCAACAGCAGTTGTTTACTACAAGAAAACAAACAGGACAGTGGCTAACAGTATTTAACTTCTGTATGCATAAGGTCTCAAATTATTTGTGAAGTCTTAAATTAAGAATTGTAATTTTTTTGACTATCAATGACTAAAAACAACCGTTACAGCATACTGTGCCATTTCTCTGTAATCATGCAACTTCAACTCTTTTTTTTCTTTTTAGATTGAAATTTTTGATATTTAATTTTTTTCAACAAAGTCCTCGGAAAAGTGTTGCAGAAAGTCTTGCTTATCATATTTTAGATTTTTCCTCCTAAAAGTGGTCCTATTTTGTATCTATTGCCTGTGGCTTCACTGGCAGGGAATACCTCACTGACGATGGGATTGGTCTGGTTTTGTTACAAACAATAAACGGTTTGATGAATTTTTTTTGTCTGACTGTACTTTTTTGATGTGTCACCTCCATTGAGGATCAAAATGATCAATGAAGATAAAAAAGGCTTTATCCCTTCATCTTTTCTTTATAAATGAAGCTTCTTTTTATGGCCTACCCTCACAAAACCATTCATCCTGTAACTTGTGTTCTGTTTGATTACAGAATCTCATTCCTGCCACAAAAACAAAGCATCCCTCCACAGACATACGTAATCTCACTTTTATGAACAAGTCATTTCTTTTTTTTCCCTTTTCCCTTCATTTTTTTTTTTTTTTTTTTGAGCAATGAAATGGGTCTGCATCCAGGAGTTTGAAATTTATGCTAATTTCACATCTTGGGTATCCACTACAGTTTGGGATTTGCAATCAAATACTTGTTGTTTGCAGATAAAATTCTGCCATGACACCGCTTTGTAGTGTGGTCTTAATTTTTACAATCATAGGACATGGCCCAGGTTACGTAATGTAAAAATGCACCATAAAATAAGTGGATGCCCAACAGTACAGTGGAAAGCCAAAATTGTTACCTGCCTCAGCTTTCAGTCAACACACCTCACATGTTCAGCACAGATGTCAGCAACCCCCTGTCAGTCAAAGCCAACTGGAGCTCTATCACAGTGTGACCTTAAGTACAGAATCCTTGTCCTCTTTCTTTTGTGAGACGGCACATTTGAAGGCCTCTGGCTGACGTCAAGCTACTGTTTTGCATGGTTTCCATGGAGCGCAGTTGCTGTGAGGGCTTGATGCTTAATTAGCTAAAACCAGCAAGCCTCGGAATCTACACTGATAGCAAAATCTTTTCACTTCTTGACATACGCTGACATACGTTCACACAGAGGTGCCTACCATAGCAATGTGCTTATTAGTACCTTGACACCAAACATAAAACGTGAGTATTGAGAGCAATGATACGTGCTTTCAGTCTGTGTGCCGCTCCACTGGGTTCCAACCTCTACACTTTTATGAATCCTTTGAATGTGCTTCATGTGCAGTTGTATAGTTGAAGGCTTGGCATGGTGCATTAAGGTTTCATGGCTAAAAATAATGCAGCTATCAGTGAACAGAACCAGCAGATCGGCTGTGAAGCCACAGGCTGGTAGTTTCACCACATTTATTTGAAGAAACAGAATGTTCCTCAGATTAATAGTCAATGAAAAAAAAGATTTTCACAATTAACAAAATGAAAGTGTGAGGTACTACTAGTGTGCATCTTGTAAGAGGTGTCAGATCTACCTTTCCCTTTTTTCATTTTAACATTTGGCTGAATCTTTGTGGGTCTAGATCCCCAACATCAGCATGTTATGTATCTGTGTGAAGAGATAGCCTTCAGGCTGTGTCGTAGGAGACACAAGCATATCATTTGACCTTTTGACCTGCTAACGCAAATCCCAGTGTCTGGGGACTGGGACACAGATGAGCCACATCCTCTGCCTTTCGCTGTTTTTCTTTGAGGGAAATGGATTCAACTACAGTTGAAAATGCATTTATTTCTTTGAAGAGTGCGGACAATCTGTGTGACTAAAGCACTCACTGCGCAATCCATCCCCCTCACCCAAGACCCTTTTTTCACAGTGAGATGGGATAATAGCCAAACAGCATCAGAGCTAACTAATGTGACTGCATAATAAACAGATGAGTCAGGGACTATTCATTTGCATATCATCCCAGCCTTATCAGAGCTTCTATATAGGGGATTTTTTATGATTGCCTGCTGCCAATGAATTGGCTGGTGAGTGCACGGAACATGGAGTGAATGTGGTGTCCAAATGGCTGCCCCTCAGTGTTGAGAGAGAATATTTTTTGTTATGGAAATCATTATACATCTGCAGAGTAATTATAAAGTTGTCTAATAGTTGCTGGAAATACCCCCCTTGTAGCCATGACTGCTGAACTGAATGTAATTACTGGGAACTTATGCTAGAGGGAGCTAATTAATAAGGCATTTGTGAGTGGAAAAGAGGCTTTTTGAATACAGCTTAGCTATCATTTTACTTACAATGGAGAGCTACTTTGAATTAAAGCAGTATAAGTGGATAATTATGCTAATGGCCCAATTTGGATTTAAGATATGGTGGCAGGCTGTATTTCTTGACAATCATTGCTCCTGCATTACAGCGGCTCTCACACAGGTTTTCTGTGTGAGTGTGGGTTCTCTATGTTCATATCACCTCACTTGGGATGTCAGATGTTTTGTCAGGGGCCACATGGTAATGTGTGTGTGTGTGTGTGTGTGTGTGTGTGTGCGTGCGTGCGTGTGTGTGTGTGTGTGTACTCCTCTGACCTAACTTTTTTTTTTTTGCCTCACAGACAAACACAGGGCTTTTTGGGGATTGACTCAGAATTTGTGCTTCATGTGACGTATGTGATATTATGCCGTGTCTTCCTCAGGCATCATGGTTGTGGACTCTTTAATGTGTCAATTTTCAGTCGCACACTGCATGCTAATGTTGTCTGAGGACTTGACATCACTGCCCTCTCAGGACAGTGTATCAGTGTTTGTTCTCCCTGATATCAAAACAGCGAGCCTTCCTCTCTCTATTTAAATCACTCGCCCTCAGCGTTATCTTCCACTCTGTTCTAATTGCTGTTTATACTTCATGTCCTTCTATAAAACACCCTGCAGGATCCAGTATCTCTGGCTCTCTGTACCCTGCCTTTGCCCCCCAGAAGCTTGCTGCTGAGCACCAAACTTGCCTCAGCCAACATAGGTCTATGTATGTTATGTAAGGCCCACTATAAATAGGTTCACCCGGGATCTTTTGTCTTTACCTGATTCGCTCGTAGCTCAACAGTTTTTATTTCTGGAGAGAGCTGTGGAAGCTAGTGCAATGTAGAGCTGGCCGTTTCCATAGTTACTTTTGTTAGCTGTGAGCTCTTAACATTCTTCATCTGTTTCCTCACATGTCTGCTGTTAGCTATTTGTTTGAATCCCTTTGCATTGCATGTCCCTCTAATGACTGTGCGTGTGTGAGCTTCAATAAAACCATGACGGGAACAGTTATTTCTGATTATTAACATTCATATCATTTCATACACACTGCTGTGTCAATGGACCAGAGAAAGTGCAACAAATAGAAATCAGTGTGGGTGCAGATGAGTCAGAGACTAAAATATGTAGACGTATTAACTTCTGTTGGTCAACAGTACATGCAATTAGTCCCATGTTGTATGATAATGATTTTGTGTAGTGGATGTTATTGAGTGTCAGTCTAAACGGCACTTGTCATATCTGGTGAATAAATAGCAATTATTTGCATTTTGCCGTAATTCTGCAGCAGTTCTGTGAGAGTGCAAGCGTTTTTAGGTTGAATGAAACATTTTTAAACCATTTGTGGAGTCATTAAGAGAAATTTGAAACTGCTTTTTTCTGTTTCATGGATTTCTAGCTGTTAGGTAACAGCAGGTACAGTAGCTGGATCAGGCCCAAGAATTGGACTGCAAGAATGCTGCGAGCATGGATCCAGCAAAGAAGAGGGCAAGTTGGGAGCCATGCGAGCTCAGTGTGTGTGTGGAGGAGTCTGGGGGCATGGTTAAAGAAACACTGGGGCATTCCGCGATCACGATTGGAGAGCCGAGTGTAATTCTCACCCATCCCTGTTGTAGAACCAAAGAGTACAGGCGGCTGGGGACCAAAGTGGGCGAGTGCGAAAGTATTTTTGGATCGCACGGGAAACCTGCCACACCAACAGCAGCAGCAGCATCGGGGCCTGGTACCGGGCTTCCCTAACCCACTCCCACTCTCAGAGGAAGAGCAGGAGAGAGATGTTCCTTCAAAAGAAGAACCACGCTTCCGCCGCTTTCATTTTTCTTAGTTGTGCTATTTTCTTTTCAATTGCCTGGTGTTTGAATGCTGATGTAGTATATATAACTATGCAGAGAGACATGACAGAGAGAGAGAGAAGGAGAGTTAGAGGGAGAGAAGAGAGAGAGATGGAGAGAGAGAATAACGAATTTGGCAGCTGAAGCGAGTATCTTGTATTTATAGAAAGTCGTGTTTCCGGCAGAGGTTTCTGTGGTTTTAGAACTCCCAATCCATTTTGCGGTGTCTTACAGGCCCTATTGTATCCAGGTTTAAATTGAAGATGTTCCCTCATCTAGTGCCTGGGGGGGAGATTTCACTGTGAGACATGTCAGAATGTGATTTGGGGGAGGTAGATGGATTTCTCCGGCTCTTGTGCAACCCTGGCTTTCGTGGGATTGCTCAAAAATCTGCTTTGCATCCTTGAACTCAAAAAGGTATGAGTTACAGGTACAAGAGCACTTAAGGCTTAATGTAAACGAGATTTCTGGATGACATGTATGCATATTTTTTGCGATGCGGATGCAGGAAAAAGCTGTATCTAATTTTTTTTTTTTTTTTCAATTCTCAGGTTTTTTTGACCCACAGTATTTCCTGTATAACTTCTCCACATCATGGTTGCTTTTAAGTGAGTTTGTATTTCAAACAGCAATGGCAGCCTCTGCATCTCAGTGGATTTCCTGGTATGGATCAGCTTCTTCTATTATTTACTCTCAAACAGTGTGGGCTGCATAGTTGGTTGACAGAATGCCAAGCATTGAGACTTTGAGGAGCTACTGTGCATGAAGTGAGACATATTTCATTTTGAATAAAAAATTCAAATCAATCTTCTTTTTTCTTTTCTGCTTTCAAAAAGTTGACTATAAACAGAGAAGACAATTTCCTGATATTAAGGTAAAATAGTCATTAAGATCTAAGGAATAAGCATCGAGGTTGTGCTGTGGTCTAATTTTGGATCTCATTTGGAAATCCATAACTGAACACAAACTAGCTACTGATTTTCAATAATAGTTCTGAGCCCTCCACTTATCTTGTGTGCTCTCCACAATGAGAGTGTGACAACATCTATAAGAGTTACAACAATACCAATGATGTTTCAGGCATTGTTGCCAAATGGCTTTTTGTTACTTGAAGTTTCAGCCTGAAACTAAAAGTCAGTCTTGTGCGTATGTGGAATAGTGAAGCTAAATTCTTAAACTAAGCAGCATATAACTTGATCCACTGAAATGCCTCCATCAATAGTTTGACTACTGCACCATCCAACAAATCAACAACAGGCTGCAGCTCAAAAAAACCCCTTCCAACTTTGTCTATTTTACTGGTTTGTTAGCTCAGTGCCGTGCCTTTCGCTATTATGTCACACACTGATGCCAACTGTTAAAAGTCAAAACAAGATTAAAAAAAACAGTAACAGACATGACTGTTCAGCCCATCCTGCATCTTGCATGCAGCCATCTCAGAGGGCAGTTACTCCTCACTGCCTCTTCAACTCTAGCAGGCTCCCACCTGCAAGCTCAACTCCCACAGCCTGTCCGGGAGAGAACTGAAAATAACACAGCAAGGAGGGGCACATCTGCTGCTGCATGAGGAGAACTTTCTTTAACCTTTTCTTGGGCTCAAAGATTTACCTCATTGATGAAAGTTAAAATTGTTACTTAACTCATATTCAGCAACTCAGAATTAATGCAATAAATATCTTATGTAGAAACTTATACGTGTCCTGTCAAAACAAATTACATCGTAGACATAGCAGATCTGTTGTTTTTATGATTTAGATGTATTTTCAATTGGAATGGGGTTTCATTTAAGACAAAATGAGATGTGTTAATGCTGTATAGATGCATTGGTTTAGAATAATATATTCCAACAACAAAGGAATGGATTGGATTTGTGGGGATCGGGATGAATCTGTATAGTGCAGATATTCATGGTGCCCAGAGAGAAGATGACTCAAATCGACTGATTCTGACTCCTGGGATTTAAACATCAGATACAAATTGTAATCTGTCCACCTCTTTGGCCAGAGATTAAACACAACCTTAAATTTGAGATACACAATAAGACTCTTATAACAGATTTGTTCTTATCAGCAAATGTTAGCATGTTAACATGCAAAAAAAAGATGGCGAGTACGCTCTTAACATCATACCTGCTTATCATAAGCGTGTTAGTGTCAACACTAAGAGCATGTTTGCATGTTGTTTGCATTTAGATCAAAGTACTGCCTCGCAGTGTTGCAAGCATGGCTGAAGACTGCATTGCTTTTGTTAAATATAGAGTTACATCGCAAATTTTGATATATTAAATCCTTGGTATACCATAAGTGCATGTTTAAGAAAGATGTCCAACAAAGTAAATTATATTGTATTATATTATATTATATTATATTATATTATATTATATTATATTATTGCATGTTTAAGTGCTTTTCTTTTGTAGGTCAAAACTATATTACAGCAGTTTCTCTTGGAACTTTATTGAAATGACCATTTTAGTTGTACTTGCCAAGATTTCCTTTCATTAATGTAATGTTTCATCTTGTTTCCATGGCCAGTATTTTAAACCCTTTTGAAGTCCATGTTCCAGTTAAAAGACAGAGCCAGCATTATGCCGCTTTATATTTCTTTTCAACCCTCAAACATTTCTCAAAGGAAAGAGAACATTTTGCATGACAGTGTTCAGATGCCAGCGAATAAGACAAAGGCTTTCATTTAACTTCCGCAGGTATGGAGTTACCCCTGCGCTATAATGTCAGTAAGTGCTAACATTACATAAATCCATTACTTAGTCCCTGTGCTGTGGCATTTTCTGAAGGAGAGAGGTTAGCCACACTGCAGTTATCATAACAGCATCCCGTGATCTGAACTCTGTGTGATCAGATTGGTTTTAATAGACTCTGGATTACTTGGAGGCAGTTCCTCAAAGCTAAACAACTCTGTGCCTAGAATTAGAGTGCACATCTGAGGTGAAAACCATTTGTTCGGGAGAATGTCACCGCTGCAATGAAAGAGCTTATATGCTATTATCATACACTGCCTTAAAAAGATGACAGGGCAGAGATCCTTTGATACATTTTCCAGCGCTCAGTATTCAAGGAGATAGCATCACATTTGAGTAGTCTAGCATAAGCAGACTGTCAATTATGTCTAATGGTCTCTTTGCATTTGTGTCGCAGTAGACACAATATATTATGTTCCATATTGCCCACATGCTTTTTTATCCTCAGTTAATCTTGTCCATAACAAAGCACAATCTGATACTATTCAAACAGTCTGAGCTCATTGGAGCTCTTTCTTGCAGTTAAAAAAAAGTTACAGGCAAAACACTGTCTGTAGTGGTGTGAAGATTGTGAATTCCTGCTTCAGCCTTATTCCATTTTACTTACAAGGTTGCTGTTGAAACACTCTTTCTTATATGCAGTCATATGCAGTGGTGACCTTGTCGTTGTTTGATGTGAAAAAAAAAAAAAGGTTTCAGAAAGCATCCAAAAATTGTCTGGATTTGACATTTGTAGGGGTCAAATTTCTCTGTCTGAGATTTTTTTCTTTTTCCTTATATTAACCCCTTACCTTGAGCTGGTTGAGGCTGAAGCTGTTTTCAAAGGCTTTGAAAGGTTCTTTTCTTATAAATGCGTAATCTGAAATGTAAGTATTACCTAAGTGAGTTAAAAACTACAGTGCAATGTTTGCTCTGGATATCTAATGATACTCTTTAGAAGGGAGAGTACATGTAGGAAAGTGGAATACTTGAGTAGCTGTTCTAAGTAACCACTTTAGCTGTACTTGTCAATTATATGGCATGTGAAATGGAGTTCATCACAATACGCTATACCGTACCTTTTTTAGTTTCTCTCAATTAAAATATATATTTTGACTTTGTTCAATAGATGTAATGACACAGTCCCTGCTGATGCGTGCAAAAGATGGTGTAAAAGGTAAATATTTATTAACATGTGCCTCATAATTCCACTTACAAAAGCTTAAAATACTTGTTATTTTTCACCACCCCGACCAGTGTGTATGGACTTTTTTTTATTGTACATCAATACAAAAGCATTGACTTCTAGGAAGTGTTCATAGCTTCATCTTTTGGTAATGAAACAGATTGGTACAGTCTTAAGACCATGAAAAGGATTGTGTGGAGAGAATGTACTGTATATTGTCAATAAAGAATGATACTATAATTCTTCTATGGGGCTGCTTTAATACAAAAGGGAAAACAGTTCACATAACCACAGCTACCATTTAGAGAAGAGGGAGATGTAAATTGTGTGTGCTTTTGTGTGTGTTTTGTGTTTGTGTGTGTCTGTGTTTGTGTGTGTGCATCGCTGGTTCATGGGTGATTAAAGGCTGAATGCAGCACCGTCGCTATCCATGGTCCTGAACCTCCAGCCAGTGCCAGAGGTCTGCTGCAGGCTGCATCGTCCTATAAAAGAGTATCGACTTTTTGTAATAGGAAGTGTGACCACAGAGGGCACCCAGCAACAGATGCGAAACAGAAAAAAAAAATGCTTTGGGGGGTTGAAATGTCATGTGAACAGTTGGGTTCAACCACTGAACACCTCAGGGGTGTTATCGACTCCCTTCAATGCTTTTAAAGGCCAAGGGTTCGCTTAGACTGGGCTTTGCTGTTTTTCGCCCTGATGGTGAGAGCGAGCACAGTATCCAGGGAGTGAATCTGTGAGTATAAAGCTGAGCAGTGGACTGAAAGGAAGAGCCGTGAAGTTTAACTACTAATAACATGTGGGGCATGCAGTCTGGACTCAGAATGTGTCGGCTGGTCTTCACGTTGCTCCATGTAATAAGGATAACTAGTCCTAGCTTGTATTTTATGTGAGTGTTGCAGAAATAGGCTTAATATCATTTGTAGTTTTCAGACTTTAGCCTCTAATCATTCTTTTATATGTTGCTTTCTGCTTTGGGGCTCTTATAGTCTCACTTCAGTACATTTTATACATTAGCATTAGCTTATGTAACAGTTGGGTATTACATGTCCTTGAATCACACACATCCAGTGTCTGCTGTCAGGTCTACAAAGAACAGCTACCTCTCAGGCAATAAATAAACCTATGAAAAGTGTACCAGTGTTGCAGTTTTATTTATTGTGTACCAATTTAGTTTGATTTTATGCTTGACTTGAGTATGAGAATATATAATGTGAGAATATTATTTTCATTTCTTTCTGATGCTGCAACAATACTTGAACAGAACATTTCATGCAATGTTTTTTCCTTATGATGTGCATCCGTATATGCCACCAATATAACTACAGTTATGTGTATACACTGTAAAATATGATTTTGCACATTTGTTAGACTAGAATATTATTCTATGTCATTATGACAAAAGATTACTGAGGTTGTTGTGATAGCACTTGATTATTATTATTGTTAGGATGGCATTAACGACAAAATATATTTCAATTTGAAAATCAGTCAAAATGAATCAGTAAAAAATGTAAATTAGTCAATTACCTTCGCTCCTCCAAGCTGTTAAGGATAGCTACAGCTTTCAAGTGATACCCAGAATGCCTTTGTGAATTGGACACTCATTGCTACTCCATGAGGAGGGATTACAGTGGATATGAGATCCTGCTATGGCCTGTTATACTGTGACAGACGGACGGACGGACTGACTGACAGACAGAGCCAGCGAGAAAGCACTGACCTGTTGCCTGAGTTTAATGGCATCGACCAGATAGTTGAACTTCATTGTTTACAAAACTGAAGAGTTCAATTGAGATTGAATTTATAAGTCATTACAAACAAATGTCTGAAGAAGTTGAGTTAATTAACAAATATAATTTAAATAAAAACAAAAGTTAACCTAACTAAAATGTTTGAGTTGAAATTATAATAATTATTGTGTGTGCAGCAAGTAAACAAGCAGTCTAAATCAATCCAACTAAAACAGGGATTGACAAGAGACATACAATTTAATCAAGATAACTTCTGTTTGTGTTAGAACAACATTACTTTTGACCTGACATTAAGTTTTTAGGCAGCCCTTTGCAACATTTTTCTACGTTGAAACTAGGAGTGGGCACCAAATTTGGTATTTTTTTAGGCACTTTGTCACTCCTGAGTACCAATTCACATAAATCAAACAGTACTATGTTTTAGTACCAAACTGCATCCTTGTGACTGTGAGGGTGTGAAAGAGAAGTTGGTTTTCCATGCCGGACAGGGGTATAGAGTTAGTCGAGCTGGGTTTTAGTTTGTGCTATATTAAGAGTTAACACTGCATAGTTGTTGTCAATCCATTGAATTGTAATTAATTTAAGTTAAGGATTAGCGTATTGGAGAAATTTGTCAAACTGGTGCAAAGTTATAGTACAAACAGTTGAATGTTGTTTTGATATATTTGTTAGTTTATAAAGTGATAAATAAATGCTACATTGAAATGTTTTGAGATTTTATTTTCAAACAAATCAAAATGTATTGCCAAATAAATACCCACAATAATACCAAAAATTGGTATTGTTGAGGACTCATATCAATTCCTGGGTACTGGGCATCAGCATTGTATCTTTACCTCATTGAAACAACAAGTAATGTTTAACAGTGTACACATTCAAAAAATGAGATTTGAATTTTTTTTTTTAATGACTTATGGTTTCCACCTGATACATCAGTTTGGGTCACCTGTTCTCCTTACAGATTGGACTTTCAAAGAGACTACCTGGCATGTTACAGCTCCGTTTTGTTGCTGAGTGCCCTCCTACCTCGAAACCTGGTCCATCCCTCTTGTCTGTCACACAGAGCAGCCATGTCTCATCTGAAGCCCTGAGAGGTCAGTTAAACTGAGAACACTGATGGTATCTGAGGCTCCTCTCGTGTCCGCTGGAGCCTCACGCGATGTAAACACGCTTTATTTTCTTATAACATTTCATTATTTTGTTAATTGAATGAAAATAAAATCCACATTACCTTCAAACACTGGTCGCCACTTGTTGCAACGTCAGACTCCATCCTTCCAGTGGGGAGGAGGTAGAGTTAGGAGGGGGGACTCCGTCACATCCTCTGTCCATATATGGGCATGAAGTTTACACGCAGCGGGGAATCCTCTCACTGGAGCTGATGAATGGGGAGGAGGGCCGAGGGAGCTGCCAAAGTGTATAAAAGGAGCGAGAGGGGAAGTCGCTGATGTGAAATCCACAGCAAGCAAACACCTACCGAGGAGCAGAGCCGAGAAGGAATACCTTTAACTGCTTTTTTGTTTCACACCTTTTGACACAGAGCACTTTGGATCATTTGTTGAAAACCATCAGAGGGGGTGGAAAGCAAACAGGCGTCTGAATAATTGATTTGATATTTTCCCCCTTTTATCGTTTTCCCTGGAAAAGGACGGACTTCTAAGAGCATCACTATGTTGAACAATATGGATTTGAATGCGAAAGATTCTTTTTACCCTCAGTTTGACAATTGCAACAGTTCTTCTTTGGGAATGGAAAACAGTACGCGAAAGGATAACCAGGAGGTGTATGTCGATGCAGAGCGTGGGGTACCTGCCCAGTTTGGCCACGGTGAGTTCGCCTCTCTGCTCTGTCGATGAAATGTGCATGCATTAGGTTTCAAATCTGTTAAAAATGAGTCCTCGAGAGGAAGAGTAAACTCTTTTCCTGCAGTTGTATACGCGAATGCGTCCAATCCAGGCATTCCTGTGCCAAAATACGCATGAATGTTTATGTAACGCAGATTTTCGTCCCCCTTTGATTTGATTCTCAAATGTAGATTTAAAACATCGGCGATGACAAAGTTTTCTTTCTGTTTAATTTAACAGAAGGAGCCCCTGCAACCCTCAAAACCGAAGCTTCCAACTCAGAATTCGCTTTTAACCCCTGCGAGTGCCCAAAAGACACCTACACCCCCTCCTCGCTCGCCTACTCCGGCAGTTTTTATGTGGAGGCATCTCAGGGAGCGCCGTGCAGCACCGAAACACTCCTCAATATGATCACCGAGATCGTGGGCATCTCCACGATGCCACTTTCAGAAGTGCAACAGAGCGGCAACAGTCGGGGAACTTACCCGTCGCCTGCGCCCATGGACAGCAGCAACGGCAATGGCAATTTTGGGGATGTGAAAAGACAACCCTACACCTGTTCCGGACCCACTCCTCCCGTTTACTCTCCAGACCAAACGTGCCCAAGGTATCCCGACGATCAGGCCGGCAGCCAGGCCCAAGACCCGTCCACCTCCCAGCTCAGCTTCGGCTCCTCCCGAGCTTCAAACCAGAAGAAAGACGAACCAAAGTCCGAGGCCGCTTCTTTCCCTGTGGTGGTGAAAAATGAGTTTGAAAGCAGCTGCTACGAGTGGGGCACATTTACCAATAAGACGGACTGTTTGGAGACCACTTTCCAGACCGAAACCTTCCCCATGTCAAGCGATTTCCCCCCAGATCAGCAGATGGATGTGAAGGAACTTTTAGATACGTTTCCCCCTATTTGTCCCAACCCAGAGATGGAGTTCAAAGTGGAGGGGGGGATCAAACAGGAGCCGTGTTTTTCTGACACCTGCTCCCAGAGCTACTCTAGCCCCCTGTACAATAATTACCTCCCCCCACCTCCTCCCATGGGCCTCTCTTCCAACCTGAAGCCCTTCCCTGAAACACCACAACCCACTAACCAGTGTGACCCTTTATACACATCACCAGCTCTACCCAGCACTATAGACTCCATCCTCTACTCTTCCTTGTTGCCAGATTCTTTTGCGCAAAGTTACACCCCCCGTCCGCCCAAACCCCCACGGGCCAGGAGGAGCCCCGCGGCCTCCCACGGCCCCGCCAAAGAGAAACCCTTCTCCTGCCCCATGGAGAGCTGCGACCGGCGCTTTTCTCGTTCGGACGAGCTCAACAGGCACATCCGCATCCACACGGGCCACAAGCCTTTCCAGTGCCGCATCTGTTTGCGCAGTTTCAGCCGTAGCGACCACCTCACCACCCACACCAGGACTCACACCGGGGAGAAGCCGTTTTCGTGCGATGTGTGCGGCAAACGGTTCGCCCGCAGCGACGAGCGGAAAAGGCATGGACGCGTACACCTGAAACAGAAGGAGAAAATGGAATTAAAGCCACAGGTGAGCACGGGCGCGTGGCCCTTCACTCTCCCCGAGGGAATCTGAAGACGAGGCTTTGTGCCCCCACACACACAGTATGTTAGGATCTTTCCGTCTTGGATAGATGAGCCAGCTGACTACGAGTTGATGTCTGAGTTGGCCACAGCCTGACAAAAAGAGGTTTTGTGGTTTTAGAGGAGTAGAAATGGAGAAAAGGGGTCTGCCTCGGCCATATTGTCTGCTGCGGATGCTTCTGACTTTAAGTTGTAAAAGTGAATGAGCAGATTAGCAGTGACTTTTTGCTGTTCCTGTCAGGAGAGCCAGACCTCTCTGCTGCTGCGGCATTGCATGACTGCTGTTCAGCACCTCTTCTACTGGACAGCTCCAGCCTCTGAGCCTGGGAGGATTGCACTTACAGATTATTAATATCTCAAGTTAAGATTCTTATTTTCTGCTTTTTAGCATTCTTAGAGCAATGGTTTGGACAATGTTTCTTAAAATGCATGTTTATGTCAGTGTTATTTTTCCTTTAACTGGAATTTCAACCACTGTCAAGGTCCTCCTTCACTCCATACGAGGACATGAATGTAGGCTGACATATTTTTGTCTACAAAGATGTTCATCTTTGATTAAATTAAGTGTTTGTTTTATTTCTTATCATTTGGTTGTTATTTTTTTTGGCATTGGTCTTTGTGTTGTGTTACAACTGTTTGAATTATTACAATTGTGAAAGATATATCATAAATGGGAAATAAATATATTTGTATAACTGTACTTCTTTGTATTTTTATAGCTATAACTGTATATTTTACATTTACCACTTCTGAGCGTCCTTTATCGAGGTGAAATGTATTCTTAATCATTAATAATGTCTTGGTTTTTTGAGGGCTACTGTTTATTAACATAATATTTTCAATGTTACAATTTGATATCAGAGACATTTTCGCACTTCATCCCATTGTTGGTATGATAAAAGTTATTTCATTGAACTGCTGTTCTAGATCTTAAAGGGACCAATATGTAAACTAGTTGTGGTACAGATTTTCAAGATTTTACAGTCTGTACTGAAATATGTTTAGTCAAGCTAGAAATGGCTAGCAAACCATATAAACATTGCTTTTGAGTAATCAGGTAGCACACATTGCTGCGAGTTTCTTGTGGACTTTCTGTGGACCTGGGTGATGAAAAGGTTTTGACTTCTGGTATCTTTTTTATTTGGAGATACTGTATGGTAAAAATGTTCACTTTGGCAAAAAATGAAGAAAAAAATAAAAATAAAAAAAAATAATAATGTTGAGAGATTGGTGAGATTGTCACCAACCGGGTACTGCAAAAAAGTAATTTAACTCGCCTTAAGTTATATTAACTGTTGAAGTAAAGATTTTGTACATACACAATTTCTACAATACTTTAAATAAATATTGATGTTGTTATTTTTATGAAAAGTTTACGAACAAAATAAACATTTTCTGGAAGCAGCATGTTTCCTGTGTATGTTTGTAATGATCGATTTGTCACACATGTTCATGTCAGATCATGCAGATGACTGTACCTCATCCAAAAAAATACATCACAACAGTCCACTGTACTGGAGCCAATCTGCCCTGTGACTCACACATCTGAGTCAATGTACAAAAGTGAATATCCTATTTGTCAGTGCTGTGAATCCCCCCTCACTCTAAAGATTTTATTGTGTAATAAATACAGGGAAGCAGCATGGGTGCCATGCTAATCTCCACAGGAAACCTGTTTAACAAGATATGATATGATCTGATGCTCTCAGTTCATTCGATCCTTTGTTCATTCATTCATCTTTTTTTTTTTCTCTCATCTGATGAACACCTTCGTTTTCTCTTATTAGGCATTTTAATGCTCTTAGGGTTGGTGTTTCTGGTGTCTCCTCTTATTAAAACTGCCTGTGCGTTCTTCAAAATGCAGCTGATGAAGTCCTTCCAGAAACACATCTACTTGAATGAAAAAAGAAAAAGAGAAATGACTGTGGTGCCAGCCACGCATTTCTGGTTTTTAGAGCACATTTTTAAAGCAGCAAAATAACTATTGAGAACAAGTCCAATTGCTTCTACGTTTAGATGTGAAGTGCTGAAATCCCCAACACTTTTAGTGGGATAAAACTTATTCTTAAGGTGAACCAATGACATGAAAGTGACAGATTCAGAGTGCACAGCAAATATCCACAAAAAAAGGCTTAAGGGAGATTCTGTGGTTAAAGAGGGACAGAAAGATGCCCTGTGCAACTTTGCTCCAATGCAAAGATCTCACAATCTGTCACTGCCAACTATGCAGACATGTATTAGCAGGGACTCCACATGTATGTTCCCATGACGCAGTTGACTGGCAGAACACTACTTTGCTTGCCCACGGCAGTGCGTAAGTGCCTGCGTTGCCTGCAGCTGACAAACATACTGCAGCAGTGTGAAAATGCGAGCTGCCACATGGAGCACTGTGAATAGTATGTACCCATCCTCTCCTGTCCATCACTCTTCATCACTTACAACAGCACACAGCTCAAACAGCATCTACCAGCAATCCTCTGTTCATGTTGTTTTAGTGGCAAACATTGTCCGGTGATGGATAGTTGAGGCTTTGAATTGCCGTGATGTGCAGTCACAGTGACCATTATCCACACACTTGAAGACTGAAGAGTTATTGAACTCTGGCCAGTGATGGAATTTCTGCGTTTGTGCATTTGGAAGCTCAAATTCACATTTGCATACTGTAAATGGCCCTCGATATATCTACAGCATGTGCGCACAATTTCAGCCGTGTTGTCTTTATCGAATACGTTTACAGTGTCATAAACCTTCATACCTCATTCTTTGTTGCAGACTAAAAGGCATAAATCAGTTTTTTTCCACTCCCTGACATTTGTTTTTTTTTCCTCCTGTAGATATGCGTAATTGCTGAAGCCATTAAGTAATTGTGCAGGGAGGGCACATGACCGCCACTGAGAACCATGCTTTCTCAGAATGTAGACCTCTGCTGTGAATGGTAGCACATCAAGTCCATTAAGTCCTTGCCAGGAGATTTCAAATGCAAATATGATAACATTAGGACTGTTACATTGGGTTGGTTTATCTGAGGCCATGTCTCTGTGTGACTAACATATTCCATATGTAAAAACCATGAACAGATGTGATTTCCCTTCCTTATTGTCTCATCCAATTAATCGCTTGATGTAGGATTGCTTCTGGGTAAGTCAATAGCACTATTTATCTGCTTTTCCAAATGAATACTTTGGCTCAGGATTAAATAAAAAAAATCCTTGAAATTGACAGTGAAGGATTAGGTAGCCCCAAATTCTGAGGATAAGTGTCACTGCAGAATGATATGTACTTGCATCTTCATTACGAGTGAGCACAATCTTCCTTTTACTGATTGGCACATAAAAGTTTGATTTTTTTCATCCCTGCACAATCTTTACTTCTTTTGCATCATATACATCAAACACGTGCTGACCTTTTGCTGATGTAGAATACACGGGCTTATGCACAGCACCCTCCTTAGAGCCAAACTCATCCATATTATGCTATCAACATTTGGAGTCTACCTTAAGAGGGACAAGTGCAGCCCCAGTAGTCTGAAGAGCACAGCATCCCTTTTATCCATGCTTGAACTCCAAACAGTCCCACCTCTACAACAATAATCCAATAATGACTTTCAGGATGTATGAAAAGGAATTTATTTGCTTATATGAAGGATTGGAGGCAGTCTCTACGGTTCAGGCTTCAGGTATCAGGTC
Organism: Thalassoma bifasciatum; assembly: GCA_008086565.1. NCBI lineage: Eukaryota > Metazoa > Chordata > Actinopteri > Labriformes > Labridae > Thalassoma > Thalassoma bifasciatum. The sequence goes on from RPOG01000081.1 coordinate 847,193, forward strand.
ACCTCAAGTGCCTATTAATAATCACAGTCCTACTTGAGACGGTCCATATGGCCACACGGTCTCATTTGCTGCTGGATTGATCTATTGTGGGGTAATCACCGCATAATTTTATGCGCACCTTTAAAATGTGCACCCGGGCACGTCATGGTCCTTGGGGTGGGCTCAGTAATCAAGGTGCATAATCGCATGGCGGTAATAGCAATCAGGCTTAGCAGATTAATTCCTCGGATCATACATCAGCCCGTCGGTCCTGTATCTGATCATGAAGAAGGGTGTAGGTGGTCTGGAGAGTGCAGGTGATTAAAAAGAAGAGAACCATTGCAGCGAGAAGGAGCTCGTTATGCAAACATTTTAAAGTGCCTAATTCTTTCCATTGTTCTGCTACCCAAATTCTTCATTTGTATTTCTGATCAAGACTGTGAGGGGAACTTTTTGCTGCTCCTTCATAAACTACAGTTCAACTCTGGGGTCAAGGAGTCCAGTCGACCACGGTAGTCCTGGGCACAACATTGCCATAGAAACTACTCCTTATGCCTCATAGTGTGGTTTGCACTGAAAGTGAATGGAAAGTAGTGAACCAATCTGCAGTGAGCCAG